>CM060680.1:142243268-143443268 GCA_030686995.1 Artemisia argyi | reverse complement strand
AGATCTGGTGCAACTAGATCTATTTATGCTGCTAAATCAAATGGTGCTTTCAAAACCACAACTGGTTCTGTTGCTGGCTCTACTGCTAGTAAGCACTCTGCTGCTAGTAAGCATTCTGCTGCTAGTAAGCAATCTGCTGCTAGTACAAAACTTTCTACTTCTGGGCCAAAAATTTTATCAAATACAGTTGTTGGAAATCATTTTTATGCTGTTAAGGCCTCAGCTTGTTGGGTTTGGAAAACAAAATCAACTGTTACAAACAGTGTTTCCAAAAACAGTAGTGTATCGAGTGATTTAAAGAAATTTAACTATGTTGATGCACAAGGCAGATCCAAGTCAGTAATGGCTTGGGTCCCCAAGAGAAACTAATTTCTCTACTTTCATGTGCTGGGTAATCTACTGGATGATCTAAAAGATATGGTTATAGTTGATAGTGGATGCTCTGGACATATGACAGGAGATGAGTCTCAACTTGAAGACTTTGAGGCTTTTGAAGGTGGTTATGTTGCTTTTGGGAATGATCCAAAAGGTGGAAAGATTATTGGTAGAGGAACTTTAAGAACAAGAAATTTGGACTTTGAAAAGGTGTTTCTTGTGAAAGGGCTTAAGTTTAACCTCTTTAGTGTCTCACAAATGTCTGACAAAAGGAATGGGGAAAAATATGTTAGTGCTATAGTAGATGGTCAACAAGTTCGTGTAACTGAATCTTCTATAAGAGAAACTCTTCTCTTAGATGATGAAACAGAGACCACGTGTCTTGCAAATTCTGCTATTTTTCAGGGTTTAAATGATTTGGGATATGAGAGAAGACATACAAATTTAAAATTTCAAAAAGCTCTCCTCTGTCCTCAATACAAATTTTTGGTACACATTCTCCTTTATTGTTTGAGTCCTAAAACTTCTGGGTGGCATGAGTTTAGTACTACTATTGCTTCTGCTATGGTATGCCTAAGCAAAGGACATCCATTTAATTTTTCAAATATGATTTTGGAGGGGATTGTAAAAAGTGTTAAAGAGTCTGGTTCTTATTTACTTTATCCAAGATTTATCCAACTCTTTATAGAAAACCAACTTTCTCATTTCAAATCACATACTGCTACTTATGATGCTCCTAAATTGGTTTCCAAAATGTTTACTTTCTTGATTAAACATGGCAAATGTTTTTCAGGCACACATACAGCTCTTACACCTTATATGGTGCAAATTGTGCAAAATATTCAGGGTGAAGAATCAGGAAATCCCACTGATTCCCATTACACACCCAATTTTTTTGCAACTGCTACACAACCCAAAATACACTATACCCGTAGGAAAACAAAAAAGAACACTAATCTACCTCAGGATAGTGTTAGTATGGCTGTACCAGATGAGGCTGTCCTAGGTGATGAAGGGGACATGTTGGCAAGGGCTGTCACTACTGCTTCTAGCTTAGCAGCAGAGCAGGACAGTGATAACATCATTAAGACCCAAACCAAGGCAACATCTAGAGAAAACGATTCTGCTGAATCTAATTCCAATTATGGTAACCCTAGCCAAATGGAAAATATAGGGGGCTCAGATGATCAAACTAGGTTTGATACTGAGTTTATGTCCAAAGATTCACCTCTCGGACCAGGTCACACAGGTCGAAGTGATGAGGACAGGACAGAGACAAATGAATTGATGGAAAATCTTTTACATGATGACAATGTCAATGATTCACCTCTCGGACCAGGTTACACAGGTCGAAGTGATGAGACTAGTATGAAACTTATAAAGGAATTGACGGTTACTTGTACCAATTTAGAGTTGAAGTGTAATAAATTGGAGGATAAAGTTCTTGGTCTTTCTACTGTTGTTGATGGTCAAGCCAAACTCATTACCAAATTGCAAAAACAGATCAAGAACTTAAGGAAATCAAGATCTTCAACCTCCTTAAAAAGATTGAAGAAAGTGGGCACTTCTCAAGTTGTAAGTTCACCTGAACACTCTGTTCATTTGGAAGAGGATTCATCCAAACAGGGGAGGAATGAAGAAATGGGTTCAGGGGAGGCAAATTTGATGAAAGTTGATAGTGCTCAAGATGTGGATACTGGAATGGTTTCAGGGGAGGTTCCAGAAGTTGGTGACATGGAAGTGGAAAGTCCTAAGGATGTGGAAAATTTTGTGATTGCTGACAAATCAAGGAATGAGGTTGTAATGGAAGAAGTGATTGCTACTCAGGAAAAAGTGGTGGAAAAACTTAAAACTTTGGAGCCTGAGCAATTAGTGAAGGCAACAGGGGTGATGGGTGAAGCATTGATGACTTTGGGTGACTCTGTAGCAAAAGAACTTAAAGATGCTGCTATTACTAACAGGATTGATGACTCTGCTACTGCTCAAGACTCTACTGCTAAGGATTTTTCTGATCCTGCTGCTAGTGAAAAGGTCAATTCTGTTGATGCATAAGACTCTGCTGTTGGGTCTAGTGACAATGCTGCTGCTGAGGCTATGGTTTTGTTAAGTAAGAAGACAACAGAGGTTCCATCAGAATCATCTTCACAACATACATCACTACCAATTCAATCACTACCACAACCACCAACAACCACAATCACATCATCTACACCAAGAATACCTCAAAAAGGAGTTGTAATCAGAGAACCTGCTACTCAACAAAAGAAGATTGTTCCATCATCTTCTACTGATAAAGGTAAAGGTAAGCAGGTTGAAGAACCAAAAATAATGCATAAAGGGATTGATTACTCTCAGATACCTTTTCATTTTTGGCCCAAGGAATTACAAGTTGAACATGATTCAATTGTTGCAATGAAAGAACAAGAATTGCTTGATCAAAAAGAGCAACAGTTGATTCAGGAGGAAAAGGAAAGGGTTGAAAAGGAAACTGAAGATTTGAAGAGGTATGAGGAGTGGGTTGAGGAAAAGATAAGAATAGATGCTGATATAGAACTCTCCAAGATGGTTAAAATTGAAGAACAAGAAACTCCAACTTTTGATGTTCAAGCTTAGATAAGAGAGTTCACAGCAAAGAAAAAGAAAGAAGATGCTGCTGCTAGAAGAAAGAAAAAGATTCTCAGGGGTCCAACACCATTGCAACAAAGAAGAGAGCAAGAAAGATACCTAAAGAATATGAATGGATGGAAATTGGTACAGTTAAAACCTAAGTCTGATCAAGAGGTTTTTGACTTGTATCAACAAGCTAAGAAAGAAATGAATACCTTCTATCCTATGGGCTGTGCTGAAGACTTAGAACATATTACTCAAATGAATAAAACGTTGGTACCTAACAGAGTTGTTGAGGCAGAGCATGTACATGTGACAGAAGCAGAAATTACTCCTAGTCAAAACGTGAAAAGAAAAAGTATTGGTCACAAGACTTTTACTAGGAAGAAGCAAAAGATTTCTGGTGAAAGCAGTAGTGAGATGGATAAAGAAGAAGAAGTTGAAAAAGAAAGAGAGACAACTTTAGCTGTGATAGAAGAATCCGAAAAACCTTTGGCTAAAAAATATCCTATCATTTCATATACTTTCAAGATAAAAGATGGAAGTGCAGGATATTGGGATTTTATGAGATCAAATTATGAAGTTCAAAGTTTTAAGGAAATTTCACAGATTTTTAATAAGATGGATAGAGATGATATCATTCCCATATGGGGATTATTCAAAGAAAAATATGATGGAAAGAAGATGGATACTGTTCTTGATCTAAATCTTACATTTGAAAATGTACTGTATCGCTTCTTGAAGAATATGTTTGATCCTGTGCCTGGTGAAAAAGAATGGAATGACATTATATGCAGCAAGGTACATAAATGGTTTCTGTATCAATCTTGTGGAGTTCATGAAGTAAGGACTGGCTCAGTTACATTGTTTTTGTTGGTAGAGAAAGACTATCCTAGTCAAAATAAGTGCTCTGGAGTACTTAGACAGATGTTGAGACCTGGATTTCTCAAGTGTCAAAAACAACCCGTGTCAGATAATCAAGCTGATACATTGATACAGAAGTATGAAAAGATTTTGAATTCAACTGTTTGAAAAAGCTTTCAAAGAAATTTGAAGATATAAGTGTTTGGAAGCATCCTCCTGGTGTTTAACTGAGTTTTGAAGAAACTTAATGATTTAGAAATAAATATTAAGTTTAGGGGAGGATTGTTGGGTTTTGAAGTATGCTGCTAAGTTAAACCCCTGCTTGGTGAAACTGCTGCTAAGGTGAGAATGCTGCTAAGGATAATGATACTGCTGCTGACATTGAAAGTACTGCTGTTGAAGAATGCTGCTAGTGGAAAGTACTTCTGAAGAGATATGCATGTATACGTATTAGATAAGTATGGAATAGATTGAGTGTATATTGTATGTATCTAGAATATTCTTATCTTGCATAAAAAGATATTGTAAACCTAGTGGGACTCCTTGGCCTATAAAAGAAAGATCCTAGGGTTAGTTTTGAGTACGTATTGTTTTAGTTTCGTTTACACTTCAAGGTTGTAAGACCCTAGCATTGTCGAGTGCTCGTATTAATGATATATTGAAGTGTTGATAGTTAATTGTTCTTCTTAAGTTAAGCTTTTATATTCCGCATTCTAGCTTAAGTGTTTAATTCAAGTCAACTTCTATATAAGATCGTTTGCTCAACTGAGATCAACAACTTAGTATTATTGTTGCCCCTTTGTACATTGTACTTTGTTTTGTTTTCCCTTGTAACCATTTGTAAGCTTTGTATTATAAATGTCTGTTTCGCTTGTATTCTGATTTGACTCCATAATGTTACACTTTAGCCCTTCTCGGGTTGGGGGTGTTACAGTTTTGGTGGAACAATAGTGGGATTGTGCTTCAGGAGTACAAGAGTGGGTTAGCTGGTCTTTTTGTGTATTGGACCTCTATTCCTGCTCATTATGGACTTATAAGATTTACGGGCTTCTATGATATGAGGATGGTCTTTTTTCTCTCTTGGTGTGATGGGTATTTGGTGTTAAAATAGTTTGGGCTCTTTTGGTTTCAGATGGGTTTCATTCCTTATCATGCTCATTTGTTCGTATGGTTTGAAGATTTGAAGGCCAATATCTTTATATTGGTAGGAGTCCTAAATGTGAGTTGTACTCTTTTTCCTTGCATGTGGTTTTTCCTTTTGGGTTTTACTCGGGAAGGTTTTTTAAGGAGACAATCCCGTTTAGCGAAATGCTCCTTTATGCACTCTATTGATACGGACCTCGTCTTGAAGATGAAGAATATTGACATTTCTTTGGAGTTCCTTTTTATTATTAGTCATTTGTTTTGTTATAAGGCTAGATGTGTAGTAGATGTTTATTTTTTCTTATGTTATTTCCTAAGCATGTTTTGTGAATGTCGTGGAACTTTAGCTACTATGGGAGTTTCCATAGCTAGTTATCTTTGTATAGTTTTTGTTGATTAATATATTTGTCGGGGATTTTCCCGTTTTCCCAAAACAAAAAAAAAATTATAATCATAAATTAACTAGTCAATAAATACAATTAGTGCATTTATTAAAACACCACTTACATAATAAATACAAATTATCAAGCATATTGTACGACCAACTTAAACACAATTTCCGCATTAAATGTCACTAATACACATGATATAGCACATTATACAAATATTCAAGCCCGAACGGGCAACAGGTCAAAGGGGCTCAAGCCCGAACGGGCACGGGCCAAACGGACTCATGTTATACAAATCGTTTTAAAAAAGACGGCGAAATAAATTCTTTAGTTAAGAAGTTGAAATACGTCACACGAAATTTTTGATATCCATATATTTAGTGTCAAAAAGAATATAATATACTAAAATACATGATTAATCGAAAATTTTTATTTTAGTGTACCCACCAACTCAACGCGCGGGTACCCTGCTAGTTATTTTTACTATGTAGGGGCGTAGATGAAAATAAATTGTTCACATTATCTATTTGCCATCTTCAACATAATCATTTAAGGAAAATAATTTGCAGTTTTGCACACATAAGACTCATGGCTAACATAAATAAATAATTAATGCATAATTAATGAGTAATTAATCATGTTTGAACAGAAATACTTGGTGCACTGAATGTCATTTGTCATGTGTCCTTAAGACAAGGTTCACTCGACACATATTTCTTGCATTGTTTTTGTGAAAGGATAATCGATTTCTAATGGCTCAATCCAAAACTTCTTACCTTTTCATCTTGCTGGTCATTGCTCTTTGCACTGGTAAATTAGTGTTATAAAATTAACAAGTTCAATTCGCATAATAAGATTACCAGCTAGATTTTATTTTTATTTTTACATTCTATTTGCATGCACAAAATAATGTTAAACACAAACTTAACTTCTTGTAATCATTTCGGAACTCTAACTAACCCTTGTGCTTTATAGTTAATCCACATGTTGCGTACTATTTCAAAGGTGTTAAAGTTTATAATATAATTTACACCAATCTTTTGTGGTATATTGCAGTATCGAGTTCGCAATTTGTGAAGGCCCAATATTGTTGTTCGGAGGTTCAGATGCCTTGTGATCCGCTCAATTGGCACGATCAGGCTAGATGTTACGCTTTTTGCGCGAAGCATTGCGGATATAAGAATAAGGGTGGCCATTGTAGACCGTATTCGAAAAATGATTGCCATTGCGCATGTTAAGGAAAAGTTAGTTTTTTTCTTGATCAACTGCGATTAATCGATATTTGTTTGGGTAATGTAATAATGAGGGAATAATTATGTTCAATAATTGCATGCTAATTATGTTCTTATAAACTGAATTGAATGAATATTTAGTGTATTGTGTTTGACGTTATTCACTGTGCCATTGGGAAGTAAAAAGTGATAAAAAAAAAAAAAAAAAAAAAAAAGATTTAAAATCATTTACATACTAAACTTTTTTTTACATGTAAAGGATCAATCTCCACCTCCATTTTTATTTAATCTAATTGATTAGATTAATTTAACAATTTGAAAAAGGGAAAATCACAATAATACCCAATTTTTCAAACCTATTTCACAAACTATCCATTTTTTTCCCGAAAAAGCCAAAATACTTAAATACCCATGAAATCCTCAAAATTTGGAACTTTTGCGAAATTAAAAAAAAAATCGAAAAGTTTTCGACATTTATAAAAAAAAAATCAAAAATTTTTTCGAATCTTTTAAAAAGTCGCAAAGTTTGCGAGAAATATCAATAATTTTCGATATTTTTTTAAAAATTCTGCAAACTTTTGGATATGACCTGCTAGATTTCATATGTTACCTCAAAATTACTTTGCGAATAAATATGTTGTGTTGTCTTCTTTGCGAAAAAATTCGAAAAGATTTATAAGGTTCTGAGTGTTAAATCGCAAAGGTAGAGATAGATATTAATGTTTAAAAATTATCGAAAAATTTCATAATTTTTAAGAAATATCGAAAAAATTTTGAGTTTTTTAAAAGTTCACAAAAGGTCCATTTTTTGCGAATTTTATGAGTACTTTTGCTTTTTGAAAAAAAAAATTGTGTATTTTTGTGAAATAAGTTTGAAAAATTGAGTAATTTTAAAAAGACATACTTTCATCATTTTTTTTCGAATATTAATATTTTTCAAACCGTTAACTGTTAATTGTCTTTATATAGATAGACACTTTGATATACTTTCAACAAAATTTTTTTTCATGTTTTCCCCGTTTTTTTCGTTTCTGAAATTTGCATGAAAAATCAAATATGATTAGACACTAATTTCAATATTCTAACAATATCACATGTGATATTAGTGTTAAATCACGTATGATATTACATATCATATGTGACATATTATATGTGATTTAACACTAATATCACATATAATATTACATATCATATGTGATTTAACAATAATATCACATGTTATATTATTATAATATTCAAATTAGATGAATGGTATAGATGATTCTCTTGGTATGTGAGAAACATTTTGCATGTAAAATAACTATCATCGAAAAAAAATACTCGTATCAATTTAGATCTTATTTTGTGTATTATAATTGGATTTTTTTCCCTAAATCTGTATAGTAATATAATTATTTAATTTTGTCCTTTAATTGGCAATTAGAAATCTTCCTATTTCAAAACGAACTTTATTGGTCCAATTCGTTTTTTTAAAACATTCATTTTTCAGTTTTGAGTTGTCTTTTACTGTAATAGTTTTAGATCCCCGTGCAAGCACGGAGCTTTAGGTCTACTTTTTGCAGTGGCAGAGCCAGGAAATCACAATATAGGGGGCAATTTTTTTTAATGAACGTCAACAACGGCGAAAATTTTTGTACCTTTAAAAATAACGTTCACAAAAAAAAAGTTCAAATTGCGCAAAACCACCTTACGTTACGTAAAAATTGCAACAAAAGAACAACGTATATTGTGTTAAAGTGCAACTTATTTACTAAAAATAAAAACTCTGGCTAACAAATCCAAAACGAAATAAAAAATGTTTATATACGTACCACTACACCAGTAAAAATAACACACAAATACTAGTAATTATTAAACTCCAATTCCCTAAATCATAGTTAAATAATGCATTAAATTATACGGTGTATAAATAAATGGTTTCTTTGAAAAAAGTTGATGCGAATTTAGCATAGAGGTATAATAGTATACTGCATAGATATTAAAATAAATCAGTTTTTGTACTCAATCCACTATACAATCTACCAACTGTCCCACATTTTCCTTTCTTTTCACAAAGGACCCACAGTACACCATTTTTTTTTGAACGGAGGATTTTATATAAAAAAAAACTAGCAAGGAGTTAGAAATTTACAAAGAAACAATATGAGGGTTTTTAAGCCACTCAATCCAACTAACAGAAGATTTACATCTATAATGACACCAATAAAAAGAACGAGATTGCACATCTTCAAAAATGACCGCCTGAGATGGAGACTCCGAACCAAAGATGCATTTATTACGAAAACTCCAAATGTGCCACCACATCACATAACAAACTCCCTCGAAAATTCTTTTATGCTTGATCAGAAGCCGGATATTCAAGATCCATTCAAGCCACTCTTCATAAGTAGATAACTTCATATACGAAACGTCCCACCAATGAGAAATCTTGTGCAAAATATCTCTAGCAATGTGACAATTGAAAAAAATATGCCTAGAAGATTCAGCCGCCTTACCGCACATAGGGCAAAGAATAGACTCGATATCCATGCCTCTACGAGAAATATTCAATCTAGTTGGGAGATAGTCTAACTTAATTTTCCAAGCTAGGACATTAACCTTGATCGGAACCTCTTTGATCCAACGCGTTCTGGAAGCGACCTTCAAAAACATGTGATTATCGATCGCTTTTCTAACAGAAGCAACGGAAAAATCTCCCGAGCCTTCCAAGGGCCACACCCATCTATCCCTCATGTTAACAAGGGAAGTACCTGTAACTTTAGCCATCAGCAGGTCAAGCTGCTCTTGTTCCGCGCCTCCCCTGGGAACTCGACGAAAAGAGTAAGCCAAGTTATTATGAGATAATTTTGAAGCGACATCAATACTTTTACACGATTCCAAGGCGTACACCCTAGGGTACAGGTCTTTGAAAGCGATATCCCCATGCCAAGCATCCTCCCAAAACGAAGTATCCGAATCGTTGCCCAGCTTTTTATGAATACAACTAAGCAAATTTAAACCTCGTTTCTTTATATGATCCACCTCTTTAACAATGTCAAGCCATAAGGACGGAAAAGAAGCAGTCACCTTTTTACCAATTTTTCCTTGAGCTCCATGAATTGATTTAATAACGTTCGCCCATAAAGAAGAGTTTTGAGATAAGAAACGGCAAACCCATTTGAACACGAGAGCTCTATTCAACGCAAATAAACTTGAAATTCCAAGGCCACCTTTATCTTTAGAAGCCAATGCGTTTTTCCATTTCACCCAAGTCGGTTTTTTACCAAGCATATCGGAGCCATTAAAAAAGTGAGAACGGATGGATTCCATGCGATTTAAAATCGTGATGGGGACTTTAAATAACGACATATGATAGATAGGCATCGATCCTAAGACCGACTTGAGGAGAGTTAGTCTACCTCCTATCGAGAGAGTGTTCATCTTCCATTTAGATAAACGAGTAACCATACCTTCTACCGTCTCTTTCCAAGAATGAAGTCTAGACATAAAACCACCTACTTTGGACCCTAAATAAATAAATGGGGCTGTAAGGGTGACACACCCAATCATCTTAGAAGCTTGATCTACCTTTTCGGTATCCACAGAAATTCCCATAAGTTTACTTTTAGACATGTTAATGCAAAGACCAGAAGCACGGTGGAAGCAATCCAAAACATGCACAATCGTTTTTAAATTTGATTCATTCCATTGGCCCATAAAAATAGCGTCGTCAGCATAGAACAAGTGTGAGAGTTGGAGAGAGGGGCTTAACTTAATACCTTTAAACAGACCCGCATCGACCACTCTTTGGAACGAGATGTGCAAGCTTTCCATTACCAAAATGAACAAGAAAGGAGATAAAGGATCACCTTGTTTGAGACCTTTGTGAAACTGAAATTCTTCCGTGGGACTTCCTTTCACAATAACCGAGCCTCTAGAAGATCTAAGGCAACTTTGTATCCAAGAACACCATTTCTCACCAAAACCGAACCTTCTCAAAACGTCGTCCAAATAATCCCATCGAACCGAATCAAACGCCTTTTCAAAATCAACCTTAAACACTAAAGATTGTCTCTTTTTCGATTTACACCATTGAATAATTTCATTCATAATAAAAGGGCCATCAAGTATTTGCCTATTTGCAACGAAGGCTGATTGAATCTCATTGACAAGGTCTCCCAAAACAAAGACAAGACGGTTCGCCAATATCTTAGCAATGATTTTGTACATACTCCCGATTAAGCTAATAGTCCTAAAGTCTTTAACCATATTAGCGTCTGAAGTTTTTAGGATCAAGGCAATAAAAGAAGAATTACTACCTTTAGGAAAGGATCCATGATGGAAAAAACAAGTCACTGCATCTACCACATCATTTTCAATGATTTTCCAATACCGCCGATAGAAACCAAACGTGAATCCATCCGGACCAGGGGATTTATCAGTTCCACAATCCCAAACGGCCCTTTTTATTTCGTCTTTTGTAACTTCGCGTTCCAAATCAGTTAATTGATCAGAATTTAACATGTTTGGAAAGTTAAGATCAAGATGAAGACGAGTTTCTTTCGGGGCAGCAAAACGATTTTTAAAATGAGTTAGGAACTCATTTTTTACCAAGTTAGGAGAATCCTTCTAATTACCATCAACCAAGATGCCACGAATAGGTAATTGACTTCTTTTTTTGTTGAGAATACCATGATAATACTTGGAGTTCTCGTCACCCTCGATTGCCCATTTGATCTTTGCCTTTTGAGCCGCTTCCAAGGATTGAAGTTTCTCTAACTCCTGAAGAGATCTGACAACGTTAGTTCTTTTATTGATGACCTCATCATTTCCATCACCTTTATCTATGATCAAGTCCAAATCAGCAAGTTCTGATTTAAGAATTCTGTTTGAGCTCGTAGTATTTCTCTTGTTCCATAAGCGAATCTTTCCTTTCAAGAATTTGAGTTTCTGCATCAATTTGGTCATGGCATTTGATTCCACCACGTTAGCTTCATTCCATGAGTCTTCAACAAGCTTGTCAAAGCCCTTAATTTCAAACCAATAATGAAAGAACCTGAACGGAACAAGACCGTAGTCGTGGTGTGATTCACGCATTAAGATTGGACGATGATCAGATAAATATCAGTCCAAAGTAATAGCAGAAATGTTAGGGTATGAATTCATAAGACTTTCAGAAATAAGGAAACGATCAAGTTTACTCATATTTGTAGCGGATTTATGGCACCAAGTAAAGGAGCATCCTCCTAAAGAAACTTCTTTCAAACTCGCATTAGAGATGAACGAATTGAACGCATCGGCACCTTGCACATTAAACAACGATCCAAATCTTTCCTCTTTTTTGCGAACTTCGTTAAAATCCCCCATGACAACCACCTCTCCTTCCCATTGAGCCATAACATGAGATAGATAGTCCCACAACATCTTTTTTTTGTTTGACTCTTGAGGGGCGTATACCGAAATAATAAGAAGCTTAGTACCATTAGGCACCCAATCACCTCTAACCATAACGAAGTAATCTGAAACAGTAGAATTAAGTTTGATGAACGATTTAGGATCCCAGACACAAAGAATCCCACCTGAGTTGCCAACGGAAGCACTATGAACATGATCGAAAGCAAAGTTTCCCCAACACCTCTTAACACTAAAAAAATCGATGTTCTCCATTTTAGTTTCCTGTAAAGATAAGAAATTTACCTTATGTTTTATACAAAGCTCCTTTACCCAATCTTTTTTAGCCTTTTGGGCAAGGCCTTGAATGTTTAACGATAAAAAATTCATCAGAAAACATCATTCACTCCTTGAGAACCAATAATCTCTTCTATATTTTTCAAGCATCCCTCCATATTATAGCCCATAGTATGTCCAACCTTGACTAATTTCTCCATCACATTAATAATGGATCCTCCTGTACGCGAAATATCAGATTTTTTGAAATGCCCTGAACATATGGACTCTGCTACATCATCCTTAAAGTTTTCTTTTGAGCCTGATTTATTATGTCCAAGGGCAACATCTTCCTCATGAATGTTGTGAGAGCACTCACTTGTTTGTTTGTTAGGATGCCCCTCAAAGCCGTCACATTCATTCCTAGGAGTAAAACCGGGGGGGGGGGGGGGGGGGTACTTCAGGCTGTCATTCGGGGTAGAATCTTTGTTGTTGTTTTCCTTTTTCTTGTTGAGTAAGTCATATAGATTGAATGGATCTTCTGAACGTGTATCTTTATGCCCAACTGAAGCTTCTTCAACAATTATATTACGTGCATCTTGTTTGTTAGGATGCCCCTCATCAAGTTTCGTATTAGGGACGACTTCAAAGTCGCTATCTTCAGCCAGTTCAGTAGCATTTTTCAAATCGTCACCATTAAGTACACCATTCACCCACTACCCTCCCTGTTAAAGTGTTAATACTTCTTTTTCCATTTCTCCGACCAAGCATAACGACCGCGAAAAAAAAAAAAAAAAAAAAAAAAACAAACAAACAAAACAAAACTCTGCCTTATAAAGAACAACTCTGCCTTATAAAGAACTCTCTTTTTTGGTAACGAGATGGGTCGAGGGCACTCAGATTATTTGCTTGAGGGCACCTGACCAATCTTCCGTGAATTTGGCCATTTTTACTACGTGTTTTGTATGTCTGCAAGAAGTTGGTCGGGGGCATCGCCCCCCACTGCTATCAAGGTGGCTCCGCCCCTGACTTTTTGTTAGATTAGTTTTGGGTTAAAAAGTTTTGGGTCTACTTTTTATTAGATTAGGCATTTTTTTTGAACGACGAGTTAGTAGTTAGTGATTCGAGCCAACAGTGACATCTAGTTGGCCAGTATGCAAGTATCGAATCTTTCTCCTTAGGGGATAAACCCCACTCCTGCTTCTATTTTATTATATTAGTTTTGGGTTAAAAAATATATAAATTCGTAACTTCCATTGCGTGCGAGCACATGTTTTGGTGTTTATTTTTGTTAAATTAGTTGTCGTAAGTAGAAAATAGTATGTTAACTTACGTTATGATGCAAAAATAAATGTAAAATATCAAAATAGGATATCATAAAATAATTTATATTAATAAACATAAAAGACCCCATTTATATACCTCTATCAACACCCAAAAGTTATTACATATTTTCAACTGTTTTGGCAACATAACATTCGTGTTTACAAATAGCAACATCAGTTTCGCCCAACATCTCTATCAAACAGGCAAGCTGCTCGGTTTTGCTTGGCCTGAATTTTTCTCAACGCATCTAAACCGTCAAGTGACACAGTATGATTTCCTAAAGTTTCATTCTCCACAATGAGCTCTCTACGCTTGATTATTAGCCTTTTTAGATGATCAATGCAGCCACAAATTAACTTTACACAAGTTTTTTCTTCTGTAGTCTCTTGCCTAAACCACAACCCCATACATTCATGTAACAGTGAAGAACCCGTGAGCTCCATTAATTCATTCAAGATTGGGAAATTTGCCATTTAAAAATATTTGAGGAAAATATTTAGATGTAAATAGAAATAGATATGTGAGAAGTATCAAACAAATAGGGAAGCCACAGTTACATGTTGTTGGAATTATAAAATGAAATGAAACATTACAATCATTGCAAATAGAAGTTAAAGTAGAAGACGTTTTGTTACTCCATATACAAAGATAGGCCCCTCAAAATCTTACTTTTACTATAAACGGCCCCACAAGAACGTTGTAGATTTTTTTTTAGTTACGGAGTAAATTATTTTTGATTTAATAAATATATAGTCATTAAAATAAAATAATAAAAACTCGTTCATTTTTGTTTTTTTTGGGGTTTTTTTTAATTGAATTTAAATAATGGATCAATGGTGGTTGAAAATAGTACTAAAGTTGACACACATTTCTAAGTAATTTAATTTTGGAAAATGATTGGGAGACCTAAGTTGTGTGCCTAAATTCATGCCTAAACATATGTGGCATGATCCTGATGGTGTGTGAAAAAGTGGATCTCATGACTGCAGCCATCAGGATGATGCCACGTAAACTTAGGCATGAATTTATGCTCATGATTTAGGCCTTCCAAATCACTACTCTTTAATTATTATTATTATTATTATTATTATTATTATTATTATTATTATTATTATTATTATTATTACACTATTTTGAATGAGTCGTTAATATACCTTCAATCACTTACAATTCCTTCTTATATAAATACCCCTATTATCCATTCTTGAATCAAACCATTCACTCTAATGCAAATAAAAACAATAATAATGAGAATAATATATTGTAAAATAAAGAATAAAACAGTGCTGGAAAATGATGTTAAATCTGATTTAGATTTTATAAATCTTCATCAACAAATGTGTTTCCATCAATTTAGGTATATTATTATTCTTTTTGTAACGTTTTGTGATTTTTTTAAAGTTTCATGATAAAATATTAATTACGGAATATTATCGATGTTTTTTTTATGTAGGCATCGGATGAATGACTCATGTACTCTTAAAATCAAACTCAATGATAAATATATTGTCATCAGAAACGGTGGGTTAAAGTCAACATCATGATTAGAAACATACATGTGTCGAAATCACAAAGAAAAAAACTTATGAGGAACCAGGTGTGATTTTTTAAACTTTCGTGTTGAGAAAGCCTAAACAATAAGTTCGTCCCATCAGAAACATTTTTCCAAATATAAGATGCACGTTCTATATTGTTTTAAAAATAATAGTTATACTTGCTGATATCTTTTCTATATTTGAATTACGTTATCTATTAGGATATGAATACGAACCCCTAATTCAGTGCCTTGTTTTTATGAATATCATGGTTAATATTAACATCATTATTACTACAAATTTCAGCATCAGAAACCTTAAATACATTTTTAATATACAATCAACGACATTAAATTTTGAATATATAATCATATTTAATAAATGCATTAAACATGGTCATGATTCGGATATACATCAACCAAAATACGGGGAAGAAAATATAAGAGTGAACTATACTATTGTTAAACGTTTTTTGCGGCTTCATAAATTTTGTAATTTTTTTTTTATATAATATGAAGTTCAAAACCCTAATCTTGAATAAATCGTCAGCTATTTCGAGAATAAAATAAATGTACTCAGAGAACCATTACATTATGAATGTGCACATTAGATAATATTTAATAAATGCATTAAATATGGTTAATATTAACATCGTTATTACTACAAATTTCAGCATCAGAAACCTTAAATACATTTGTAATATACAATCAACAGCATTAAAATTTGAATATATAAACATATTTAATAAATGCATTAAACATGGTCATGATTCTAATATACATCAACCAAAATACGGGGAAGAAAATATAAGAATGAATAATACTATTGTTAAACGTTTTTTTACGGCTTCATAAACTTTGAATTTTTTTTTTTATATAATATGAAGTTCAAAACCCTAATCTTGAATAAATCGTCAGCTATTTTGAGAATAAAATAAATGTACTCAGAGAACCCATTACATTATTAATATGCACATTAGATAATATTTAATAAATGCATTAAATGATGATAATAATAATAATAATAATAATAATAATAATAATAATAATAATAATAATAATAAACAAACATCTAAAAACACACAACGGAAGTAAACAAAATCGAAAACACAAACTCAAATTAAAAAATATTAATAAAACCCTGAACATGAACATCATCATATTTTATATATATATATATATATATATATATATATATATATATATATATATATATATATATATATATATATATATATATATATATATATATATATATATATATATATATATATCAAGTGAATCAAAAAGTCTTAATTAATAGTTAAAATTGAACCTCACCTGACTGGATTGTTTCTTCACTGATATCCATTGCACCGTTTGCGACTCATTCAACATGGAATTCTGATATGGTAGGTGAAAGAAATCATCAAATGAATTTCCTTTAGACATACGGTGGTTATCAAAATTCACTTTACCAACATCTTTATCTTAAATTTAAAATGTCCAAACTTTCAGTGGATGATATCATGGTCCACAACACAAAATTTTGTCAAATAAAATGTTCCATAAGTTAATGTTAAATTATCATAAGCGCATGATGCTATTTAAATAATAATACTAACTAATATTAAGCTTGCATATACGAAGGTGATGAAGTTCTTTTTAATTGTCTATGGCATTTGTAGTTCCCAAGAATATACTCCAATGAGTGGGGTTACCCGTGCGTTGCCACATGAGTGGATTGCAAGATGGTATTTTTGTGTGAACGTTTTATTTTTTTTTAGGTTTATAACATTTTATTTTATAAAGGTTGTATTTGATTAAAGTTATTCCTAGGTTCCATTTAATAAGTCGTTGGTATGACATTTGTGTTTATATTTTATTTTATGTTTGTTGATCCTGTATTAAGAAACGTCTTGTGATGATAACTTAATTTCTTATTAATTTTTTTAATGTTTTATTTTATAGAAGTTACATTTGTAGTGTTTTATTTTATACAAATTGTATATTGTTATGTTTTCTGGTTGGTCTAGGTTTGTTAGTTGGGCTAATGGGTTTTTTTTTTTTTTTTTCTTTTTTTTTTTTTTTTTTTTTTTTTTTTTTTTACACGTGTGGCCCAATCAGAATAGATAGAGGTTGTTGCCTATTTTTCCGTTTATTTTTTTCACCGCTTCACACTTTAGACTTAGGGTTGACAATATCTGTATCAAATCTAATCTCACAAATTCGTATAACAATTGGGTATTTGCCAAGCGTTCTGTAATCAAAATTTAATGGCTCCTAGGTTTTGAAAGTGTCAAGAGATCGCAAGACAGATTGGTGATAAGCGAATCAATAAGATTCTTGGTGCATTTTTTTCTCGAGAAAAGGAAGCGTACCCATGTGATGAAAGGGTTATAATGAGAGGATTGAAGAGGTGCAAGCTAGGATCGATCACAGGCACGAGATTATTATTGAGTTGGAAAAGTTTGGGTTTGACCCTATTGTAGATGAGCCTTTGGCTGTTTTAAAGGCATCAGAGCAAGATGATTTGGCAGAGAGAGCACGGTTGATTCAGATGAGCCATATTGCTGCTTTACGTCTTACTGAGAAATCAAGGATGGTGAAGAAGATGAATATTGTTAAATAATGTTGTTCATTTTAGTGTTCTTTCTGTTTTTTAAGCTTTGAAAGTGTCGTTATGGTTTGGGTCAATCCTTTGTGTAAAAGTGTCAGGGGTATGTGTAGTTTTATTATGGGTGTTTAAGTAACATATGGTATGTGTTTTGGTTGGTTAAAAGTTTGATTGTAGGTAGAAATGGTTTAGTTTTTATGGTCGTATGAAAAATAAATAAATAAATAAATAAGTGAAACTTTAGTGTATGCTGATGATGGTAATAATGTACTAGTATTATAAATAAAATAGTGTATTGTTTGTGTTTCATAGAATATATGTTATTCCTTTTTTTATTATTATTTGGTTATTAAAATGAAATGGTTAGAAGGAAATAGAATGTGAGGCTATTATAGACTGGTTAAATGAAATGGTTAGACAAATGCATGTGTCAAATACATTTTGGGAATTACAGCTGCTGAGAAAAGCTGAATCAGATAAGGAATATGTTCTATTTGGATAAGGCAACAATTTTAAAGATATGTATCTGGAGATTCTTGGTTTGTGGATAGGAGCTCTCTCTCTCTCTCTCTCTCTCTCTCTCTCTCTCTCTCTATATATATATATATATATATATATATATATATATATATATATATATATATATATATATATATATATATATATATATATATATATATATATATATATATATATATATATATATATATATATCTTTTGGTTATTTATCTTTGTTTGCTGAGATTAAAAGTAAATGAAGTGGAATTCATACCCTTTGTAGGGGGAAGGTTAGTTCTTCAACTGCATATGCATTTATAGAATAGTCTACGTGTGGCTGTCAGTGACTATTTTAACTAAGATCGGATAATGGTATTGTACATTCAAAATATTAGTCATTTGGCATGTTATTTTGCATTAAGAAATAAGTGCATAGTGTTTATAAGAAGAATGCATATTCGAATTGAGACATGTTTAGTTTTTTCAAAAAGAAAGTACAGTAATATATGGCTTGTGTACAAATATAGGATAGTTGGTTATTATATGTATTTGCATACTTTTAAATTTGTATTTGGAAGACTAAGAGAGTATTTTTAACGTTTGTATTTTCTAAGAGTTGGAAGTTCTTTCAGAGTCTTGTTATAGGCTTCTCTTCTTTGTCTTTTATATTATTGCATTACACTGTTTTACATAGGAAACATACCCTAAATAGATACTATTTGTAACACCCCCAAAATTTAGTACAGCGGAAGACTTACAAGCTTTCGGGGTGCTACTGGGATTGGTATACACAACACAAGTATAGCTAAATCGGAGAATAATTTTCATTACATAAACATTCCAAAAATTAGCTTAAAAGTTTACAGATAGTTAAAAGTGTAAAAGATAAGGCCCAAAGGGTTTCAAAGATTGGTCCCCAAAGTAATATCAGAGTTTTTGTCGATCCATCGCCCATGCCAATTCGCCAAGCCTCCAATAGCTATCATCTTTAAGCATCATCTTATTCGCCTGAGAAAACATGCTAAAAAGTCTGCTACGCTAGTGAGTTCATAGGTTTAAGTTATAAAGCAGTTATTGACCTGAAGAGTTAAGCGCTATGTGTGACTAGAAGCAGGCAGATTTCGCAATTCAACATCAATCCAAATAAATCTCAACATAGTGGTCGTAGTGAGTGGGCTCCTCGGCGGTCACTAGCCAGGAATACGTTATAGCAAGTCACCACCCATTGCTACCCTAACTAGGCCATAGATAGATATCTATTCTTAGCTAGGTTCCAAGGTAGCCATAACAACGTCAACATCTACCGTAAATCTAACCTTAACTAGCCAACACAATATAGAAAAACTAAGAGAAATATCAGGTCCGAGAATGTAGTTTGCATGTTTTCTCCCCCAAGTTTAGTAAGCAATAAAGTACGAGTAAAAGTGGGGCTATGAACTCACCTCAATTCCAGCAAAGCACAATCACGATTATCACAGATCAGAAAATAATCCAATCAATAGTAAGCAATAAGCAGATAGAAAGTCTCGGCACAGATAATCAATAGAAGCAGAGCAGAACTAGCAGTTAACAAGTGATGGAAACTACGGACTCAACACAACCTAATCATGTAAAATTTTACTTAATACCGTTTCTCAAAAGTTTAACGTATCCCAAAAGTTCCCATATATCTTCTGTTTTGCTTTCCAAAATATCCATTTAAAAATCGTTAGTTATCGTTTGGTATCGTTGTGTGTGTGCATTAGAGACAAAGTCTCGACTCGAGTGAACTCACGCCAAACAAGCATATCAAGTATATCCATGTACGTGCAAGTAAAGTAACTCATAATGGCATATAGAATCAATCAAGTATTTCACGTAAGCATGTAATATCATACAAATCACATCTCATGTCAAAGCTACGGTCAAATGATATGGCCTTTAGAGTCGACAAGTTCTCGTACGAAGGGTCGATCTCTTATCTAATTCGTCCACTTGATAAGTTTAACCATTCTTCCGTTTACTTATTGATTCTAAAGTTACATCGTCCAGTAATAGTCATAGGATACATTTCTCATTAATAATGTCTTCCGATACACTCGTCGAGTTCTTGTCGGCTTTTTTGTTCGATAATTCTGATAACCGTATCGGTTGATTTTATTAACGTTAAATTATCCGTAACTTGATATAAGGTTTAATAAATACTAATTGTATAGTATGTCTTAGTTTGTGTGCACTCGAAACACTTAATAACTCGCCTTCAATAATATTTATCCAAAAACAATTCCCATGTTTATATAATAAAGTTTGCGTCAAAACTCCTTTACTTTTATTTGTAAGTTAACATTTAACGCTAACATTATGATTTATATTTAAAACTTATTACTATATATATACACCTAGGCATATATATATTTTTGCAAACTTATGTACACATATTTATGTACATATGTATAAGTAGAAGTTGTATATCGTTTTATTTCATTTTTACTAGTTATTACTTATTTCGAGTTCACGAGTCCGGGTCATCACTCCCGAATTTTTAAAATAATCATAATTGTCAATATGTCCAACTATGCTCTACTAATCCATGTTACGGCGTTGTCGAAGTCAACTATGACTAAAAAGTCAAAGTGACTTCAACGTTGCACAAAGCTCATAAGTTATAATCATGTTATGTCAAAAGAAACAAATGACGAGTCTCATATCGTAACCAAGTCCAAACTCCAATAACCGCTTCTTCAAACTTCAATCTCTCGTGGCCGACCATGGCTCACGTCTAACTTAATCCCCGTCAACTACTAACCGTCACACAATCGGTTCCCGTGTTTCCAAAACAACACCCAATAACACAATTTTGCCGAGACCATTTGGTCTCGGATTCTCCTACCTCTTGGCCTAATTCACCCAGCAACAACAACAATGATTTCCTTTGAACCAATCACAACTTGACCAATTTCCTATCCTAAACCCTTGGCAACACCAAATATTACCACGCAATAATAAGTTCGGATCTAAACACAAGAACATCAACAAGTTTCATCAAGAATATCAGTATACTAAACAAGTCAAGAAATAAAACCACCAAATTTTGTCATAACTCTCGTCTCAGAATCAAAATCGGTCACCCAAATGAACACAAACCCGAACCAATCATTTCCACAAAATCAACACAAGATTATATGAACATTGAGAGTACCACAATAACATGTAAACAAAATCAGAACACACCAATACCTGAGCATAGGCTCGCGGTATGGTTCGACTGAGTACAAACACACAAGATAATGATACCAAACTAGTTTTCTAATCATTTTTATTGACAAAAATTGTTAACCCACATGTTTTAACCCGAAATATCAAGAATCGTTACGAGTTGACTCGGTGGTGAGTCAACCCACGCGTTCGACGCATTTTATTACCTATGACTAATAGATCGATATATTTTTGTGTTATTGATGGTGGTGAAAGGGGGTACACACGGAGGTGAAAATGAACACGAGGTGGTGGGATCATCTTAGTGGCGCCTGGAGTGCAGTAGGTGAAGGAGGTGTTGATGGTGGTTGTTTTGGTGGTGGAGGTGAGATGATGGTCGCGGCGGTGTGATGGTGGTGGTGATTTGCAGGCCGGCGGCTAGAGAGAGAGAGGAAGAAGGGAGATGGATGTTAGTTTTAGGTTTAGGGTTAAATGAAGAGGATAACGGTTTTTATTGTTAGGTATTTTGAGTAAATTGCAAATGGGTCCTTGCGTGTTTATTTATTTTCAAGTAAGGGTCGTGTGCAGGTGCTCTCGATGTAATTCTTATATGTTTTCCGAAAATACTCGTTTTAGCTTGTGAACGATACTAAACTTTACTGAACTCGTTTATAAACGTTGCTATTTGTTTTATAATCGTTTTTCCATAAAATTTGATTATAAACACGTTTATTATATAAAACGCAACTATTTCTTGTTTACTTTCGTTTTGTTAGGATTTCTAGTGCCGAAGTCGCGTAGTGCCTAAAATGTTTATACGAGCGGTCATAATTTCACCAAATCACAATAATTTCACGTAATAATTCGTCTTAACTGAATAAATTTTTCATAAGTTTGACAAAATAATTTCGGATTAGTATTTTCAAGCTTAGATTTTATCTTGGTGTTTCACATATTATTTCCGGATTGTTACCAGTTGTTACAGCCTCCCAGCCTCAGAAGAAACCCATCCCGGGTTTCATTCAGAGTTATTCATCAAGATTGAAACGAGATAGGAATAGATTCGCTGGACTTCACCTTCACGTTCTCACGTGAGTGTAAGGTTATCTCAGGATTTCCAACAAAGCTCAACGACAAAATTGTGTTTCGGCTTAGATTGCCAGATTTCTCACGAATAAGATTTTAACTAGTTCCTCAAGGGAGTTTGATGTTCATCTTTACAAAAAAGAATGTTTAAGGATTTGCAGTGGCAATCTCTCCCGGAAGTGTCCTTCCGGATGGCACACAGCATGAGTCTTGTGGACTTACCAAGTCCCGACAGAAACATGAGTATCGAGAGTATACTGGTCTAATTCTAGCGAGGAATTCTTTGAACGAAACATGATAGTAAGGATTTAGTGTCTCACGTTTACCAAGTGTACTCCACCATCTCTAGGTGATGTCTTAATCATTTATTTGCTCTTCATCATGAATTTTGCGCGTTCTTCTGCCCTTCCTAAAGGGATCTCAGTATTCCTTCCGATGGTTCCACAGATGAAAGTCGGTGTAATGAGTTTGCTGTCTCTAATTTTAGCTCCGCGAGAGTTAGGTTGGCTCTTTTAGACTATCAAGTGTCTTGAGATGTAAAATCTTGATGACAAATGATTTCCCATTAGTTCGGGAGTGTTTGGGGAGAGGCGGATGTCTCTCCCAGCCTCCTTTCAAAGTTAATAATAATAGCTCGAAGCTTTATCCTCAACATACGATAGGTTCTTTTGCTCTGACCATCTGTTTGGGGAGGTTATGTAATACTCCTATTACGAGTCATCCCCAAGCTCATCTATAGAGATTTTTACAACTCAGCATAGTACGACAGTCTCAAATAGTTGTGATAGGAATCGGCACTCTATGCCGGGAAATGCACTTCTCACAAGAATAACGATCGATCCCGTCTATATTATTACTTTCACCAACAACGGGAAAGTGAATAGGTTCAGTGAGACGATCACCATTACCCAGATGGTGTTACCAACACTATCTGTTCCTGGAAATTTGGTGACAAGTCCATGGTGGTTATCTTCCACTCATAACTGGGTGTTCGGGTTGTTCCAATGTATTCACGGTTTCTGCTGTTCGACTCCTGTTTCCCGACATGTTGAGCATTTGCTGACATTTTGAAATGTTAGCCTCCATGATCGGTCATAGTTCTCATTTCTCCAAACCTTGATATATCTCATTTGATTTGGGGTGATCAGTGTATCCCGATTCGTGCTTTCACGCATACCCTAATCTTGAATACTTTGCGGGGGAGCATCCAACTTTTATCCCTAAAGGATCAGGCTTCATTGAGTGGTCTTGCATATCAGTTTCCGTTTTCCAACGTATCATAGAGGTTCCCATAGTTATCGATTCTCCCCTTTAACAGTCTAAGCGTGTGTCTTAATCATCTGGGCAGGTAAGGATGAACCGACAGTCATCCCTAAGGCTCTGACTGTTAATGGTTGCACCCTCTCTCTGCAAGGCCAAAGGTACTAACAACGTTTCTTCATTGGGCTAATAGAAATCTTATAGTCATAATTACCATGTAGTTCTATCTAGCAACTCTGCTCCAACGGTAGCTCCTTCTGGTCTAGGACTCGTCGTAACCCTTACAATTGTGTATACTATACACTCCGTGTGCTACGGTTATTGTCCCCCAGATCCTGAGCGTAAGTACAACTGCACTCAATGCTATCTCATGAGTGGTGTAGCTCTTCTCACATGTCTCAAATTGACGAGGGGCGTAAGTTACCTTCTCTGAAATACTTCACAACCTTTATACGGAATACAATCTGCAACAACAGCTACACTTCCTTCCGGTACAGCTAGGTCATATGTATTATACTGCACCTACTTCCTATGTCACAATGCTTCCTCTTCGTTTCCTCATTAGTAACCCTTTTTTTATCCTTTAGGTCAATCTTGGTTGAAGACTTTGCTATCTTGGAATACCTTTGATAAATCTCCAGTAATATTCAGCTAGTCTTAATTTTTGACGTACCTTGGTAGGAATGGTATGGGTAACTCAATCATTAATAGACTAAATCTTGATGGGATTTCATGTGAATACAATTCACATGACCACGAACTTGAACGTTCAAATTTCAACTTTTATTCTCAAAGGAGTTAGTCTATTGTTGTTCATTCTTAAGTAGGCTTAAGGTTATTCCCCAGGTGTTCTTCGTGTTTCTCAAAACTTCTCGAGTAGCTTAAATCATTATCGTTGGATACTATCACAACTTGACTAATTAAGGATTCGCGCACGCTATTCATGAGGTTCATGAAGGCGGCTGGGGTACTAGCTAACCGAAAGGCCTAACTAAGGGTTCATAAGTCGCAATGGTGTAAACGCAGCCTTCGGGAGTCTCTTTTCCCAGTCTATCGTTGCTGATGGTACTCGGATCACGGATCGATTCCTCACCTAGTCGTTCGAACCCAGAAGTTGATTAAAAGATGTTCGGTTTTCCGTAGAGGGCATCGGTTCTTCATAGTGGTCGGCTCATCATCATGTTCTAGTTCTAAGCAGTTTAAGACTTAACTAGTAGAGGTCTAGGGGCAATGGGTGCCAACTTTTAGTTACTCCTTCCATCAACTTAAAGTGTACATCCGTTCCGACTCACAATCGTCTAGTCTCAATGGTATACTTGTTAACGTGAGGGGTACAATCTTGTAGAATGATGTTGATTGCTACTAGCAATCGATCGGTCGATTCGGTATTGTTCCTAACATCCAGCATGAAATGTGACTTGAATTATGAGCTGAATATATCATCGTAGTGTTTGACGTGATTGCTACGAGTAACCATGTCTATTAACCACGTACGAGGTTGCGAGTCATCAGGAAATTGTCCAATCCAAGTTTTGTCTAATCATCGGTGGGTATTCTTGGATACCAGAATAGGTAGAGTAGCATGAAACGTTATGCAAAGAAGTCGTTCCATGAGATTAGGCGGCGTACAGAATCCTTTCGAAGTGGAGTATGATGCCGGTTAAGGCGGAATTCGTAGGACATAAAAGAGTTAGAATCGGTTGGATTCGTAGGGAGTAAAAAAGATAGAATCAATGCAAAATGCGAGCTTTCAGACATAGAATGAGAAACTTAATTCCTGATAGAGGTTTAAGTAACCATTTTAGCATTCATGATTCCTACCTGAATTATACACAGGTGGCCAGTCTCTATATAATTAAGGTCAAATGATGTCATGCCAAGTTTAGTTACAAGGGGTAGGTAATAAACCATTTGTGAGTTTACAAGATACTATGATGATAGTGACGCAAATAGCTGATTTATGATAGAGGTATGAAAGTCAGAAGATAACGTCGAGTAATTCTTTGGATGACGGTGAAAGATGAAAAGTGTAGCGTGTATGTCTCGTCACATGGAACAGTCATTACTTGACATCATGTTATACTCTGGGTATCCTTTTACTCCTTGATTCTTCTTGGTTGTCTCTTATTTTCTTGGCTCCAAAACTTCCACTCTTCTATAGTTTCCAATACCATATCAACTCGTGTTCCTTCTTTCTCCATCTAACACATATGACAATAGCCTACCGATCCAACCATGAGGTTGTCGGAACCAATGTATGGGTCTTAGATCTACGGTCTCTGGCTAAGTGTCCAACCTACAACACTTATGACATGTCTCAGCACACCAACCAGAGTGGTGGAGCTTATAACGGTCACACTTAGGTTGATTCTCGTTGTATCTCTACTTTTCTCCAGCTTTGACAGCATAAACCTCAATGACCTCTTGTCGTCCGTCTAGTTTTCTCTCACCTCTTGAGAAATATTCCCATGTTCTCCATTTTTTTTCATTATCTAAATGATAGCATCACTAAGTACTAAATTCATGCGAGACCGTGCCCAGTTTATGGTGTTGGGGAGGCTAGTTGTCTCAGCCGAGATTACACTATCTCTGAGTGGTTCAGATATTCTCCCAATGTAACGCTCGATCTTACGAGCCTCATTCTTTACCATTTCAAGTCACAACTGGACTAGCTCAATAAAGCGATGAGTGTAGGTTTGTAGGTCAATTCCTCTCATCTTGTGATTTCAGGTCTTCTCACTACATCTTCTCGTCAACCACCTCCTCAGTTGCATCTCATACCACTAAATTCTCAACAATATTGCAAAGTATAGCTGATCTCAAAGTAATCGCGTCATTCCTGGTAGGTGAGAGCAATCCATCAATATAGTGCTCTATCTTGAGCGATTTGGAAATGTTGGGCCTGATTTGGCATGTCGATGCCTTTCGCCTCACGATTCCATACTTTAATTTCTCGTCTTCCTCACTGCACCATGGAGATAGTAGTTCCTAAGAATAATCGCCTTAAATTCCTCTCAAGACATTGAATAAGTCGCCTCAATATTGGCAGATCGGGGGTTACCATGTCGTAGTTTCATCCTGCAATGTGAACAAGGCATGCTTCGCCTTAGATTTCCTTCTCGCAATTTATCAATTTGGAATATGGGTTCAGTCTTTTCTAACTAGTCATTCTAGAGCAACAACCTCTTCGATCTCGCCAATCCAATTGACATACAACTTCATAACTCCTCATACGTTCCTTACGGGCATCGTTTTTGGGTCTTGAAGTTCTGGCATAGGTGGTTCAGTGATTCGTCTCAGTTAGTGTCTCGGCTACTCATTGGGCCACTAACTGATCAGTACGTACTCAAACTACCTTAGCATGTTTTAGCGAGGCCTGGTTGTTTGTAGCTTAGTTCAGAATGACTAGGGGTTGTCCACGATGTCCTTTGTTAATAGATGCAGTAGGTTGTGTCCGCGTGATCCTACTAACTTTGGTTTCAGGGCTGCTAATATGTCCCAACAGACATCAACGAGCTACACGTTTCGGATATCGGGATAACATCGCACAAGAACTTTGATCCTCATCATTAGAGTAATGAAATGAACTTCAATCACGATATCAAGGATACTATCTTGCTCCACGAATGTAGATTCCAGCTCCACTTAGTGAACAAGTACTTGGATTCATCAAACGTCGGGATTTGGTATGAGATTTCCGCACGTCCAATACGTGACTGATGGATGGTCACCGAAGTTATAGTGATAAAAAATAATTAAGGTGTAGGCGTAACTTTCAATTAAGTAAGATCATTCAGTGTCGATACAAGATTCTCAAGATTTCCTCAACGGTGAATAGAAACGGCGTTAGACGGTAACGATATGTGATAGAGAAGCTAGGGTCTCTATCCGAGAACTTTTCGATTTAGAGTTCACATCAATAAGATTCATAACGATTCGCACTCCTGGCGTAACGGTTTTAAGGTGGTTTCTTAGAAGACGCTCGATGGCCTTTCAGAATAATAGGACGAATGTCCAATCGGGAGTTATTTAGTGTGGCTACATGTGAGTTCGTGAGCATCACAAAAATGGGTAGAATTATTACTATAAATAGTATGAGTGTGACGGGAACATATGAATATGTCTCCGTGTTAGAATTGAGAGGTGTGGATTAGATAGGGAAGAGACATAGTATGTGACAACGGTGTTATATAGTTATCATATTTCAAGGTATCACACACAAAGTACGAGTCATAAGGGTGGGTCACACGCTAATAAATTTCCTCTGACGCACTTATCGGCCCTATTGGGTTCGTCAACCCAATGAGTCCGTTAACTGTGGCGGTCTGGTTTATTAACGTTAAACAAACCCGTAACTCAAATCATAACACAGATTTTCCAAATCAATCATACCACATAATTCCAAATATATCATCAAAACAACTATCACATGATTCAAGATGCACTCAAAATTACATATATCTAAATGTATATTCAAACCTGTTATTGCATAGTTCTCAACTATATCCAAATCAAGAAATTCATATATACCGCGTTACTCTAAACATGTTTAAAGTCAAACTCGTATAATTCTTAATATGCCATTCTATCATATAATCAAGGCTTCCCAAATTTCCAGATCATCTTACTCACATATTAGTCACTCAAGCACTACCACATAAGTCTTAGTGAGAAATCTTGATGCTTAATCAATTTCCAATATCTAATCCTACAAGACATAATCGTTTTGCATTCTTACATAGTTCCAAACTTAATTCGAGAGGCTTCGGCTTGGCAGGCTGGCATGTGTCGGTCGAGGATCAATTTTTATGAAAAGTGGTTATAGTTTAGGTTTTTGAAAATCACCTAGTTCTCTATAACCTTGAGCTCTGATACCAATCTGTAACACCCCCAAAATTGGGTACAGCGGAAGAATTACAAGCTTTCGGGGTGCTACTTGGATTGGTATACACAACACAAGTATAGCTAAATCGGAGAATAATTTTCATTACATAAACATTCTAAAAATTAGCTTAAAATTTTACCGATATTTAAAAGTGTAGAACATAAGGCCCAAAGGGTTTAAAAGATTGGTCCCCAAAGTAATATCAGAGTTTTTGTCGATCCATCGCCCATGCCAATTCGCCAAGCATCAATAGCTATCATCTTTAAGCATCATCTTATTCGCCTGAGAAAACATGCTAAAAAGGCAGCTACACTCGTGAGTTCATAGGTTTAAGTTATAAAGCAGTTATGGACAGGAAGAGTTAAGCGCTACATATGACTAGAGGCAGGCATAGATTTTGCAATTCAACATCAATCCAAATCAATCTCAATATAGTGGTCCTAGTGAGTGGGCCCCTCGGCGGTCACTAGCTAGGAATCGGTTATAGCAAGGAACCACCCATTGCTACCCTAACTAGGCCATAGATAGATATCTATTCTTAGCTAGGTTCCAAGGCAGTCCTAGCAAAGTCAACATCTACCGCAAATCTAACCTTAACTAGCCAACACACTATAGCAAAACTAAAAGTAGTAGCGGGTCCGAGAAAATAGTTTGCATGTTTTCTCCCCCAAGTTTAGAAAGCAATAAAGTATGAGTAAAAGTGGGGCTATGAACTCACCTCGATTCCACCAAAGCACAATCACGATTATCTTAGATAAGACAATAAGCCAATCAATAGTAAGCAATAAGCAGCTAGAAAGTCTCGGCACTAAGTTATCTTGCACAGATAATCAACAGAAGCAGAGCAGAACTAGCAGTTAACAAGTGATGGCAACTACGGACTCGGCACAACCTAATCATGTAAAATTTTACTTAATACCGTTTCTCAAAAGTTTAGCGTATCCCAAAAGTTCCCATATATCTTCCGTTTTGCTTTCCAAATTATCCGTTTAAAAATCGTTAGTTATCGTTTGGTATCATTTGGTATCGTTGTGTGCGTGTGCGTTTGAGACAAAGTCTCGACTCGAGTGAACTCACGCCAAACAAGCATATCAAGTATATCCATGTACGTGCAAGTAATGTAACTTATAATGGCATTTAGAATCAATCAAGTAGTTCACGTAAGCATGTAATATCATACAAAGCACGTCTCATGTCAAAGCTACGGTCAAATGATATGTACGAAGGGTCGACCTCTTATCAAATTCATCCACTTAATAAGTTTAACCATTCTTCCGTTTACTTATTGATTCTAAAGTTACATCGTCCAGTAATAGTCATAGGATACATTTCTCATTAATAACGTCTTCCGATACACTCGTCGAGTTTTTATCGGCTTTTTAGTCTGATAATTCTGATAACCGTATCGGTTGATTTTATTAACGTTAAATTATTCGTAACTTGATATAAGGCGTAATAAATACTAACTGTATAGTATGTCTTAGTTTGTGTGCACACGAAACACTTAATAACTCGCCTTCAATAATATTTATCCAAAAACAATTCCCATGTTTATATAATAAAGTTTTTGCCAAAACTCCTTTACTTTTATTTGTAAGTTAACATTTAACGCTAACGTTATGATTTATATTTAAAACTTATTACTAATAGTGGGGATTCTATCCTAGAGGTAATAGTGAGGAATCTATCCTAAAGGCAGTTCGGGGTTTCTAACCTAAAGGCAAGTCGGGAATCCTAACCTAAAGGCAAGTCGGGAGTCTAAAGGCAAGTTTGGGGATTCTAGTGGCACGGAGAACTTTTTGAAAAAGTGGTTATAGTTTAGGAAAAATCCTTTGTTCTCTATAACCAAGGCTTTGGTCCCAATCTGTAACACCCCCATTTTTCACTGATCGCAGCGGATTAAGTGTTTGGGGTATTACTCATGGAAACAAAGACAAGATATAGAAAACGACTCGAAAAGAGACGTTTTTGAAAAAGATGTTATCATTCATTTATTTATCAGAGTTTTTACAGTAAAAGATGTACTTTTACCAAAAGAGAGGTCCCTAAGATACGTTTTATGACACAAAACTGATGAATGATAACTATTCTGGACGTCCTCATGTCCAGTACTTCTCCGTGCTAGGGTTCCTATAGTGCCTAATTACCTAGAATAACATGCTTAAAAGTCAACACGAATGTTGAGTGAGAGTCATAGGTTTAAGTAGATAGAGTATGAACACAAGTTCCACAGGGTTCAGCTTAAACCCTATGTGTGGAAAGGTTTTAGTGATAGAAGGTATATTGCACTAAGCTCATGAACCACACATTAACAGTCCGAGTCAAGGGGTCTGCAGACCAAACCATGAGGGGACGGGAAGGATAACTTGCCAAAGTTAATTCTTCAGTGGGTTCAAATATAGTACTTATTGGTACCATCCAGAGAGATGTTAATACCAACGAGAGTTGTCAAACTCCAATAGATCTATCAACTATATTCGCGTTCGCGTGGGTAAAATATCCCAAACGATTAGATTCATGAATTTTAGTTATGTAGTGATAGCAGATAATTTACTCGTGCAATAACCAAAGAAAAAGACTTGTATTCGGTTTAAAGCATGTATCCCCCTCACAGGGTTGTAAAACATTTAATAGTGAGGCTATGAAAACTCACCTGGGTCTTATGGTAAGTAAAGTAGGGGTTTAGACAACTCACTCACGTATCCTGGGGGTAGTGTAGGTGTGTGTATGTCAAGTCTTAGTCTAGGTTTTCTTTAACTAATCACTCTTAGGGTTTTTGTATATAACATATCACTGTTTGGGCCATCGTAATTCAGAAGTATATGACTCCTCACATGAAGCTCCCTACTATTGTATTATGTTATTAACATAATACTGTTCGGGCCATCATAATTCAAAAGTTAATACTCCTTACATGAAGCTCCCTACTATTGAGTTATGTTGTTATTAAGGTTTAGTTATAACATAACACCGTTCGGGCAATCATATCTCAGAAGTATAAGCAATAATCGTTTGAGGAGCCAGGGCACTTTAATTCGTAAACCCAGCAAACTCGTCAAAACGAAATATCCACATAGTACTCCTCGCATGAAGCTCCCTAGTATTATGTTATGCTTTTAACCTAAATAGGTTTTATATTTATATGAAAATAGTCCGTTTTTACCCTTTAAGTTTATATATTTACATTTTCTACCCTATCCTTATAAACTTATAACAATTAAGCATATAACTTTATAACTTTTGCACATTTAATCCCTATACTTATATATTTTTGAGAAATGACAAAAATGGTCTTTAAACTATACTAACTTTCATTATTTACCCCTTTTACCCTTAAGCTTATAATATTTGCATAACTAGTCCTTTTTAGTTTATAATTCATTTTAATTTATATCCTAAGGTTTCAAAACTTTTCAAAATGAGTCCTTACACTTGTAACTTCTAGGAAATATCAAAAACAGTCCCTAAACTTTATAGTTTCAGGAATTTATGATATATATACCCCTATGCATGTAAATTTTTGCAAAACTAGTCCTAAATGCATGTAAATTATATTTTAACATAGCTACTAAGTTTCTAAGCTTATGTTTAGCTAATATATGTTTAAATAAGTTACTTAATTCAGATTATAACATGAAATAGAGCAATTTAGCACATTAACATATAATTTTCTAAATCTAGGGTTTTGAAATGAAAACTTCTAAAACTAAGTGATCAAGGCTATCCTAAGAACTTTAATTCATGTTCTAAGAGTCCTAGGTCTATTATAAGGTTACTAGATCAAAATTTAACGCTTACCTAGGTCGTATAAGGTGTAACGAGGCAACTAGGGTTTCTAGGGCTTCTCTCAGCTGAAACCAGAACTCGACACTACCTAAGCTTCTATACTCAACTTCTAGGTAGTTAGTACTACATAATGTATGTGAGGTAAAGAGGAGAAGAGGTTTGGAATGAAATGGAGGGGAGGGGAGGGGAGGGGTGTATTTACAGGTGCGTAAGGAGTAGCGAGCCCACAAAGTGCTACTAGGTATCGAGGATGGGGGAGGTGGAGTAAGCAAGGCTATGAGGTATTGAGGCAGGTCTAGGAGGTGATGAGGAGAGGCTATACATAGCTAGGGGCTGGTGGTAGGCCGGTTGTGGTGAGGGGAAGCCGAGGGAGGCGGTTTGGGGGAAGGAGGTGACAAGTAGGTGATCCAACTACTTTCTTGGGTGGTTAGAGGTGTTAGGGTGCTAGCTTACTATTAGGGAGGTGCTAGGGTGGTTGCTTGGTTAATTTTAGGTGCTTAAGTATCTTAGTTTAGGTGTTTAAGTCAATTTCCAACCTAGTTTTGTCTAGTGAGAGTTTAGGGTTTTGCCTAGGGTTTAGTGTCTAATTCAGGGTCCTAAGGATTTTTAGTAACTAATATAATGTCCTAAGAGGCTTATACTAAGTGGTGATAACTTATGGTAAAGATTTGGGATAGTTTAGACCTAGTTTCGGGAAGTTATGACCTAGTTGTGGTTTTGTGCTTATATGACTTGTACCTAAGGTTTAGGGAGTTGTACTATGATATAGGGGGTCTAATATATCCTAAAGTAACTAATGTAACTCATACCTAACCCTTAAACACTCTCAAGTTAGTTCAGTTAAACAATTAGGGTTTTAAAGCTAACCGGGAACACATAGGTGCATTTAGGGTTTTCTAGCAAGTATGGTGTACTAGAGTGATAGTATTCTTAGTGAAAATATATTTGTAACCTTGAATTGACATACCGGGATGTTTACATCAAGTAAACATGGTAGTGGTTGGCATGGGTGGATACTTGACCTTGTCTAGAGGTTAGTTAGGTCATATAGGCATTTCTAATCCTAGATTGTGCTTAGTGAGGGCCTAAGTTAAGTTAGTAAGGCATTTCTAACCTAGATTGTGCTTAGTGAGGGCCTAAGTTAAGTTAGTAAGGCATTTCTAACCTAAGGGGAAGTTAGTGGGTTGTTACAATCTCCCATCCTAAAAGAAAATCTCGTCCCGAGATTTAACTAGAGTTAGTGTGCGAGGGTGAGAATAGATGGGGATATTTAGCACGGATTTGATCCTCTCGTTCCCAAGTATACTGATGAGACGAAAAGTGTACCACTTTTAGAGGGTCATTTAAGCCCAAAGTCGAGATTATTTGATCAAATATTGCCCTAAATCGTTCCTTTTGTCATTTTAGGTACCTTTGAGAGGAAATCTAGAAAAGGAAGCATTTTGGACGTTTTTAGAGCGAAAAAGTGAAGAAAACGACAAAGTCTCAAATTCATGCTCGAAAATGTACCTAACGGCGTCAGGATATGCTTATGATGCCGTCACCCTTTGACAAAGAGGTGGATAAATCAAGTTACACGTGACGCGCCAGAGAGTTTTTGGAGGAATTATACATGACGGTGTCACCAAGGCCGTCAAGAGCAAATTACATGTGACGACCAAGATGGAGTTTACACATGACGACGTCAGAAGTGGATCTAGGCAATACGATGATAATTATGGCGGCGAGTTGATGGCATCAGAACTTACTCTTGACGCCGTAAGACCTTATAATCTATGTATAGTTTTTGATTTTTCATTCATTGTATGCAACTTTGAGAGGAGAAAACCCTAGACGAATTTTACAGTATTTTTAAGGGTTTCAAACCCTTGTTTCATCCATGCTTAATTGAAGATAAGTTTTCCAATAATCATTCAATATGTCTATGTGTTTGATTCTATCTTATGCTTGTCTTCTCTTTAACATGCTAGGCTAGGTTTTCTTTGTGTTTGCTTAGATGTAATGAAACTTAGATATTGATTATTGGTTGGTTGTTTTTTTATAATTGTTGTGGATGAATGATTTCGATGTTAGGCTTAAGAAAACTGTCAGACTTCCAATTGGTAACTTGCTTGAACGTCTTAAGAAACATGATCGGTGGTGTAATACGATAAATTGGTTATATTTAATGCATAGGTAACTACTAATGAGGCCATGTTAGGAGCTAGTAGTCGGCTCAACATAGGAAGAGGTAGAAGCTTATAGAGTTAGGGAAGATCGTACACAGCCCTACGAATGGTATTAAGGAATATAACCCGTCATCCATGCAATTGTAACAAACTAATCAACTGGTAAAAGATAGCTAGGGAGTAGTGAAATCTAAGTAAACACATTTTCTCTTATTATTGTTTTCGCCTACTTTACTTTGGTTTCATTTTATTTTATTTTGTTTGCATTCGTAGTAATTTGGGTTAGTTGACTAGCAACTAATTCCGCCCTTCCTTCCAAAACCTGATATTTTTACTTGTTTTCCATATAATATAAAAAGAATCATCCCTCACCTCTAGACCTAGTTTAATTGAGTTTTAACCCTAGCGAACACTATTCTTTTAGTTGAACGATCAATCCCCCGGTACTTGCAACTATACTATACTACAACGGTCAGGTACACTGATTCAATCGTTTTAAGTATAGATTTATTTTTCCGAAGAAATGCTTAGGAAAGTATTTCCCCGGGTCGTGTCCCAACGAAGGTGTGAATGGAATTTCGAATTCATGATTCGTGAAACGTATCGTGAAAGTGATAAAAAGTGATTTTTATGAGATTATACTATTGAATAAGTAAATTAAGCACAAATAATCACTTAAGCACGTATTTCAAGTAAACAAACTTAAAACGTAACGTAGAATTGAAAACGTAAGCTAAAACGCGAAATAAACGTAAATGTACGAAATAAAAAGTGAATTTTAAGCTACACTATTCCTACGGACTTGAAAATAATTTAAAAAGTTAAAAATGATAAAAGAAAATTTTGAGGAAACGAAAAATATTTTTTTGACTTTTTATTTAATTTTTATGAATTAAAAACTAATTAAACTAATTAAAAATTAAAAGAAAATGCAAATAAGGTGAGAAAAATACAAAATAAATTTCAAAAATTATAAAATAACTAAAAAATAATTTTAAAACTAAAAACTAATTTTTTTTTGGCTTTTTATGTAATTTTTAGGGATTAAAAACTATTAAAATTAATTAAAAAGTAATAAAAATCCAAATTAAATTCAAAATAAATGGGAAAAATGCAAAATAAATTTATAAAAATCTAAAATAATTGAAAACTATTTTCTAAAATATTTTTGGATTTTTTTAGACTCTCTGGTTTTTTTGGTATTTTTGGTAATTAAAAAGTATTAAAAATTGATTAAAAATGAAAATTAAATAAGAAAAATAGTAAATCCATTCAGAAAAAATTGAAAAATTCAGGGAAATTCTAAAATATTATTCTAAACTTAGGAAAATTTTGAAAATAGAAAAATAAGCAATGGAATTACTTATGGCTTAAGAACAGCTTATTGGAAATTGCTTATTAATAAGCACTTTGACCCAGAGTTGACCAAGATTTAACCAAATGATTTTTAGACTCAGTAAATCTTAATGGAACAGTGAATAGATCAATGGATCACAGAAACACAGATAAAGCTCAAACAGATACAAATAAGCACCAGGATGAAATAAACAGTTAAGCTACAAATAAGCTAAAGGTAAAAACTACATGGAAACAACAACTAAAGTTACAATAGAACATAAATTAACACCAAAACTTTGAAAATGAACAATTAAACAAAGTTGCAGCCCTCAAAATGGGAAACAGAAACTAGGCTCAAACACTCAATAAGATAGACCAAATAAGCAGTACAAATAAGCTGTAATTGGTAACTAGAGAGGTGCAAACTCCTACCTGACCAACTGAGATTCTAATTATTCAAAAAGCCCAATGAGAAAATCCCAATTACTAGCTTAAATTGAGCTTAGAACAAGTGGCCATGAACCTGTTATACAGCAGGGTATTTGACTTTTTGATTGCAAGCCTAGTTTGACTAAGTTGAATTTATATTACTAGATTCTAAAACTAGATGATATGTTGAGCAAATTAATGAGTTGATTACCCTAAATGCAGCCTATATCTAATAATTTTCAAGTTTATCAACTTCTACAAACTACTTAAGCTGACAGAATATGTGAGCATTGACCTCTGCTATGTAACCTATGACTTAATGATCCTACTCTACTTATATGAACCTAAACTAAGATGATGGAACCAAAATATTAGTAAGAAAGCAAGTGGAACAAAGGTTTAAAGCCTGATCCAAACACTCTTAATAAAACTGTCTATACCACTAATGTGAAGAAACTAGACCTTATTTCAATCCCAATCACTAAATCAACATGAACAACGATCAAATGCACTAAACTGAACCAGAAAATCAGATCATAAGTCTCAAACATAAATCCAAATCAGAAACACAGATCCAAGTAGTATTAAGCTAAAAAACTCAGGAAAGAACTTACAATGATCAAACAGTTACTACTAGGCAACAAATAACACAAATAATATCAAACAAACATAAAAACAAAGCAATCAAATAACCTAAATACTACATAAGCAGAATAATTCCAATGAAACAGTAAGTAAAGACAGAATTGAAAATAAGGAAACTTACTACCACCTCTCAGCCAAACAGAGAGGTGCTCATTCACAGGCTATCACTATGATAGGCTAAAGACTTCCCTTACTTCTTTGAACTATCCAATCCCCTTCAATAAGCTCAGCTTAATCAATAGGCTGAATATTGACTATTGTTGACTAAGGAACAATAGAAACACAATCACAATTTACTAACAGCTGTAATGAAGTTTGAATAAGCTCTGAAAACAGGAAACGTAAACTAGAAAAGATATTTGGAAACAATAAATTGCTTGGAAATGAAATTGACAATTTAAATAAAAACTTGAATTTTATTTAAAACTATAAATGAGTACAAGATTTTGAAGCAGAAACTAAAAAACTGAAAATGATTACATTAAGATAAACTAAGCTATTCTACTCCTACTCCTACAATTAACCCTAATCTAACAGTTTTTACATGATGTGAGGAGAGATCTTCATATAGCTGATGTGAGGGCTTGGTGAAGCTTCTGGATGTGCTTTCTCAAAGTTAATCATGTCCCTTGATTTCTGCTTCTATCCAACGCATGATTCTAGTCCCTTGGATTGCGTACATATGCTTTGATGATCTTGCGTGTCCTTCTTCATTGGTCCACGTGTCCTGACTTGCTATCAGCTTCTAGAAATACTTAATCATGAGGTAATAATTGTTTGATTGGTTTTATTTATTACTTGAGGTAGGTAATTTGGTGGGAGGGGATTTTAGGGTTCATGTAAACAGTTAAAACTGGGTAAGTGGTGAATTTGGGGGGCGATAATTGATATGTGGGAATCGCACCAGGCTTTACCTCTCAAGGTATCTCGAGAAGCTTACAACCCCCACCAGGCAGTGTACCTGATCGTTGTAGTATAGTATAGTGACAAGTACCGGGGGATTGATCGTTCAACTCAGGAACAGTATCGCTAGGATTAGAAAGCCTAAGAACTAGGTCTAGCGGTGAGGGATGATTCTTTTTGTATTTTTATATTTTTATAAAAGCAAATAAAATCTCGGGTTTTAGAAGAGTGGACGGAATTAGTTGCTAGCCAACTAACCCAATTTAACTAAGATGCAATCAAAATAAAATAACAAAAATGAAATTAAATCTAATTAAACTAGTGTTGTGAACAATGGTAGGGAGAGTTGTGTTTACTTAGGTTTCATTACTCTCTAGATATCTTTTATAGGTTGATAATTTGTTACAATTGCATGGATGATGGATCATATTCCTTAATACTAGTCGTAGGGCTGTGTACAATATTCCCTAACTCTATAGGATCCTACTTCACTCCTATGTCGAGCCGTTAGAAGCTCCTAACATGGGATCATTAGAATTCTCCTACGCATTAAATACAACCAAAAATCATAGTACACCTCTGATCATGTTTCTTAAGACGTTCAAGCATGTCACCAATGGAAGTCTGCCAGTTTTCTTAAGCCTAACATCGAATACAATCATCCGTAACAACTATAAACAAACAATCAACCCATAATTAACATCTAGGTTTCACTACATCTAAGCAAAAACACAAGAGATCTAGCCAAGCATGTTAAATTCAAGACAAGTGTAAGATATATTCAAACAACACATAGACATATTGAATGAATTGAAAGAGTACTTATCTCAATTGAACATGAAAGGTTTCAAAGGGTAAGAACCCTTGAAAAAGCTGTAATATTCGGACTAGGGTTTCTCTCCAAAGTTACACCCTAAAAGTTCCACACCAATGAATGAAAATTGCAAAACTATATATAGATTTTACAGGGTGATGGCGTCAAGAAGGAAATTCTGACGCCGTCAACTCGTCGCCCATAATGAAATCGGATTGCCTAGATCCACTTTTGACGCCGTCATGTGTAATTCTACTCTGGGCCGTCACTCACATTTGGACCATGACGGCCTATGGTGACGACGTCATGTCCATAGTACAAAACTCTTCTGGATCGTCACGGACTTTATCCACTTCCACCTCTTGTATTACTCTTGACGCCGTCACTTGAAATCACTTGACGCCGTCAGGTACTGTTCCCAGCAAGAAAAATTAAGACTTTGCCATTTTCTTCACTTTTTTGCTCCAAAAACGTCCAAAACGCTTCCTTTTCCAGAATTCACTCCAAAAGTACCTAAAATGACAAAAGGAACGATTTAGGGCATTATTTGATCAAATAAATTCAAATCCGGGCTAAAATGACCCACTAAAAACGGTTCGTTTTTCGCCTCATCAAATACCCTTACACTTGAGATTTGCTTGTCCTCAAGTAAATGCGCTTTTATTCTAATCAAAATACATGTTATGGGTTATTTAGCACTAATATAAAAGTAATTACAACAAATAATCGTTCCACTAAAGACTAAAGACAAGCACGAAGGTCATACACTAGCACCTCACAAATAGTGTTTAGATACTCACATCTCTCGGGTGTAATAAAGTATATATCACAATATTTAAATCGAAAACATCTCTCACTACCTGTCATAACAAAATAGATTACCATAGGCTTGGAAAAGGATCAAACCTCCGCCACATGGCGTAAGCACCTAGGATAAACCATCAAAGAGGTCTTTTTAAAGGATTATAATGTTTGGTGTAGGGATATGGAATACACGGTTTTGTTGGATAAAGGCAATCTTTACTGGTGGTGAGTTAATCATCTTGGTTAATTACATGTACAATATGGCGTTGCTAAGCCAAGACTAGACTCGACTTAAGTTAATAATTGAAAAATAACAAAAACATAAAATAAACGGCATGGTAGTCCGTATGTTTTTTATCTTTTCTCTTTTTCTATTTTTTTTTCTTTTTCTTAACTTTTTTCGATTTTTTTTTTTTTTTTTTTTTTTTTTTTTTTTTTGTGCATCCACTCTTTCCCTACCATCCAAAATAATACATCATAGGGAATGAACATTCCCCTTACACTTGAATTTTTACATACTTTACAATAAACTAATCTAATGACTCGAATCAAGATAATCAAAACACTTGGAGTAGTTTTAAAATTAACGCACATATGGGGGTAATAATTGCTGTTCTTCCCCATTACTCCATAACATTAGTACTTTACCCATGAATCCCAATCGTCACAAAACAATATGCACAAAGATATGACTCAACTTAGCAACCATGTAATCAATTAGATAATTAACTAAGGGTTTAAATAAATAACAATAATGCACTAAAGATGAGTGCATACACGGAAGGCTAAGGCGATTTGGGTGTACATTTAAGTGGGTTGTAACAAATTCTTCCTTTAAGTAAGATGCTTAAAGTTAGAAACGAAAAGATAGGCTCGGAGGGGTGTACTAGGGGTTTCTTGTACTAAAAATGAGTACAACGCTAAGGTGTGGGAAAAATTAGTTGACTTTACTAGCCAAGTAATATGACTTAAATGGTCAAGTAATTATGATACGGGTTTAACACAAGGGTGATCCTAATGCCTCTTATCATGTAGTAAATCCTACCACACGAATGTAGTCTCACTAGCGGTCTCGGGATGCATCACTAACGCAAGTTCTAGAATCTAAATGCTACCGGTACACTCATAAGCACTAATAATGAATGCTTTTCTTATCAAATCTAAAGGCGAACCTCACATATTTGGGTGGAAAATTTTTTCTGAATAGTACGGTTTTGTGCTAGTCATACAACTCCTATCCATGAGACGCTTGCTATGGCTAAAGTTTCACTCCTAAATGTTGTAAAAAAATTTAAATTTGGCGCTAAAATTACACTAACAAGTATTTCTCTTAGTTTTATTACACACCTACCATCAAACAAACAAACTCAAGTGCAATTGTATCCTATAAGGTATCATCATTTACCCTCCCCTTACACTTAGGATGAACATTGTCCCCAATGTTCAATTAAAGAATGTAAAAGTAAAACAGGTAAAAGAATGAAAGCAAATACTCCCCTGATTCGTTCGGTGTGGATAGTGTAGTAACAAGGTTAGATCTTCGTCCAAGAAAATGAACATTCAAAGATTCCCTTCCAGAAAAATAAATCATCTTCTTGTCATTCATAACCTGTTAAACTTGAGAAAACAGACAAGGCAACCTCGCGTAAAATCGGTGGCAATCTATATATACTTACAAGTCCTAGAAAGCAAATTAAGATATAATGCTTGTGGAATGAATGTTTGCAGATTTCCTGGAGTTTATAAAACTGAAGAATTAACAAAAACTTCAAGACTCCATTAGAAAAACAAAACTAGCAAAATTTCCAGAATTTTACACATGACGCCGTCAGGAATTAATTCCTGACGCCGTCAGAAGTGACCTGCAGAAATCTTTACGTTAAGTTTCCAGAAAATTTCTGGAAAAACTTATGTCCTACTTCCTGGAAAATCCTGCAAAACATCATTATGACTCGATACAAGCATTTGACTCTAACAAATACTAATACACATGTTCATTTAATATTGTGGAGAATCATGATCAATTTCGTTCTTAAAAACTAATTTGGGGTTTCCCCTTACACTTAGCTTTTGCAAAATACCTTTATATGAAGTTAAGACGAAGTTAAACAACAAAATAAAGCATTTTCAAAATTTTGGTTTAAAACACGATCTACCAACAATAAAAATAAAGCAAGCATACAGAAACAAATAACAATCAAACACATAAAAATCAAACAAAATATGGGTTGCCTCCCAAGAAGCGCTTGTTTTTGTTCGAGTCACGAGCCTGACTCTACCCTTATTAAATGAAAATAGGGGAGGTTTTGCCTACACTTAGGATTAAGTGCGGGTGGAAGTAGTGATACACACCCTTAGGGTGGAAATATGCCTGATGAGGGAAGAGTGGTGGATGAATTATATGCTCAAAGGGGTGTGCTCCTATCATCATAACCTTACGTAATTCAATCGGGTTAATGGGTGGATTAAGATATTCTCCTAGAAATGGATCATTTTCTATCACCTTCAAGATATTACTAGTTGGGGATCCATCTTGACCTAATAAACCTGGTTTAAACCCATAATGTTTCTTGTGATCAAACATAAACGGGTGATGTAAGCATGTAAGGTCATTTTCCACTCCTATATTGGTTTCCTCTCTACAAGGCTTAGAGTCCACTGCCTTTATCCTAAGACTACCCGGCCTATATGGTTTGATGGGTGGATCGGGACCTATTTCAATTCCTAAATTTTCATCCAAGGATGGAAGATTAGGTAACGGTTTTGGTTGAGACTCTGGTTCATCAAAACTAGGAACTTCCCTAGAACTAAGAGTAAGGTTATCATTATAAGTATTCAAACCTATATCCTCTAGTTGTGTTTGGTTCAAAGGTTCTACCTCAATTGGGATTCCTAAAGTGTCTTCTACTTCATCCGGATAAGTCATGGGCGGTGTGTATGCCTCAAATGATGGTAGGACTTGTGGGGTACTTGGTGGGCTTAGATTTTCTACTCTATCCTCCATCTTATCAAGATTACCAGTGTGCTTAGCTTGTATTGTGGTGAAATCAAACCACTCCATGTACCTAGGTATCTCATCGATATTATCCCCAAACAAACTTCTTGTTTGTTCCCTCAAACTTGCTATCAATTGATCCGTAACAACATTTGTTGGCTTGTCCATTTTTTTGGCAAGTATGGCACAATTCTCTATGGTTTCCCATACTTCATCAGCACTTAATCCCCAAAGGTCCCCATCTGCAGCATGGTCAATGTCCATTTTGGTATAGTGGTCGGCACGATGGTAAAATATTTCAATTTGGGACCACAAATCGAAACTATGATGAGGGACTTTTTAGAGTAAATATTTAAAACGAGCCCATGCATCATAATAGGTTCATCTTCATGTTGTTTAAACATCAAGATGTCATTTTGAGTGGGTGAATTACATGGTTGGTAGTATGGTGGATTCGCGTTCTCCATAGTGGCTAACGGAATAGTCAATGGAAAGGTTTTTACGAACAAAGACACAAAGAAAAAGATAGACTAAAGAAGACCTAAAAATAAAAATAAAATCTTACTAGAAAGGAATCTAGCAAGTAGACCTAATAAAAAGAAATCCTAACCTAGACAATAACTATTCCCCGGGCTGCGGCGCCAAAAGCTTGATCCGTGGGAATCGCACCAGGCTTTACCTCTCAAGGGATCTCGAGAAGCTTACAACCCCCACCAGGCAGTGTACCTGATCGTTGTAGTATAGTATAGTGACAAGTACCGGGGGATTGATCATTCAACTCAGGAATAGTGTCACTAGGATTAGAAAGCCTAAGAACTAGGTCTAGCGGTGAGGGATCATTCTTTTTGTATTTTTATATTTTCATAAAAGCAAATAAAATATCAGGTTTTTGAAGAGTGGGCGGAATTAGTTGCTAGCCAACTAACCCAATTTAACTAAGATGCAATCAAAATAAAATAACAAAAATGAAATTAAATCTAATTAAACTAGTGGTGTAAACAATGATAGGGAGAGTTGTGTTTACTTAGGTTTCATTACTCCCTAGATAGTTTTTACAGGTTGATAATTTGTTACAATTGCATGGATGACGGGTCATATTCCTTAATACTAGTCGTAGGGCCGTGTATAATATTCCCTAACTCTATAGGATCCTACTTCACTCCTATGTCGAGCCGTTAGAAGCTCCTAACATGGGATCATTAGAATTCTCCTACGCATTAAATACAACCAAAAAGCATAGTACACCTCTGATCATGTTTCTTAAGACGTTCAAGCATGTCACCAATTGAAGTCTGTTGGGATATAAAGTTCAAGGTACTTCTGTATTTCAAAGTACTGCTATGTCAAGGTGCTGCTTGAAGATCAAAGTCAAAGTACTGCTGCATATTGAAGATTATTCAAAGTACTTCGAAGAGTATAAGGACTTAAGTGCAATATTGATTAAAGGATTATTATGTAATATTGTACGAATATTCTAGAATTAATTAGGGATAATTACTTGTCGTTCAAGTAGATGATGTAAACCGACTTAAGGTTATCTATATAAGGAGCCTTATGATGGTATTAGGGATATAAGTTTTTAGTCGAAGTTCTAAGAGTCTTAGAAGCTTTACAAGTCGATAATAGTTAGGGATTGTTAGTGAAACTGTGTAATCAAGAAGGTTCAAGTTTGGTTTAATATAGAAGTTCTTCTTAAGCTTTGTGTTAGTAGATTCCGCATACTTTACAAGGTCAAAACAGTGTTTCAATATTAATAGTGTTGAGTTTACTCAATATTGTTAAACCCTTACAAGCTACAAAGTAGTTTTGTCAGAGTATATCGATCCAACAAGTGGTATCAGAGCTTGTGTTGGAAACTCTGATTAAGAAGATAATCTCTTAAACCGATTCTACTACAAACCCTTCAAGATGTTGACAGAGGTTACACCTGGTCCATCCATCACTGCTGTTAGAATTCCTATTGTCAAGAAGGGAGAATATGACTTATGGGCCATGAAGATGAGGCAGTACATTGCCATCACAGACCATGCTTTATGGAATGTGATTGTCAATGACAATATGGTACTTGAAGAACCAGTAGAGCTCCCAAGACAACCTAAACCACCTAAACCATCCCAGCTGCTACAAAGAGAAATCAAGACAAAGCTCTCAACATATTACTGTCTACTGTTCCTAATGGACACCTATTGAAATTTCATGATGCTCAGGATGCAAAACAACTATGGGCTGCAATTAAGAAAAAGTTTGGAGGTAATGGTGCTTCCAAGAAGATGCACAGGAACCTGTTGAAGCAACAATTTGAAACTTTCACTGTTGGTGAAAGAGAAGGTCTTGATTCTGCTTATGAAAGATTCCAAAATCTTCTGAGTATGCTAGAACTATTTGGAGCTGAGGCATCAGTTGAAGATGCTAACTTGAAGTTCTTGAGAAGCTTACCATCCGCATGGCATGTAGTTGCTACTATGATCAGAGGACAACTAGGTTTGGACACAACGGACTTTGATGATCTCTACAACAATCTGAAGGTGTATGAGCATGAGATGAATGGTACTACAGGTTCAAGCACACATCAGAAACCCCAAAACATTGCTTTTGTATCTTCTGAAAATAGAAGCAGTCCTTCCAATAAAGGTACTGCTTATCCTGTCCAAAGTACTGTGTCTGAAACTCAACTTCCATGTACAACTATGGTCACTACCACTTCATCACCATCAAACACCCCCACCACAGATGATGTTCTATGTTCATTCTTTGCTCAACAAGCAACTCTACCTGTAACCTATCAAGAAGATGTCCTGCAAATTGATGATGATGCTATGGAAGAGATTGATATCAGATGGCAAGTTGCCATGATCATTGCAAGGATCAAAAAGTTTATGAATAAGACAAGAAGAGGCATTAATTTCACAGCAAAGCAGGGAATAACATTTGATAAATCCAAAATTGAGTGCATCAATTGTCAAAGGACTGGTCACTTTGCAAGGGAATGCAAATTTGCAAAGTATCAAGCAAACAAGATGATTGAACAACCCAAGACTGAAAGAAAAGAGGTTCCTATTACTGAACCAAAACCAAAAGCTTTGGTTGCTCAAGAGAATCTATCAGAGATTGATTGGTCCAATGAGTTTGATGATGAACCTGTAACCTACTCAATGGTTGCATTGGAAGATTGGAGCACAACTTTTGATGAAGAGCCTGGATATGCTGCTTTGGAGTCAAGAGATGGTCTAGGAAGCTTTGATTGGAGCATGGAGTTTGAAGAAGATCCTGTTCAGCTTGCTATGGTAGCTACTTCACCAAGTTCATCCACTATCTCTGAGGTATGCTCTAAATGCAATGATATGTATCAAAAGTTAATTAGTGAATATGTAGCTGAAAGAGATAAATTTCAAAGGGCTAGGTCTGAGATAGCTGGCTACCAATTAACTTTAGAGTCAATGGAAGCCAAAATAATAACTCGTGAAAACAATGAAGTAGCATGGGCTGAAAGATATAAGCAACAAGAGTGTCAAGTAAAGTTGAGTGAATGGAAACTAGGATGTAAGGTGTCTGAACTAGAAAAAATTACTAATGAGAGGGATAAGTTGTTAGAAAAACTTGCTGTTTAGAATGAATCAGGTCTGTCACATGTTCAATTTGTTGAAAAACAAAGAACAACAAACATTAAAACTGGCATAGGTTATGATAATGAAAGCACAAAAGGTATTCCGTTTAAGAGTAAGGAACTAAATCTTACAGTAGATACCTCAACCAGTGATGAAGAATTCATAAGTTTGGATGAAAACACTTCTAGCGATGAGGAATCCCCTAGTCCAACACCTCCTGAATATAAGAATGACAAGGGATACAATGCAGTTCCTAATCCCCCAGGTAGTTTTCAACCACCTAGGAAAGATGTCTCTTGTTATGGGGTAGATAACCTAGAGTTTAGGAAAAAGCTTAACACTCTGTTCCCGAGTTTTTATTTGGAGAGAAAAGAAGAGAGGGGGAGAGGAAATGACAAAATATTTATGTTCCCGAGTTTTTTTGGAGAGAAGAGAAGAGGAGTGGAAATTATGCCAAAACTTCTCTCCTAATATTCTTCCCAAATTGGGATGATTTGGAGAGAAGATGATTTTTGTGCATAATTTTATTGAATCTCTCTTCTTTTCTCTCTAACTTGGGAACATAAACAAAAAATCAATATTTTTTCCTCTTCTCTTCTTTTCTATCGTTTTTAACCTCTTCATTTCTCTTCTTTCCATTTTATATCTCAGGAACACAGTGTAAAGGTCAATCAAATCCTGAAACTTTAGGAGAATCTGTTGAAGCACCTAGGGTTGACGAGAAAAAGTTTTCAAAACAAGCAGTACCTTCAAAGACTTCTCAAAGTACTGCTGATCACTCAGCAGTACCTCCAAGAAAATATTTTCAAAATACTGCTAATTTTAGAAAACCTTTTGGAAAGGTATTTGGGAATATTGGTCCAAAGGTCTGTTATGTATGTTATAGTCCTCATCATTTGATTAAGGACTGTGATTATCACTCAGAATACTTAAGCAAATACTCAAAGACCAGATATGCAAATCAATGTCTCAGAGAAAATAAGCCAAGGGATAACAAACCAGTTTGGAATTACACAAATAGGGTTAACCATAGTAATTTCTCTAAAGACTATAGGTACCCTCATCAGAAAAGACTATTCTCCAAACCCACAGTACCTTCTCAAAGTACTGATAGAAAGTCCCCTAACCAAGGTGCTGCTAGCAGAAACTCAAGTGTAAGACCTAGGAGATTCAATTACTACAAACCTAGAAGGCCTTACAACACAAGAAAAGATGCTAGAACACAGAACCCAACTCCAAAAGTTACAACTTAATGGGTTAAGAAAGAACGTACTGCTGGGGAAGAACCAGTACTTTCAAAGGCTAAGGGTAAAAAAGGGAAAATTGATAAGAATGAACCAAAAGTTTTGGAAACAAAAACATTAATTCTTGATCATGTTTTTAAAGAAAGTGGTGATTACATACTTAAAGAATTTGAGTATGTCACTCCACAAGGGGAACACAAGTCAGTAATGGCTTGGGTTCCTAAAAGAAACTAACCTTTTTCATGTGTATGAAGGGCAACCCAGAAGAGGAGCTTAAAGATCATCTTATTGTTGATAGTGGTTGCTCTGGGAGTATGACAGGAGAAAAGGAGCTCTTGTCAAATTTTAAAGCTTATTTTGGAGGAAAAGTTGCATTTGGGAATGATCCTGATGGAGGAAGAATCACTGGCAAAGGAACTATCAAGGCTGGAAACATCGATTTTGAGAATGTTAGATATGTGAAGGAGCTTAAATTCAATCTTTTGTCAGTCTCTCAGATTTCTGATAAGAAGTATCCTGTGTTATTCTTTGACACAGAATATCTTATACTTTCTCCTGATTTTAAGTTAGAAGATAGAAACTTGGTGATGCTGAGAGCACCAAGAACTAATGATGTGTATAGAATAGACTTGAAGAACATCAATTTTGCTGAAAGAGCAACATGCTTAATTGCAAGGGCAACAATGGAGGAAGCACATCAATGGCACAGAAGATTAGGACATGTAAATTTCAAGAACATCAACAAGCTGGTCAAAGAAAACTTAGTTAGAGGTTTACCTTCTAAAACATTCAAGAATGATCACTCATGTCTTGCTTGCAAAAAGGGTAAACAACACAAGGCTTCTTGTAGGAAGATTGAAGAGAAAACCATTAGAGAGCCTTTGGAATTGCTGCATATGGATCTGTTTGGACCTGTTTCAGTTGTTAGTTTGAACAAGAAGAAGTACTGTTTGGTTGTGACAGATGACTGTAGCAGATTTAGTTGGGTCTTTTTCTTATGTTTCAAGGATGAAACTTTTGATGTTATTCATGATCTTATAATAGCACTTGAAAATCAGTTAAGACTCAAGGTTAGAGGCATTAGATGTGATAATGGGACTGAGTTCAAGAATCAGCTAATGGATGACTTTTGTGCCAAGAAAGGAATTAAAAGAGAATTCAGTATTGCCAGAACTCCTCAGAAAAATGGAGTTGCAAAAAGAAAGAATAGAACTCTAATTGAATCAGCAAGGACAATGCTTGCAGACTCCCAATTACCTGTTCCATTCTGGGCTGAAGCTATAAGTGCTGCTTGTTATGTGTTGAACAGAGTATCAGTGACAAAACCTCAAATGAAGACACCTTATGAGTTACTCATGGGAAAGAAACTTAGCATCAAGTTTATGAAACCTTTTGGATGTCCCCTGACTATTTTGAACACTGCTAATAATTTGGGAAATTTTGATGGGAAATCAGATGAAGGATACTTATTGGGATATTGTACCAATAGCAAAGGATCCAGAGTGTACAACAGGGCTACAAAGAAGGTTCAAGAATGTCTTCATGTTGAATTTCTAGAAGAGCAAGAAAATCATAAAGGAAAAGGTCCTGACTGGATGTTTGACCTTGACTTAATGTCTTCATCCATGAACTATGTACCTGTTAGGGAAGAAAATCAAGTTGCTCCCACTGAAGAAGAAACACAGTACATTGTTCATGATGTTAATTTAAGATATGAAGATAAGTCTAATGATAAAGTCAATGATGAGAAGAAAACTACTTCTGAGCCTCAAAGTACTGTTGAACCTCAAAGTATTGTTGATCCTCAAAGTACTGCTCCACCAAAGACCACAGTATCTGATGAAGACCAAGGCATCCAAGATGAACTTAGTAGGATGCTTATTCAAGAAACAATGGCTAAGTCCTATGAACATGATCAAAGGAGAGCTTATGAAGCTGAAAAGAAGATGGCTAAAGGCACTGACAGTACTTTGCCTCAAAGTACTGCTGATCCATTTGAAAGTACTTTTCAACCTTTAAATACTTCAAATTGGATAAATACTGATGATTTAAATGATCCAAACATGCCTGCCTTAGAAGATACTAATGATTTGAATGATCCAAACATGCCTGCCTTAGAAGACATTGATGATGAATTGGATCAAGATGGCATTTTCTCAGATTCTGATGAAGATCCTGATCTCACTAATTTGGAAGATAATCTTGAAGTTTCACCAACTCCTACTCTAAGAATTCACAAAGATCATCCTGTCAGCAAGATTATTGGACCCTCAGCTTCAGGAGTGCTCACAAGAACTAAAGCTAAGAATATGTCTCAATAACATACTTCTTTACTTAGCTTTATTTACAAGCAAAACAGGGTGAATCACAAGGATCAGAAATTGTGTTTATTTGCTTGTTTTCTGTCTCAAGAAGAACCTAAGAATATAGAACAAGCATTAGCCATGGAGAGTTGGGTTGAAGCTATGCAAGAAGAACTCTTACAGTTTAAACTTCAAGAAGTATGGGTATTATGTGATTTACCTGATGGTAAGAGACTGATTGGAACAAAATGGGTCTTCAAGGTAAAAAGAGATGAAAGAGGGAATGTTATTAAAAATAAAACAAGGTTAGTAGCTCAAGGATATAGACAGGATGAAAGAGTAGACTATGATGAAGTCTTTGCTCCTGTGGCAAGAATTGAAGCCATAAGGCTATTTTTGGCTTTTGCATCTTATATGGGATTTCCGGTATACCAAATGGATGTTAAAAGTGCTTTTCTATATGGCACTATTACAGAAGAAGTTTAAGTCAAACAGCCTCCTGGTTTTGAAGATCCTGCACACCCAAACAAAGTCTACAAGGTTATCAAGGCTCTGTATGGCCTTCATCAGGCTCCAAGAGCATGGTATGAAAGACTCTCAAATTTCTTATTACAGCATGGTTATAGGAGAGGAGCTATTGACAAGACTTTGTTCATCAAAAGAGATAAGAAGGATATCATGCTTGTCTAAGTTTATGTAGATGATATTATTTTTGGTGCTACTAAGCAATCTATGGTGAAGGAATTTGAAGATCTTATGCAAAAAGAATTTCAGATGAGTTCAATGGGAGAATTAACATTCTTCTTGGGACTTCAAGTGCAACAATCAAGCAGTGGAATCTTTATTAGTCAAGGTAAGTATGTTGCAGATATTTGATGAGTGCTCAAACACTCATCATTTTTGGTCAAATCTGAGCTGCAAAACATTTAAAAACACTAAAAAATGCATCAAAATACTTAAAATATTTCAAAATTGTGTTTTATATGTTTTAAATGCAAAATGAGTAAAAACAGATGAAAAACATACAAACTTTGCATAATTGGCAGTTTCAGTCCCCTAACTTTAAAAAATTGGCAAAAATAGTCTCTGAGCACTTATTTTAAAAGAAAATTCACCAAAGGTCCTTTTGAAATCATAAGTTGTCATATTTAGTCCTTTGGTGATAAATTTCAAAAGTTTTGAGAATTTACAAGTTTGGTCCCTATACTTTGAAACTTGGCAGTTTTTGTCCCTGGTGGGAAATTTTTGGAAGAAAAATCATTATTGGTCCCTGGAAAGTCACAAGTGTCAAATTTAGTCCTTAAAATGAAAGTTTGGAGAAATTTTCAATTTGGCCCCTGAAGTTTGAAACTTGGCAGAAAATACCCTCAGGAATTCTAATTTTGAAAAAAAATCATTTAAGGTTCTTGGATTATGGAATATGGCAGGATTTGTCCTTACTTGTAGTTTGGGGAAGTTTCAATTTTGGCCCCTCATTTTTTATCAAATTACATAATTGGTCCTTGTGCTTTGTTAAAATACCAAACGGACCCTTGATTTTAATTAACCTAATCCAATTCCCCAACCTTATAACACCAACCCACCAAATTTGGTCCAACTCCAATTTATACTCCCTCACGTTTTAAATAATCAACCCAGTCAAACCATGGTTTGACTCACCCCTAACCTCCATCACTTCCCCTAATTACCAGGGTATTTTGTCCACCCCCACATGGCCTCCACCTTCACCTAGCACCTCCACCACCCTCTCATGTCCCCCCACTCATTTAATGATACCCTTCACCTGCCAAACCTACCCCCACCAATTTGCAAAATCCGCATTTCCCGCCAAAAGTAAAATTAAGGGTCAGGATCAACTTGAGGCCATCTAAGGGTTGTGAAGGAAGTGGGAAAGAAAAGGAAGTGTGCCAAGGTCTATTTAAGTGAAAAAGAAGCAGAAAAGAAGTAGTAGTTAATTTTTTTAGTTATAGTTTAGCTTTAGTTATGTTTTTCATGTAATTTTCATTCCCAGTGTTTGTTTTAATCTTCAAATTGTACTATTAAGATTTCTTAATGTAACAAGAATCTATTTAAGTCAGTTAATCAGTTCAAACTTTTGTGATTCACAAGTTGCCATATTTTATTTGAAAAACTCATTATCATCTGTGATGTTATAAAACTTGTTGTTGAATAGTTATTTTAGTTCACTTATGCCATTCATAAGCTTTCATAAGCTCAGCAAGGCTTAAAATAGGTCTTAGCTAAAAAAAATCTTCCTTGGTCAACAAAAGTCAACAGAGGATGAATAGTGTGGTGAGGTGATTCAGAAAGGAATTGGTGGTTGTGTTTAGATCATTCAGCTTGGTGACAAGCTCTTATGAGCATTATGCTTCTGAGTCAGGGTTTGTCTCTTTAATTTTCATCAATAATCTCTCCTTTGGTTTACATGCTAGTTTCCATTACTTATTTATGCTTGTGTTTGTTGTTATGCTTATTTCCTGTTCAATATGGCTTGTAACTAGTGATGCGTAGGGATTGCACCAGGCTTTACCTCTCAAGGGATCTCGAGAAGCTTACAACCCCCACCAGGCAGTGTACCTGATCGATGTAGTATAGTATAATGACAAGTACCGGGGGATTGATCGTTCAGCTAGGAATAGTGTCGCTGGGATTAGAAAACCTAAAGACTAGGTCTAGAGATGAGGGATGATTCTTTTTGTATTTTTATATTTTTATGAAAGCAAGTAAAAATCTCGGGTTTGAAGGAGTTGGCGGAATTAGTTGCTAGTCAACTAACCCAATACTAAAGATGCAATAAAAATAAAATGCTAAAAATGAAAATAAAACTAATTATACTAAAGTTGTGAGCAATATGTGGGAGAATTGTGTTTACTTAGATTTCACTACTCCCTAGATATCTTTTACACGTTAATTACTTGTTATAGTTGCGTGGATGACGGATTGTATTCCTTAATACCATTCATGGGGTGGCGTACTTACTTCCCCAATCCTATGAGAGCCTACTTCACTCCTATGTCGAGCCGGCTAAGAAGCTCCTAACATGGGATCACTAGAATTTGCTCATGCATTAAATACAACCAATAAAACCTAGTACACATTGGTTCATGTTTCCTAAGACGTTCAAGCATGTTACACAATGGAGATCTGCCAGTTTTCTTAAGCCTAACATTGAAATCATTCATCCAATACAACCATAAACAAGTAATCAACACATAATTAACATCTAGGTTTCATTATATCCAAGCAAACACAAGATAGATCTAGCCTAGCATGTTGAAATCAAGACAAGCACAAGATAAAATCAACCAACACATAGACATATTGATTGAATTAAGAGAAGACTTATCTCAGTAGAACATGAAAGGATTCAAGGGGTGAAAACCCTTGAAAACACTGTAAAATATGACCTAGGGTTTACAAAGTTTGGCCCTAGTTTCTCCACACAAGTTCCTCTCCTAAAGAATGAAAAGTAGAAAACTATATATAGATTTTGATAGGTGACGGCGTCAAGAACAAATGTCTGACGCCGTCATCTCGCCGCCAAATAGTTCCTCGGACTGCCTAGATCTCGGTCTGACGTCGTCATGTGTTTCCCTTGTGCAGGCCGTCACCAAATTAACTCTTGACGCCCTTCTTGTGACGCCGTCAGGTTTGCACTGGGTCGTCATGGTTTTTACTCTTGACGCCGTCAGGATCTTCCTCTTGACGCCGTCAGGTACTGTTCTCAGCTTGGAAAATTAAGTCTTTGGCGTTTTCTTCACTTTTATGCTTCAAAAACGTCCGAATTGCTTCCTTTTCCAGAATTCACTCCCAAAGTACCTAAAATCACAAAAGGAACGATTTAGGGTAATATTTGATCAAATATATTCAATTTCGGGCTTAAATGACCCTCTAAAAGTGGTTCATTTTTCACCTCATCAACTAGCCCTCATAGCTTATGTCACTAGTTAGCTTCAGTAGGATCACCTTAGTTCACCATTTGCTTCACAAAAATTCCAACAGTCAAAATCTAAGGGAGTGTTGGGATCATACTTTTGTATTTAGTCAAGTCTCGGTCATTACATTTTGTAATAGGTTGCTTTAGTATTTATTTCATTTAGTTTATGTTACAAGGCTTATGTGTTAAAGCCCTATGGGCCTTAAAACCCACGAATTAAGAGATAAGGAAGGAAGGGAGTGTTGCCCTAACTCCTTCCTTATAAATAGAGAGCTTATGTAAACATTTAGTTTGTTGGTTATTTGATTATCTTAAGGAAACTCTTGCACTCTCACCTTTCATATTGTCTCATAATCAACCAATCACTTTTCTCATCTTATTTCTTTCTAAATCATACTTGTGTTTACAAAATGGTGACCTAACAAGTGGTATCATTCGCCTAATAGAGATTGAAGTGTTGTTCTTATTGTTAACGTGGGGTTTTTCATCATATTTCTTCATCTTTTTTGCCTTTTTCTTGGTTTCTTACACTCAAATCTTAAAGCTTGGATAAGTTTTAAGGTTAATATAGTGTTTAGAAGCTTAGATATTGCATAAAGTATTGATCTTTGATAGGTTTTTAGGCTATTTTTTTTCATCAAAAAGTCATTTTTTGGATGAACAGTACGTTTTACGCGTAAGTTGGTCGGAAAAAGTACTAATTCCAGCTGTCTACAGTGTTTTTTGGTCGGTTTACGCTTAAATTTTGGTCTAAACCCTTTTCTTACGCTTAAAATAGGTCTAAACCCTTTTCCTACGCGTAACTGTGGTTAAAACCCTGATCCTACGCGTAACTTGCTCATCTACGCCTTAAACCTACGCTTAAGTTAGATCCTACGCGTAAGTTTGATTTACGCGTAATTTTTTAGAGTCTACGCATAAGCTTCATCAACGGTCTTCTCTTTGTGCTACGGTGACTCAGTACTTCCCTAGCTTGGATAAGTTAGAGGAATACTTCGACTACGGATATCTTTCAAGCTTGGATAAGTTTGAAAGATTTGTTTGGTTGTTTAAAACTTACGCATAAGCCTAAGCTTACGCGTAAAGAGAAAACTTACGCATAAACTATTAGTTTACGCATAACCTACTCTTTACGCATAACCTAAAGTTTACGCGTAAGATTAAGTTACGCGTAAGAATTGAACTTACCCCAAGGATTTTGGAACTTACTCAAAGGAACGTGCATTTCAATCTTCTACAAAGATCCATTTCTACACAAGTGTTCAAAGATGTCTCAACCACCTAATCATTACTTCCCTCATACTCAGCTACCTCAACATCAGCAGTATCAACAACCTCAACATCAGCAGTATCAGCAACAACAATACCTTCCGCACCAAATGAATCAACAACCTTCTCAAAAACAAACATACAATCCACTACATCATTACCTAATGATGCAACAACATCAGATCATTCCTCAACAACAACCATATCAAGTGCCACTACAAAACACTCAGTTTTCCTCCAAACAACCTCACTGGTTTGACAGAATGTGTGAAGTTATTACAACTCAACAATCCCGACATGAGGCAGGATCACTTGAAACACCTCCAATGCTAACACCTGGGAACTATGTTCAATGGTCAAGTCGATTCTTACGATTCCTTGAATTAAAGAAACCTCATGGGAAATTCTTGAAACAAGTGATACTTGAAGGACCATTTGAGTGGCCAACAAGATTTGAAGCTGGTGATCCTACTGCTGATCCTCCACGTCCTCCTGGTGATAGACCTCTTCTAGAAACTTCACTCACTGAAGAACAGAAACTACATCGTGAAGCTAATCAATATGCAATGGCTTATATACTTCAAGGTATACCAAATCCGATCTATCGAAGTGTCGATGCTCAGAAAACAGCCAAAGCTATGTGGGAACACGTTCATCTCCTAATGGAAGGCACTCAACTGAACAAAGATGACATGGAATCCAAACTCTACATGGAATACACTGACATCACAATTGAACCCGGAGAGACACTTGAATCCTACTATCATCGTTTCACAAATGTAGTCAATGATTTGGAACGTCATAAAATCACAGTACCAAGGATCGCTGTGAACTCCAAATTCGTTGGTAGTCTTGGCCCTGATTGGCATAAATATGTGACATTTGTTCGTCAAACGAAGAATCTTCATGATGCTCCATATGGCTTGTTGTATGATTTTCTGAAACACCATGAACCTGAAGTGGAAAAAGATAGAGCTCTACGAGGAGGATACACACCAACACCAAATTCTTTGGCTCTCGTAGCTCAATCTCCCTATGCTCCACCACCAATGTCAAATCATGCATATGTTCAAGAGCAGAACTACTTCAGTTATCCACAATCTTCCACCTCGAACCAAATGGTCCCTTATGATTCATCTCCACAAGATTCTTCTACTCAACTTGTTCCGTCAAACAACAATGATACTGTGTACTACTCCAACTGCAATGATGATGACGATGATGACTTTAATACGTTGAATCAGGGACTTGCTCTTATTGCTCGTGCTTTCAGCAAATTCTCCAACAAAACAAACAACCGTCAACGTTCATCTTCTAACACAAGGAATCAAGCTGTTGTTAATGATGGAAGAGTGGAAATTCAGAATCGTAGCTATGGTCGATCTGGTTCAGGAAGCTCTTCAGGAAATTATGGGAATGGTCAGAGGTTTAGTAACAATGGAGGGTTCAGGAACAACTCAGGATCTTCTCAGCAAAGGTCTGAACCAGTTGCAACTAGAAACTCCAACTCAGGGAATGCAGTATGGTGCTATAACTGCAATGAACAAGGTCATATTGCTACAGCATGTCCCAAACCGAGAACTCGGGGTAGTAAGTTTCACAAGCAGGCATTACTCATGGCTCTTCAAGATGAAAAAGATGGACATTTCCCTGAACAAGACAACAACTTCATGGCAAATGTGAACAATGATGATGACATGGAAGATCTGGAAGCCAATGCTGCTGTGATGCTTATGGCAAACATGCAGGAACTCCAGCTTAATGATTCAGGTCCAGTGTATGACACTGACGGCTTGTCTCAGGTACATGACCTAAAAGCATGCCTAATACATGAAATAGCCTCACCTTCTGCTTCTGAATCAGATATGGCGCAAGTTATTCCATCTAAATCATCTTCATCCTCTCAAAAAGATGAACAAATAAGCACAGTTGTCATATTTGATGATGACACAGTTGTTTCATTTGATGATCCAATTGAGAATGATAAACATGATAATTTAGAACAACATGAACCATCATTTGATCCAGACCCTGACCTCATATTGTTATCTAAACAACTGGATGCTCAACAATTGCAAATCATAAAATGCAACGAGAAAAATAAAGCTTTAAAAGAACAAAATGCGTCATTTGCAAGAGATATTGAGTGTTATAAAATTCACCTTTCAAATCAGGAAGAAAAGATTAAACATGCAAAAAGTTTTGAAAAAGCTTTTCAAGATTCTTACAACAAAGAACAAGATCTTCAACGTAAAATGCAAGATTTAATTGAGTCAAACGGAAAGTTGATTTCAAAACTTGAAAGTGAGAAGTGTGAATTGAAAATGCAAGTTGAACGTCTTCAAAGAGACCTTTCAAAAACTGAAACAGAATTGTCAAATTGCAAAAAGGAGTTTTGTGAACATAAAACACGAAAGAGGAAGTATATAGATGACTTACTTGGTGATATTGTTGATCTTGAAAAACAACTCAAAGAATTTCGTCACATTGTTTACAAACACGGGAACTCTGTCACAACAATTCAGAAATTTGCTTTAAAACCGAGACCCGATAAAGGATTTGCACTTTGCGATTTCAAATCAATGTTTCTTCACACAGCATTTAAAGAAAATCCCAAGATTTACAGTATTGATCATATGTTTGATAATACAATTGTGCATGCTGTTGTTTTTGATACTGAGGAAGAAGAAGAACTTGAAGACGAGAGTCGATCAAAAATGAGTTATGTTCAATATTGGACACCATATGACTATTCAAAAGCTCCACCTCTTTCTAAATCTTTTGTTACTCAAAAGGATTTACCTGAGAAATCATGGTTTATCGAAGAGTCATATGTTTCATCTCATAATGAGGCCCCTGTCCAAACTGTAGCACAAATAAATGGTCCTTTACCATCATCCGGTGAACTTACACCTTTACCAAAAACGTGTCGTGTCTTAAATTATTTCAAAACCTTTATGGAAGACATCGAAATTTTGGAGGAAACAATTGAACGTAATTCTGAAATTAAAATTGAAACTTTTCAATCCGCTTACGAGCGAGAAAAGAGAGATATTTTTCAAAAACAAATGAAGCCAATTGTTCAACACCTCCGTCTATGTGCTACACGTTGGGATCAGGAACTTCAAAAGGAGGTAAAAAATATGATAAACGTTTTCAATGCAACTGAAAATGACATTTTGGTTCAAAAGCAAAGAAATAGAGTTTTAAAAAATGATGCTGATCGACTCTTGGAACAAGTTCTCAATGCTGATATTTTGTCTGTTATCATGAATGATCTCTATAAATCTGGTACTTCTATGCTTATGGATGATCTTTGTGTTGATAATAACTTGTTGAATGAGGAAATTGAGACACTGAAAAATGAGAATGAAAAGCTGAGAATTAAGAATGATGATGTGACAAAACAATTTTCAAAAGAAATTTGTCAACTCAAACAAAGGCTTGAATGGTGTCAAGCTCAAAGTCTTGAAAAGGAATTGAAACTTCAAAATAAAAATGTTTCAAACTCGTGTCAGCTTTGCAAAACCAATGAGTCTTTAAAAAGTCTTTGTCTCAAATATGAGAAAGAAATTGCGGATTTAAAAATTGAAAATGTCGAATGGCAACAAAACCGCGATGACATTAACTATTGCAATGTGAAACTTGAGTCTCAAATTCAGGATAAAAATCACATCATCATCGATTTAAAAGAGAAAATTAAGCTACTTCAAAAAGGAAAGATGGTTGACACCACGGTGATAGCACCAGGAATGTATCAATTAGATAAATCTTCTAAAGGAAATGTTGTTCAAAATACTAATGTTGGTACCTCCACTTCTACAGGACTAGTCTCCACTTCTAGCGTTAGCAGACCCAAGCGAAAAAGTAAAAAGAAGAATAGGATCTTGCAACGTAAGAGAGGACACCTAGAAGCTCAAGAAGTAGAAGACCAACTTAGGAACTTGAATAAAACTCATGTTGCATCAGATTTAGATTCTAATCTGGCAAATTGTAATCAAAATCTAAATGTAACGAATGATGAACCTTTGAATGTTTTGAATATTAATGCATCTTGTGTGTTTTGTCGTAAAAGCGTATCATCTGGTGATCATACAAAATGTTTAGCTAATTCTCTTCTCAATCGTCATAAGAAACGTAGGACACGCATTCCTTCTAGACCCATTATTACCTCTAAGTCTAACCTAGGAAAGCCGTCTTCTACGGTTTCTAATGATGCTGAAGTTACCCCCATGGGTGCCGAGAACAAATTTAGGAATCAGCCACCCACTAGTGCATATAACATTAAGAAAGCAAGAACTAGTTGGAATTGGCAACGTTGGTTACAACACAAACCAAACTTTAAATGGATTCCCAAATTGTTGAATACCTGTGCTTCTAACCAACAGGAACCCACACATTCTTTGGGTTCCACCCTTACTTCTGTTCCATCTGTGTCTTCTTCTTGTGATGCAGGTAGTACAGATTGTTCTCTGGATTGTTGATAGCGGATGCACCCGACATATGACAGGCAATCTCAAACTGTTACACAACTTTGTCTCAAAGTTTATTGGTACTGTCAGATTCGGGAATGATCATTACGCTCTAATCATGGGATATGGTGACTATATTAGCGGGAACATCGAAATCAGCCGTGTTTACTATGTGGAAGGCCTTGGACACAACCTTTTCTCTGTTGGTCAATTCTGTGATGGGGATCTAGAAGTTGCATTTCGTGAGAAAACTTGCTTTGTTCGTGACTTACAAGGAAACGATCTTATGTCTGGCTCACGTGGCTCCAATCTTTATACTATATCAATGTCAGATATGATTGCTACATCTCCGATATGACTTCTCTCCAAAGCAGAATCGACTAAATCTTGGTTATGGCACAAACGTCTTTCGCACTTGAATTTCAAAACAATGACTGACCTTGCTCGTCACAAACTTGTTGATGGATTTCCAAGATTCCGCTTTACCAAAGATCACTTATGCCCAGCCTGTGAACAAGGAAAAAGTACTCGAGCTCATTTTCCTTCAAAACCTGAGCAAAGTACGAATCATGTTTTACAACTGCTTCATATGGATTTGTGTGGACCGATGCGTGTTCAAAGTATCAACGGTAAACGCTACATACTAGTAATTGTGGATGACTTCTCCAGATGGACTTGGGTTTATTTCTTACGAAGTAAAGATCAGGCTCCTTCGATGATCATCACCTTTCTCACTAAAATTCAAGTTCAGTTACGCAATACGGTACGAATAGTCAGAACTGACAATGGAACTGAATTTAAGAATCAGACACTTCGGTCATATTTTGAGAAAGTGGGAATTGAACATCAAACATCTATTCCTAGAAGCCCAGAACAGAATGGAGTTGTTGAAAGACGCAACAGGACGTTAGTGGAAGCTGCTAGAACTATGTTGATTAACGCTCAATTACCAGATTACTTATGGGCGGAAGCTGTTTCAACCGCATGTTATACCCAAAACTGTTCCATGATAACAAGACGCCATCGCAAAACACCTTATCAAATTGTTCACAAAAGAAAACCGAATATCGATTACTTTCATGTATTTGGAGCACTTTGTTATCCGAAAAATGATCGTGATGATTTAGGTAAACTTAAAGCAAAGGCTGACATAGGAGTGTTCGTTGGATACTGTGAAAATTCTAAAGGTTTTCGAATCTGGAATCGTTGAACAAGAGAAATTCAAGAAACCATTCACGCTAATTTTGATGAACTCACACAAATGGCTTCTGAGCAACACAGCTTAGGACCCGAATTCAACCGTCTAAACTCTCCGGAATCTTCGGCTGAACCATTGCCACTCAACCGCAAAGAATTGGAAACCTTGTTTGCTCCACTATTTGATGATACAATTTTATACCGTTCTACTGAGGTCTCACCTAATTCCGCTGCTCAACCTGATAATATTCCAGTACCAGACTCACCTCAACAAACTACTACAAGTGTTGAGAGAAACGGTCCTCCAATTGCATCACCATCTACAGTAGAACAAACTGTTTCTAACTCCCACCATTCAGCTGAAGATCCCACACCACAATCAGTTCCCCAACCAGCAGAGCAAGATCCTGATGCGTTCTTTAATCCGTTTGCACCGGCTCCTATTGTTCCTGATATAGCTGAGTCGTCAACACGCAATTTGGATCCTGCTAACATGCGAGATACCTATCAACTACACCCTTCCACACACAAATGGACTCGAGACCATCCACTAGTTCACATTATTGGCCATCCAGATGCACCTGTTATGACAAGACAACGACTTCACACGGATGGAGAAACTTGTATCTATGCACTCACAGTTTGTCACGAAGAACCTAAGAACATTAAAGAGGCAATGACTTATGACAACTGGATTGAATCTATGCAAGAGGAATTTCAGCAATTCATAAGATTAGAAGTCTGGGAATTAGTTGAAAGACCTGACGGAGTCTTTGTCATCGGGTTAAAATGGATTTGGAAGAATAAGCTTGATGCTGAAGGAATTGTCATACGTAACAAATCACGCCTGGTAGCGAAAGGATACTCTCAACTGGAAGGACTAGATTTTGCTGAATCCTTTACTCCAGTGGCTAGACATGAAGCGGTTCGGATCTTTTTGGCCTATGCTGCACACAGGAACATGGTTGTTTACCAAATGGATGTGAAAACCGCATTTCTTAATGGAGAACTCCGGGAAGAAGTTTATGTTAGTCAACCTGAAGGCTCCGTTGATCCTGCGCGTCCTAACCACGTTTACCGACTCAAAAAGGCACTCTACGGACTCAAGCAAGCCCCACGGGCGTGGTATGACAAACTGTCCACTTTCTTGCTGGCCAATAAATTTTCTAAAGGATCAGTGGATCCCACACTATTTACAAAAACCTACGGGGAGGACTTACTTGTTGTTCAAATATATGTCGATGACATCATTTTTGCCTCAACAAAAAGAAGTTACTCGAATGATTTTGCAAAATTAATGAAAGATAATTTTGAAATGTCCATGATGGGTGAACTTTCGTTCTTTCTAGGACTACAAGTTCATCAATCACCCCGTGGAATTTTTATAAATCAGTCCAAATATGCTCTTGAAATTTTAAAGAAACATGGGATGATGAGTTGTGATACTTATAATACACCGATGGGCTATACCAAAAAACTAGATGCTGACTTACATGGGACTCCCGTTGACCCTACCAAATACCGAAGTATGATTGGGTCCCTCATGTATCTCACAGCTAGTAGACCTGATATAGTATTTGCTGTCTACATGTGCTCTCGTTATCAGTCCAAACCAACTGAAAAACACCTCAGTGAGGTCAAGAGAATCCTTCGATACATAAAGGGAACCATTAACTTGGGAATCTGGTATCCGAAGGATTCTGGTTTTGAACTAATTGCTTTTCCAGATGCTGACCATGCAGGATGTTTAGACACACGCAAAAGTACATCTGGTGGATTACAATTTCTCGGAGACAAACTTGTGTCATGGCAATCAAAGAAGCAGGACTGCACATCACTGTCGTCAACAGAATCTGAATATGTAGCCATGTCCGCCTGTTGTGCTCAAGTCATTTGGATGAGATCACAACTTAAGGATTATGGCTACCTATTCAACAAGATTCCCATCTACTGTGATTCCAAAAGTGCAATTGCTATCTCCTGCAACACTGTACATCATTGCAAATCCAAACACATCGATCTCCGATATCACTTCATCAAAGAGCATGTGGAAAAGGGTACCGTTGAACTTTATTTTGTTAGGACTGAGTACCAATTGGCGGACTTACTTACCAAATCCTTAGCACCATCAAGGTTTGCTAGTCTAGTTCACCAAATTGGTATGCGATGTTTGACTCCAGAGGATCTGGAAAAGTTTTTAAAATACAATTGATCGTCAAACATCACAACTATCTTTGTAAATATTTTTTTCAAAAACAAAATACAAAAATATAAAACCAATCAAAAACTCAAAAAGATTTTTGGACTTTCTTAAAATAAATAAATAAATAAATAAAAATAAAAAAAATGCAAGTATAAACCACCTCTTTCAACACTATTTTATAAAAATGTCTTCGATTATTTAAAACAAGTGTTGAGGGGGAGGAAAAGTCATGTTTTTCAAATTTCTCTAAGATATTTTGTCTTTTATACTTGCATTTTACCAAAAATAAATACGTTTTTAATAAGTGTTGATTCATAAGTGTTTCGGGTTACTCTCCTTGTCCTATAAAATTAATTTTTTCAGTATTTTACTATGATCTAAGGTCGAGGGGGAGTACCACAAGTTGTTCTTATCATGTCTTGGGATTAACTAACGAAAGTTACACGTGATTAAGTGTTTAAGCATTAAGAATAAATGTTAGTTAAGGTTCAGGGACTAATAGTGTTAATACATGATTCTTGTTTAACTTTTGGTCAAAACCTAACTTGGACCGAACATTTACTCCACCTGCAAAATTATTTATTACCCTCAACAACCTAATCTACGATCCACAATCATTTGCTTGATCTAATCATCAATCTTCGAATCCATAAGTGTTAACATGTTTTGATCATTATTTCTAACAAAGGTTTTTAATTTCGTAACGATCCAACGGTTTAATTTGTGTCAATCGATTAGTCATTTTTTAGGGGTATGCGTAATCAAGAACCCAGAATTTTGTGATTGTTATGGTTGAATTTGTTAGGGGGAAATGTTCTTAGGATGTATATAAACATGTTGTCACACTCTAATTGCACCCAGAAACACCAAATCGTCTAGTTTGATTTTAGGGTTCATACGAGGGATTTGGGGAATCTTGATTTGAGACGTTAGGATTGTAATTGGTGATGGGGATTATGTTCTTGTAGGCCTAGGATCATGTTGTCATGGTTTAATTACATTTTAATCATGTTTAGTTCTTGAATCAAAGGTTTAGGGTTCGAATGACACTAGCAGAATTAATCTTGAGATTCTGTGGATGATTTGTGTTAAAAATTGGACCATATGATCCTTAGGTTGTTAGAAACACTTGCCCCATGCTTAATCATACCCAGAAACATGTTTGATTAATCTTGTGATTAGTTGTTCATGCGTGTTTACGCGTTAAGTTGGATTTTGGCATGTTTACGCTTTAAATTTGTGAATTAAGTGTGTTGGATGAATTATTGATCAGTAATGTTTGTACACTTTCAGGAAACATACAACTCGAATTTCAAAGGTGATTTTTCTGGAAAAAGGCATTTCTACGCACAAAATATTCATCCTACGCGTAAGATTGAATCTTACGCGTAAGATTCGACACGTAGACAAACATTGTCTTGGATAAGACATTGTTTACGCATAAAAGAATAACTTACGCTTAAGTTGTTTCTTACGCGTAAGTCATGATCTTACGCATAAGTTTAAACCTACGCACAAGTTATATCTTATGCTCAAAGTTCAAGTCTTTGCCTAAGCTATAATCTTACGCCTAAGATTTAATCCTACGCGTAAAATTAAGCCTACGCAGAAGTTGAACTTACGCGTAACATATAAAGTTATGCGTAGAAATTAAACCTACGCATAATTTCATTTCCTACGCGTAATATAAGTTATGTGTAGACTTTTCTTTTTACGCGTAAACTTGTCAAATTCATGAAATTTTCTAAGTGTTGTAATATTTCCAATGTGTAACCTCTTGTAGTGATAAACTCATGTAGTAACTTAAGTGTTATAAGTTTCTATCATGTGATTCAAACATAAGTTTGTCATATAACAAAAGTTTTTCACACACAAACACCGACTGATCAATCAATAATGTGTTCATAATCTAGTAATTGAATGTCTGTGCTAACAAAGTATATCATTGCTATGTTTGTGATTGTTTATGATCAAACCAGATGGCAGAACACAATGACATTCCTTATGGACCAGAACCTGAACCCATACGTGCATGGGAAGACACCTTTCCTGAGAACTACTCCAGAAAGATAGGAAAGAACAATCTGAGAGTCAACTTCAACAACCTTACATGCAATGAGTCTTCTTGCCTTGTTGCGGTAGATGCTCTTATCTATCACCCGTGCAAAGTTCTACTCACCAAATCTGCTGCAGTGGCATGCTTCTACATACATCAGTTTTGGCACACACTCCACTTGGACCTCCTTGAAGAATCCTTTACTTGTATGCTTCACATGAGACAAGTCACGGTCGACAAGGATCTTCTCCGTAGTGTTCTTGGACTTCCCGAACTTGAACCTAATAAAGAATATGACCAAGTTCCCAGTGAAGAAGAATTGATAGAATGGCTGAGAGATATTGGGTATGATGAGTCTGAAGAGGTAATGACTAGGCACTCTAAGGTCAATATCAGATTTCTTCCACAGCCTTGGAGAACTCTCTACATCATCATTGCCAAGTCACTATCTGGCAGAAATACAGGCCATGAACACCCTAAGCTCCAACATCTCAAGCTGTTTTGGGCTATTGCTAATGTCAAGAATGTTGATTATGCCAGCATTATCTGGGAAGACATTGTGTGGCACATACAACACAAGACGACCAATATTCCATTCGTCCGTTTCACCAAGCTTCTCATTGCAAGCTTCATCCATGAATATGATGACATACCTCAAAGACTGAATGATGAGTTACAGCACACATACAAGAATGAGGACACACTTAAGGTCATCAAGAGAATGGATACTAGTACAAGGAAACAAGGAAAGAAACTTCTTGATTGCCTCCTGACTAAGAAGGTTCAAGAATGCAATAACTACAAGTACTACCTTCAAGCTCTTGAAGCAGATAAAGTTGGGTTCTTGGACGAAGTTGTTCTACCGTCATACATGCAGAAGAAAGAAAAGAAAGGTAGCAAATCTGGCAGCTCAGAAAGTTCTACCAAGACCAAACCTAAGAAAAAGGGATCACTTAAGATCAGAATTCCTGCAAAGAAACCAACTGCTGAACCTGGGTGGTTTCCCTCACCACAACCTTCTCCAAAACCTGCTGACTCTGAACAAACCGAATCCGACGAAGGTCCTATTTACAGTGAAGCCTATGCCAATATCACCAAGAAAGTCAATCTTGATGAAATTGACGATAGGGATTTGACATTCGAAGATTGGGATAAGATTATTGACGAATCTGCTGATCATGCTGAATCCCCCGCACATCTCTATCAATGACCACTCACCAAAGCTCAGACGATTTTGGAAGAAGAAAGGATTAGAAGAGAAAAGATGAAGCAACCAGTATCTGCTGAACATGAGACTGAAGGCCTTTCAGTCGAAGAAGAAAATGAAAGGGCTCTCAACCTAGGTCTCCTCCATAGCCGAATTGATACATTCAATGCTGATCTACCTCCACCTCCAGTGTTCTCTCAGACCACCGAAGCTGGCGGATCTAGCAGCATTCCTGAGCCTACCACAAGGATCGCCACAGACTTAGTTGTTTATGACAATCCCTCAGTGTCTCCCACCGACATTGAAATGACTATGGGAGAGGAAGAAGAGGGAGATCCCATGGATACTGATGCTCCAAGGCTTATGTCTATGGAAGAAATGGAGCTCAGAGAAAGGGCTCAGAAAGAGGAACTGAAAAGAAAACAAGAAGCTGAAGAGGCCAGGCTTGAAGAGATTGCTCAAGCTAAACTGGAAGAAACAATCAGAATGGAAGAGAGCAGGAAAGCAGAAGAGGCAGCCAAGCTGGCTGAAGAAAAGTTAAAGAAGGAAGAAGAAGCCAGGCTTGCAGAAGAACTAAGGCTTAAGGCCGAAGCTGAGAAACGGGCTGAAGAACAAAGGGTAATAGAAGAAGCAGCAGCCAAAGATAAGAAAGTTGAACAACCCGAACCTAGGAAAGGAGATGACAAAGACTCTACCACCATCATTGAATCATCATAGTCATCTCCTCCTGCATCTGAATCAACACATGACAAATCAATCAAGAAACCGAGCACCAAAGCCTCTGCTGCATCAAAGTTACTCAAGTCAGCTTTCAAAAGAGTACATGAAAAAAAGAGAAGCAGATTGGAAGATCAGGTTGCAACACTTGTAACCCAAGTTGCTGAATTGACTAAGCTGAACTCGAACGTCCAAGAGCTGCAAGACAAAGTTGATACTTTCTTAGCTAAAGACGTATAGGAGAACTTGGAAGCCACACTAGCAGCTCAAGCACAAGAATACATGGCACAACACCTGGTTGCTGAGTTGAAAGATCTGCTGGCACCCATGAGAGACGAACTCACCAAGTTCGCAGAGCAAGCAGTCAAGAAAGTGATCCGATCAACCACATTCACTCTTCGAGCTGACAAGTCCACTGTTCCACTACCAGGGCTATCTCTGGATGAATTGGAAGCTCAACTCTTAGAAAACCTGGCAAACAAGTTCACCTTGACTCATGAAGAAGCCAAAGTCTTGGAAGCATTAAAAGATAAGATGAACAAAGATACGTGCAGCACAGAGGCCGATAAGCTGAAACGTCGAAGAGATGATGAAGACAGGGATCCGAATTCTCAGGCAAAGAAACAAAAACAAGCCGAAGGACCCACATCTCATACACCGGTCATCCCCCCAACCACAACAACTTCCTCACAACAACCAAAGGCATCAGGTTCTGCTCCTAAGGCACACGACCATTTCGAATACACCGGTGGTGACGACATACCTCAACCCGATGAAGTTCCAGAACCATCTCCTAAGAAGAAGAAGAAAGATAAGAAAGGAAAGCATCATCAACCCACACCAGACACCTCATCTAAAGGCACCGAACCAAAGAAACCTAAAACAGTCCTTAGCTGGCTAGATCAAGACAACAGTGCCGAATACTCCTGGTTTGAGAAGATGATCAATTCGCAACCACCACTAGAAGACAATCATGAACCTCAAGATGGTCGAACGGTGGAATATGCTCAAATGATTCAGAAAAAGTTTAAGATGAAAAAGATGAATAAGAAAGAGCTGCGAAGAATCAAGAATGATGCTTTCAATCTTCTGAAAGATAGGTCTGCCAACTCAATCGAGCTTGAATACCATCTGGAAAATATTGCTCGAGCTATGTCAAGCAATATTGACTGGATCAATCCTGAATCATATGTCGATCCGGTCACAAAGAAAACCGCACCTTACATTACTGACTGGTCCAAACCACTACCGATGATTGGGAAGCCTAAGGAACCAAAGATCCCATACAAGTTCTTCTACAACACAGACTTGGAATTTCTGAAACTTGGCAGCAAGGTTGAGAAGAAGTACGTTACATCACTCGCCTTTCTCCCTGCAGCTCGATATCTCAACAATGCCATCGAAGAAGAAGCTTCAGCTTTATTCGTTGACAAAATTGTTGAATATGACCGGAATGCTATTTACGGCATACATCATTGGCCAAACAACCGGGCACAGTACTATCGAAGCAGCAGACTTAATCAGATGATGGGTGATGTAGAAAGTGATCTGAAGATAGACTCCATTCAATTCATCTCGACTGTCACTTTCTTTGGGTACCCCTTCCTCAGCAAAATCACACTGAAAAGACTTGATGAAAAGGAGTACGATATTTCCGAGTCTGACTTTCCACGACTACGTCTCAACGACATCGAAGACATGTACCTACTCAAAGTTCAAGGAAAACTCTGTGGCTTGCCTAAAGAGATGCAGCTTGCCTTTATCCAAGCTCTTCTAATCTTCATCAGGCAGATTGTCATAAGAGAAAGAGTCGAAGATCTTCAGTTGGGAGTAGAAAGTTATCAGAAGAAGCTCAATCTCACCAAACCAAATCTGTTTGACATCCCCGACCTTCAACATCTACCCCAATACTCCCTGATCAGACGTCCATTTGGGTTCACCTACCGCAGTATTAATGGTCGCAACTGCTTTATGGGTTATGAAGAAATTCATAAGTTCTGTGATGAAACCCTGAAGTTCGTCAGAGATGGGATCAAAGGCAGAATCAATGACATAGAACTGGGGAAATCCAAAAGGTGGAACACCAATGAAGCCAGGGATGCTCGCAGATTCATCTTAAGGATTGAGAACAGATTGAAGCGCAGGGATCAGTTTCGAAGGTTGGAAAGTTATGTGGGAGGCAGACAGAAGTTTCCGGTGTTGACATTTCAGAGACCTGATTGGTAGATCATTGTAAGAATTTGATTTGATTTGTCAATAATTTACTTCATAATGGTTTGTGTACGCATTATAGTGCACAACCCGAACTTGTAAAGAAAGGACCCTGAGGTACGCATCAGTGCCTCAATCCTAAATATAAGGAGCGAAGGCTTCTTACTTTTGAGTAGAATTAATCAAACTTTTATGATTTTTTCATAATTCTGCTCAAAAGGACAAGTATTTCACCTCAATAAGACCTAATCACTTGTTGAGGGGGAGCACTTGTCAAAACAAAATACTTTGTTCAAAATCAAAAGTTCTTGGTGAATCTCCCCATAAGACTCAAAAAGCATATTTTAATCAAAAGTTTAACAAAAACAACATCTCATATGCTATTTTTGAGGGGGAGAAAATGAAAAAGTGATTAAAATATACGAAGTAAAAGCTGAAAGTTGTATCTTGTGCGAGCTAGACTCAGATTCACCCAGGAATTGACGAGATAATTAAAGTCTGTAATATCGAAAGGACTTATCCTCGACGGGTAATAACATCAAGTTAGTTACTAGAGCTAGTTGTCACCTAAAAGCTGACAATGTATCTCTTTAACTAACCACGTAAGCGTGTCTCGAAAAGGATTAGTCTTAGTAGAAATGTACCGTCTCGAGAAACTTTCTGTGGACTTGACCAGGCCGGGTAATAACTTCAAGCTAGTTTAACTAGTGATGTAAGCGTGTCTCGAATCGGTCTTGTTCACTGAAAGTGGATCAATTCAAAAGTACTTGCTCCTCCCGCATGTGCAAATTTATTAAACACTTATGAGCACATGTGCAGGGGGAGCCCTTCAAAAGTGTACACAAAACTCTCAAAGTGTTAACCAAAATATTTGATTATTACAAACACTTTGAGAGATTTTCAATCAAAGGCTTCTTGGCTACTGTCGGAGTTATAAGGTGATTAAGATAGGAATATCCGTCCTATGATCCGCCAGAGCCAGATGGATCTACCCAAGGACATCTCCCATAGTTAGAATTAGAAGTCCTTAGGTATGATACGAAAAAAAAGGAGAAAAGAATGAAAGGGAAAGAAGGAGTTGAAGAATTAAAAAGAAATGTAAAGAAAAGGGTGAAAAGAAATAGCCCTCCATATGATTCAACCTTAGGGCAGACACCGGGTTCACTACGTATGCTACTGGCTGTTGCTAAGGCAACACCGATATTGAAGATAAAGCCGTCATGGACCCAGTGACGCAATGCACTAAACCTTCTTAACCACTCAAGTTCTCTTAAAAGGGCTTGTTTCATTCTCACGGGGAACCTGTGTAATCTATCGACCTATCTCTTAGAGACGGTTGATATTAAAGAAGGAGACCCCTCCCTAGTCTCCGCATAGGAAACCTAAGTGTGCACTTATAGAGTCTAGAGCCTCGAGATACATCAAAGATCTCTTAGGAACACTTAGTATTTCTACAACTGGTGTTCTACTTCAATGGACACCAGCTGTAAATTATCGAGTCCTTCGCAGATCTTAGCAATCTGTCGAGAACGTTTATGAGAGGATTACTTAAGTATTTCTCAATGATTGAACGGAAATCCTGCCAGGGTCATCATCAAACAGCCCTGACAGCAGGTCACTTCGGTAACCTCACAAGGGTTAAGCTTAGTGTTTGCGGTGGTTCCATTACGGTCTACAGTCGTGGAGTGATCCCCAGCGACTCACCCAGTCATTGAGCTACTCAGTAGGTCTCGTAAGCTCCTTCGGGAGTATCTGATATGGGAATGGCCTGGATAAGGATTAGAAGGAGTCTTCACAATATGCTGTTGATGAGCTCTAATTCCTTATCCGTAAGTACCGGTTGTTTTATTGCTAACTGTTTACTCGCAGGTACCTCACTTCCATGATGGTAGATTCCAACATGCTCATACATACATCTTGAAGCAAAAGATAGCTCCTCCAAAGATCTTAGCAACACAAAGTTCCAAGAAAGATTCTACGACAATAAGAAGAATCTACAAAGTATAAAGACAAAGATCTCAATGCATCAAAAGGAACTTCTTGCACGTAAAAGTCTAAGTCAAAAGATGTATGAGTATGTTGGAATGGCGGACAACCACCACAGACGCAGGAGTGACGAACGGCAGATTACTTCATAACACCATCACTACATAATCACCAAAGAACAAAGACAAAGAGCAAAGTATATTCATTATCATTCAACCATTTTGAAGACGTCTAGAGTTTTACATGTCACAAGTCAACGACAAAGATGAAGACGTCAAGCAACCGTGATGACCGACCCTTAGGGGGAGATTGTTGGGATCATACTTTTGTATTTAGTCAAGTCTCGGTCATTACATTTTGTAATAGGTTGCTTTAGTATTTATTTCATTTAGTTTATGTTACAAGGCTTATGTGTTAAAGCCCTATGGGCCTTAAAGCCTACGAATTAAGAGATAAGGAAGGAAGGGAGTGTTGCCCTAACTCCTTCCTTATAAATAGAGAGCTTATGTAAACATTTAGTTTGTTGGTTATTTGATTATCTTAAGAAAACTCTTGCACTCTCACCTTTCATATTGTCTCATAATCAACCAATCACTTTTCTCATCTTATTTCTTTCTAAATCATACTTGTGTTTACAAAATGGTGACCTAACAGGGAGTGTTTGGAACAACTGTGTACCAGGTGTTCTAGACTGTTGTTGTTATTGCTCTTGGTTCATGCATGCTTAGTTAAGTCACTTTAGGTCATAAACACCATAAAATCTCAGGCTCTTTGATAGAAAGTCAACATTAACTTTTAAATCTCATTTTGAGCTTACTGTTGAGTATTTCAGTTACATAATCACTCATGTAGATTCTATAATTGTTATAAAAACTTAAATCAGTTGCATCTAGGCTTAATATAACATTTTCAGTCAATTAGCATCAATCAAAATCCATTGTGGTCAACTTTTGTGATTAATTGAAAAAAGTCAATTTGTCCCATTGACAGAAAAACCAATATTTCCAAGAATTGTTTAGATTTGTGTACTTAGATTGAGGCCTTGAAACTTTCAGGATTGATAGTCCCTCAACTAAACTTTGAATTCCCAAAGCCATTTTATTTTTGTGATTTTTTCTGTGGGTCCCACAATTACCCAAACACACCTACAGGGGAAGTAACCTCCCCTGCACCACCAGCTCCCCAATTGTCTCAAGTTGCTGAGGTCACACAGACCTCATTAGTGGGCCCCAGTGGATGAACCTTAGCTTATTTTGAAGCTTATCAGTCCACCCTTTAGGATCAACCTTCATATTAGACCCCTGATCATACTTGTGGTCCCCACAGTGGGCTGCAAGTCCTACCTTTGGCCTGTTTGGTTTGTGGTGAGTGTAGGATTGCTTATTGCTTAATTTTAGCTTATTGCTTGTTATTTTCTATTCCATTTGGCTTATTTCAGCTTGTTCCATATCTGTTTAGCTTATTCATCCTTGAAGTAGCTTTGTACAAGCTTATTCAAGTGTCACCAAGTCCTAATAAACTTCAACATACATCCTGTTAAGCTTTTAGGGTTCCATATTTCTTATTTTCAAGCTCTAACCTAAGTCCCTTTGTTAAAGTTTGTTCTTTTAACTATTTAAAAAGTTTTGAAAAAAGAAAAACCAGAAATATCCAATTTAAAAATAAGTGATAGTTTCTATTTAATTTAATTTATCTTTTTAATTTTCCTTTTTAGCTTTTTGTTAAGTAACTTGCATTTTTATATTTTTATTAATTTTATTTTATGTTAAAGTAATTTTAATAATTTTTCCAAATTTTTATATTGTCATTTAGTATTTATTAGATTTAATATTAGTTTTATTAATAATTAATTAATAATTAAGTATTAAATAGCATAATTAGTTTTTATAAAGTAATACCTAGTTTTTATATTTTTTCTAGCTTTTATATGTTATAAAATAATTTTAGGAATTTTTCTAGAATTTCTACTGTTCATTTTCTATTTTTTAGAATTTAATTAGTTTAATTAGGTAATTAATATTAAATTAGTAATTAATTAATATAAAATCACAAAAGATAAAAAGACATATTTTTAATTTTAAAAATTTGTTTTTAGTTATTTTATAATTATAGAAATATAATTTTCATTTTTCTAGTATTAAAATAATATTATATTGTATTTAAGTTATTTAAATATTAATAATTAGTGTTAAATAGTATTTAATTAATATTAAATAATTAATTAGTGTAAAAATTTATTTTGTTTTTCTAAAAATTTTCTTTCATCCCTAGGTTTGTAAAAAAGTCATTTTCACCCCCTGAGGGTTTTCAAATTTCAGTTTTCACTTTTTATTTTGTACGTTCGCGTAAATTTAAACTGAACGTACCCGTTTTTAGGTTTAAAACGTTTCTGGTTTTTCTGATTTCACAATCTTGTTAATATAGCTTATTTAAGCTATTTTCTTGTATATCTCAGTAGTGTAATTAATCACAAACCCTTTTCTATCCAAATTCACCCGATCACAAACCCGTTTGGATTACCATCACACCTCGTCGGGACATAACGACCTGGGGAAACCCCTATACTTCCACGGAGATTGACTCTAAGCTGTTTGACCTTGTTGACCACATCCGTGGTTAATTAGGTTGACCGTTTGGAGCCAATCAATATTCTTAAGAGATTCAATTTCACAACTGTCAAGCCAACCTCTACACCTGTTGATACTAATAAGCCTTTGGGAAAAGATGGAGAAGGAGAAGAAGTTGATGTCAAATTATACAGGTCTATGACTGGATGTCTCATGTATTTAACTGCATCTAGGCCTGACATTACTTTTGCTGTGTGTTTATGTGCAAGACATCAAGTTCACCCCAAGGTATCACACTTGAATGCTGTCAAAAGGATTTTTAGATACTTAGAGAACAACCTAACCTAGGATTATGGTATCCTAGGGAGTCCCGTTTTCATCTACAAGCCTTTTCAGATAGTGATTATGCTGGAGATAACTATGATAGAAGATCCACAACTGGAGGGTGTCAGTACCTTGGAAGTAGATTAGTCTCATGGCAATGTAAAAAGCAAACAATTGCAACAACATCTTCCACAGAAATAGAGTATGTAGGTGCTGCAAGTTGTTGTGCACAAGTACTTTGGTTGCAAAATCAGCTTTTGGATTATGGATTCAACTTCAAGAATACTCCTATCAACATTGATAATGAGAGTACCATTTGTATTATGAAGAATCCAGTCTATCATTCCAAATCAAAGCACATTCAAATCAGACATCATTTTATTAGAGACTGTTATGAGCATAGGCTTGTCAATGTGGTTAAAGTTCATACTGATGATAATGTAGCAGACCTACTCACTAAGGGCTTTGATGTTTCAAGATTTACTTTTTTAGTTGTGAGTGTTGGTATGATTAATAATTAAGCTATTATTGAGGGGAGGCAATAGTAGTTAGTCATTAGTTAAGGGGAGGCTACATGTATCATTCAAAGGCTAAAGATTTTTATTCATGCTTCAGAGAGTTACATTCATTCTTGCACAAGAAACAATCAACAATGACACAGACAGAGATGAACCACAGACACTCACAAGACACACAGACAACTACCATGACACAACCTACTTATCCTACCCAACATAACCTACTCCATTGGCCTTTTTCCTTTGCCCTCATAGCCCTGCTTTCCCTTTTGAGCAGTGTTAGCATTAAAATATATATATATAGAAGTTATGGTCATTCTCATATTGTAACTTTGTGTCGTTTGTTAAGTTTAGTAATTGTTTAGTCATTGGGCCTTGGACTTGGCAAGCTAATATGTCATGTGCTATGTTTCATAAGCCTTGTTATCTAATCATGTAACCAAGTCCAAGCCCAAGCCCATTGAAAGCCTATGTATGGAACTATAAAAGGCACCTTACCTCTCATTTGTAAGGTGTGCTTGTGTGTATATTTGTGTGTGTTTTCTCTTGAATAAAAGCTCTCATTTCCTTATCTCTCTCTCTATTCATACAAATACATATATATCATACAAGTCACCATCTTTCATCTCTTCTTCATCTTTGCTTCTATATTGGTGTGATAAAGTTGTGAAATCTAAGGTCCTACAAGTGGTATCAATCGCCTAACAATGATTTAGGAGGGTTAAGAGTTTGTTTGTGTCGTTTTTTTAAACTTTACACACGAGTTTCATTCAAAAATTTTTACTTTTCTTGTTTTTCTTGGTTTTTAACATTTTTTTGATTACAAACTAGTGTTATAAACCTTTTCTAACAAGAAAGTTTCAACCTTTTTGAAAGTTTCAAGCTTAAAAATTCGAATCTTCATTTTGTACTTGTTTTCTAGATCACGAAAAAGTTTCATAAAAATCATCAAGTTTTGAACTTTCTTCAAGTTTTGGTGTTTTTTAGCCTAGAAGTACAGGAATCTTGGATTGCAAAAGTCATTTGGGTGTGCTTTTAGCTTATTCTAAAAACTGCAAAATTTCGAAATCACCACCATAATTTCGAAATCACATTTTGACTAGTTTTCGAGAACACAAGAAAAGGCTCCGTTCGTGCTCACCGTTGGATACTCGGTATTTTCTCTCTTGTATAAGTCCAAAAACATCGAGAACTTATATTTTCGAGAACACTGTCTTGACTTTTTTTCGAGAATACAAATTTTGAAATCCAAAGTTTCGCAATCCTTAGTTTCGAAATCAGAATTTTCGCAAATCCAAAGTTTCGCAATCCTCAGTTTCGAAATCAGAAGTTTCGCGAATCCAAAGTTTCGAGAACACAGCAAAGTTTCGAGAATTTTGACAAAAGTGAGGTTTTTGACGATCAAACTTCAAACGGCCATAACTTTTGAACCGTAACTCCGTTTTCGATGAATCAGCTGTCAAAACGACCGTGAGACAGAGGAGAACGACACGGTAAATTGATTTATCGATTTTGGCGAAGTTTCGAGACCTAAAAACGCTCCGAGAAGAAGTTATTGAGGTTTTAAGGTTTTAAGTCAAAATTTTCACCATAAAAACTTGCATCAACTCACTCTAAACTCTACTCCTATTTCGTTGGAACGATCCAAGAATCAACTTTATCCATCTACAAATCATCAATGGCAACTCAGCAAGACATTCATGCAGCCGGTGCCGAAAACCGACCTCCCATGCTGTCAAAGGGTGGATACTCACAGTGGGCTAGTCGTATGATGCGCTATCTTAAGAGCAAAACAAATGGAAATCTTCTCATCAAATCCATTGTGGATGGACCCTTCAAACCATCACAAGTACTAGACCCTGGTGATCCAAATGGTACCCCCCAGTACAACCATACTACAGAGAACAGAAGGAGACTAAATACACTGTGGAAGACAGAAAACAGATTGAAGCTGATGATCAGGCATTTCATTTCGTCGTTCTTGGTTTACCTGAAACCATCTATGCTACTGTTGACAGTGAAGTAAGTGCTCATGCAGTCTGGGAAAGAGTCAAGAGGTTAATGTATGGGACAGACATCGGGAAATAGGAAATGGAAGCACAATTGCTTAAGGAACTTCACAAGTTTACTTCTATTCTTGGTGAATCCATAGAGACGTACTAACACAGATTCTGTAAGATCATGAATGATTTATCAAGACACAACCTCAGTCAGACAAATATTGCTAACAACACCATTTTTCTGAATGAGTTACAACCAGAATGGGAAAGATATGTCACTATTGTTTATCAGACAAAGAATTTGCATGAAGTGACTTATGATCAGGTGTATGACTTCTTGAAGCAAAATCAAGATGAAGCTAATGAAGTAAGAGCTGAATTACTAGCTAAAAAGCATGATCCTCTAGCATTAATGGCTGATACACCAACACCTATACCAGTGAACACACAACAACAACCATCATCATCTTCCACTCACAACTACATGCAACCATCCTACATTCAACAACCAACACCGGTCTACCAACAACAGTTCTACCCACAACAACAACAACATCTTATTCCACAACAGCAATACCCACAATTCCAAGAACCAGAATTCACTGAAAATGATGAAACTACTGCAGCATTGACACAAGCGTTTGCTTTTCTGTCAAAGGCATTCCAAGGATGCTATTCTACACCAACAAACAACAACCAAAGGATTTCATCGAACACTCGCAACAGGCAAATAGCTCAGCCGAGTTTCAATATGGGCAACGGAGGCCAAATGGTTGGAGTTTATGGGAATCAGCAAGGATATGCTACTGGATTTAACATGGGTAATCAGAATATGCAGAATCATAATGCAGGTCAGTATGCAGGGAATCAGTATGGTCAGTATGCAGGGAATCAGATGGGTCAGGTTGTTGGAAATCAGAGGGGTCAGAATGTTGGTAATCAGGCAATGTGTAATCAGAATAGGAATATTGCAGCTCCAGTTGTTGGGAATAATGGAAATGTGAATCAGGGTAATCCAGTAAAGTGTTTCAACTGCCAGGGTGTAGGTCATATGACAAGGAACTGTCCTACTAAGCCGAACAAGAAAGATCTAGAGTACTTGCAGAAAGCAGTGATGTTAGCACAAACGGCAAAGGCAGGGTTTCTGTTGAATGCAGTGGAGAATGATTTTATGGCTCTTATGGATGACATGGAAGATAGAGAGGATATCGATGCGAACTGCATATTCATGGCGAATCTTCAGGAAGCTAAGTATGACACGGATTCTGACACACTTCCTGTTTATGACACCAATGCACCATCTGAGGTATCAAACTTCAACACATGTCACAATAATGATATATTTGATATGTCTCCTCATGAGAAACAATATTTTGAGAAGCTAGCACCCACTTATGATACATACCTGGACACGCCAAGTAGTAGCAATACTTCTTCAGCAACTCCAGATGTGAATCATAATGGAGGCTTCGTTTCACAGCATGCTGAGAATGATGAGGAAACATGTGCTTTATTTGAATCATTATTAAATAATTTTGGTATTGAAATCGAGAAAGTGAAAAAGGTCAATCGCGATGTTAAGGCCGCGAATGAGAAATTGGCCACTGAGCTTGAGAGATACAAGGAAAATGCAAAAAGTTTTCAAATTCACAAAGAACGCGAGTCAGAATTTGAAATTGGTTATAAGAAGTTACTTGTTAAAGATAGGGAATGGAAAAACAAGTTTGCTAATCTTGAAATAAGTTCAACAAAAACCATTAACTCTTTAAAACAAGAAATTTCTGAATTAACAAACCAACTTTCAAAACAAAAAACAACTTATACCAATCTTGAAAAAGAACGGGATGAGTTGAAAAAGGACTTTGCAATGAAAGAAGATAAACTTTTGGAAGAAATCGTAGAGTCAGAACACAAGATTGCACATCTAGAAGAATTAGTGGTTAAGTCGGGTCAGTCAAGTCAAACAATGAAAATGATTTCAAACCAAACTAATCTGATTTACCATACAAAACACAAAATGGCTCTTGGTAACAACAATCCTTGTAATCTCAAGAGAGCTCAGGAAGAACATAATGTTTTGTATAATGGTAATCTTATTTACACCAAACATGATCCTCCCGTCCTTCGAGATTCTGTGCAAACGATAGAACATGTCGAAGAGAGCATTATTAAAATGAAACAAAAGGATTTGAAACTCATTGATTACAACAAATTGAAAAAACTTTCGGGTATTACTTTTGTTCCACAAAAAGAACCATCTGTGTTTTCCATAAAACGACCATTCTCGAAAATGTTTTCTAAAAAAAGTAGTTGCTTCCAAATCGCTTTCAAACATGGAACATATGTCTTCAAAATATAAAAGGAAAGGGTGTGGATACTAAGTTTGCAAAACCATCGACTTCGGAGAAACCAAATGTTTCAAACACGGTTCAAAAACCAAAAATGTCAATTTCACGGTTTGCTCCAAAAGTCGATAAGAAAAAGGATTTGACAAAACCAGTCACTCCAACACCCTTGCCCAAGAAAAGTGAAAATGATAAGAGTGTTGATAAAGGAAAAGCGGTTGTCGAAACTCCTAAAGTGTTAGCACCTGGCCTTTTTAGGATTAGTCCTACTAGTGCATCTGCCTCAACATCTAAGACAAATGACAAGTGCATAAAGGCTAATTCTAAAGAATCTAGGGATAGTTAAAAGGAAAACAATAGAAATCCTAATGTGTGTGCCTTACCTTCTACAGGATTAGAAAGCACCTCTGGGAGCAGCAGACTAAAGCCTACGAGCAATACAAGGAACAATAGAGTCTCGCCTGTTTCTAAGAGTAGTAGCAAGAATAAAGTTGAAGAAGTAGAAGAACACCCTAGGAATTTATCGCTTTGTAATAAGAGACATGTTTCATCTGAATATAATGTCGAGCGTACTGTTTCTAATGCATGTAATGACTCTGTTTGTTTAATATGCAAGAAATGTTTAATTAATGATGTTCATGATGAATGTGTTTCTAAGAATGTGAATGTTACGCCTGAACAGAAGAATGTTCCAAAAAGACCTAGTGCTAGATCCAGATCTATAGAAAGATTGGTTGCACGATTTAGGACTACCACTATTAGTCGTATGCCTAGGAACTATCTTAAGTTTTGTATATGGATTCCGACGGGTAGAGAGTTCACTCTTCAGGACGGCAAATTAGAAATAGCTCAAGCTAAACAAGTAGCAACTGTCTATGAGTGTGATTTAGATTCTAATCCTAACCCCATGGAACCAAATTCAAAACGGTTTCCAAATACAAACTCTTCTGTTCTTGGCAGGTTATCGAAATATGTCTTTGGATCGTCGACTCGGGTTGCTCCAAGCACATGACCGGAAATTTAAAGCTGCTGATCAATTTCGTCTGGAAATTCATGGGAACTGTACGATTTGGAAATGATCATGTAGCAGCTATTCAGGGTTATGGAGATCTTCAATTTGGGAATTTTTTAATTACTCGAGTTTACTACGTCGAAGGGTTGGGATACAACTTGTTTTCAGTTGGGCAGTTTTGTGATGCGGATTTAGAAGTTGCATTCAGAAGAAACACGGTTTTTATTCGAAATTTGGTTGGTGATGATCTCTTAACTGGTAATCGTGGTACAAACTTGTATGCTATCTACATCAACCAAATGGCTTCTACATCACCAATTTGTCTTATGACAAGGGCAACCGAAACTAAGTCCTGGCTGTGGCATAGACGTTTATCCCATCTCAATTTCGACACCATCAAAAAGTTAGCCAAAGACAACATCGTCACCAGACTTCCTAAATTCAAATACACCAAGGAACACCTATGTTCATCATGCGAACAAGGAAAAAGTAAAAGAGCATCATATAAACCCAAAACCGTACCTAGTTCGGAAGCAAGGTTACATATGTTGCACATGGACTTATGTGGCCCAATGAGAGTTGAAAGCATTAATGGGAAAAAGTATATTCTTGTTATTGTTGATGATTATTCAAGATATACTTAGGTAAAGTTTTTGAGATCAAAAGACGAAGCACCAAGCATCATCATCACCTTTCTGAAGCGTATTCAAGTTCTACTTCAAGCTCCAGTAAGGATTATAAGAACAGAAAATGGCACAGAATTTACAAACCAGGAGTTAAGAACTTACCTTGAAGATGTTGGAATCACACACCAAACATCAGTTGTTAGAACTCCACAGCAGAATGGGGTAGTTGAAAGAAGAAACCGAACTCTTGTGGAAGTTGCTCGCACAATGCTGATTTTTTCTAGTGCACCTCTATTCTTATGGGCGGATGTTGTAGCCACTGCTTGTTTTACTCAAAACCGATCCCTAGTCTATCCAAGATTCAATAAAACCCCATATGAGCTAGTGAACAACCGTAAACCTGACATCTCTTACCTTCACGTATTTGGCGCTTTGTGTTATCCGACGAATGATAGAGAAGATCTAGGAAAGTTAAAAGCTAAGGGTGATATTGGAATCTTCATTGGATACTCAGAAAACTCGAGGGCATTCAAGGTGTATAATAGACGAACGAAAAGGATAATGGAGACGATGAATGTGAAGTTTGACGAGATTTCACAAATGGCTTTTGAGAGATACGCTCTAGAACCCGCGCTTAATCCAATGGATTCTAATCAAAATGGATTAGGACCCGAACCAAACTAGCAGACTTCTGGACACATCATTTCAAGACTCGTACCTCAAGGAGCTCAGTCAACAAACACGGATAAACCTTTAGAACAAGAACTGGAAAATTTCTTTGAGTTAATTTTTGATGAATATTATGGTGGAACTTCGACTAATGCATCTCAACAACATTCCGCTGCACCCGCTCAAAACCATCAACCACCACCACCACCACAGGATGCATCTACAACAATCGAAGCTGAAGCACCAACTACATCAACATCATCTACATCTACTCAAGCAACTCCAGTACTTGAAACTGACATACCAACAGTTGATGAGCAAAATCAAAACACAAATTTTCAAGAAGAACCAACAAATAATTCAAACAATGATGCGTTAGAAGAAGAAGAAATATTTGAAAACCCATTTGCAACAAACTTTGCTGAATCTTCTTCAAGGTTACAAGAACCATCTAACACACATTCATTACACCCAAGGTACCCTTCTACGTTTCAATGGACAAAAGACCATCCAATAGAACATATTATTGGTGAACCTTCAAAGCCAGTTCAGACAAGGAGACAACTTGCCACCGATCTCGAATTGTGCATTTACATTTGCTCCATCAGCCTCAAAGAACCAAAGAACATTCGGGAAGCAATGGCAGAAAACCCTTGGATTGAAGCGATGCAGGAGGAATTTCTTCAATACCTGTTACATGATAGTTGGGAACTTGTTGAACGACCACTTGATAAACGTGTTCTTGATCTCAAGTGGTTGTGGAAGAACAAACTGGATGAGGAAATGACTGTTATTCGCAACAAAGCTCGTCTCGTGGCTAAAGGTTATCCACAAGAAGAAGGGATAGATTTCGAAGAATCATTCGCGCCTGTAGCTAGACTTGAAGCAGTCCGGATTTTCTTAGCCTATGCCGCTCACAAAAACATCACAGTCTATCAGATGGATATTAAGACTGCTTTCTTAAATGGAACTCTGAAAGAAGAAGTGTATGTGAGTCAGCCAGAGGGATTCATCGACAGAGATCATCTAGACTACGTCTACAAGCTTAAGAAAGCAATTTATGGTTTAAAACAAGCTCCAAGAGCGTGGTATGACGAACTATCATCTTTCTTGCTCAAAAACAATTTCACAAAAGGAACGGTTGATGACACATTGTTTATCAAAAAATTCAAAGATGACATTTTGATCATTCAAATTTACATGGATGACATTATTTTTGGATCAACCAATCCTAACCATTCAAAACATTTTGAAAATCTCATGAAAAGTAAATTTGAAATGTCCATGATAGGGAAACTAAAATTCTTTCTTGGTTTACAAATACATCAATCCCCTCGTGGTATTTTTATCAATCAAGCTAAATATACAATAGAGATTTTGAAAAAACATGGAATGGAAAATTGTGATTCTGTTGGTACACCAATGGCCACTTCACCAAAATCGGTGCTGATTTGTTTGGGAAACCCATTGATCTGAAGTAATATCGGAGCATGATCGGTTCTCTCATGTACCTAACTGCTAGTCGACCAGATATTCAATTTGCTGTTTGTTTGTTAGCACGGTTTCAGGCAAAGCCTACCGAACTTCACCTCAAAGAGGTTAAAAGGATCTTTCGGTACCTATGAAGCACCATTAACATGGGACTTTGGTATCCAAAGGATTCGGAGTTTAATCTAACAGCATTTTCAGATGCAGACCATGCTGGTGATCAAGTTACAGCAAAGAGTACATCAGGTGGAGCACAATTTTTGGGTGAAAAGCTAGTAAGCTGGTCTTCAAAGAAACAAGACTGTACTGCGCTATCAACCACCGAAGCCGAGTATGTATCTCTATCTGCGTGTTGTGCCCAAGTTCTTTCGATGCGGACACAGCTCACAGATTATGGCTTTACTTTTGACATAATACCTATGTATTGTGACCAAAAAGTGTCATAGCCATCTCGTGTAATCCCGTACATCACTCTAAGACGAAGCATATCAAAGTCCGCTACCATTTCATCAAAGAACACGTGGAAGAGGGTACTGTTGAATTATTTTTTGTTAAGACTGATTATCAACTCGCCGATCTATTTACTAAAGCCCTTCCAAAAGAAAGGTTTGACTATTTAGTTCGACGAATTGGCATGTGAAGCCTAACTCCAGAGGAGCTAGAACGTCTTCTCGAATCTTCTTGAAAAAGTTTTCAAAATCGCTTCGCTGTAAATATTTTTGAAAAACAAAATACAAAATTTGAAAAACCAACAAAAACAAAATATAAAAATATAAAATTTTCAAAAAATACAAAAACAATATAAAATCAAAAAATCCAAAAATATTCTTCTCACGACATGTCTCTCGTATAAATCAATATTCTGTACGTTTCTAGAAATGTCATTCAACAATGATACGGACATGTACAGATGCTTGAGCGGGAGTTCTTCTTTTTTAATGTTTTTCTAAAACATGTCGTTTCTCAAAATTTTCTTCACTATGGCTTTCGTATACATCAGTACGAAACCCGGACCCGAACAATGACTTCTGATTTTTTTCAAATCAAGGACTCGTACGTTCAATGACGAACTCTTTTTTAAAAAGTTCGAGTCTAAACAAACGAAAAAGATTTCAAGCATAAACTCGTTTTCCAACAAAAATTCTTGCGCACTCTTTCAAGATTGTTCAAAAGATTTCTCAAAATCTCTCAAAATTAGTGCTCAAGAAAACTCCCTCTAAACCCTTAAAATTGATTTTAAATGAGCTATCATTAAAGGGGAGTATAAACAACTAAAATGTTCCGATTTCATGCAAAATCAAATCTGTCTTTCTCTCCAAAAAGCTTTTTATTAATCAGTTGATATCAAAAATATCACGCTATGCTATTTTTGAGGGGGAGAAGACATGATTAAAATGTGATCAAAGATGTTTAAAGTTTGTCACTGAATCTCAGAAGAGCTCGACTTAGTAAGTACCAATGAATTGACGAAGCTTAAAATGTCAGTAATCGAAAAGACTTGTCCTGGACGGGTAATAATTTCAAGCTAGTCCAACTAGTGATGTAAGCGTGTCTCGAATAGGACTTGTCTAAGTAGAGTGTACCGTATCGAGAGACTCTCTTTGGACTTGACCAGGACGGGTAATAATTTCAAGCTAGTCTAACTAGTGATGTAAGCGTGTCTCGAATCGGTCATGTTCACTGAAAGTGGATCAATTCAAAAAGTGCAAACTCCTCTCACATATGCAAATTTATTTAAAAACACATGAGCACATGTGAAGGGGGAGTCCTACAAAAGAATGCAAAACTCTCGAAGTGTTAACAAAGTATGTTTTATTATCATAAACACTTTGAGAGATTTTTCAGAAAAAGGTTTTATGGCATGTGATCAATTATAGGATAGTCATGGAGTTATAAGGTGACTAAGGTTAGGAATAACCGTCCTATGATCCGCCAGAGCCGGAGGGATCTACCCAAGGACAATTCCAATAGAGTAGAATTAGAAGTCCTTAGGTATGATTGAAAAAAGGTGAAAATGAGAAAGGAGAAAGAAGGGGTTGAAGAATTAAAAAGAAAAGTTATGAAAAAGGGTGAAAAGAAATAGCCCTCCATATGTTCAACCTTAGGGCAGACACCGGGTACAATTCATATGCTACTGGTTGTTACTAAGGTGACACCGGTATTGAAGATAAAGACGTCATGGACCCAGTGACGCATTGCACTAAACCTTCTTAACCACTCAAGTTCTCTTAAAAGAGCTTGTTTCATTCTCACGGGGAACCGGTGTAATCTATCGATCTGTCTCTTAGAGATGGTTGATATTGAAGCAGGAGACCTCTCCCTAATCTCCGCATAGGAAACCAAATGTGCACTTATCGAGTCTAGAGCCCCGAGATTCATCAAAAGATCTCATAGGAACACATGATATTTCTACACTGGTTGTTCATCATTAAGAACGCCAGATGTAAACTTTAGAGTCCTACGCAGATCTTAGCAATCTGCCAGAACATTTATGAGAGGATTCACACTTGTGATTCTCAATGATTAAATGGAAACTCCTGCCAGGGTCAACATCAAGCAACCCTGACAGCAGGTCACTTCGGTAATTCTTTATGGATTACGCTTAGTGTTCGCGGTGGTTTCAAACGGTCTACAGCCGTGGAGTGATCCCCAGCAACTCACCCAGTCATTGAGCTACTAAGTAGGTCTTGTAAGGTCTCTCGATAGTATCTGACATGGGAACGGCCTTGGTAAGGATTAGAAGGAGTCTTCACACTATGCTGTTGACGATCTCTAATTCCTTATCTGTAAGTACCGGTTGATTTTTTGCTAACTGTTTTCATGCAGCTATACATCATCTCCATGGCGAAGGATTCCACATGCTCATACATGCATCTCGAAGTCAAAGGAAAGTTCTCACAAAGATCAAAGCAAAGAAAGGTTCAAAGAAAGATTCTACACAATGTGAAAGAATCTACAGAAGTAAAGTGACAAAGATCTGTGTGAAAGAACGGGAACTACAAATGCATGTATCACAAAGACTGAAGATGTATGAGCATGTTGGAATGGCAAACAACCACCACATATGCAGAAGTGACGAAAGGCAGATAACTCCACATCACTAAGGAACAAAGAACGATGAAAAATCAGTTATCTAAGATCACAAAGCATGAAGGAACAAAGACTAAAGACTATTCTACAACGACACACAAAGTTAAAGACAAAGAACACGGAAGACCCACTCACGTGGAGAATCATTCGAATGACCACCCCTTAGGGGGAGATTGTTAGCATTAAAAAATATATATATAGAAGTGATGGTCATTCTCATATTGTAACTTTGTGTCATTTGTTAAGTTTAGTAATTGTTTAGTCATTGGGCCTTGGACTTGGCAAGCTAATATGTCATGTGCTATGTTTCTTAAGCCTTGTTATCTAATCATGTAACCAAGTCCAAGCCCAAGCCCATTGAAAGCCTATGTATGGAACTATAAAAGGCACCTCACCTCTCATTTGTAAGGTGTGCTTGTGTGTGTATTTGTGTATGTTTTCTCTTGAATAAAAGCTCTCATTTCCTTATCTCTCTCTCTCTCTATTCATACAAATACATATATATCATACAAGTCACCATCTTTCATCTCTTCTTCATCTTTGCTTCTATATTGGTGTGATAAAGTTGTCAAATCTAAGGTCCAACAAGCAGTCTTTCTTTTGTCATCAAAAGAAGCTTGCTTTCTTGGGCAAGCCAGGCCAAGAACTTGCTTGGGAGGTCTCTCTTTTCTTAGAGCAGGCCAATTCATATTCTGTATTGCTGATTCCAGGGCTTGGGTCAAAGCATGTGGAAGTTCATTAGCCAGAGATGAACCAGGGACAGACTTTTTCTTCTTGGGCTTTGGATTAGTAGTGCTTGCTGCATCAGTAATGGTAGAGTTTGCTACACTCATTGATGAGGATGATACATTAGGAGGAAAGTACCCACTCCATCCTGGATCCTCAAAGTCAGAGTCAGAATAGTAGCTGATCTCTGAGTCGGTGGAACCATCTGAGTCAGAAGATATGTATATCAATGGGAAGTGACTCATGGTTATAACTAGGGTTTTTGTGGAATATTGCAAGTATGGATGAATGAAGTATGTTGGTGGAAATGTTACTTTTATAGGCAAGGAAAGGTATAAGGGTAATAAATGAAGTTCATTGAATTCTACTTGCCTTGGTAGCTTTGGGAATTAATTTGGGAAGGTATTAATTACGTCAGGTTGACTTTCAAAGATATTTTGGTCAAACAGTCAACTAGAAAGATATTTTGCATGGAAAGTACTTTTGTCAACGTACTGCTTGGGTTTATAACTGAAAGTACTGCTCCATATTCTATGGAAAGTACTGCTTGGTGATATGAAGGCTACGCTGACGTGTCAGAATACTGTTCAACTTTTCTTACATGATGTAGCTTCTGCATTAGTTGGGTTAGTTACCAATCAGCCATTCAACTTTTCCTACATGATCCTTGATGGTATGATCACCCATATTAAGGTTGGATCACCTTTTCTAATGTATCCTAGATTCATTCAGCTTATCTTAGAGAATCCATTAGATGGGATCCACAAACCTCAGGATTATGTACCCACTGTTAGGATGCCACCTAAGGTGTTTACTTTTATGTCTCACAAGGGAGTTAATTTTTCGGGTACAAATACACCTCTCAATGCTTACATGTTAGAGGTAGCACAGGCTGTTAGGGATGATGTTGACAATAGTGGTTCTGCTAATTCTGATGATGCTGATCAACCTGATCCTTTTGAGCATTCTGCATCAGTCCATACACCTACACCACCTATTGTTTCACCTCAGCATGATGATTTAAGTGAAAGAACTCCCTCAGTTTCTGTTTCTTTGGAAAAACCTATTTCTGCTGAAGGTACTTCTCCACAAAGTACTTCTTCAAAAGGTACTGCTTCAGAGCATACTCCAGTACCTTCTCCCAATGATTATACTTCCACAGGTGGGCTTCAAATACCTGGAGGAGATGAGGGAGTTGGAGGACCTTTGAATAATTATGCTTTCACTAGAGAGTTGGAGAGGATAAAGAAAGCTATGGCTGATCAGACTGCAGAAATCAAGAGTTTAAGAAAGAAGTTCAGAAGGTTAAAGAAGTTTGTATGGCCTCTTGTACAAAATTTTATGCTTTATGTGAAGGAAAAGAAACAATCTCAGAAGCAAAAGTCTAAATCATCCAAGAAAACTTCTAAATCCAGGAAGAAGCATAAGAAATCATCATCTATCAAATTGGGGAGGAATCAAGATGATAATTTGAATAGAGATGATGATGAGATTCAATATTCAGAAGATGCTCACCTTTGGCACTATCCAGAAGATCCAAAGACTTTTGTGCCAGAGAAAAAGGTTGAAGAAGATATGAATATTGCACAAGTAGAAGTTGTTGAGCAAGATGCTGAAGCACAAAATATTCAAAGCACTCAAAATCAAAGTACTGTTGATGAAAGTACTGGTCTGCAAGGTACTGCTGCTATGAATATTGATGAAGTTGGAACTTCTACAGCTGGATTTACAAAGACTTTTGAAGATGAAGCTGGTCCTTCCAATCTTATACAGCAAGAAGAAGTTAAGGTGCATACAGCAAGTCTCAGATTATGATTAATTTGAATAGACCTTCAGGAGGTATACATATTTCTAAGCCTGCACAACAAGTTTCTGAGTCTTCTTCTGAAACTGAAGAGTTAGATCCTAAAGACAAAGGGAAAGGGATCATGAAGCAGAAGAATATTAAGAAGAAAAAGAAGAAATTTACTCTTGCACAGCTTAGAGAAATAAAGATAGCAGAGGATGCAGAGGTTGCTAGAAAGCAACAAGCTGAGTATGACGCAGAGTATTTGGCAGAAATAAGTAAGCCAATTACAAAAAAGCCATTGACAATTGCTCAAGAAAGAAACTGGATGATTAGTTTCTTGAAAGGAAGAGGATACAAGAATTTACAGAAATTGAGGTATCCAGAAGTGAAAGCTCTATGGGATCAAGTACAAGAGTCTATCAAGAAAGAGTTAGAAAGTTTTTTACCCATGGATATATGCTGATAAGGAGAAGAAGTTAGAAGATGTAAGGAAAGAACAAGTTGAGCAAAGAAAATTGAAGAGAAAGAAAGCAGTTCAAGATGATCAATTGTCAAAGAGACTTAAGATGATACATGAAGATACAATTGATGAACTGAGAAACTATTTCAGAGTGGTTGATTTTGAGAATAAGAAAACAGAAGACTCTGGAAAAGAAATCAAAGATTATCTCATTCTCTGTGGTTGAATCAAAAGAAGGGAACTATCTTATGTTCAACAGAGAAGATGAAAGCTTCACAATATTCAATATGTTATGGGATGTTCTGCATTTTATTACCAGAGAAGATCTATATGATTTATACATGCAAGTGCAGACATACTATGAGGAGATTGAAGCATCAGGAGTGGGATTAATCTTGCTTGGAGATTTAATAACCATCTGGGAAACAGAAGAAACAAGTGTTGACACTCTATGGAATGATCAAGAAAATTGGGAAATTACAAGATGGAGATTCTTTGAGTCATCAGGAGTTCATTCACTTGAGATGGAAGATGGTACCATGATTCACATGCTTGCTGAGAGAAGATATCCATTGATAAGAGAAATTATGCTCAGAATGTTGGATAATGGAATGAAACTTGAAGATGAATCTGATGTAGCTTTGGATGTGATTAAGCTATTTATCAGATTGACTAAATCTGAGGAATAATATTGCAAAGTACTGGTATGATTTGTTTTGTATAATAAGTATTTTTTTCAAAGTAGTGCAAGACAAACAGTACTTTATCAAAGTACTGCTTGCTACATAAAACCAGTATAAGTCCTTTGTAAAATAAAATAAAAAGTTTTTGATGTTTAAAACTGAAGTCAATAAAAGGATTTAAAGAGAAACACATGGTGTTAGTATTTATATTGCACAGCAAATGGTAATCAACTCACCATGTTTAACAGACAAGAAAGAGTTTGACTCATCATGAGGGTACGGCTCTGATGTGATAATCAAATCCGTTTTTAGTTGACAATTTACTAAAAATTGTATGGTTTTCAACTCACCATATCTGTAAAAGTGAAGAGTTGGCTAGCCTATAAGGGAAAATGGCTTGTGGTAAAGGTTGTGGAAAATCCATTTATGGTAATTAGTTCACCATGGTTGAGATCAAAGAACTAACTAGTCCAAAAGCAAACGGCTCTTGGTAAAGACTACTCAAATCCGTTGATAGCTGATGATTTGCTAAAAATCATATGGTTATCAATGTACCCTGGTTGTTCTAACCTAAACATTGGCTACTCCAGAGTTAATGGCTTTGGTAAAGAGACATCAAAATCCATTAATTTTCAATGATTCACCTCTCACAGGAGTTTACACACCTGGAAGTGATGAGAATAGTATGAAACTTTAAAAGATTTGATGAATATTGTACCAAAATGTTGTTGAGTAGCTGTGGAGGATTATTGTAGAGAAGATATTAACTGATGCTGATAAAGAGTACTTTGACACACATGACAGATAAAAGATAAAGAGATAAAGAAACAATCTTTCTGAATGATTAAAGATATTGAAGATCAAAGATAACAAAGAAACTTGAAATCAAGCAAGTGGAGTTCAAGTTAGGGGAGGATTGTTGGGATATAAAGTTCAAGGTACTTCTGTATTTCAAAGTACTACTGTGTCAAGGTGCTGCTTGAAGATCAAAGTCAAAGTACTGCTGCATATTGAAGATTATTCAAAGTACTTCGAAGAGTATAAGGACTTAAGTGCAATAATGATTAAAGGATTATTATGTAATATTGTATGAATATTCTAGAATTAGTTAGGGATAATTACTTGTCGTTCAAGTAGATGATGTAAACCGACTTAAGGTTATCTATATAAGGAGCCTTATGATGGTATTAGGGATATAAGTTTTTAGTCGAAGTTCTAAGAGTCTTAGAAGCTTTACAAGTCGATAATAGTTAGGGATTGTTAGTGAATCAGTGTAATCAAGCAGGTTCAAGTTTGGTTTAATATAAAAGTTCTTTTTAAGCTTTGTGTTAGTAGATTCCGCATACTTCACAAGGTCAAAACAGTGTTCCAATATTAATAGTGTTGAGTTTACTCAATATTGGTAAACCCTTACAAGCTACAAAGTAGTTTGGTCAGAGTATATCGATCCAACAAAGTCTGCCAGTTTTCTTAAGCCTAACATCGAATACAATCATCCGTAACAACTATAAACAAACAATCAACCCATAATTAACATCTAGGTTGCACTACATCTAAGCAAACACACAAGAGATCTAGCCAAGCATGTTAAATTTAAGACAAGTGTAAGATATATTCAAACAACATATAGACATATTGAATGAATTGAAAGAGTACTTATATCAATTGAATATGAAAGGTTTCAAAGGGTAAAAACCCTTGAAAAAACTGTAATATTCGGACTAGGGTTTCTCTCCAAAGTTACACCCTAAAAGTTCCACACTAATGAATGAAAATTGCAAAACTATATATAGATTTTACAGGGTGACGGCGTCAAGAAGGAAATTCTGACGCCGTCAACTCGCCGCCCATAATGAAATCGGATTGCCTAGATCCACTTTTGACGCCGTCATATGCAATTCTACTCTTGGCCATCACTCACATTTGGACCATGACAGCCTATGGTGACGCCGTCATGTCCATAGTGCAAAACTCTTCTGGATCGTCATGGACTTTATCCACTTCCACTTCTTGTATTACTCTTGACGCCGTCACTTGAAATCACTTGACGCCGTCAGGTACTATTCCCAGCAAGGAAAATTAAGACTTTGCCGTTTTCTTCACTTTTATGCTCCAAAAACGTCCAAAACGCTTCATTTTCCAGAATTCACTCCAAAAGTACCTAAAATGACAAAAGGAACGATTTAGGGCATTATTTGATCAAATAAATTCAAATCCGGGCTAAAATGACCCCCTAAAAATGGTTCATTTTTTGCCTCATCAAGAATAAATTGGGGATTGGGTGTTATTATTTTGATAAGGTAGACTGTTGACCGGGTATTAGGATTGGATTGGGTATTAGTATTTAAGAGATTGGGTGATGTGTTGGACCGGGTAATAGGCCAAGGGGAGTGGGCTTTGGATATTATGGGCTTGTAGGAATTTTGGGATTAGGTTTATCATGTGGATCTGATTTTTGCTTAGGATTATTAGAGTTTAACAAGGACTAAAATTGAAATTCTGAATTTCTTAGGGACTAAATCTATAAATCACCCAAAGTATTTTTCAAGGGTTGATATTGTAATTCTCTGATTCTTAAAGGACCTCTCTTGACTTTACTTTAAATATTTCTCAAGGGACCATTTTTGTAATTTCCTTAAAGTATAGGGACTGAAGTTGCCATTCTCTTCAAACTTTGCTCAAGGACTAATCTTGCAATATTCTGAATCTTTGAGGACTTCTAATGACATTTTAAGCTTTCTTTGATCATTTTGCTTCCCCGGCTCCGGCTTTTGACCTTTTTCCAATCTCGTGCTCGTTTTTGTCGGTTTTGGCTTTGTTTTTGTTCATTTTTAACATATCCGTACCTGCACATACACAAATACAAAAACACACATTCTCTTGGCATATTTGGTTAGTATTTGGTCTGATTTAAGGCTAAAAAGGATGTGTGAATAAGCACACATAAAAATCCCCCAGACTAAGGTATTGTCGTGTCCTCACGCAATGTCATCACCTCACGCTTAAAAGATAAATAATTTCAAAACCTCTCTTTACTGATGTTGTAAAGTAACAATGATGTTCAAAATAGATATTAAAATCATTTATTCTCAAAAATGCTCCGTTTTCCGATTTTCAATGAATAACAACTACTACTACTCTTTTTGTACTTTTTCATTTTTATACTTGTGACGGTTTGCCTTGACTTTCATTATCAATTCTTATCTGTTGATAACTTTCAGGGTCTACGAGTAGAAACACTTCTCACAGAGAAGAGACCATACGGATTAAAATCGTCATCTTTGATTTTTCACAAGCTCCCAAACTAAGCGTAAAATCGAGATCATTGTTTATCCACAAGTTAGATGCTAACACTACCCACAAAAGTTACTTGTGTATTTACCTCTTGTTCCCAGGTCCTAAGTTTTGTACCTCAAGATTTTAATTTTGTGAGAAATGAATTGCTTCATATTTTCTCGTTTTGATATTTGTTAGTCCGATAAGAGCATAAAATTTGAACGCTAAGTAGTTTCCAAACTTTCCCTCGAAAACCCCTGCATACAGAAATCAGGTCCACATGAAGGTCTCTGATTTAACACGATTTGTGGGGGCCCCCTTTTTATTTACAGCCGAGACATCCCATGTTTGAGACCTGAAACGGAAGCTTTTTATTAGGGAAACCCCCGGAGTCGAAGCTTGGCATTTTTGCATAATTATAAGCACTTTAATAATATTTGGTCCTTAGTCCTTTATTTCTTTTACAACAACGGATTAAGAGCCGCCAAGATGGAAGAGCTTTATTATGACTTTGGATTTATATCCTCTGCTTTTTATAGCTTTGGATTCCTCTGCCTTTTTATTTGGCTTTGGATTATTATTATTGATATTCATAATCATATGCCAAACTCCAAGTCCTACGGCCTTTACTAAGATCACAACATCGGCTGCGAATCAGCAAGATGCAATAGTCTATTTCACCGTAACACTGGCAGTACCCCTATGTGTACCAAACCCCCATATGCAGAGATTCTGTTGGGAACAAGAAAAAACTAAGTATTGCCCAAACCCCATACACTTAATTAATCCTAGAGATCTATTTTTATTGGTGTTCAATCTTGTGGGAACAAGGAGGCCACAAGTACCTTTCGTGGGCTCTAAAGATATCCAACTACTCCACGTTTAGCACGAAACTTCTAAATAAACTCTATCATTCCTTGATCTCCGCAAATTTAAAATCCCAAGTAATGAGATCCGCGGATGCTTAGCCATAATCTTTTGATTATATTGGTTAAGGGAGACGAGCTAGGGCTCAACACGCCCGGTCAAGTCGAAACATTTATTTCTACTCTCCCTGGTAGGAAAATCAAAACAAGGTGTCAAATCTTATTATAATACCATATATCATCATTTTTTTTAATAATAAAAAGGTGACAAAATTTTTAAATTTTTGTGGAAAAACGGAGTTGCGTAAGTTAACAGCTCAGACGATGGTGCAAGGTCAAATCGAATCGAAGATTCACCCCCCAAGACTAAAGCGAAACATTGTCCTCAATGTTTTAAGGGTAAAGGTAATCCTACGTAATATCTAAGACCGTTTATTAAGTATGGCAAGAGATAAACGTTAGTCGCTAAGATTTTGGATATGTTGAATTTCTGAAAGAGCAGCGAAGAATGAGACTCGAGTGGAGAGAACGACAAAACACGAGCACGAGAGTCCTCAAACTTCGGGGAAATTCCTGGACATAAACAACAACAACCACAAAAGCACGAGTTTGGAAAGGGTCGCCCCCCTCACGTCACGTTACTTAAGAAAATAGAAAATAAAGAAAATGAAAATGGATAAGCATGGGGTGCCTCCCACGAAGCGCTTGTTTTTGCTAACCGAGTCACATGAGCTTGACTCGATCCCCGAATTAATTTGTCCTTGGGGAGAGCAGATGGAACGGACACCCGGTATGAAAGATGGAGATGCCGGGGTCAAATACGGTATCCTCACTCCCGGTGGAGTGGAAAAGTGAAGAAATGATGGGATAAGCAAAGAATGGTTGAAACACCCAGATGATAAAAGCAAAGTCATGTTCAGAATCACGGGTGGGTAAAATATCAAGCACAGTAACATCATGTTCAGAAATCTCGTCCACCACTTAAAAAATTTCTTCATTCGTATCTGATTCAAAATCTACATCGGATGGTTTCGCAGGTGGACGAGAAGATGGTAAATCGGAAAGAATATTTCTTTGATCGTCATTCTCGTCATTCTCAATACCCGGTGGTATTGAGTCATCCGCAGCAAGAAATAGACCGGCATCCTCTAAAAGAGGGTCGCGTGACGGATTATCATAAATAAGTTCAGAATCGATCTCAAAATCAAAACGCTCATAATCCGGAAGAGAGATAGAATGAATAGTGGGACTGCCACTACTCGTCTCTTCAAATCGAAAAATTTCAAGCTCGGGTAAGAAATCACTATCCAAAACGGGGATCATTCAATGCTTCAATTTTAGAAATGAGAAGATTGATACTCAATAATTTTTCACGAAGAGCTTCATCTTGGATTTCCATTTCAATTTCATCATCGTTCTCTTCTTCTAAACTGACGAGCTCAGAAGGTAATTCGTCCACATAGTCGATGTCTCCACAAGATATAGAATCGTCATCGTCAGAATCGGAGAACATCTCAACACGATCATTCGGATTGACATTCGGAGATAACTCACATTCTTCAGCCATATCAAAAACATACTTCTCAAAATCGGGTAAAGAATCCTGGAGCTCGGGCTCCAAAGGATCTGACGGCTTATCTTCAACAAATTCGCAATCACCGTTGATAAGGCGAAAAATGAACCGTTTTTAGGGGGTCATTTAAGCCGGAATTGGAATTTATTTTATCAAATATTACCCTAAATCGTTCCTTTTATGATTTTAGGTACTTTGGGAGTGAATTCTGGAAAAGGAAGCATTTTTGACATTTTTGGAGCATAAAGTGAAGAAAACGGCAAAGACTTAATTTTCCTTGCTGGGAACAGTACCTGACGGCATCAAGAAGAATTTTTTGATGGCGTCAAGAGCTAAATGGATGACGACCCATAGAAAACGTGACGGCGTGAGAAGTAGGGCGTCAAGAGTAAATTTGGTGACGGCCTGGAGCAGAATTACACATGACGGCGTCACCCAAGGCCGTCACGTGTTAACTTGTCAAAAATTGCGCGCGGAGTAGCTGATATTGTTTTAGTCATAACTTTTGCATACGAACTCGGATTTAGGTGATTCAAAAGCCCACGCGAAGAGGATGAAGAGATCTACAATTTGGTTAAGAAAAATTGTTCTTGACGCCATCATGGTTTGGCTGACGCCGTCAAGATCGGGCCGACAGAAAATCAGCCTATAAATATAACATCATAACTTCACTTTTTGTAAGCCCAAAACCCTAAGGTCGATTCCTGGGTTTAGGTGGGTGTTTTTCCAGCAACTTAGAGGGTTTGAATCACTCCATAAACATCATGTATTGGTTTGATGATTCTATCTCAATTATGTCTTTCATTATTATTGTTGTTTGCTCTTCTTTGATTATGTTTTGCTAATTCACCTTGTGTCTACTTATGATTATGTGAAACTTGTATATAATTGATTAGATCTTATTGATTCCTTGTTGATGTTTGTGTCTATCTTCATCAATTAGGGTGTGACACTTCGATAGGTCTAATTGGTTTAGTTTATAATTCTTGATTCCTATTGTCTCTTGTTTAATTGAATGAATTCGATGTTAGGCTTAAGAAAACTGGCAGATCTCCATTGTGTAACTTGCTTGAACGTCTTAAGAAACACGAACCGATGTGTACTAGGTTTTTATGGTTGTATTTAATGCATGAGCGAATTCTAGTGATCCCATGTTAGGAGCTTCTTAGCCGGCTCAACATAGGAGTGAAGTAGGAGCTTAAAGAATTGGGGAAGTAAGTACGCCACCCCATGATTGGTATTAAGGAATACAACCCGTCAATTAAAACAAGGTGTGACAATTCAATAGGTAGAATTGGATAGCTAGCAAGGAGTAACATATCATAGGTAGACATGCTTCACTTACCTTGTAGAACCCTAGTTTAATTTTCTTGTTAATTAGTTTAATTAGTAGCTTTTGGGTTAGTTGATTAGCAACTAATTCCGCCCACTATTCCACTACCCGAGATTTTTATTTGCTTTTCATAAAATATAAAAACACAAAAAGAATCATCCTTCACCTTTAGACCTTGTTAGATTAATTTCAATCCTAACGAAACTATTCCTGAGTTGAATGATCAATCCCTCGGTACTTGTCACTATACTATACTACAACGATCAGGTACACTGCCTGGTGGGGGTTGTAAGCTTCTCGAGATCCCTCGAGAGGTAAAGCCTGGTGCAATTCCCACGCATCAAGTTTTTGGCGCCGTTGCCGGGGAATAGTTATTGTTTAGGTTGGAATTTATTTTGATTAGGTCTACTCATTAGATTCCTTTTTAGTGAGATTTTTATTTTCTTTTTATTAGCTTTCTCATATTCTATCTTTTCTTTGTGTATTTGTTCGTAGAAACCTTTCCATTGACTCTTCCGTTCACCATTATGGAAAACGCGAATCCACCATACTACCGACCACGAAACCCATTCACTCCTAATGACATCTTGATGTTCAACCAATATCGAGATGAACCTATCTATGATGCATGGACTCGTTTTAAAAATTTACTCCGAATAGTCCCTCATCATGGTTTCGATCTATGGTACCTAAGTCAAATCTTTTACTATAGTGTCCACCCGTATGACCAAAGGTACATTGACGATTTTAACAACGGGGACCTTAGGGAATTAAATGCTGAAGAAGCATGGGATGCCATAGAAGATTGTGCCCAATATTATTATAGAGTAGACAACCCAACAAACAACATCACAAATCAATCAATAACAAGTTTGAAGGAGCAAACAGGAAGTTTGTCTGGGGATGATTACTCAGGGATAACTGTGTGGATGTCACCTAAAATCATAGTACAAAACAAACACATAGGTAATCTAGGTATAATGGAGGATGAGGTGGACAATCCAAGCCCACAAAGTACCCCACAAGTCCTACCATCATTTGAGGCACATACACCGCCCGTGACTTACCCGAAAGAAGTAGAAGAGACTTTAGGAATCCCAATAGACGTAGAACCCTTGGACCAAGCACCACTAGATGATATAGGTTTGAATACTTTTAACGATAACCTTACTCCTAGTTCTAGGGAATTTCCTAGTGTTGATGAACCGGAACCTCAATCTTTACATAACTTCCCATCCTTAGATTTATTTCTAGGAGACAAAAGAGGAACCGACCCACCCATCAACCAATATTATCCGGGTAGTTTTATGACGAAGGATGCCATTCCCTCACCCCCTTCACCTCACGTGGCATATTTCCACTCTAAGGGTATGTATCGCTACTTCCACCCACACTTAATCCTAAGTGTAGGGAAAACCTCCCATATTTCCGTTAAATAAGGGTAGAGTCAGGCTCGTGACTCGAACAAAAACAAGCGCTTCTTGGGAGGCAACCCATGTTTTTAATTGTTTGATGTTTTTAATTTATTTGTTTGTTTGTGTGTCAATACTTGTGGATATGTTTTATGAGTTCCTATTTGTAATTCATTCCACAAGTATCCTATCCTTTTGTTGCTTGTCTTGTTTCTATTTCTAAGTCTGGAATTACATCTAGTTGTGATTTTTGTTCAGTTTGATGCTTTGGTTTTTGTGTTTGTAAATTACAGGACAAGAAGATGATTTATATTTCTGGAGGGAAGCTTTCAACGTTCATCTTCTTGGAGGTAGATTTAACCATGTTGTCACATTATCCACGGTGAACGAATCAGGGGAGTATTAGTTTCTTTCATTCTTATTTATTTTTACTTTTATATCTTTTATCTAGACCATTGGGGACAATGTTCGGTTTAAGTGTAGGGAGTGTATATTAGAAACTATTACTCCACTTGGTTTTTGTTTTGTTTGATAGTGAATGTGTAATAAAACTGAGAGAAATATTTGTTAGGGCAATTTTAGCACCAAATTTAAAATTTTTTGCAACATGTAGGAGTGAAACTTTAGTCTTAATAAGCGTCTCATGGATAGGAGTTGTATGACTAGCACAAAAACCATACCACTCAAAAATTTCCACCCCAAATATGTGAGGTTCGCCCTTAGATCTTTAGGAAAAAGCATTCATTGTTGGTGCTTATGAGTATACCGGTAGTATTTAGATTATAGAACTTGTGATAGCGATGCATCCCGAGACCGCTAGTGAGACTACATTCATGTAGTTAGGATTTACTACATGATAAGAGGCATTAGGATAACCCTTGTTCTACACCTGTAATATAATTACATTGACCTCATAGGTCAAGTAATTCTCCCACACATTTGTGTTGTACTCATTTTTAGTACACGATACCCCTAGTACACCCCTCCGAGCCTATCTTTTCGTTTCTAACTTTAAGCATTTTACTTAAAAGAAGAATTTGTTTACAATCCACCCCGAATGTGCAACTAAATCGCCTTAGCCTTCCTTGTATGCACTCATCTTTAGTGCATTATTGTTAATTGTTTAAACCCATTATTAGTTGTCTAATTGATTACATGGTTGCTAAGTCGAGTCATATCTTGTACATATTGTTTTGGGACAATTGGCACTCATGGGTAAAGTACTTGTGTTATGGAGTAATGGGGAATAACATCATATATTACCCCCATATGTGCGTTAATATTTTAAAGTACTCCAAGTGTTTTGATTATCTTGATTCATGTCATTAGAATAGTTGATTGTAAAGTATGTAAAAGATCAAGTGTAGGGAGGAAACGAGCTCCCTTTGATATATTATTTTGGATGGTAGAGTAAAAGTGTATGCAAAAAAAAATAATAAATAAAAAATAAATAAAAAAAAATCGAAAAAAAAATATAATAAAAAAAAGAAAAAAAAAAGAGAAAAAGAAAAGAGAAAAAACATACGGGCTACCATCCGTTTCTTTTATTTATGTTTAAGTCAAATAGTGTCTTGAAAATCCAAAAAGAGTTGTGGTTAGTTTAAGTTGAGTCGAGTCTTGGCTTAGCAATGCCTCATTGTACATGTAGTTAACTAAGACAATTGACTTGCCACCAGTAAAATATCCGTTTATCCAACAAAACCGTGTCTTCCATATCCCCTACACCTAACGTTATAACCCTTTAAAAGACCTCTTTGATAGTTTATCCTAGGTGCTTACGCCATGTGGTGGAGGTTTGATCCTTTCCCAAGCCTATGGTAATCTATTTGCTATGACAGGTAGAGAGTGATATTTCTCTATTTCCAATTATGACATATAAATTTAAAACACCCGAGAGATGAGAGTATCCAAATACTTAATGTGAGGTGCTAGTGTATAATTTCCGTGCTTGTTTTGACTAAGGTGGAATGATCATTTGTTGTAATTACTTTTATATTAGTATTAACTTGTATTTTTATTTGTGGAAAAGCTCATTTGCTTGAGGACAAGCAAATCCCAAGTGTAGGGATACATGATAAGGCGAAAAATGAACCGTTTTTAGGGGGTCATTTAAACCGGAATTGGAATTTGTTTTATTAAATATTACCCTAAATCGTTCCTTTTGTGATTTTAGGTACTTTGGGAGTGAATTCTGGAAAAGGAAGCATTTTGGACGTTTTTGGAGCATAAAAGTGAAGAAAACGGCAAAGACATAATTTTCCTTGCTGGGAACAGTACCTGACGGCGTCAAGAAGGATTTTTTGACGGCGTCAAGAGCTAAATGGATGACGACCCAGAGAAAACGTGACGGCGTCAGAAGTAGGGCGTCAAGAGTAAATTTGGTGACGGCCTGGAGCAGAATTACACATGACGGCGTCACCCAAGGCCGTCACGTGTTAACTTGTCAAAAATTGCGCGCGGAGTAGCTGATATTGTTTTGGTCATAACTTTTGCATACGAACTCGGATTTAGGTGATTCAAAAGCCCACGCGAAGAGGACGAAGAGATCTACAATTTGGTGAAGAAAGATTGTTCTTGACGCCGTCATGGTTTGGCTGACGCCGTCAAGATCGGGCCGACAGAAAATCAGCCTATAAATATAACATCATAACTTCACTTTTTGTAAGCCCTAAACCCTAAGGTCGATTCCTGGGTTTAGGTGGGTGTTTTTCCAGCAACTTAGAGGGTTTCAATCACTCCATAAATATCATATATTGGTTTGATGATTCTATCTCAATTATGTCTTTCATTATTATTGTTGTTTGCTCTTCTTTGATTATGTTTTGCTAATTCACCTTGTGTCTACTTATGATTATGTGAAACTTGTATATAATTGATTAAATCTTATTGATTCCTTGTTGATGTTTGTGTCTATCTTCATCAATTAGGGTGTGACACTTCGATAGGTCTAATTGGTTTAGTTTATAATTCTTGATTCCTATTGTCTCTTGTTTAATTGAATGAATTCGATGTTAGGCTTAAGAAAACTGGCAGATCTCCATTGTGTAACTTGCTTGAACATCTTAAGAAACATGAACCGATGTGTACTAGGTTTTTATGGTTGTATTTAATGCATGAGCGAATTCTAGTGATCCCATGTTAGGAGCTTCTTAGCCGGCTCGACATAGGAGTGAAGTAGGAGCTTATAAAATTGGGGAAGTAAGTACGCCACCCCATGATTGGTATTAAGGAATACAACCCGTCAATTAAAACAAGGTGTGACAATTCAATAGGTAGAATTGGATAGCTAGCAAGGAGTAACATATCATAGGTAGACATGCTTCACTTACCTTGTAGAACCCTAGTTTATTTTTCTAGTTAATTAGTTTAATTAGTAGCTTTTGGGTTAGTTGATTAGCAACTAATTCCGCCCACTCTTCCACTACCCGAGATTTTTATTTGCTTTTCATAAAATATAAAAACACAAAAAGAATCATCCTTCACCTTTAGACCTAGTTAGATTAATTCCAATCCTAACGACACTATTCCTGAGTTGAACGATCAATCCCCCGGTACTTGTCACTATACTATACTACAACGATCAGGTACACTGCCTGGTGGGGGTTGTAAGCTTCTCGAGATCCCTCGAGAGGTAAAGCCTGGTGCAATTCCCACGCATCAACCGTTAGAAAATTCCCTGGACTCACTTGGGATTGGGCCGAGGTTCTCAACACTAGACTTATTGAATTCGTTCGATTCCATTGCCGGAATAGTGTTTAGATGCTCGTCCCCCATTTTTAGAGAGTCCTCGAGTTCTACGGGAGAAACATCAGAAGTTTTGTGAGGATTAAGAATGATAGTAATTTTCTCATCATCATCGTCGGAATCTGTTGATATAAATAATGTATAAAAACGTTATTAATATCTTTCGATATCCTTAAGTTTTGACGATCACAAAATATAAGAACATTAAACGCAAAGTTAATACGTAAACAAGTTTTAAGCAAGTTTATATCATCTCATCCAACATAATCACTTAAGGTATGAATAAACAAGTGACTAATACATTTTATGATCAAAGGGATGTTTATTTAAATAATAAAAAGTTTATAAAATTAAATAAACTTATTATATATTTTTGAAAAACATTTTTGGTAATAAAGGAAAATGTTTTATTCATAATAAATATATGAATTCAAAATTTTAACCAAAATCAGTTAGTTTTTCACCAAATAAACTTTCCCCAGAAAAAGACAAGAAAACTGCAGTTTTCGTCTGGGCGGCCCCCTTAATTATAAGGGCGGCCCCCTTAATTTTAAGGGGGCCGGCACACAATTAAGGGGACCGGCCACGCTCCCCTGTCAGAAATTGTCAGATTTCTTCCCCTATAAATACTACCTTAATTCTGGAATTTTTCCTCACCTTTTGCATGAAATTTTCAGATCTACAATCATCTAAAACTCATCAAAAACCCTTTGATCATTTGTATATTAATCCTTGTTTCAAGTGATTCAATCCCTCATCATCCATTCTCATTCTAAGTGCAAAAGAAGAACTCTCTACAACCAAGTTCAAGAAGTGTTGAAGAGTTGTTGTGTATAGTGTATATATATATTCATTTGTGAATATTGTGTTGTGCTTGTTATTATTTGTTTAGAAGATATAGAAGTTGTGAATAGAAGTAGTGAGATATAAGTAGTGGTGTGAAGAAGATTGTTGGGAGGTAGATAGTTGTGATGAAGATTGGTGTGTAGAAGATAGGAGTGAAGAAGATTGGTGTGTAGGAAATAGGTGTGAAGAAGTGGTGTGATTAAGTAGTAGATTGGTGTGAAGTAGTTGTGAAGAAGGTGTGATTTCGTTGTGACGAAGCTTTGGTGTGTAATTGGTGTGTAAGGTTTTCTCCGCCATAAGGGAGCTTGTTGATATAGTGAAGAAAACTCTCGAGTAGGTGACTCGAGGAGTGGAGTAGGGCAAGGAAGGTGTCCTTGTAGCCGAACCACTATAAATCCTTTGTCTCGCGGTTAGATCTTTCCATATCTTACTTATTATCTTGCTTATATCGTTATTAATTTTGTAGACGTAGATGTATATATATAGTTGCTCATATAGTGCTAGTATTGATTTTACTTAAAGATCAAACGAAAGTTTTATTCACAAAACAAAGTTTTTACAATCAAACTAAAAAGGTTACATACATATAATTGATCATTTCGATCAAGTATAGTTTTCATACAAAATATAACTAAGGATTATAAAATAAACGATTACGTACTTATCTCTCGTATATAGCTACAATTGTTTATATTATACATGTGTTGATTTCACATACTTAGCATACATTATTATTATTGTTTATACTTAGATATACTTGTTCATATTGTTCAAGATTTGAGTTCACATAAGATTGAATCAAAGTTTTAAAAGCAAACAAGATTTTAAAACTAAACTAAGTTTTCAAAATAAAATTAAAAAGACGTAAAACTATTCAACCCCCCCTTCTAGTTTTCCACAATTGGTATCAGAGCAAGGTCTAGCAAGATTTTTAAAATATATTGTATTTTAAAACTTGTAACGATCTATGGAATCTGAAAAATATTTAGAAGGGCAATCTATGCAAAGACCACCACTATTTGAAAGTGATGGATTTTTATATTGGAAAAATCGATTCGAAACTTATGTGAAATCAAAGGATCTAGATCTTTGGCATGTTATTACTAATGGTGATTTTTTACCTACTCAAAATAATCCTGAAACAAATAAAGATGAAATAGTACCTTTTGAAAAACAAAATGATGATTTAAAAAGAAGACTTTCTAAAAACAATGAAGCAAAAATGGTTATTTACAATGCGTTACCTCGTAAAGAATACGAAAGAATTTTTATGTGTAAAACCGCAAAAGAAATTTGGGATTCTTTACTAATCACTCACCAAGGTAATAGTCAAGTTAAAGATAACAAAATAGATCTTCTTGTTCAACAATATGAACAATTTACGATTCCGGAGGAGGAATCAATAGATAATGCTTTTGCTAGATTTAACACTATTATCACAAGTTTAAAAGCACTTGATGAGAATTTTTCTAGTAAGAATTTTGTTAGAAAATTTCTTAGGGCTCTTCATCCAAAATGGCGAGCTAAAGTTACGGTGATTGAAGAATCGAAGAACTTGTTAACTCTTCAACTTGATGAGTTGATCGGCAACCTGAAAGTCTACGAAGCAATAATAAAGAAAGACTCCGAGATTCTCAATGGAAAAAGGGAGCAAAGCAAATCAATTGTGTTGAAAGCTAAAAAGGACTCTAGTGACGAAGAATGCTCAACCTCCAAAAGTGACGATGAAGAGTATGCTATGGCCGTACGAGACTTCAAGAAATACTTCAAAAGACGAGGAAGATATGTTAGGCAACCATATAATGAAAGGAAGTGTTTTAAATGTGGCAATCCAAATCATCTCATCGGAAAGTGTCCAATGATGTCAAGAGATCAAAATCAAAAGGCGTTTATCGGAGGTGCTTGGAGTGATAGCGATGAGGACAAGAAAGAAACCACAAATGAAGAAAAGTGTCTTATGGCTAAGACATCAAGCGAGGTACGTTTCGAAGCCGAATACTTTAGTGACAAAAATTTATCATTAGACGAAAAAGACCTAGATAGTGAATATAATAGGTTATGCAAATTAGGTCAAAAGGTTATAGCTAAAAATAAGTCACTAAAACATATTAATAATCAATTAGAAAATGAAGTACTCGAATTAAAAATTAAACTACAACATTTGGAAAAAGGAAAAGAAGTTTTTGTAAAATGTAAAACTTGCTTAGAGGTTAAAAATGAAAACGAAAAACTTAAAGATGAAATTTTCAAACTTGAAAGGTTTAAAAATAGTAATAACCCACTTAAGAAAATACTAAGTGCTCAAGAAACTTCGGGAGATAAAACCGGTCTAGGATTAACTTCAACTAATGTTTCAACTAGTGAAAATAAAAGTATAAAGTTTGAATGTGAATCTAGTAAACAAAAATTATTAGAATCAAATCCTAAGTATATACTTACAAAAGATAGAAAAATACCCATTGCGAATGATGAAAAAGTTAAAATTTTTTATAAACCATCCTTAAAGACCGAAGTAGGATCCTCTAAACCTAAATTTAGATCTAAAACTCCACCACCAAGAAAAACTAAAAATCATCATCCAAGATCTAAAACATCTCAACCTAGAAGAAATCAAAATAGACAATATTACAATAACACTAGAAATCAAATGTGGAATTATCAACCAAGTTACAATCCTTGGGAAATATTACCATCATACATGCATCCTAGCCAAATGTTAAATATATTTGGACCAAACAACTTTGGACCAATGAGACAATGGGAAATATTACCACCATACATGCATCCTAGCCAAATGTTAAATATGTTTGGACCAAACAACTTTGGACCAATTAGACAATGGGGACCAAGTGGCTAAGTTGTCAATCTTGGAAGAAGTTGGAATATCATCTACAAATGACTTCTATAAGTCAACATGGTCACTTGAAGTGCTTGAAGATATTCCATTGAAGACTAAAAGGTACGCGTTTCTTTTAAGTTCATCACTATAATTTGCATGCTTAGATAAATGATTAGTTAGATTAATGCTTAGTACATAATTGCTTATATTCTTATAACCTAGAAACATCATTGGTTGACTTTCCTAGGAATAAGATAAAATTGTTCATTGCCGAACAAAATAGAAAATGGAAATCTTCTATATCCACTATTAGGAAACTCATGGTGATGAAGTGAAATGAGTTAAGTGGATCAATCATAAATATAGAAGTAGGATTAGATCCCTCACGTAAGAAAACTATGGATGAAACAAGCTCTCGTAGACTATGGCATTAAGTCAGATAAGCGTGCGAAAACAAAGGAACTATAGATGTTAGGTTATACCCCATTCAACACTCTCGCATCTAACATATAAATTATCGTCTTCATTTCCTTCAGGATCATAGGATATGTAAAAACGATAGCATGAGATAATAATAGGCTTAACCAATCCTCTTGAGCATGAGATCTTTAATAAACATTTTTTAAAATATTTGATTTATGATATTTGTTGTTAAAAATCTAATATCTCTAAAAATATGCAAAAACCTCACATTTTGGAAAATAGTCTTTCAAATAACTATCCCACTTTTAAATAACATGTTTTCACTATCAATATTCACAATTTTGTTTTGATCAAAACTAAAGATTGGGAAAATATTCTTTACCGTTCATTCACACATTTTGAAGTAAAAACCCAATCTATTTTATTCAAATAACTCTCACATCCAAGTGAAAACTTACTTTCAAACATTGTTGAATAATGCTAAAAACGTCTCTTTTAAAATCATGCATGATGATCTCATATTTGTCATCTATATTTATATAAATGACACTTATAAGTGAACTAAATCAAATCAAGAGGACCATGGTTTGTTCATTAAGACTTTGTGTGTAACAAGTCTAGAAATACATGCTATCATAACTACCCACTTATTGCACATTGATACACATTAGAATTAATCCTCATTGTTATGTAGTTATGAAATACTTGATGTTGCTTATTGTTTCCTAGCACTTATATTTTACTTGCTTCATGAGTATGTTTGCATGCTAGATGAAATTGCTTGTTTAATTAATCTCTTTGGTTAATATGATTTGGCTACATAATTAGTATATGCTTGATTGCCTCAAAGAGTTGGACTTGTTTGAAACCAAAAACACAACCTTTCTGCAATTCACTACCAAAAACCCTTTTCTGGCAATCTGGGAATCACCAGATGGGCGGCCCCCTTAAATCATAAGGCGGCCCCCTTAATTATTAAGGGGACCGGCCTCCAATTAAGGGGACCGGCCATCTGATGGTCGAAGGTGTTGTTTCCCTTTTCTATTTTTTTTTTGCCCATTTCATCCTACACTTCCCAAAATTCACAAACCTATTTTATCATAAACCTTCCATCAATATTTATCCATCCTTGATCCCACCAATCCTACACTATAAACACTCTCATTCCTCTCAATCTCCACTCATCTCATCATTTCCTCTCCCATTAAACCAAAGCCACCAAGAAACTTGTTTGGAGAAGAAAGCCTAACTTCCTTTAAAATTCCGTCAAATCAAATGACGTTGTCAAACATCCAACACCAAATTACTCCTATGTTTTCTAACATTACTTACCTAACACCTCACTTTCCTTCTCACCAACATTACATATCAACAACCTTTACTCACCCATATCCTTCTACCTTTACACACTCAAACCTCATAACCTTTACTCACCTAACCTCAAATTTCATCTCCTAGTGCACCTAATGCACCATCTATAACACCCTCCTACCAAGTAATTCCTTCCATGAACATCGCTCTTTCACTCTAACCTACATCACTTGATACTCATTTACCATCTTCACCAATAACTCAACCTAGTCATCCTCACAAAAGATTCAACCATATACCCTACAAAGTGTGTCATCACCACTACAACTTAACCCATGAAGGTCAAACCATATTTCATGATACATAAACCTCATGTTCACTTAAAATGAACCCTTTCACAAACCTCATCATAATAACCAAACATCCATCCTTGTTCCTAAAAATACACCTTCATCTTACCAACATAAGCCAAATGAAGAGCATGTTCAATCTCGAAACAACAATCCCAATCTCATTCCTAACACCTCACATCTTGTTCAACCTACCAATCTTCCATCCAAAACATCCTCCACTCATGATACACCCTCCACAACTTCATTATCATCCATTCATGATTACCCAAACTCATAAATATCTCCACCACCAAGAGTATCACCACCACCTTCTACTAACACACATGTTATCCCTATGTTGCATGTCCTATCACCTTCCTCCGAACACTTGAAGTTCATTGAAGAACTCAAGGAAGCCCTTGTGCTTTGTGCTCTTGTTGCCTGACACCTTGCTCAATGCAACTTGGAACAACTTTTCTCTAGCTCTCCTTTCATTACCCCACAACTTGAATCAAGTTGAAAAACATGTCAACAATTGACCTTGTTGCATCTTTCTCCTAAAAACCATTGCATTCAATGAACACTTCACTTAGATTGAATATCTTCTCACTAGATCACATCCAATATCCTCACTTGAACAACATCCAAAACCTTAATCAACCTCTTCCGCTACAAACTCTCCACCACCAAACTCTCCAACATTCATGACCCAAACATATACCTCCATTAATCCAACAACCTTACCCTAACTCAAGCAAGTCCGATGGCTCTCTTTGGCAAATTAGGATCTTTAACATAATCACTTTGAATTAATTGTTATGCATCCTTAATATTTTTTTTGCTATGCTTGTTATTTGTATATTGCATATTCTTCTGTATATGCTTGCGCTTCTATTATTTTTCTTGCGAGCATTCCATATCTCGATCTCTTATGACCTCAAAACGAGGGGGAGTATACTTCAAGGGGGAGCTATACATTCGTCGGGATAACCTTTTTGATGTTAACAAAAAGGGGGAGAAGTGATATAAACTCACACTAAAAACTTGCATATATATTAATTTTTAGTTTAATGAGTTTAGATTTTGTAATCATCAAAAAGGGGGAGATTGTTGATATAAATAATGTATAAAAACGTTATTAATATCTTTCGATATCCTTAAGTTTTGACGATCACAAAATATAAGAACATTAAACGCAAAGTTAATACGTAAACAAGTTTTAAGCAAGTTTATATCATCTCATCCAACATAATCACTTAAGGTATGAATAAACAAGTGACTAATACATTTTATGATCAAAGGGATGTTTATTTAAATAATAAAAAGTTTATAAAATTAAATAAACTTATTATATATTTTTGAAAAACATTTTTGGTAATAAAGGAAAATGTTTTATTCATAATAAATATATGAATTCAAAATTTTAACCAAAATCAGTTAGTTTTTCACAAAATAAACTTTCCCCAGAAAAAGACAAGAAAACTGCAGTTTTCGTCTGGGCGGCCCCCTTAATTATAAGGGCGGCCCCCTTAATTTTAAGGGGGCCGGCACACAATTAAGGGGACCGGCCACGCTCCCCTGTCAGAAATTGTCAGATTTCTTCCCCTATAAATACCACCTTAATTCTGGAATTTTTCCTCACCTTTTGCATGAAATTTTCAGATCTACAATCATCTAAAACTCATCAAAAACCCTTTGATCATTTGTATATTAATCCTTGTTTCAAGTGATTCAATCCCTCATCATCCATTCTCATTCTAAGTGCAAAAGAAGAACTCTCTACAACCAAGTTCAAGAAGTGTTGAAGAGTTGTTGTGTATAGTGTATATATATATTCATTTGTGAATATTGTGTTGTGCTTGTTATTATTTGTTTAGAAGATATAGAAGTTGTGAATAGAAGTAGTGAGATATAAGTAGTGGTGTGAAGAAGATTGTTGGGAGGTAGATAGTTGTGATGAAGATTGGTGTGTAGAAGATAGGAGTGAAGAAGATTGGTGTGTAGGAAATAGGTGTGAAGAAGTGGTGTGATTAAGTAGTAGATTGGTGTGAAGTAGTTGTGAAGAAGGTGTGATTTCGTTGTGACGAAGCTTTGGTGTGTAATTGGTGTGTAAGGTTTTCTCCGCCATAAGGGAGCTTGTTGATATAGTGAAGAAAACTCTCGAGTAGGTGACTCGAGGAGTGGAGTAGGGCAAGGAAGGTGTCCTTGTAGCCGAACCACTATAAATCCTTTGTCTCGCGGTTAGATCTTTCCATATCTTACTTATTATCTTGCTTATATCGTTATTAATTTTGTAGACGTAGACGTATATATATAGTTGCTCATATAGTGCTAGTATTGATTTTACTTAAAGATCAAACGAAAGTTTTATTCACAAAACAAAGTTTTTACAATCAAACTAAAAAGGTTACATACATATAATTGATCATTTCGATCAAGTATAGTTTTCATACAAAATATAACTAAGGATTATAAAATAAACGATTACGTACTTATCTCTCGTATATAGCTACAATTGTTTATATTATACATGTGTTGATTTCACATACTTAGCATACATTATTATTATTGTTTATACTTAGATATACTTGTTCATATTGTTCAAGATTTGAGTTCACATAAGATTGAATCAAAGTTTTAAAAGCAAACAAGATTTTAAAACTAAACTAAGTTTTCAAAATAAAATTAAAAAGACGTAAAACTATTCAACCCCCCCTTCTAGTTTTCCACAGAATCATAGTAAATAAAATTTTAAAAAGGATTAGATGCTCTCTATTCAGCAAGTAACTCTGCAATAGACTTCTCACGAGGCTCGGGAGAATGAGTTTCATGATTAGCAACCAACTCTTTTAACTTCTCGATAAGGGATTTAATTTCAAAAATGTCATTAGTAATATCAGAAGTTTGTGGGGGTTGGTTAAAACCATGATAATCGTAACATGAATTCGGCTCATAATAAAAAATTTCAAACGATCCCCCACAATGTTCAAAATTTGATGAATTTTGGAACGAATTATCATTAAAATACGGTTCTTGCTCATAAGAGTTTTGAAAAGGAAGATTGAAATCATTTTGAGGATAATTATCAAAACTCGTATCACAAGACGTTTCAGCACTCGGGGCATAACATATACAATTCGCGTATCCACATTGATTACAAAAACATTGCCCACACGGTAATCCTTCGTCGGATGGATTTCCACAATTAAAGCAAGTGAACGGAGACAGCGGTGGTGTTGGATAGTAATCGGGAATGTTTTGAAGGATTGCTCTTTGAACATACTTGGGAGAATTACAAAACCAACAAACTCTATCATGAATATCACTACCACATTGTTCGCACGTACACCAAACACATGAACCTTCAAAGAACGGTTCTCCACATTTAAAACAAGTCGGATCCATAAGAATTATCGGTTTAGAGGGTTAAAGAAAAAGAACCAAATGATAAGAGGAGAAGAAGATTATTTTTAGTTTTTCGTAACATAAAACAAATCAAAATCAAAATGGAAAAGGAAAATCTTTTTGTATTTTTATTTTTCAAAAACTTAAAACTTTTATTCTCTTTTGTTTTTCGAACGTTACGTTAATCGTAACCGTTTCCTTCAAATCTACTCGCGACGGAACGGGAGAGAAGAGTGTTTCTCTCTTCAGCTTGCAATTTAATGTCAAAGCTTACCGTATTTTCCGCTTATTCGGTTGTAGAATTTAAAGTAATCCGATTAGCAACTAATTTAACGCGTTCTTATATTGTTAAGCTTATTTGGTTTACAACGCCCTCCCTTCCACGGGAGAGTCGAGGTTGTAACTTTTTTTTTTTTTTTTTCTTTTTGGTATTTTTGAAAACACTTTAGGAAAAGTGTTTTTGATTTTTCAATTTTTTTGGTTTTTATAGAAAATATATTCAAAGAAGGTTTTCAAAACACAATTTCGAAAAACGAAAACGAAAAATTCACTTCAACCTTCCCCGGCAACGGCGCCATTTTTTGATTCAATCGTTTTAAGTATAGGTTTATTTTTCTGAAGAAATACTTAGAAAAGTATTTCCCCCGGTCGTGTCCCAACGAAGGTGTGAATAGAATTCCCGATTCGTGAAACGTGTCGTGTAAGTGGTAAAAAGTGATTTTTATGAGATTATGCTAATGAATAAGTTATTTAAGTACAAATAATCACTTAAGCACGTATTTCAAGTAAACAAACTTAAAACGTAACGTAGAATTGAAAACGTAAGCTAAAATGCGAAATAAATGTAAACGTATGAAATAAAATGTGAATTTTAAGCTACACTATTCCTACGGACTTGAAAATAATTTTAAAAAGTAAAAAATGATAAAAGAAAATTTTGAGAAAAAGAAAAATATTTTTTTGACTTTTTATTTAATTTTTATGAATTAAAAACTAATTAAACTAATTAAAAATTAAAAGAAAATGCAAATAAGGTGAGCAAAATAAAAAATAAATTTTGAAAATTATTAAATAACTAAAAACTAATTTTTTTGGCTTTTTATGTAATTTTTAGGAATTAAAAACTATTAAAATTAATTAAAAAGTAATAAAATTCCAAATTAAATTCAAAATAAATGGGAAAAATGCAAAATAAATTTCTAAAAATCTAAAATAATTGAAAACTATTTTCTAAAATATTTTTGGATTTTTTAGGCTTTTTCTGATTTTTTTTGGTATTTTTGGTAATTAAAAAGTATTAAAAATTGATTAAAATGAAAATTAAATAAGAAAAATAGTAAATCTATTCAGAAAAATTTGAAAAATTCAGGGAAATTCTAAAATATTATTCTAAACTTAGGAAAAATTTGAAAATAGAAAAATGAGCACTGGAATTGCTTATGGCTTAAGAACAGCTTATTGGAAATTGCTTATTAATAAGCACTTTGACCCAGAGTTGACCAAGACTTAACCAAATGATTTTTAGACTCAGTAAAGCTTAATGGAATAGTGAATAGATCAATGGATCACAGAAACACAGATAAAGCTCAAACAGATAGAAATAAGCACCAGGATGAAATAAGCAGTTAAGCAACAAATAAGGTAAAGGTAAAAACTACATGGAAACAGCAACTAAAGGTACAATAGAACTTAAATGAACACCAAAACTCAGAAAATGAACTATTAAAAAAGTTGCAGCCCTCAAAATGGGAAACAGAAACTAGGCTCAAACACTCAATAAGATAGACCAAATAAGCAGTACAAATAAGCTGTAATTGGTAACTAGAGAGGGGCAAACTCCTACCTGACCAACTGAGATTCTCATTATTCAAAAAGTCCAATGAGAAAATCCTAATTACTAGCTTAAATTGAGCTTAGAACAAGTGGCCATGAACCTGTTATACAGCAGGGCATTTGACTTTTTGATTGCAAGCCTAGTTTGACTAAGTTGAATTTCTATTACTAGATTCTAAAACTAGATGATATGTTGAGAAAATTAATGAGTTGATTACCCTAAATGCAGCCTATATCTAATAATTTTCAAGTTTATCAACTTCTACAAACTACTTAAGCTGACAGAATATGTGAGCATTGACCTCTGCTATGTAACCTATAACTTAATGATCCTACTCTACTTATAAGAACCTAAACTAAGATGATTGAACCAAAATATTAGTAAGAAAGCAAGTGGAACACAGGTTTAAAGCCTGATCCAAACACTCTTAATAAAACTGTCTATACCACTAATGTGAAGAAACTAGACCTTAATTCAATCCCAATCACTAAATCAACATGAACAACGATCAAATGCACTAAACTGAACCAGAAAATCAGATCATAAGTCTCAAACATAAATCCAAATCAGAAACACAGATCCAAGTAGTATTAAGCTGAAAAACTCAGGAAAGAACTTACAATGATCAAACAGTTACTACTAGGCAACAAATAACACAAATAATATCAAACAAACATAAAAACAAAGCAATCAAATAACCTAAATACTACATAAGCAGAATAATTCCAATGTAACAGTAAGTAAAGACAGAATTGAAAATAAGGAAACTTACTACCACCTCTCAGCCAAACAGAGAGGTGCTCCCTCACAGCCTATCTCTATGATAGGCCAAAGACTTCCCTTACTTCTTTGAACTATCCAATTCCCTTCAATAAGCTCAGCTTAATCAATAGGCTGAATATTGACTATTGTTGACCAAGGAACAATAGAAACACAATCACAATTTACTAACAGCTGTAATGAAGTTTGAATAAGCTCTGAAAACAGGAAATGTAACCTAGAAAAGATATTTGGAAACAATAAATTACTTGAAAATGAAATTGACAATTTAAATAAAAACTTGAATTGTGTTTAAAACTATAAATGAGTACAAGATTTTGAAGCAGAAACTAAAAAACTGAAAATGATTACATTAAGATAAACTAAGCTATTCTACTCCTACTCCTACAATTAACCCTAATCTAACAGTTTTTACATGATGTGAGGAGAGATCTTTATATAGCTGATATGAGGGCTTGGTGAAGCTTCTGGATGTACTTTCTCAAAGATAATCATGTCCCTTGATTTCTACTTCTATCCAACACATGATTCTTGTCCCTTGGATTGCGTGCATATGCTTTGATGATCTTGCGTGTCCTTCTCCATTGGTCCACGTGTCCTGACTTGCTGTCAGCTTCTAGAAATACTTAATCATGAGGTAATAATTGTTTGATTGGGTTAATTTATTACTTGAGGTGGGTAATTTGGTGGGAGGGAATTTTAGGGTTCATGTAAACAGTTAAAACAGGGTAAGTGGTGAATTTGGGGGGCGGGAATAAATTGGGGATTGGGTGTTATTATTTTGATAGGGTTGACTGTTGACCGGGTATTGGGAGTATTAGTATTTAAGATATTGGGTGATGTGTTGGACCGGGTATTAGGCCAAGGGGAGTGGGCTTTGGTTATTATGGGCTTGTAGGAATTTTGGGATTGGGTTTATCATGTGGATCAGATTTTTGCTTATGATTATTAGAGTTTGACAAGGACTAAAATTGAAATTCTGAATTTCTTAGGGACTAAATCTGTAAATCACCCAAAGTATTTTTCAAGGGTTGATGTTGTAATTCTATGATTCTTGTAGGACCTCTCTTGACTTTACTTCAAATATTTCTCAAGGGACCATTTTTGTAATTTCCTGAAAGTATAGGGACTGAAGTTTTCATTCTCTTCAAACTTTGCTCAAGGACTAATCTTGCAACATTCTGGATCTTTGAGGAGTTCTAATGACATTTTAAGCTTTCTTTGATCATTTTGCTTCCCCGGCTCCGGCTTTTGACCTTTTTCCAATCTCGTGCTCGTTTTTGTCGGTTTTGGCTTTGTTTTTGTTCATTTTTCACATATCCGTACCTGCACATACACAAATACAAAAACACACATTCTCTTGGCATATTTGGTTAGTATTTGGTGTATTTGGTCTGATTTAAGGCTAAAACGGATGTGTGAATAAGCACACATCAACTGCTTGGTGGGGATTGCAAGCTTCTCAAGATCCCTTGAGAGGTAAAACCTTTTGCAAGGTTGCAAAACCATGCATCATATACCCTGGTCCTCTTTGGGAGTCCCAGCGTACCTTAACGATAGGAATCCGGTGGTGTGTTTGATTTTTGACCTCTCGGTCCATAATTTCCACTGGTTCTTCAGTGAAATTGAGCTTATCATCCAATTGAAGCTCTTTTATAGGAATGACGAGTGATTCGTCAGATAAACACTTTTAAAGATTTGAGACATGAAACATGTCGTGTGTATTACTTAGTTCATCCGACAATTCAAGTCGGTATGCCACTGGACCAATTCGTTCTAAAACCTTAAATGGTCCAATGTATCTCGGACTAAGCTTTCCTTGCTTTTCGAGATGAAAGACACCTTTCCTAGGGGAAACTTTCAACATAACCCTATCTCTGACTTGAAATTCTAATGGCTTACGTCTTATATCGGCATAACTCTTTTGCCGATCCCTTGCGGCTTGTAAGCTTTGTCGGATTTGAACTATTTTTTCATTTGTCTCATGGATTATCTCTGGACTCGTAAGTTGTATTTCTCCAACTTCGGCCCAGCAGACAGGGGATCTGCACTTTCTCCCATAACGTGCCTCATACGGTGCTGCCTTAATACTAGCGTGATAACTATTGTTATACGAGAATTCTACCAACAATAAGTGTTTGGATAGTTCTTTCACTTTGACCTTCGGTTTGCGGATGATATGCCGTACTCATGTCTATCTTAGTACCTAAGGCCTTTTGCATAGATTGCCAAAATCTTGACGTGAAAAGAGAATCACGATCCGATATGATAGATATTGGTACTCCATGTCGGGAAACTATTTCCTTGAGGTACAACCTAGCAAGGGTTTCCATATCATCCATTTCTCATATAGGAATGAAGTGAGCTGATTTCGTAAGGCGATCAACTATTACCCAAATAGTATCATGCCCGTTGGATGTTCTAGGTAGTTTAGTGATAAAATCCATCGTAATTCTTTCCCACTTCCAAATGGGAATCTCTGGCTGTTCCAATATGCCGGATGGCTTTTGACATTCAGCCTTTACCCTAGAACATGTTAAACACCTGCCCACATATCTAGCAATGGATGCCTTCATGTCGGGCCACCAATAGTGTTTCTTCAGATCCTGATACATCTTGTCTGAACTTGGATAGATGGATTACTTAGATTTATGGGACTCGTGCATTATTATGTTCCTTAAGTTACCATGATAAGGTAACCATCTCCGACCCTTAATACAACGAGTTCCGTCTGAATGTATCTCAAAAGCCTTATCCATCCCTCGTAAATCCTAAAGTTTACGATCATTCTTTTCGAGGGCTTCACTCTGAGCTTTGAGTATTTGAGAAGGTAAATTCGAATGAAGAGTCATAACTAACGACCTAACTCAAAGTGGTTTGATTCGTTCCTTTCGGCTCAAAGCATCTGCTACTACGTTAGCTTTGCCAGGGTGGTAACGAATCTCACAATCATAATCAGCGAGGAGTTCTATCTATCGACGTTGGACTTAGAGATGTTTAGAAGCTGTTATGTTGGGCTTATGGGCATAGAAGGCTTCACCCTGTTAGAAGCTAGGTTAGTAGGAAGCTGGGTTAGAAGGCTTCACCCTGTTAGATACTTGCTGGACTTAGAGATGTTTAGAAGATGTTATGTTGGGCTTAGTATCTTATGATTTGGGCTTAGTATTATTGTTGCCCCTTTGTACATTGTACTTTGTTTTGTTTTCCCTTGTAACCATTTGTAAGCTTTGTATTAGAAATGTATCTCTGTTTCGCTTGTGTTCTGATTTGACTCCATAATGTTACACTTTTGTCCTTCTCGGGTTGGGGGTGTTACAGTTTTGGTGGAACAATAATGGGATTGTGCTTCAGGAGTACAAGAGTGGGTTAGCTGGTCTTTTTGTGTATTGGACCTCTATTCTTGCTCATTATGGACTTATAAGATTTACGGGCTTCTATGATATGAGGATGGTCTTTTTTCTCTCTTGGTGTGATGGGTATTTGGTGTTAAAATTGTTTGGGCTCTTTTGGTTTCAGATGGGTTTCATTCCTCATCATTCTCATTTGTTCGTATGGTTTGAAGATTTGAAGGCCAATATCTTTATATTGGTAGGAGTCCTAAATGTGAGTTGTACTCTTTTTCCTTGCATGTGGTTTTTCCCTTTGGGTTTTACTCGGGAAGGTTTTTTAAGGAGACAATCCCGTTTAGTGAAATGTTCCTTTATGCACTTTATTGATATGGACCTGGTCTTGAAGATGAAGAATATTGACATTTATTTGGAGTTCCTTTTTATTATTAGTCATTTGTTTTGTTATAAGGCTAGATGTAGTAGATGTTTATATTTTCTTATGTTATTCCCTAAGCATGTTTTGGGAATGTCGTGGAACTTTAGCAACTATGGGAGTTTCCATAGCTAGTTATCTTTGTATAGTTTTTGTTGATTAATATATTTGCCGGGGATTTTCTCGTTTTCCCAAAACAAATATATATATATAATCATAAATTAACTGGTCAATAAATACAATTAGTGCATTTATTAAAACACCACTTACATAATAAATACAAATTATCAAGCATATTGTACGACCAACTTAAACACAATTTCCGCATTAAATGTCGTTAATACACATAATATAGCACATTATACAAATATTCAAGGCCGAACGGGCAACGGGTCAAGGGGCTCAAGCCCGAACGGGCACGGGCCAAATGGACTCATGTTATACAAATCGTTTTAAAAAAGACGGCGAAATAAATTCTTTAGTTAAGAAGTTGAAATACGTCACACGAAATTTTTGATATCCATATATTTAGTGTCAAAAAGAATATATAATATACTAAAATACATGATTAATCGAAAAATTTTATTTTAGTGTACCCGCCGACTCAACGCGCGGGTACCTGCTAGTTATTTTACTATGTAGGGGCGTAGATGAAAATAAATTGTTCACATTATCTATTTGCCATCTTCAACATAATCATTTAAGGAAAATAATTTGCAGTTTTGCTAACATAAATAAATAATTAATGCATAATTAATGAGTAATTAATCATGTTTAAACAGAAATACTTGGTGCACTGAATGTCATTTGTCATGTGTCCTTAAGACAAGGTTCACTCGACACATATTTCTTGCATTGTTTTTGTGAAAGGATAATCGATTTCTAATGGCTCAATCCAAAACTTCTTACCTTTTCATCTTGCTGGTCATTGCTCTTTGCACTGGTAAATTACTGTTATAAAATTAACAAGTTCAATTCGCATAATAAGATTACCAGCTAGATTTTATTTTTATTTTTACATTCTATTTGCATGCACAAAATAATGTTAAACACAAACTTGACTTCTCGTAATCATTTCGGAACTCTAACTAACCCTTGTGCTTTATAGTTAATCCACATGTTACGTACTGTTTCAAAGGTGTTAAAGTTTATAATATAATTTACACCTATCTTTTGTGGTATATTGCAGTATCGAGTTCGCAATTTGTGAGGGCTAAATATTGTTGTACGGAGGTTCAGATGCCTTGTGATCCGCTCAATTGGCACGATCAGGCTAGATGTTACGCTTTTTGCGCGAAGCATTGTGGATATAAGAATAAGGGTGGCCATTGTAGACCGTATTCGAAAAATGATTGCCATTGCGCATGTTAAGGAAAAGTTAGTGTTTTTCTTGATCAACTGCGATTAATCGATATTTGTTTGGGTAATGTAATAATGAGGGAATAATTATGTTCAATAATTGCATGCTAATTATGTTCTTATAAACTGAATTGAATGAATATTTAGTGTATTGTGTTTGATGTTATTCACTGTGACATTGGGAAGTCAAAAATGATAAATATATATATATATATATATATATATATATATATATATATATATATATATATATATATATATATATATATATATATTTAAAATCATTTACATACCAAACTTTTTTTACATGTAAAGGATAAATCTTCACCCTCTATTTTTATTTAATCTAATTGATTAGATTAATTTAACAATTTGAAAAAGGGAAAATCACAAAAATACCCAATTTTTCAAACCTATTTCACAAACTATCAATTTTTTTCCCGAAAAAGCCAAAATACTTAAATACCCATGAAATCCTCAAAATTTGGGACTTTTGCGAAATTTTAAAAAAAAAAATCGAAAAGTTTTCGATATTTTTAAAAAAAAAAAAATCAAAATTTTTTTCGAATTTTTTAAAAAGTCGCAGTTTGCGAGAAATATCGATAATTTTTGATATTTTTTTTTAAAAATTCTGCAAACTTTTGGATATGACCTGCGAGATTTCATATGTTACCTCAAAATTACTTTGCGAATAAATATGTTGTGTTGTCTTCTTTGCGAAAAAATTCGAAAAGATTTGTAAGGTTTTGAGTGTTAAATCGCAAAGGTAGAGATAGATATTAATGTTTAAAAATTATCGAAAATTTTCATAATTTTTAAGAAATATCGAAAAAATTTTGAGTTTTTTAAAAGTTCACAAAAGGTCCATTTTTTGCGAATTTTATGGGTATTTTTTCTTTTTGAAAAAAAAAATTGTGTATTTTTGTGAAATAAGTTTGAAAAATTGAGTAATTTTTGTGAGTTTCTTTTTAAAAAAACATACTTTCATCATTTTTTTCGAATATTAATATTTTTCAAACCGTTAATCATTAAACAAAAAATATATATACCATTACGATGAGCATTTAATCGTCTTTCTATAGATAGACACTTTGATATATTTTCAACAAAAATGCTTTTTCATGTTTTTCACGTTTTTTTTTTTTTGTTACTGAAATTTGCATGAAAAAATCAAATATGATTAGACACTAATTTCAATATTCTAACAACATCACATGTAATATTAGTGTTAAATCACATATAACTCATTATATGTGTTTTAACACTAATATGACATGTGATATTACATATTATATGTGATTTAACAATAATATCACATGTTATATTATTATAATATTCAAATTAGATGGATGGTATAAATGAGTCTCTTGGTATGTAAGAAAAATTTTGCATGTAAAATAACTCTCATCCAAAAAAAAAAAAAAAAATACTCGTATCAATTTGGATCTTATTTTGTGTATTATAATTTGGATTTTTTTCCCCTAAATCTGTATAGTAATATAATTATTTAATTTTGTCCTTTAATTGGCAATTATAAATCTTCCTATTTCAAAACGAACTTTATTGGTCCAATTCGTTTTTTTAAAACATTCATTTTTCAGTTTTGAGTTTTCTTTTATTATACTAGTTTTAGATCCCCGTGCAAGCACGAAGCTTTGGGTCTACTTTTTGTTAGATTAATTTTGGGTTAAAAAGTTTGGGTCTATTTTTATTAGATCAGGCATTTTTTTTTGAACGGCGAGTTAGTAGTTAGTGATTCGAGCCAACTGTGACATTTAGTTGGCCAGTAAGCAAGCATCGAACGTTTCTATTTAAGGGATAAACTCAACTCCTGCTTCTATTTTATTATATTATTTTTGGGTTAAAAAAATATATAAATTCGTAACTTCCATCGCGTGCGAGCACATGTTTTGGTGTTTATTTTTGTTAAATTAGTTGTCGTAAGTAGAAAATAGTATGTTAACTTACGTTATGATGCAAAATAAATGTAAAATATCAAAATAGGATATCATAAAATAATTTATATTAATAAACATAAAAGACCCCATTTATATACCTCCATCAACACCCAAAAGTTATTACATATTTTCAACCGTTTTGGCAACATAACATTCGTGTTTACGAATAGCAACATCAGTTTCGCCCAACATCTCTATCAAACAGGCAAGCTGCTCGGTTTTGCTTGGCCTGAATTTCTCTCAACGCATCTAAACCGTCAAGTGACACAGTATGATTTCCTAAAGTTTCATTCTCCACAATAAGCTCTCTACGCTTGATTATTAGCCTTTTTAGATGATCAATGCAGCCACAAATTAACTTTACAAAAGTTTCTTCTTCTGCGGTCTCTTGCCTAAACCACAACCCCATACATTCATGTAACAGTGAAGAACCCGTGAGCTCCATTAATTCATTCAAGATTGGGAAATTTGCCATTTAAAAATATTTGAGGAAAATATTTAGATGTAAATAGAAATAGATATGTGAGAAGTATCAAATAAATAGGGAAGCCACACTTACATGTTGTTGGAATTATAAAATGAAATGAAGCATTACAATCATTGCAAATAGAAGTTAAAGTAGAAGACCTTTTGTTACTCCATGTACAAAGATAGGCCCCTCAAAATCTTACTTTTACTATAAACGGCCCCACAAGAACACGTTGTAATTTTTTTTTTTTTTTTTTTTTTTTTTTTTTTTTTTTTTTTTTTTTTTTTTTACGGAGTAAATTATTTTTGATTTAATAAATATATAGTCATTAAAATAAAATAATAAAAACCCGTTCATTTTTGTTTTTTTGGTTTTTTTTAATTGAATTTAAATATTGGATCAATGGTGGTTGAAAATAGTACTAAAGTTGAAACACATTTCTAAGTAATTTAGTTTTGGAAAATGATTAGGAGACCTAAGTTGTGTGCCTAAATGCATGCTTAAACATATGTGGCATGATCCTGATGGTGTGTGAAAAAGTGGATCCCATGACTGCAGTCATCAGGATGATGCCACATAAACTTAAGCATGAATTTAGGCTCATGATTTAGGCCTTTCAATCACTACTCTTTAATTTTTTTTTACACTATTTTGAATGAGTCGTTAATATACCTTCAATCACTTACAATTCCTTCTTGTATAAATACCCTTATTATCCATTCTTGAATCAAACCATTCACTCTAATGCAAATAAAAAGAATAATAATGAGAGTAATATATTGTAAAATAAAGAATAAAACAGTGCTGGAGAATGATGTTAAATCTGATTTTGATTTTATAACATTTTGTGATTTTTTTTTTAAAGTTTCCTGATAAAATATTAATTACGGAATATTATCGATGTTTTTTTTTTTATGTAGGCATCAGATGAATGACTCATGTACTCTTAAAATCAAACTCAATGATAAATATATTGTCATCAGAAATGGTGGGTTAAAGTCAACATCCTGATTAGAAACATACATGTGTCGAAATCACAAAGAAAAAAACTTAAGAGGAACCGGGTGTGATTTTTTAAACTTTCGTGTTGAGAAAGCTTAAACAATAAGTTTGTCCCATCAGAAACGTTTTTTCAAATATAAGATGCACGTTCTATATTGTTTTAAAAATAATAGTTATATTCGCTGAGATCTTTTCTATATTTGAATTACGTTATCTATTAGGATATGAATACGAACCCCTAATTCAGTGCCTTGTTTTTATGAATATCATGGTTAATATTAACATCATTATTACTACAAATTTCAGCATCAGAAACCTTAAATACATTTTTAATATACAATCAACGGCATTAAATTTTGAATATATAATCATATTTAATAAATGCATTAAACATGGTCATGATTCGGATATACATCAACCAAAATACGAGGAAGAAAATATAAGAGTGAACTATACTATTGTTAAATGTTTTTTGCGGCTTCATAAACTTTGTAATTTTTTTTATATAATATGAAGTTCAAAACCCTAATCTTGAATAATCGTCAGCTATTTCGAGAATAAAATAAATGTACTCAGAGAACCCATTACATTATTAATATGCACATTAGATAATATTTAATAAATGCATTAAATATGGTTAATATTAACATCGTTATTACTATAAATTTCAGCATCAGAAACCTTAAATACATTTGTAATACTAGACAAGTACCCGTGCATAGCAACGGATTTTCAAGCGGCAAATAGTTATAGTTGTAATATTATGGTTAAGTATTTTATGTAACGTTTATACATAAAAGATAAAACAATCGAAATGATGTGTGGAAAGTTCTCTTTTAGCTGATCGAGAAGATGAAACTGATGGTTGTTCCACAGAATCAGAAGAGGGTGTTGCATTATAAGTTGTTGCAATGGGTATTGATGAAGCACGTGTTACCACATCCTGGAAGACATGGTCAACAACTTTTTTTTTTTACCAATGAGATTAGTGAGTAGCGCAGATAGTATTTGACTTATGGCCTTTCCCAAAAAATTCTACATATATGATTTAGAATCAGGCTTTCTTTTAGACAATATCGCCTTTAAAAAAATGCCATGTTATTAAACGATTTGGGTGCATCAAACCATTTAAGTTTGAATGAATCCAGAAGCTAAGGTGCTAATCTCAAAAGAACCTACCAAATCGTTCTGATTAACTTGGTCGAACAATGTTCACAATAAAAGTGCACCTTCGTCACAAGCACCCAGGTTCTTAATATCTAAACCAGAAAGAAAAAAGTGGATAAGAAAGAAACATATGATACACATATAAACAAAAGATACAACGAAGGGTACAATCGTACATAATAAGCACGATAAAATATGATTCAAGATAGCCATATATGTTTACTACCATTGATAAATGTCAAGAGTTCAGATGCTAATGAATCCTGAAACATGTTATGGGCACACAATTAACTGATTTTAGAGGTTTTAACTCGTTCTAGTTTCCCACATACCATGCCTGCAATGAAAAAAAAAATTGAAAAAACAAATAGTTAATCAGTCTCAGCATTAAACAAACACAAAAGAGTGGAGTAAAGGAAATGGCGAATCTAGAACCTATGAATTGGAATTTCAATACCATCGAATACTTGATCGTAACTGCACCATAAGAATTGACATAAACGATATTAAAATGTTGATATCACATTAAAAATCAAATAAAAAATGGCATAAAGCTGACAAACATGCACCAAACAATTCATAATTGAGTTGATACATTCACAAGAATTTGAGAATCACACGGAAAAGATGAAAAAAATAAAATCTTATCTAGGATTAAAATCCTGAAGAATTGAAGCTGAAAATATGTGGCGATTTTATGATGCTGATGAAGGGGGGTTTTTTTTAATGATATTGTGTTATATACTCTTATGTTGGTATGAATAAACTTTGAAAGCTTTCCAAAAAGTCTGGTACAAACACTTGATAAGGATGGGCCATATATCTTGAGGCTGGCCCGAATTTTATGAAGCTTACATGAGAAGTTTTGTTACAAAGTCTTATTTCCTTAATTAGTGGTAAAATTCAAATTAATATTCACAAATAGTTTATATCAACAACCAATATTCACAAATTTACGCTTGAATTTTAACACAACAAATAAACCAAGAGTTTAATGAATGAGTGAACAATGAATGTGAAAATGATGTATCCTTAAGATAAATAGACGAGTACCCGTGCATAGCAACGGGATTTTATAGCGACAGATAGTTTAGTGATAAAAAAAAGTTTATAGGTTATAAATGAAAAATAATAAAAGTTTGAAGATTTGGGTATTAAACATAATGTTTTGAAACCCGGTTTGACCCGGGTGGTTCAACCTGTTGAACCGTTCTAGTCGAAAAATTGGTCGATTTAAACCGGGTCAACTTGCTATGTTGGGTCGAAAACCAGTCAAATTAAACCGGTTCAACCCGTCGGGTTTGAAGCGTACCAGGTCAACCCAGTTTGTGATTTGTATTAATTGTTTTAATTGGTTGTATTTAATTTGTTTGATATGTTTTTAATTGGTTGTACAATGTGAATAAATCATTGTACTTTTAAGTAATGGGGTGTTTTAATAAGAGTATTAATTACATTTCATAATTTCCTTTAATAAGATTATGTGTAGTTAATATTTCAAGATTTCACTTTTGACCAAAGTTTCAAGAGTTCACTTTCAAGATTGACCATTTTTACATTATATGTAGTTAAGATACAATCAACAAAATTAAAATTTGAATATATAAACATATTTAATAAATGAATTAAACATGGTCATGATTCTGATATACATCAACCAAAATACGGGGAAGAAAATATAAGAATGAGCTATACTATTGTTAAACGTTTTTTGCGGCTTCATAAACTTTGTAAATTTTTTTTATATAATATGAAGTTCAAAACCCTAATCTTGAATAAATCGACAGCTATTTTGAGAATAAAATAAATGTACTCAGAGAACCCATTACATTATTAATGTGCACATTAGATAATATTTAATAAATGCATTAAATATCATCACAATTCTAATATATAAATCATAACCCCTACACACACCTAGAACATGCTCATGAGTTGTTGTAACAACCGTGATTTTAGCAGGTCAGTTTGACTGATAGTCTTTACTCGGTTGACGTTTGTTGGGTGTGTCTTAGGTGATTGAAGTGATATAGGTGAGTTTTAGCACTAAATCCCTTTGCGTAAATGGTTATTGTGATTTGGAAAGTATGGAATTTGGGAAAGTTCATTTTGATCGCCTTTGTGGTGTAGAAATGACTTGTGAAGTTTTGGTGTTTTTGTGTTTTTGCGTAACGAGTCTTCGTTCATGTATTTGAGCGTTAGCAAGTTACGAGGAGTTTGTTTTTATGTGTTATACATTTATAAAGGGTGAAAATCTATTTTTGGAAACTTTATTTTTGAAAATGATATTTTTCCGGTTTGTCGTAAAAACTAAGGTTTATCGCGTAAGGCGTTAGGATTGGCTACAGGTATTTATAAAATATGAAAAGTATGAGGTTTTGAGTATAATAAATTTAGTTATATATATATATATATATATATATATATATATATATATATATATATATATATATATATATATATATATTCAGCTAGAAGGGGATAAGGGGGAAAAAATAAACCCAATTTGAGTCCAAATATGACTCTTGCCCAAGGAATCCTAGTCCAACCCAAACAAGCCCAACCCTTACCCATATAATCATAACCAATGACCCTAAAGCCATTTTTCTGCAAATTTGAGTCGATCACAAGGGCAAGAGAAGAGGAGAAAAATTAGGGTTTATAGTTTTGAAGCTAAAATCAAGAATCAAGGTAAAATTCTTAAAACCTATGTTCAATTAATTGATTAATTATTGGTATTCATGTAATATTAAGTATGATGGATCTATGGTTTTTAAACTTCTGTAAATTAATGTTATTAAACATATTGAGATCAATTAATGATAATAGTATGGTGATTGGTTAAGAGAATTGAGCGTAAAACATGCTACTTATTGAGTTAGGGTTTTGACATATTTGTAAGGCTATAAAGATACGAGTGTATTTAACAGATGGTGAAGAGTTATGATGAGGCGAAAAATGAACCACTTTTAGGGGGTCATTTAAGCCCGGAATTGAAATTATTTGATCAAATATTGCCCTAAATCGTTCCTTTTGTGATTTTAGGTACTTTGGGAGTGAATTCTGGAAAAGGAAGCAATTCGGACGTTTTTGGAGCATAAAAGTGAAGAAAACGGCAAAGACTTAATTTTCCATGCTAAGAACAGTACCTAACGGCGTCAAGAAGAAAATCATGACGGCGTCAAGAGTAAAATCCATGAAGACCCAGTGAAAACCTGAAGGCGTCACAACAAGGGCGTCAAGACAATTTTTGGTGACGGCCTGCATAAGGAGTACACATGACGACGTCAGACCCAGATCTAGGCAGTCCGAGAAACTATTTGGCGGCGAGATGACGGCGTCAGACATTTGTTCTTGACGCCGTCACCTATCAAAATCTATATATAGTTTTCTATTTTTCATTCATAAAAAAGGAACTTGTGTGGAGAAAACTAGGGCCGAACTTTGTAAACCCTAGGTCGTATTTTACATTGTTTTCAAGGGTTTTCACCCCTTGAATCCTTTCATGTTCAATTAAGATAAGTCTTTCTTCAATTTAATCAATATGTCTATGTGTTGTTTGAATATATCTTATGCTTGTCTTGATTTCAACATGCTAGGCTAGATCTATCTTGTGTTTGCTTAGATGTAATGAAACCTAGATGTTAATTATATGTTGATTACTTGTTTATGGTTGTAATGGATGAATGAATTCAATGTTAGGCTTAAGAAAGCTGGCAGATCTCCTTTGTGTAACATGCTTGAACGTCTTAGGAAACATGAACCGATGTGTACTAGGTTTTATTGGTTGTATTTAATGCATGAGCAAATTCTAGTGATCCTATGTTAGGAGCTTCTTAGCCGGCTCGACATAGGAGTGAAGTAGGCGCTCATAGGATTGGGGAAGTAAGTACGCCACCCCATGAATGGTATTAAGGAATACAATCCGTCATCCATGCAACTATAACAAGTAATTAACATGTAAAAATATCTAGGGAGTAGTGAAATTTAAGTAAATACAATTCTCCCACATATTGCTCACAACTCTAGTATAATTTAGTTTATTTTTCATTTTTAGTATTTTATTTTGATTGCATCTTTAGTATTGGGTTAGTTGACTAACAACTAATTCCGCCAAACTCCTTCAAACCCGAGATTTTTACTTGCTTTAATAAAAATATAAAAATACAAAAAGAATCATCCCTCATCTCTAGACCTAGTCTTTAGGTTTTCTAATCCTAGCGACACTATTCCTAGCTGAACGATCAATCCCCCGGTACTTGTCATTATACTATACTACATCGATCAGGTACACTGCCTGGTGGGGGTTGTAAGCTTCTCGAAATCCCTCGAGAGGTAAAGCCTGGTGCAATCCCTACGCATCAAGTTTTTGGCGCCGCTGACCGGGGAATAGTTATTGTTTAGGTTGAATTTGATTTTTATTAGGTCTACTCATTAGATTCCTATCAAGTGAGATTTTTTTTTTCTTTTTATTTTGTAGCTTTCTCGTAGTCTATCTTTTCTTTGTGATTTTGTTTGTAATTTGCTTCAAATGGACTTTACACTTAGACTTCTAAGATTACAAGATAAGGTTGAGCGGCTAACACACCAAAGAGTTCAAAATACCTCATTTAGAGACACCTATGAATCATATGAGCCTTCACCTAGGATAGATTCTTATGAACAACCTCCATGTTTAAGATGTAGTTTTAGTGAGGCCAATAGGAAATGCGACCTAGTTTGCCAAGGAATTATGGAGAGAGCCATTGCAACAAATCATAAGTTGGATGAAGCACTAGGTTTGCTATTATCACTACCTAAGAAAACAATTGAGGAGGATTTAGCCAAGCATGATCACATTGATAAAAAAGACCTAGGTTTTATGATCGTTGATGATGAATCTCAAGAAACAGATGATGAATCTCTTGGGCAATTTGTATATAGCAGTCAGAATATTGAGGATGATCCTTATGATTCGAACATAAAAGTTGAGATGCCTAGAGAAGCATGTGAGATACTTAGGAGAATGCTTAGGATATATTCTACCAAAACACATGATGAGGATATAGGTGATCTTGACACATGGAATGATGAGGTCAATAACATAAGCCCACAAAATACTCAACCATCATTTGAGCACACACACCGCCCGTGACTTACCCGGAAGAAGTAGAAGAAACTTTAGGAATTCCGATGGAGGTAGAACCCTTAGACCAGGCACCACTAGAGGATATAGGTTTGAATACTTGTAGTTATAACCTTACTCCTAGTTCTAGGGAATTTCCTAATGTTGATGAACCGGAACCTCAACCTTTACACAACTTTCCAACCTTAGATATACATCTAGGAGACAAAAGAGGAACCGACCCACCCATCAACCAATATTATCCGGGTAGTTTTAGGATGAAGGAAGCCATTCACTCACCCCCTTCACCTCGCGTGGCATATTTCCACCCTAAGGGTGTGTATCGCTACTTCCACCCGCACTTAATCCTAAGTGTAGGGAAAACCTCCCCTATTTCCGTTAAATAAGGGTAGAGTCAGGCTCATGACTCGAACAAAAACAAGCGCTTATTGGGAGGCAACCCAAGCTTTATTTATTTATTTGCTTGCTTGTTTGTTTATTTGATTTTATTTGTTTCCGTATGCATGTTTTATTTTTGTTGTTTGTGGCTCATGTTTCAAAGTAAATTGTGAAAATGCTTTATTTTGTTTTTAACTTCGTCTTAATTACATATAAAGGTATTTTGCAAAAGCTAAGTGTAAGGGGAAACCCAAATTTGTTTATAAGAACGAAATTGAGCATGATCCACAACAATATTAAATGAACATGTATAGAGTCAAATGCTTGTATCGAGTCATAATGATGTTCTGTAGGATTTTCCAGAAAGTAGGACGTAAGTTTTTCCAGAAATTTTCCAGAAACTTAACGTAAACAATTCTGCAGGTGACTTCTGACGGTGTCAGGAATTAATTCCTGACGGAGTCATGTGTAAAATTCTGGAAATTTTGCTAGTTTTGTTTATACCGGACTCTTAAAGTTTTTGTTGATTTTTTAGTTTTATAAACTCCAGGAAATCTGCAAACATTCATTCCACAAGCATTATATCTTTAATTATTTTGTTTTTATTCCTAATTCTGGAATTACATCTAGTTTTGAGTTTCCTTTGTTCGGTTTAATGCTTTGGGTTTTTGTGTTTGTTTTCTCAGGTTTAACAGGTTATGTATGACAAGAAGATGATTTATATTCTGGAAGGGAAGCTTTGATTGTTCATTTTCTTGGAGGAATATCTAACCTTGTTACCACACTATCCATACCGAGCGAATCAGGGGAGTATTGGAATTCATTCTTTTACCTGTTTTACTTTTACATTCTTTACTTGAACATTGGGGACAATGTTCATCCTAAGTGTAAGGGGAGGGTAAAATGATGATACCTTACAGATACACTTTCGCTTGAGTTTATTTGTTTGATGGTAGATGTGTAATAAAACTATAAGAAATACTTGTTAGTGCAATTTTAGCGCCAAATTTAAAATTTTTTACAACATTTAGGAGTGAAACTTTAGCCTTAGCAAGCGTCTCATGGATAGGAGATTGTATGACTAGCACAAAACCGTACAATTCAGAAAAATTCTCCACCTAAATATGTGAGGTTCGCCTTTAGATTTGATAGGAAAAGCATTTACCATTAGTGCTTATGAGTGTACCGGTAGCATTTAGATTCTAGAACTTGCGTTAGTGATGCATCCCGAGACCGCTAGTGAGACTACATTCGTGTAGTAGGATTTACTATATGATAAGAGGCATTAGGATCACCCTTGTATTAAACCCGTATCATAATTACTTGACCATTTAAGTCATATTACTTGGCTAGTTAAGTCAATTAATTTTTCCCACACCCTTAGCGTTGTACTCATTTTTAGTACATGAAACCCCTAGTACACCCTTCCGAGCATATCTTTTCGTTTCTAACTTTAAGCATCTTACTTAAAGGAAGAATTTGTTACACCCCACTTAAATGTACACCCAAATCGCCTTAGCCTTCCGTGTATGCACTCATCTTTAGTGCATTATTGTTATTTGTTAAACCCTAAGTTAATTATCTAATTGATTAGATGGTTTCTAAGTCGAGTCATATCCTTGTACATATTGTTTTGGGATGATTGGGACTCATGGGTAAAGTATTTATTTTATGGAGTAATGGGGAAGAACATCATATATTACCCCCGTATGTGCGTTAATCTTAAAAGTACTCCAAGTGTTTTGATTATCTTAATTCGAGTCATTAGATTAGTTTATTGTAAAGTATGTAAAAATTCAAGTGTAAGGGGAATTTTCATTCCTTATGATGTATTATTTTGGATGGTAGGGTAAGAGTGTATGCAAAAAAAAAAAAAAAAAAAAAAAAAAAAAAAAAAAACTAAAAATAAAAAAAATAGAGAAAAACATACGGACTACCATCCCTTTTCATTTTATGTTTTTGTTATTTTTCATTTATTAGCTTAAGTCGAGTATAGTCTTGGCTTAGCAACGCCATATTGTACATGTAATTAACCAAGATTGTTAACTCGCCACCAGTAAAGACTGCCTATATCCAACAAAACCGTGTATTCCATATCCCTACACCTAACGTTACAACCCTTTAAAAGACCTCTTTGATAGTTTATCCTAGGTGCTTACGCCATGTGGTGGAGGTTTGGTCCTTTCCCAAGCCTATGGTAATCTATTTTGCTATGACAAGTAGTGAGAGATGTTTTCCATTTCCATAATGTGATATTACTTTATTACACCCGAGAGATGTGAGTATCTAAACACTATTTGTGAGGTGCTAGTGTATGACCTCCGTGCTTGTCTTTGGTCTTTAGTGGAACGATTATTTGTTGTAATTACTTTTATATTAGTGTTAAATGACCCCTAACTTGTATTTTGATTAGAATAAAAGCGCATTTGCTTGAGGACAAGCAAATCTCAAGTGTAAGGGTGTATGATGAGGCGAAAAATGAACCACTTTTAGGGGGTCATTTAAGCCCGGAATTGAAATTATTTGATCAAATATTGCCCTAAATCATTCCTTTTGTGATTTTAGGTACTTTGGGAGTGAATTCTGGAAAAGGAAGCAATTCGGACGTTTTTGGAGCATAAAAGTGTAGAAAATGGCAAAGACTTAATTTTCCATGCTGAGAACAGTACCTGACGGCGTCAAGAAGAAAATCATGACGGCGTCAAGAGTAAAATCCATGATGACCCAGTGAAAACCTGAAGGCGTCACAACAAGGGCGTCAAGACAATTTTTGGTGACGGCCTGCATAAGGAGTACACATGACGGCGTCAGACCCAGATCTAGGCAGTCCGAGAAACTATTTGGCGGCGAGATAATGGCGCCAGACATTTGTTCTTGACGTCGTCACCTATCAAAATCTATATATAGTTTTCTATTTTTCATTCATAAAAAAGGAACTTGTGTGGAGAAAACTAGGGCCGAACTTTGTAAACCCTAGGTCGTATTTTATAGTGTTTTCAAGGGTTTTCACCCCTTGAATCCTTTCATGTTCAATTAAGATAAGTCTTCCTTCAATTCAATCAATATGTCTATGTGTTGTTTGAATATATCTTATGCTTGTCTTGATTTCAACATACTAGGCTAGATCTATCTTGTGTTTGCTTAGATGTAATGAAACCTAGATGTTAATTATATGTTGATTACTTGTTTATGGTTGTAATGGATGAATGAATTCAATGTTAGGCTTAAGAAAACTGGCAGATCTCCTTTGTGTAACATGCTTGAACGTCTTAGGAAACATGAACCGATGTGTACTAGGTTTTATTGGTTGTATTTAATGCATGAGCAAATTCTAGTGATCCCATGTTAGGAGCTTCTTAGCCGGCTCGACATAGGAGTGAAGTAGGCGCTCATAGGATTGGGGAAGTAAGTACGCCACCCCATGAATGGTATTAAGGAATACAATCCGTCATCCACGCAACTATAACAAGTAATTAACATGTAAAAAATATCTAGGGAGTAGTGAAATCTAAGTAAACACAATTCTCTCACATATTGCTCACAACTCTAGTATAATTTAGTTTAATTTCATTTTTAGTATTTTATTTTGATTGCATCTTTAGTATTGGGTTAGTTGACTAACAACTAATTCCGCCAAACTCCTTCAAACCCGAGATTTTTACTTCCTTTCATAAAAATATAAAAATACAAAAAGAATCTTCCCTCATCTCTAGACCTAGTCTTTAGGTTTTCTAATCCTAGCGACACTATTCCTAGCTGAACGATCTATCCCCCGGTACTTGTCATTATACTATACTACATCGATCAGGTACACTGCCTGGTGGGGGTTGTAAGCTTCTCGAAATCCCTCGAGAGGTAAAGCCTGGTGCAATCCCTACGCATCAAGTTAGATCACGAATTTTTAGTTTAAATTGAAGTTTAATGAATGAGATTTCCAAAAAGTCCGGCCTCGATTGATTTCAAGGTCTGGGAGTTAGTCTTTTGATTTTTCTTTGTTAAGGTGTCAAAGCTGTTAAACAGGGACAGAATTTGGGTAAAAGTTTGATAGTGAATTGTGGGTGAAAAGTGGTATTTAGGTTAGCCCTTCTGGAATAGTTGAGTTTTAGGTTATCTTAGACTACCACGAAAAGGATTCGCGGTAAAAATTTGTAGAAGTATTTTATCTTAATTAAAACTTTTTGGTGTGCGTTCAGATCCGAATTTAGATAGTTGACAAGTTTGATTTTCTTGTGAGTACTTGTCTGTGTTATTAGTGCATAGCCTTCTGGGATTAGCTTATATGCTTATGAGAGACCATGGTGAATTTTTGGTGTGAGTTGTTGAGCTTTAATTGTTATGATTTCATGTGGGTGAATGTACCCTAAAATTCTGCGTTTTCTGATTTTAAAAGTGCAAGGAATTTAGTGAGTATTAATGTTTGGTGGTGGTTAGTATGGAGTCTAGGAGATCCATGGTGGTTCATACGAACCTTAGACATCCATCATATGAGTATTACATGGGTTGTAACTTTTAGCTTGGCCTTGTGTAACGTGGACTTATTTGTGTTGTTTAGATTTGTGATTTGTGTTGTGGAAGCTGCAAGGTTTGAGGTGAGTTCACAGTCCCATATTTTTACTTTGTTTTAAACTTGTGATGGGAATGATGCTTGTCTTAAATGTTTGAGTTACTGTGATTATGTGTGTGTCAAAAGAGCTTGGACTTATAATGTTATCGTATGCATGTTATATGTGATTATTTGCTTGTGTGGATATATATGTGATTCGATTAGGAGGATGCTTATCCTGTTGCTCGCGCATGCGACCTAATTGATGTTGTAATCATTGTGGGATCGGAGGACACAAGCCGTCCTGTTGTAATCATTGTGGGGTCGGAGGACACGAGCCATCCTATTGTAATCATTGTGGGATCCGAGGACACGATCCGTCCTGTTGTTGCCTTTGTGTGTGATTATTAACTTTCAAATACATGTCGCTATATGATAACTGTAATTTATTTGTCCAACTATATTTTATGACCACAGTAAACTTGTTGCCTTGAGAGTGTATGTGTGTCTTAAACCTATGAATCTCACCAACATTATGTTGACGTTTTAAGCATCATTTTCAGGTGAGCTTTCTAAGGATAAGATAGAAGGATGTGATTAGACGAGACCTTAGTTGCATTGGAAGTGGTTTATCTGTGCGTATGGAGTTTATCATGTTGTTATCTTTCGGGTATTGTTATGACACTTTGTGTCTATACTTTTCCATTTTTATTGCATGTAGTTATTCTCTATATAGACACCATGTGTTGTGATGATATCCATGAAGTTACACCCTCGCGTTTCCGCCTTGGCGAGGTGTGACAGATTGGTATCAGAGCCTTGGTTATAGAGAAGTAGGTGGTTGAACCTATACTATAACTTAGGAGTCCTTTATATAGTTGCATTTATGATCTATGTGTAAGTATAGTATTTTATATGTCTATTTTCCTATATTTATGAGATGTTTTATTGAGTTTCGGACGTATATTCTATCCCCTATACGTAGTATTGTATATATCGACTTTATTATATCATCTTCCACGCGTAAGATGCTACGTTGGACTACCGTTGTCGCTATAAGATGCGAGAGAAGTGGTAGGATGAAGCGGACTAACCGTAGAATCCGAGTTCCCGATAGCATGTATCCATGTTCGGACAAGGAGAGGACGTTTATGGGAAACGTTGGTGGAGAAGAAGTGGAGAGGTTTGGAACCACGGTGACTTCTGGAGATGGAGCCATTACCAAATACCCTTGGTAGTGTCCTCACTTCACATAGGAAGGAGAGGTGGTTTAGTCTAAACCTCGTGATTTGTATGCACCTGTGAATCATACAGAATTGGAAGAAAGAAATAGAGATAGTTTTGCATGTTGTCGACTATCTCAACGTATAGGAAACAGGAATGAGTGGTTGAGTAAAGATGAAAGGGGAGTTAGGATGGAATAATGTGGATTCGGATCTGGAGTCAACAGTGAGTAGTAAGTTTAACCGATTTGAGTGGAGAGGCAAGTGCGAGAACGGAGTTTGAGCCTTTATGCGACGTCTTTTGTTTTGTGTTATGTTTTGGAATTCGTATATTGTCTTTTGCCGTCTGGAGCCATGTTGGAGCGTGATTACTCTTGGATATTGGATCGACCTTATCAAAGTGATTGTGATTATAGAGTTTATGTGATCAATGGGATTGTTCCATGTGAGATGATTGTTTGCGACGTCTTTTGTTTTATTTGCATAATTGTTTGCATGATGTGTTGTCATAGGAGGGAGTACACTTGTGAAAGGGGGCATAGATAATTATGGTGGCCAACATAATTATACATGTGTCACAACACAAGTGGATTTGCAAGTATGATGGCATGGATTGCATGATGTATTAGGTGCTATGTGGTATATGTGCATTATCATTGAGATGTGTGGTTTTAGAAGTAAGTATGTGTGTGGAATAGGCTTATAACTATGGTGGCGAACATAATTATAAGGGTATCACACATGTGGACTTGTGACCATTATTGCATTGATCGATGTTTGTTGTTATATGTTGTGGTAGATGGTATGTGATATCATGTTGGTGATGGCTGTATGGTTAGAGAATTATTCTCTTAACCGTTTGGGCAGTCGTTATATGTTGGGGTGTGTAGGTGGTAAGATTCCATCCTACCTATCATATGTTGATACCTCAATTATTGGTGGGTACTTATGTTGTGGTATTTAAGTTGATTCGTTTGCTAGACTCTCCGTTTGTATACCTAATTCTTTGGTTGGCATTCCTATTCGTACCATGATGGTAAAGATGCCATATTCTTTCTTTTTGACATCGTGATAGGTGTTGGGAAATCGAATTCGTTTTTGTTGGATACTGGTTCGTTTCTTTGGTTATTCCTTGCATTCATTCCGTGAATGAATATTATATTGTTCTTTGAGTATTGTTGGTTCGTGACGAGTTGGTATGGATATTTGATCCCCCATTTACACACACCAATTGAATTTCGTGACATGTTTTGTGAATTGTTAGTATCGGTGTTTTTCTACGATTTTGGTTTGATCATTGTACGAATGAGTCTGTAAGTTCATGGTTTGGTTTGCAATGTATTTGCGTGAGTGTTCACTGGTGTGAGATTCGTTTGATGATTATTTTGATTATGCGATTCTTCTGTGTTTTTTTTTTTGCATCCAATAAAGCGGTTGTGTTGGAGTCCTTATGGTATTTTAAAATTCGTTTTGGATATTTCATGGTCATTTGTTGGAAACTATTATTTTTATGGTGAAAATGAAGTGTGGGAAAAAAATGGTTATGTTGATGTCTTACATAAAATGGTGTATATATATTTTATAAAAAAATGTATAAGTTTAAGACATGTCTTGTGAAAAACGATGTTCATTTGTTTTTGGGAAGGTTGAGTACGGGAATGAGAACTGTCTATGGTTCTCATTTACCAAACTTGTTATGTATTTGGTTCATCAAGTGTTTTTTTTTTCGTTGAGGTACGCTTGTGGATGTTTTATGGGTACGTGTATTTTATATTTTCTTTGTATGGGTTTTCATGAACATTTTATTCGTGTCTACTTTTACCGGGAAAAAAATTTCTCATTGTGTTTTTCTCGTTTTGATTTTGGTGTTCGTTACTTCGCTAGTCGGTAATTCGTACCCCTTTTGAGTTCGTTGATATATGTTTTAGTTCGACCGATTTCATGGTTCGCGTCGTTTACCTAGGATAGATTGTCATTTTGATTATCAATTGGTTCGTTGAAGAAGAAGAGGGTGTTTACCAAGTTGTTCAAGTGAGAGGTGTAGCTTTAAGATGTACGTTCTTCAGGAAGGTGGTCAACGATAGCGAGTGTTCAGGGACATTAGTAAGATAAAAGTGGTGAAGAGTTGAAAGTACCTAAGACACCATCTGAGAGACGATTGTCCTCGGGATTGGCAGGTACTATTGATGATTCATTTCTATCTTTCTATAGATTGCGTAGGCATCGCTGAGGTAGAAGATCCATAAGTGGAACTATGTGATACATGATTTAAAGATGGGGAGTAGAACTTGGAAACGATATTTGTATGGAGCAAAGAGTGTTATCTACACAGATCATAAGAATCTTTAGCATATATTTGACAAGCGGTTAATATATTTGGAGAAGAGAAGTTGGGTGTGGAATTTCTCAGTGACTACGATTGTCTTATTCGCCACCGTCAAGGAAGGGCGGACATCGTGGTAAGAGCGCTGAGCGGGAGTGAACGAGTGAAACTTAGATGTTTGTGAGCAACGATTATGATAATTCAGTTCGGAGTTAAGAGGATGATACTGACAGCCTAGAGAGAGAGGTTCAAGGATGAGTACATGTAAGAAGAATGATTACTTGGTTTAGACCAGTAAATGGAAAGGAACGAAGATGGAGGAATGTACTTTGCGGACCAGCGATTGGTTTCATTGAGAGAAAGCGTAAGGACATCAATCATGCAAGGTATTTGATACATCCGAGAATGGATAAGACGTATTACTACCTTAGCAAGAGATGTATGGAGGAGTGGGTACGAAGGAATACCGATACTTTATCAAGTGTTTGAAATGCTTGAAGGTAAAGGTTGTAGTCAACGATTATTAGGATGTTGCAACAGCCAGAGGTACCTGGAGATTTTATTAAGGAGGAGTTGGTGAGACTTTTCGCTCGGTGAGTTGGTAAAGAGCCATGGGGTGTCGCGTTGATCATCAAGAAACATGATGAAATATTTACTTCACGATAGTGGTAAACGTGTTATAGAGTTTTGAGAACGCGTATGTAGATGAGTACGACTTATCATTCTCTAATGAGTGAACTAAGTGAGCGTACAAATCAGGCATTGGATGGTGAGCTGAGAGCATGGGTGTGTTTGATTTTGGAGGAAGCCGGGGTATACATTTACCCTTGGCTGAGTTCTCCTATATCAACAATTATCATTCTAGTATGGAGTATGTGTCGTGTGAAAAGTTGTATGGAAGGTAATGTATGTCACATGTTCTGTGGGCAAAGGTTGGAACAAGCTAACTAATTGGTCCTGAACTGGAATGAGAGACTATGAATAAAGTTTTCAGATTTAAGAGAGAGAATTAAGGCAACGAGGTATTCGCCAAAAGAGTTGTGCGGATAATCACCGTAAGCCGGTGGAGTTTGGTGTTGGTGATATTGGGAGGTTAAAAGTATCTCCTTGGAAGGGTGTTGTGCGTTTCGGTAAGAAAGGCAAGCTAGCACCGAGATACGTAGGACCATTTGAGATTTACGGAGAGGATTGGATTTGAGACATATCGGTTGAATTTGCCTGAGGAGTTAAGTAGAGTGCATGATACGTTTCATGTATTTAATTTGAAAAGTGTCTGGCGGATACTAGTCTGCATGTGCCATTAGATGAGATTAAGGTTGACAAGAATCTTCATTTTGTCGAGAAACCTGTTGAGATTATGGATCGAGATGTTAAAGGTTTGAAGTGTGGTGAGATAGCGTTGGTAAAGGTATGGTGGGATTCTAAGCGTGGTCCTGAGTTTGCTTGGGAGCGTGGGGATCAGATGTAATTAATGTTTGTTTTGTGTGTATCCATTATATGTGGTGTTTCCTGCGGTTACCATTTGGATTTTCATTTGCTTCGAGAGTATCGTACCTATCTGTGAGAAGTCGTTCGGATCTTTGGTGTTATTGATCGGTGTAGTGTATCTATTTTCGTGTATCGTTGGAGTGTCGGAGTGTTTTCTATCATATGAATTCGGGTATTTAGTCGTTTCACATTTTTGTGATTCTTTCTCTGTGATTTTATGGGGTGGTATTATTCCGCTTAAATGTCCATAAATTTTCTTTGCTGTTGTGAGTGGTGACTAGAGTAGTTGAAATCTCGGAACGTGATTTCCCTAAGTGGGGGATGATGTAACAACCGTGGTTTTAGCAGGTCAGTTTGACTGATAGTCTTGACTCGGTTGACGTTTGTTTGGTGTCTCTTAGGTGATTGAAGTGATATAAGAGTGATATAGATGAGTTTTAGCACTAAATCCCTTTGCGTAAATGGTTTTTATTGTGATTTGGAAAGTATTGAATTTGGGAAAGTTCATTTCGATCGCCTTTGTGGTGTAGAAATGACTTGTGAAGTTTTGGTGTTTTTGTGTTTTTGCGTAACGAGTCTTCGTTCATATATTTGAGCGTTAGCAAGTTACGAGGAGTTTATTTTTATGTTTTATACATTTATAAAAGGTGAAAATCTATTTTTGGAAACTTTATTTTTGAAAATGATATTTTTCCGGTTTGTCGTAAAAACTAAGGTTTATCGCGTAAGGCGTTAGGATTGGCTACGGGTATTTATAAAATATGAAAAGTATGAGGTTTTGAGTGTAATAAATTAATTTAATAAAAAAATAAAAAAATATATATGTATATAAAAATCGGCTAGAAGGGGATAAGGGGGAAAAAGGAAACCTAATTTGAGTCCAAATATGACTCTTAGGCCCAAGGAATCCTAGTCCAACCCAAACAAGCCCAACCCTTACCCATATAATCATAACCAACGACCCTAAATCCATTTTTCTGCAAATTTGAGTCGATCACAAGGGCAAGAGAAGAGGAGAAAAATTAGGGTTTATAGTTTTGAAGCTAAAATCAAGAATCAAGGTAAAATCCTTAAAACCTAAATTCAATTAATTGATTAATTATTGGTATTCATGTAATATTAAATATGATAGATCTAGGGTTTTTAAACTTCTGTAAATTAATGTTATTAAACATTTTGGGATCAATTAATGATAATAGTATGGTGATTGGTTAAGAGAATTGAGCGTAAAATATGCTAGTTATTGAGTTAGGGTTTTGACATATTTGTAAGGCTGTAAAGATACGAGTGTATTTAATAGATGGTGAAGAGTTAGATCACGAATTTTTAGTCTAAATTGAAGTTTAATGAAACAGATTTCCAAAAAGTCCGGCCACGATTGATTTCAAGGTCTGGAAGTTAGTCTTTTGATTTTTCTTTGATAAGGTGTCAAAGCTGTTAAACCGGGACAGAATTTGGGTAAAAGTTTGATAGTGAATTGTGGGTGAAAAAGTGGTATTTAGGTTAGCCCTTCTGGAATAGTTGAGTTTTAGGTTATCTTAGACTACCACGAAAAGGATTCACGATAAAAAGTTGTAGAAGTATTTTTATTTTAATTAAAACTTTTTGGTGTGCGTTCAGATCCGAATTTGGATAGTTGACAAGTTTGATTTTCTTGTGAGTACTTGTGTGTGTTATTAGTCCATGGCCTTCTAGGATTAGCTCGTATGCTTATGAGAGACCATGGTGAATTTTTGGTGTGAGTTGTTGAGCTTTAATTGTTATGATTTCATGTGGGTGAATGTACCCTAAAATTCTGCGTTTTCTGATTTTAAAAGTGCAAGGGATTTAGTGAGTATTAGTGTTTGGTGGTGGTTAGTATGGAGTCTAGGAGATCCATGGTGGGTCATACGAACCTTAGCCATCCATCATTTGAGTATTACATGGGTTGTAGCTTTTAGCTAGGCCTTGTGTAACGTGGACTTATTTGTGTTGTTTAGATTTGTGATATGTGTTGTGGAAGCTGCAAGGTTTGAGGTGAGTTCATAGTCCCATATTTTTACTTTGTTTTAAACTTGGGATGGGAATGATGCTTGTCTTAAATGTTTGAGTTACTGTGATTATGTATGTGAAAAAAGAGCTTGGACTTATAATGTTATCGTATGCATGCTATGTGTGATTATTTGCTTGTGTGGATATATATGTGAGTCGATTAGGAGGATGCTTATCCTGTTGCTCGCGCATATGACCTAATTGATGCTGTAATCATTGTGGGATCAGAGGACACGAGCCGTCCTGTTGTAATCATTGTAGGGTCGGAGGACACGAGCCGTCCTGTTGTAATCATTGTGGGATCGGAGGACACGAGCCATCCTGTTGTAATCATTGTGGGATCGGAGGACACGAGCCGTCCTGTTGTTGCCTTTGTGTGTGATTATTGACTTTCAAATACATGTAGCTATATGATAACTGTAATTTATTTGTCCAGCTATATTTTATGACCACAGTAAACTGGTTGCCTTGAGAGTGTTTGCGTGTCTTAAACCTATGAATCTCACCAACATTATGTTGACGTTTTAAGCATCATTTTCAGGTGAGCTTTCTAAGGATAAGATAGAAGGATTTGATTAGACGAGACCTTAGCTGCATTGGAAGTGGTTTATCTGTGCGTATGGAGTTTATCATGTTGTTATCTTTCGGGTATTGTTATGACACTTTGTGTCTATACTTTGCCATTTTTATTGCATGTAGTTATTCTCTATATAAACACCATGTGTTGTGATGATATCCATGAAGTTACACCCTCGCGTTTCCGCCTTGGCGAGGTGTGACAGTTGTAAAAATAATGTCATTTGAAACAGATAATATAAATAAATAAACAATAAATATTTATGAGAAACCATACGTTTTTTGCGCATTCAAATATATTATCTTCACACTTCATAAAAACTTTTCTATATTATGATATGCACTTTGAAACCCTAATTTGTACATTCTCTTCATATTTCGAATAAATCATCAGCGATAATGAATGAACTAAACATGTTCCTGAGTTGTAAATATAATGCCATCAGAAACTAATTATATACATTAAAAAACAATAAATATTTATGAGAAACCATGATTCTTTATAAGAAACTAATTGACTCAAGTGTGCATGAGATTGTCACAACAGTGTACATTTTATATTCTGATGTGCACCTCGAAACCCTAATTTTGAATAAATCATCAGCAGCTTCAACAATCTCAAACTCATCTTCTTGCACACCATGCACACTAAAAATACATGGATACAATTAACAATAATAAAAAAATGATCATTGACATGATTTATTTAGAAGGAATAACCCTTCCACGAGATTGTCACAACACTGTAGAAATAATAATAATAATAATAATAATAATAATAATAATAATAATAATAATAATAATAATAATAATAATAATATTGTGATAGGGAGGTGGATATATGCATTAAACATCGGCATAATATTGTGCGTGATGTTCTTGTTGATATATTCTCTCAGTCCGGAATTTCAGCTCGTAAGGAGGTGGATATTGGGCTTTTTGGTGATAAGGATAGATCTTTGCGCCCAGCTGATATATTACTTTACTCTTGGGATGGTGGGCTTGATGTTTGTGTTGATCTTACGGGGTCGTCACCTTTGACACAATCTGGTATGATTGATTTTATGCCAGGTCGTGCGGTTATTGAAGCTGCACAACGTAAACGTGTCAAGTATGAGGCTAAATGTGTGGATATCGGATATGGGTTCCTCCCCTTCTCTTTCTCCTATTTTGGAGAACTTGAGAAAGATGCAGTAACTCTTCTAAAGCGTATTCGACGTTTCTCTACGAATCATGACATTGTAGCATGGGCTGCCGTTCATATTTTTAATAGGATTGGTTTCTCTATTGCTAGAGGTGTGGGGACCCAGTTGGTTTCTCGGCTCCCCACCAATTTCTTGTAAAATCCTGTTTATTGTTAATAAAAGTGATGGTTTATAATAAAATAATAATAATAATAATAATAATAATAATAATAATAATAATAATAATAATAATAATAATAATAATAATAATAATAATAATAATAATAACAATAACCGTTTTTTACTGTGGGCGATTATGGAGATCGGGAGATCGACCTTGATCTCGCTTCTTCTTCCCGCTCATCCCTGCCACTTCCTTTCAAGATTCTCTGTTGATAATCGGTACTGTTTCGTTTTTGCTTGTTCCGTTTTTTAGGGTTTTTGTTTTAGGGTTTTCGTTTTTGCTTGTTCCGTTTATTAGGGTTTTCACGTTTGTGGTGTGGTGGGTTGGTTGTCTGCTAGACTGTGGTTACTTCTTGGGTTGTTACCGTGGTCTTGCTAGTGGGTTTGTGGCCTGGTTGTGTAGTGGTTTGATTGGTTACACGGTTGTACGTATCGGTTACTTTTTCATACGGTTTGTGGGTTTCTTTGGTAGTGTAGTTTTCTGCTGCGTTTTTCTTCCTGGCTGTTTGTGACATCAGTCTTGAGGTTCAGTTGGTTGTTGGTTACGATTGCTGCTGAGGTTCAGTTGGTTGTTGGTTTCGACTGTTTGATATATTCTGTATGAGCAGTTTTTCTGTAGTGGCTACGACTTTTTGATATTCTGTGGTTGTTGGTTGTTGGTTTCAGTTGATATATTCAGTTGGTTGTTGGTATATTCAGTTGATATATTCTGCTAGACTGTTTGATATATTCAGTTGGTTGTTGGTTTCGACTGTTTGATATTCTGTTTGGATACGACTTTTTGATATATTCTGTAGTGGTTTTTCTGCTCCTTGCATGTGCTACAGTAGCCTAAGTCTTTTAGGTTTCTGTTTGGTATATACTGCTACAGTGTATGAGCAGTTTGCATTTATTGGTTCTTTGGTGCTTTGTTGCTTGAGGTTTGGTTGCGAGGGGTTGTACTTTGTTCGTTTTGTTGCTATGCCCGTAGCAAAATTTCATTGCCCCTTCGTGGGCCTCAATGGATGTCGGGATGGTGGTGGAAACGGGCTAACTAAAACTTATTTGATCACTCATCTTCGCGATCGGCACTTTAATGGTGAGGCTCAACTTATTACTAAGCATTCTCTTTTAGCGGATTTGGCTATTTTCGAAAGGGCTGAGACTACTCTTAGGCGTATGGGGATGTAGTTGTGTGGTGTTTGTTTTAAAACGCATACCTTCCGGGCTAAGTGTCGCCATGGTACGGGATCTGATTTTGTGTCTCCTCCGGATTGTGGTGATGGTGTTGTTCGGTTTGTATTATATGATCTCACCAAACCACAGGTTCCCTCCCATGTTGATGTTGTTGAGGATTTGGTTTTGGATGGGCTTGGTGGTTTCGATTTACCTCTTCTTGATTCCTTATTCTCTAAGGGGCTGCGTACTGTCAAATCCATCCCTCCTAAATGTCGTTTGGAGTTCTCTCGTGTTTTGAAAGGAGCCCTTGACAAGGTAATCTGCGCTCCTAATGACATTTCTTGTTGGGTTGATTTGTTAGTCTTGCCTCTTTGTCTCCTTAAAACCTTTTACCCGAGGAGTAGTCAAGAATGTAGGTCGGCCAATAAGCGTCAACGCCAGGAAGAATATATTGTTAATGCTATTCGGGCGTGGGGTACCCCTAGTGGTAGTATACAGATTGTGCGTGACGTTTTAGCCGAACCCTCACCTGTTTGGTCTAATATTGATGATGACAGTTCGGATTTGGGTGACCGCAATGTCAAGCAATGTAAGAGGAAAATTTGTGATGGTCATTATACTGCTGCGGTGAGAGTTCTTTCGTCTTCTGGTATTGCACCTTACGATGTTTCTACTCTTGAGGACTTAAAAGCTAAGCACCCTTTCCAGTCTGCTCCTCTTTTGCCTGATATACCCATTGATCATCATCACCTTACTGCATCTACTGCTACGGTTCTTGACATGATTAAGAGTTTCCCTCGTGGTACTTCTTGTGGGCGAGATGGTTTGCGCGCTCAACACCTTTTGGATTGTTTAAATGGTGCGGCTGTGGCTATTTCTGATGAATTGATCGCATCTATTACCCAAGTGGTAAGCCTTTTCCTTGCTGGTAAATGCCCGAGGGAGTTGGGTGAGTACATTGCTAGTGCTCCTCTCACACCCTTAGTCAAACCAGGTGGGGGTATCCGTCCTATTGCTGTTGGGACTGTTTGGAGGCGGTTAGTTTCCAAGGTTTGTGCGTCCATGATTGGCCATTCTTCAGACGGTTATTTAGATGATTTACAATTTGGTGTTGGGGTATCGGGAGGAGGGGAGGCTATTCTTCATGCAGTGAATCGTTTGGTTGAGGATCGTGGGGGTGATGTTGGTCTTTCTATGTTGTTGGTTGATTTTAAAAACGCTTTCAACATGGTGGATCGGGCTGTTATGTTTTGTGAGGTTCGGCTTCATTTTCCGGCTATTTCACAATGGGTGGAATTCTGTTACTCTAGCCCCGCTTGGGCCTCTTCTTTTTGCTTTAGTGTTACATCCCCTGGTATGTAAGATTAGAGATTCTTTTAACCTTTCTTTTCAAGCATGGTATCTGGATGATGGTACTGTTATTGGAGATACTTTGGTTGTGGGTAAGGTTTTAGAGTTGATTATGATGGATGGACCTAGTCATGGCTTACACCTCAACGTTGATAAAACTGAGGTCTTTTGGCCAAAGGAAGATCCTAGAAGCAGATATGCGGGTGTGTTCCCCCCCAATATTTCTCGCCCCGTGCATGGTGTTAAATTATTGGGTGGGCCTGTTAGTGTTGATTTTGAGTTTGGTAGTAAGCTGGTTTTGAAAAGGGTAGCTAAAACCATTGATCTTATGGATGCTGTTGCTAAACTTAACGACCCTCAATGTGAGTTGTTGCTACTCCGTGCATGTGCAGGTATTTCCAAGTTGTATTTTTCTATGCGCACATGTTCCCCCAGGGTCTTTGAGTGTGCTCAGGTTTCTTTCGATACGGCACTTCGTTCTTCATTGGAACGTATTGTCACTGCCTCTGGGCCTGGTTTTGGTGATTGGCATTGGAGACTTGCCACCCTTCCCTTTGCCTTTGGAGGGCTTGGTGTTTATTCTGCAGGAGATGTCTTGAAATATGCTTTTCTTGCGTCTAGACTTCAATCTGCTAGCTTACAGACTAAGCTTCTCCATAGTTCTGGTATTGTAACTGATGGTCCCTCTTTTGATGATGCTTTATGTACGTTTAATATGGATATGGATTTTGACCTTTTGAGTAACCTAAGCGAAGTCGCTGCCCCCAAACTCATGAAGAAATTGGCAGATATATATTTCGGTCGGGTTACCCAAACTGTTGAATCTACATTCCATCTTTCTCCTCGACAGATGGCGCTATGGAGCTCTCTAAAGGAGGATCATACTTCAGATTGGCTCAGGGTGGTTCCTATATCTGGTTTGGGTCAAACTATGAATGCCCGGACATACCGTTGTGTGTTGTGCTATCGGCTGGGTGTTCCTCTTTTCACTGTTCAGGTACCGTGTTCAGCTTGTTCTCGTGTTTTTACTGGAGATATTTATGGGGATCACGCGGTTTCTTGTGCGGGTATTGTTGGCATTAAACATCGGCATAATATTGTGCGTGATGTTCTTGTTGATATATGCCCTCGGTCCGGAATTTCAGCTTGTAAGGAGGTGGATATTGGGCTTTATGGTGATAGGGATAGATCTTTGCGCCCAGCTGATATATTACTTTACTCTTGGGATGGCGGGCTTGATGTTTGTGTTGATCTTACGGGGTCGTCACCTTTGACGCAATCTGGTATGATTGATTTTAGGCCAGGTCGTGCGGTTATTGAAGCTGCACAGCGTAAACGTATCAAATATGAGGCCAAATGTGTGGCTATCGGATATAGGTTCCTCCCCTTCTCTTTCTCCTCTTTTGGAGAACTTGAGAAAGATGCAGTAACTCTTCTAAAACGTATTTGACGTTTTTCTACGACTCAAGACATTGGAGCACGGGCTGCCGTTCATATTTTTAATAGGATTAGTTTCGCTATTGCTAGAGGTGTGGGGGCTCAGTTGGTTTCTCGGCTCCCCACCAATTTCTTGTAAAATCCTATTTATTGTTTATAAAAGTGATAGTTTATAAAAAAAAAAAATAAAAAAAAAATAATAATAATAATAATAATAATAATAATAATAATAATAATAATAATAATAATAATAATAATAATAATAATAATAATAATAAGAGAGAATTGCAAAAATCGTCCTTAAAGTTTGGTCAAATTGCACGTTTCATCCCTAAAGTTTGGAAAGTGCAAGGATCGTCCCTGTAGGAAAACCTTTGGTGCAAGTATCGTCCTTTTGGGGGAAACCTTTGTTGCAAGTATCGTCCCTGTGGGGACGATATTTGCACCAAAGTTTTCTTCACAAGGACGATTCTTGCACTTTCCAAACTTTAGGGACGAAACGTGCAATTTGGCCAAACTTTAGGGATGATTTTTGCAATTCTCTCCAATAATAATAAACGAACATTTAAAAATACACAACGGAAGTAAACAAAATCGAACACACAAACTCAAATTAAAAAATATTAATAAAACCCTGAACATCATCATATTATATATATCAAGTGAATCAAAAAGTCTTAATTAATAGTTAAAATTGAACCTCACCTGACTGTATTGTTTCTTCACTGATATCCATTGCATCGTTTGCGACTCATTCAGCATGGAATTCTGATATGGTAGGTGAAAGAAATCATCAAATGAATTTCTTTTAGACATACGGTGGTTATCAAAATTCACTTTACCAACATCTTTATCTTAAATTTAAATTGTCCAAACTTTCAATGGATGATATCATGGTCCACAAGACAAAATTTTGTCAAATAAAATGTGCCATAAGTTAATGTTAAATTATCATAAGCGCATGATGCTATTTAAATAATAATACTAACTAATATTAAGCATGCATATACGAAGGTGATGAAGTTCTTTTTAATTGTCTATGGCATTTGTAGTTCCCAAGAATATACTCCAATGAGTGGGGTTGCCCGTGCGTTGCCGCGGGAGTGGATTGCAAGATGGTATTTTTGTGTGAACCTTTTATTTTTTTAGGTTTATAACGTTTTATTTTATAAAGGTTGTATTTGATTGAAGTTATTCCTAGGTTCCATTTAATAAGTCGTTGGTATGACATTTGTGTTTATATTTTATTTTATTTTTGTTGATCCTGTATTAAGAAACGTCTTGTGATGATAACTTAATTTCTTATTAATTTTTTTAATGTTTTATTTATAGAAGTTAAACTTGTACTGTTTTATTTTATACAAATTGTATATTGTTATGTTTTTTGGTTGGTCTGGGTTTGTTAGTTGGGCTAATGGGTTTTTTTTATTTCTTTTACACGTGTGACCCAATCATAATAGATAGAGGTTGTTGCCACTTTTGCCGTTTATTTTTTTCACCGCTTCACACTTTAGACTTAGGGTTGACAATATCTGTATCAAATCTAATCTCAGAAATTTGTATAACAATTGGGTATTTGCCAAGCGTTCTATAATCAAAATTTAATGGCTCCTAGGTTTCGAAAGTGTCAAGAGATCGCAAGACAGATTGGTGATAGGCGAATCAATAAGATTCTTGGTGCAATTTTTTCTCGAGAAAAGGAAGCGTACCCGTGTGATGAAAGGGTTATAATGAGAGGATTGAAGAGGTGCAAGCTAGGATCGATCACAGGCACGAGATTATTATTGAGTTGGAAAAGTTTGGGTTTGACCCTATTGTAGATGAGCCTTTGGCTGTTTTAAAGGCAGCAAAGCAAGATGATTTGGCAGAGAGAGCACGGTTGATTCAGATGATCCATATTGCTGCTTTACGTGTTATTGAGAAATCAAGGATGGTGAAGAAGATGAAGATTGTTAAATAATGTTGTTCATTTTAGTGTTCTTTCTGTTTTTTAAGCTTTGAAAGTGTCGTTATGGTTTGGGTCAATCTTTTGTGTAAAAGTGTCAAGGGTATGTATAGTTTTATTATGGGTGTTTAAGTAACATATGGTATGTGTTTTGGTTGGTTAAAAGGTTGATTGTAGGTAGAAGTGGTTTAGTTTTTATGGTCGTATGAAAAAAAATAAATAAATAAAACTTTAGTGTATGCTGATGATGGTAGTAATGTACCAGTATTATAAATAAAATAGTGTACTGTTTGTGTTTCATAGAATATATGTCATTCCTTTTTTTTTTTTTTTTTTTTTTTTTTTTTTTGGTTATTAAAATTAAATGGTTAGAAGGAAATAGAATGTGAGGCTATTATAGATTGGTTAAATGAAATGGTTAGACAAATGCATGTGTAAAATACATTTTGGGAATTACAGCTGCTGAGAAAAGCTGAATCAGATAAGGAATATGTTCTATTTGGATAAGGCAACAATTTTAAAGATATGTATCTGGAGATTCTTGGTTTGTGGAGTTCTCTCTCTCTCTCTCTCTCTCTCTCTCTCTCTCTCTCTCTCTCTCTCTCTCTCTCTCTCTCTCTCTCTCTCTCTCTCTCTCTCTCTCTCTCTTGGTTATTTATCTTTGTTTGCTGAGATTAAAAGTAAATGAAGTGGAATTCATACCCTTTGTAGGGGGAAGGTTAGTTCTTCAACTGCATATGCATTTATAGAATAGTCTACGTGTGGCTGCCAGTGATTATTTTAACTAAGATCGGATAATGGTATTGTACATTCAAAATATTAGTCATTTGGCATATTAGTTTGCATTAAGAAATAAGTGCATAGTGTTTATAAGAAGAATGCATATTTGAATTGAGACATGTTTAGTTTTTTCAAAAAGAAAGTATAGTAATATATGGCTTGTGTACAAATATAGGATAGTTGGTTATTATATGTATTTGCATACTTTTAAATTTTTATTTGGAAGACCAAGAGAGTATTTTTAAAGTTTGTATTTTCTAAGAGATGGAAGTTCTTTTAGAGTCTTGTTATAGGCTTCTCTTCTTTGTCTTTTATATTATTGCATTACACTGTTTTACATATGAAACATACCCTAAATAGATACTATTTATAACACCCCCAAAATTTGGTACAGCGGAAGACTTACAAGCTTTCGGGGTGCTACTGGGATTGGTATACACAACACAAGTATAGCTAAATCGGAGAATAATTTTCATTACATAAACATTCCAAAAATTAGCTTAAAAGTTTACAGATAGTTAAAAGTGTAAGATAATGCCCAAAGGGTTTAAAAGATTGGTCCCCAAAGTAATATCAGAGTTTTTGTCGATCCATCGCCCATGCCAATTCGCCAAGCCTCCAATAGCTATCATCTTTAAGCATCATCTTATTCTCCTGAGAAAACATGCTAAAAAGTCAGCTACGCTGGTGAGTTCACAGGTTTAAGTTATAAAGCAGTTATGGACCTGAAGAGTTAAGCGTTATGTGTGACTAGAGGCAGGCATAGATTTCGCAATTCAACATCAATCCAAATCAATCTCAACATAGTGGTCGTAGTGAGTGGGCCCCTCGGCGGTCACTAGCCAGGAATACGTTATAGCAAGGAACCACCCATTGCTACCCTAACTAGGCCATAGATAGATATCTATTCTTAGCTAGGTTCCAAGGCAGCCACAACAAAGTCAACATCTACCGCAAATCTAACCTTAACTAGCCAACACAATATAGCAAAACTAAAAGTAGTAGCAGGTCCGAGAAAGTAGTTTGCATGTTTTCTCCCCCAAGTTTAGAAAGCAATAAAGTTCGAGTAAAAGTGGGGCTATGAACTCACCTCGATTCCAGCAAAGCACAATCACAATTATCATAGATCAGACAATAAGCCAATCAATAGTAAGCAATAAGCAGCTAGAAAGTCTCGGCACTAAGTTATCTTGGCACAGATAATCAACAGAAGCAGAGAAGAACTAGCAGTTAACAAGTGACGGCAACTACGGACTCAGCACAACCTAATCACGTAGAATTTTACTTAATACCATTTCTAAAAAGTTTAACGTATCCCAAAAGTTCCCATATATCTTCCGTATTGCTTTCCAAAATATCTATTTAAAAATTGTTAGTTAGCGTTTGGTATCGTTGTGTGTGTGCATTAGAGACAAAGTCTCGACTCGAGTGAACTCATGCCAAACAAGCATATCAAGTATATCCATGTACGTGCAAGTAAAGTAACTTATAATGGCATATAGAATCAATCAAGTAGTTCACGTAAGCATGTAATATCATACAAATCACGTCTCATGTCAAAGCTACGGTCAAATGATATGACCTTAAGAGTCGACAAGTTCTCGTACGAAGGGTCGATCTCTTATCAAATTCGTCCACTTGATAAGTTTAACCATTCTTCCGTTTACTTATTGATTCTAAAGTTACATCGTCCAGTAATAGTCATAGGATACATTTCTCATTAATAATGTCTTCCGATACACTCGTCGAGTTCTTATCGTCTTTTTAGTCCGATAATTCTGATAACCGTATCGGTTGATTTTATTAACGTTAAATTATCCGTAACTTGATATAAGGTGTAATAAATACTAATTGTATAGTATGTCTTAGTTTGTGTGCACTCGAAACACTTAATAACTCGCCTTTAATAATATTTATCCAAAAACAATTCCCATGTTTATATAATAAAGTTTTCGTCAAAATTCCTTTACTTTTTTTTGTAAGTTAACATTTAACGCTAGCGATATGATTTATATTTAAAACTTATTACTATATATATACACTTAGGCATATATATATATTTTTGCAAGCTTATGTACACATATTTATGTACATATATATATGTTGTATATTGTTTTATTTCATTTTTACTAGTTATTACTTATTTCGAGTTCACGAGTCTGGGTCATCACTCCCGAATTTTTATAATAATCATAATTGTCAATATGTCCAACTATGCTCTACCAATCCATGTTACGGCGTTGTCGAAGTCAACTATGACTAAAAAGTCAAAGTGACTTCAACGTTGCACAAAGCTCATAAGTTATAATCATCTTATGTGAAAAGAAACAAATGACGAGTCTCATATCCCCCCGTGACTACATCCCTCCAAGCCCCCCATCACCATCTTCCCTATCAACATCATTCTTTGTCCTCAAAACCACTCCCCAATCCCACTAATCCCCCAAAAACTATACCTACCACCTTAAGCCAGTCACACGATGACATGCTGGCAATCCACACCAAGTTTGGGTGCCAAAGATGGAGTAAAGGGCTAGGATCAATGGAGCTTTAATCAAAGGTTGAGATTCCTTCAAATGAAGCACAAAGTTGTCCAGCTCAGTGATTATCTCAGTGAGGAAGCACACCAAAGAGAAGACAAGAAGGAAGCTAAGGTGTACCTACCACTAGGGTTTTAGTATAAATAGGTGATCATTGTAAGCCTCAAGGGCATACCCTTTTCTTTTGTAATTTTCTATCTTAAGAACCTAGTTTCAATCTGTAACTTTATTTATCAAGTTTAATGAAAGTTTAATTTAGTTTTTAAAAAATTCGAGTTCTATTCAAAAGTCAAGTTCTTTTTTTTCTTCTATCTTTTAAGTTCTGCTTGTTAAAATTTAAGGTCTCATTGACTGGTTGTTTCAATTGGTTAAAGAATATTTGAATTAAAAGGAAGTGGAAAGTCAGAAAAGAAACGGAAAAAGAGAAAAGAGAGAAAAAAATTCAAAAAAAATATATATATATGAAGGATTGTTGAAAAGAAGTAGCAGTAGCAGGGTATGATTGAATGGAGTATTGTCACAACTCACCATTTCACGTCATTTACCATTTCAGGTCATTTTCCGAAACTTTGACTTTTTACTATTCATAAATCACTATTCATCAAAACACTATTCATCATTTTACTATTCATCGTTTTCGAGGTCAGTTTGATATTCTGAGAAACTTTTTGGAAATTTACTATTCACCGAACACTATTCATTTCCGGAAAAGTTTTCACTATTCACTTGCATTACTCATTTCATCGTAAATTTAGTTTACGGGTATTCAAATTCGCGTAACCGGATTGGTTTAGGTGCGAATTCATTTCATTAGTGTTAAGTACACTGCATACGGACTGGGGATAGTCTGCATATCATCATAACAGCATTTTCATGTTATACCACTCTCAGGATTTTCAAATTACTATATTCAGTACATTTAACGTTTTTACGTATAAGTATTTATAGTAAACGTTAACACCCGGTTTATACACGACGAATATATTTAAATATTCTCACAATGGTCCCGACATATTTTTATATCCATTTTAATATCATAAAAGTTATAACATTCAGTTACCCAGTATTTTGGAAATTTATTTTATTTATAACGTACGCGTATGAATATAACGACGGTTTTCGTGAAAACTAAACAATAATCACCCGATCACTCAGTAAATGCACCCAACATATTTTTAATATGTTTTCAACATTATTATGACTTTATTTCATCCCGGTAAACTTCGTGAACATTTATTTCTAATAAAACCGGTACCCGATTGTAACTAAAAACACAAACTAGCACATAATTCATGCAAGGTTTTCTAATTAAATCAAAAGCACCCTACCCCCCCCCCCCCTTCACCCTTGAAAAACCGGCCCATGAGACACCCCTTTTAACCTTAGGCATTAATTCCTAGTTTTATACAATAAACCTCTAAAATCATTTCATTAACCAAAAACCTAAATCATAATTCATTTTTTTAGCTAAGATCAAAAATAATCTTTCTCTTCTTCCTCTTGCAAACCCACGACCCAACCATCACACCAAGATCAAGTGATCATTTTTCATAAGTTATAACACTAAACTTGTTCCTTTTACTTGACTAATCAAGAATCAATCAAGAAAAACACAAGAACATCAAGCATAATCATCATCTAATCATCTCATTTTTCAAGTAAGTTATCAACATTATTTTTTCATGAAACATCTTATATTTACATGTATTTCATGAGTATCATGCTAAAAACCATGTACAACTAGCTATACCACCATTTATTTTGTGTAAAATGAAACATACAAACCCTAACTTTTTAGTTATGAATCCCCTTGCTATAATAACTTGGTTAGGAGTCCATGGCACCCTAAGAAGGTGTATGGTAGGATTAGATTAGCTATGTGGTGATTACAAGAGGATTGGTGATGGTAGAAATTAGTTTTAAACCTTGAAAACTTGATTTGGAACCTATTTTAGACATGCTGTCCCGTTTTGTAAAAATCTGGAAAATCAGTAAACACCAAGGAGACTTTGGCAAAATTTTTAGAAAATACTTTCAAAAACGAATCCGTAGGCGAAAGAACGGATTAAAAAGAGTTTATAACGAAGGAGTTATGATTTTTGCAAGATTGTAGACGAAAAGTATTTTTCTGAAAATAGTTGCTGTTGGACGTTTTTCGTCGGTCAAAAAGAGGCTTTAGACGTAACCCGGAGGAGCCGAGCTTTCCAAAATATATTACTACATACTAAGACGTAACCGTGGATATAAAGAACAAGTAAAACGGACAAGTAACGACAAAGATATTCACGTTTGAATATCGGCTAAAACCATTTTATATTTGACAGCTTTTAATAAAAGTGGCACAAAAACTACGAAGTACATTTATAAGCTAGAAGTAATATTAAGTACCAAGCTTTATAACTAATGTGGTATTGGTTATTACAAGTATGTTTTCATCATTTCAAGGCGATATTACAAAGATTACAACCCGAGTATTTCAACACTAACATGGAAACATACGTTATATATATATAAGTATATATATATTACAACTAGCTTATTATATTTGCTAATAGCAATATTTTTCCAAATTCTTGGATTATATATTTTTTGATAACACAAGTGTTTTTCCAAAGAGTAGAGTGGTATAGAAACATGAGCATGGACATTCATAACATCATTTGTTGATCTAAATGAGATCATTCATCATTCATTATAGGTTGCGGCAGTTAACCGATCATTGTTGTTCATTGCATATCATCGCAGTATCATCAGTTGAGGTGAGTATTCATATCCCCGTATACATTTTTATTGTTTTCAAATCCCACGGGGGAGAATACATTGCACCATTTCAGTACGAGCCCAAGTATCAAAACCTATGTACATAGCTTAAGTAGCTTGTCTGCCATGTGATAAGTCCCCTGTAACATCATGAACCGTTAATTTACCGCTAAGCGAGAGTGAGTGGATAGATCTATCGAGGGTGACGCCTCCATCCGTGGTAGTGAGTACCAACAGTAAGCGGATGCATGTCATGTCTTTTACATTTGAGTGTTTGGCAGAACATTCGGGAGGGGCATAGAATTTCATCAGTCATAGCTTCGGTGTCATGAGCTTAAGGCTATTGTACTATTTTTACGTGACTTTTGTCATGCATTTATACTTGTGGTGGCCGTACAAACATTATATTTCATAAACCTATGATTATTCACCAACATTCGTGTTGACCGTTTTCGCAATGTATTTTCAGGTAACTAAGGCATCATCATATTACATGCATGGAGTCACATTAGGGTGTGCCAGGGATGACGCACTACATTTTGGATTTTCATGCACTTGTGTAAATTATCGTTTGACTTTTCCTGAACTTGTTTTCTGTAAACGTTTCAACCTTTGGGGACCTATGTTTTGTAGCACTGGATGCTTTTAAATAAATCAAACGATATGTATTTTCCAAACGACACTTTAGGTCGTTCAATATTTCCTTGTTATGGTGCTATGACAGTTACACCCCCAGGCATTCCATTCCGCTGCAAGTCAGGTAAATTGGGGGTGTGACAGATTGGTACCAGAGCTAAGGTTATAGAGAACTAGGATGTATCATTGACCCTAGACTATAACCACATTATCATAGCATCTCATCATTTCATCATAAGTGCATGTTCATTGTTTATGGTGATTTCATTACGAGTTATTTATTTTTATTTCACCTTGATTATCACAGAACCATGTCTGCAAACCCAAATGTTGTTGTACTGTACACCATCACAGACTCCGATAGTGAAGACTCTATGTCTTCTACTGCCCGTTCACCACCACCTATTGAAGACTCTATGTCTTCTACAGTCCGTTCACCACCACCTAGCCCTATTGTACCTGAGTTGCCACTTTTGGCATCAGATGATGACACAGAGCCTTTCGAGGAGGAGGAGACGGCTCCTACTCCTCCTGTCCATCCTATTGTACCATTAGATGTCACCCGAGTGCCCACAGACACACCATCTCCTACCACTACTATCCAGTCTGAGCCGAGACTTATGTTTCGTAGGGAAAAGACTATCCAGGTTGCTAGTAAGAGAGTTCGTTATGCTACATCTACTTATAGGACCCTACCTAGTCCTACTGTGCCTACACCACCACCATCAGCCATACCCACTGCTACCCCTATATCCACCTCACTCTTGCCGCTCAGGAAGCGCGCAAGGTTTACCACTCCAGATTCACCTACCACTACAGAGTCAGAATCAGCAGAACCACCACCAGTATACCACGTAGGTGAGAGTTCTAGAGCGGCTGCAGCTAGGAGCCCTACACCCGTCACATTAGAGGATCAGATGGGTGCTCAGCAGGAGCAAGTAGATAGGTTGGGGTATAGAGTTGATGAGATCATTACTACTCGACTTGAGACTGTCGAGGAGCAGGTTGAGGATTTAGTTCAGGGCAGGGTTGGTATTGATGTGACATACCATGGACTTGAGGCACGACAGTTGAGGCATCAGGAGGAGATTGAGCTACTTAGGGATGAGTTACCTGAGATTCGAGATAGAGCTCAGGCGACACAGGAGACTCAGTGGGAGCAGGTAGATCAGTTGGCATTGCTTCGAGAGAGGTTGGTCATTTTGGAGGGCAGGGATGTTTCTTCTCAGTTACGAGTTCAGCATCTGGAAGAGATCGTGGTTGCGATGGATCGTGAGATTCGCCGCTTGAGGGGAGAGCCTGGAGCATCTGGAGCTCCTGGACCATCTAGAGCACCTTGAGGAGCATAGACATAGACTAGTATTATATTAGCTTTTACTATTTCCTAGTCCCGAGGTGTGGGACGTAGTTCAAGAACTTGTAGTCTTTTGGTTGTTGTACAAACAAATATATCAAGTGCGACTCTACTATGTTGGAAATGTTGTGCTATATATATATATCGGTCTACGTCGGCCGAAATTTTCATGTATTATATTCATGAGTTGTGATTATATTTATGATGTTTCATGGTTGCTCTTTATGGTTAACGTATTTATACTTGTTGTGGTTGTATCTATACGTGTCGTGGTTGTATTATTACAGGTTGTGGTTGTACTCGTACATGTCGTGATTGTATTTATACTTGTTGTGGTTGTATATATAAATGTTGTGGGCGTATATTTTTGTACGATGACTATTTCTATTATAGTTTTCTCATGGTTGTTGTCGATTATTATTTATCAGAAGTATGGCGCCAAAGAAGGCAAAGGTTACCTCAGAAACACCTGCCATGACACAAGCAGCTATCCGCAAGTTGGTCAGGGATAGTGTAGCAGAAGCTCTAGAGACTGAGAGAGCTGAAGTTGCTGCTAGGGCTGCTGAGGTTCCACCTACTGCTGAAGTGGTTCAACCCACTACTAGGCGTGAATGTACTTGGAAGGATTTCAAGACTAGTGATCCTATCAAGTATAAGGGAACAGAGGGAGCGGTTGCTTTAATCCGCTGGTTTGAGAAGACTAAGAACGTCTTTCTCATGTGTGGTTGTCAGGAGGTTAACAAGGTAAAGTTTGCTACAGGTATGCTGCTGGATGAAGCCATGTCTTGGTGGAATTCGTATGCCCAGCCCATTGGTATGGAGAATGCTTACAAACTCACGTGGGCTGAATTTAAGAAGTTGATGACAAAGAAGTTTTGCCCTCGTACTGAGGTGCAAAAGCTAGAAACAGAGTTCTACCAGTTAGTAACTAAAGGAGATGATATTGAAACTTATATCAGGAAGTTTCAGGAGTTGGCTACACTGTGTCCAACTATGGTTCCGGACGCTGAGAAAAAGATGGAGAACTTTACTGGGGGATTACCCGAAAGCATCCGAGGGGATGTGATGTCTTTCGACCCACAAACAATGGAGGAGGCCATTCGTATAACTCAGAAACTTATGGTCCAAGTGTTGAAAGGAAAGTCTGCTGCAAATAACAACAATAACCGTTCCAACAACACCAACTACAACAACAATCGAAACAACAACAACAACAACAACAACAACTATAACAATAACCGAAACCGTAACTACCCCAATAACCAAAACAACAATAACAACAAGAGGAAGTTTGATAATAACCAAGGTGGGAATGCTAACCAACCAGCACCTAAGAGGCAGGAAGCGGCAAAGGTCTATGCTGCAGGACCAACAGAGGGAAAAGGATATAATGGAAAACTACCCAAGTGTAACAAATGTCGAACTCATCATAACCCTGGGAATTGTCCAAGAGCTTGTCAGAACTGTGGAAAGGTCGGTCATTGGACTAAGGACTGCAAAGCACCACGAGGAATAATTAACCAGAACCAACCAGGAGCATGTTATGGTTGTGGAGAGTTGGGTCATTTCCAGTACAATTGCCCAAAGAGGAATGATCAAAGAGCTGGGAATCAGGGAGGAGTAGCTCGAGGAAGGGCTTATGTTATGGGAGGAGAAGATGCCCGTGAGGACCCGAATGTTGTTACGGGTACGTTCCTCGTTAATAATCGTTATGCATCCATTTTATTTGATTCAGGAGCGGATAGAAGTTTTGTTTCTATTACATTTGCACCTTTACTTAACATAGAACCAACTACCTTAGACATTCCCTACATTGTTGAATTAGCCGATGGGTCTTTAGTTAACACCAACACCGTTATCCGTGGTTGCACCATCAATTTCCTAAATCACCCATTCAATATAGACCTTATGCCCGTAGAACTTGGAAGTTTTGACATCGTTATCGGTATGGATTGGTTGTCTCGACATCGTGCAAGGATCATTTGTGATGAGAAAGTTGTTCATCTTTCTTATGGAGGTGAAACTTTGGTTGTTCGCGGGGAGCGAAGTGGAACTAGACTCAGTATCATATCATGCATTAAAACCGAGAAGTACATAAAGAAGGGTTGTTATGCATTCTTGGCACACATAACGGAAAAGAAGTCAGATGAGAAACGACTTGAAGATGTGCCAATTGTTAAGGAATTTCCAGAAGTATTTCCGGAAGAATTACCAGGACTGCCACCTACACGTCAGGTTGAATTTCAGATTGAGTTGGTGCCAGGAGCTGCACCAATTGCACGAGCACCATATAGACTTGCACCTTCTGAAATGCAAGAATTGTCTAACCAGTTGCAAGAGCTTTTAGACAAAGGATTCATTAGACCGAGTTCCTCGCCTTGGGGAGCACCGGTTTTGTTCGTGAAGAAGAAGGATGGATCTTTCAGAATGTGCATAGACTATCGTGAGCTGAACAAGTTAACGGTGAAGAATCGTTATCCACTACCTAGGATTGATGACTTGTTTGATCAGCTACAAGGTTCCTGTTTTTATTCCAAGATTGATTTAAGATCAGGTTACCATCAACTCAGAGTTCGGGAAGAAGATATCCCGAAGACAGCATTCAGAACACGTTATGGTCATTATGAGTTCCAAGTGATGCCTTTTGGATTAACGAATGCACCTGCGGTATTCATGGATCTCATGAACAGAGTATGCAAACCATATCTTGATAAGTATGTAATTGTGTTCATTGACGATATCCTGATTTATTCCAAGAGCAAGGAAGAGCATGAAGCACACCTCAGAACAATATTGGAACTACTCAAGAAGGAGCAATTGTATGCCAAATTTTCAAAGTGTGACTTTTGGATACAAAGAGTTCAATTTCTTGGCCATGTCATTGATAGCCAAGGATTACAAGTCGACCCAGCAAAGATTGAAGCAGTAAAGGATTGGGCTACGCCCAAGTCTCCTACAGAAATTCGTCAATTCTTAGGACTTGCAGGATATTACAGAAGGTTTATCGAAGGGTTTTCTAAGATAGCGAAGTCGCTGACTAAGCTGACACAAAAGAATCAGAAGTACGAGTAGGGAGAGAAACAAGAATCTGCATTTCAGTTATTGAAGCAGAAGCTTTGTAGTGCACCGATTTTGTCACTACCAGAAGGTATTGAGAACTTTGTGGTATATTGCGATGCTTCGCATAAAGGACTTGGAGCTGTGCTAATGCAAAACGAGAAGGTGATAGCTTATGCATCTAGACAGCTTAAGACACACGAGAAGAATTACACTACACACGACTTGGAGTTGGGTGCTGTTGTTTTTGCACTCAAGATTTGGAGACACTACCTTTATGGTACCAAATGTGTAATTTTTACTGACCACAAGAGCTTACAGCATATACTTGATCAGAAGGAACTTAACATGAGACAACGTCGTTGGCTAGAATTGTTGAGTGATTACGATTGTGAAATCCGATATCACCCAGGAAAAGCAAACGTCGTAGCAGATGCACTTAGCAGAAAGGAACGACTCAAACCTTTGAGGGTCAGGTCATTAGGAATGACTATTATTTCACCATTACCATCAAAAATCTTAGAAGCTCAGATTGAGGCTCTCAAGGAGGAAAATAGGCCACAGGAGAAACTTTATGGTATGCTAGAAAACAAGAATGGCTTTGTTAAGAGAGCAGATGGAGTGTTATGCTTCAAGGATCGAAGTTGGATACCACTCTATGGTGGAGTACGAGATTTGATTATGCATGAATCACATAAGTCAAAGTACTCTATTCACCCAGGTTCTGACAAGATGTATCAGGATCTCAAAAAGCTGTATTGGTGGCCGAACATGAAAGCAGAAATAGCTACGTACGTCAGCAAATGTCTTACTTGTGCTAAAGTGAAAGCCGAGTACCAGAAACCGTCAGGACTACTTCAACAACCAGAAATTCCACAATGGAAGTGGGAACGTATTACAATGGACTTTGTTACTAAACTACCCAAGACGTCAGGAGGTTTCGATGCTATATGGGTAATTGTTGATCGTCTTACTAAATCAGCACATTTCATACCCATTAGAGAGACTTATTCCATGGAACAGCTTGCCAGACTTTATGTCAAGGAAATAGTCTCGAGGCATGGGGCACCAGTTTCTATCATTTCAGACAGGGATAGTCGTTTTACTTCAAACTTTTGGAAGTCATTACAAGATTCCTTTGGATCCAAGTTAGACATGAGCACTGCTTACCATCCACAGACTGATGGTCAGAGTGAGAGAACTATTCAGACACTGGAGGACATGCTGCGAGCGTGTGTGATTGACTTTGGGAATGGTTGGGCTAACCATTTGCCATTAATCGAGTTCTCTTATAACAACAGTTACCATTCAAGTATTAAAGCAGCACCATTTGAGGCATTGTATGGTCGTAAGTGTCGTTCACCAGTTTGTTGGGTGGAAGTTGGAGAGGTACAATGCACAGGTCCAGAAATGGTTAGGGAAACAACAGAAAAGATAATACAGATTCGAGATAGGCTTGAAACAGCTAGAAGTCGACAGAAGAGTTATGCAGATGTTAGACGTAAACCATTGGAATTCCAGGTTGGAGACAAGGTCATGTTGAAAGTCTCGCCTTGGAAGGGCGTGATACGATTTGGAAAGCGTGGAAAGTTGAATCCGAGATACATTGGTCCATTTAAGATACTGGAAAGGATTGGTCCAGTAGCTTACAAGCTTGAACTACCATCAGAACTCAGCAACGTACATAATACATTTCATGTCTCAAACCTCAAGAAATGCCTTTCAGATGAGTCTTCAGTTATACCATTAGAAGAGATTCAGCTAGATGACAAGCTTAATTTTGTGGAGGAACCAGTTGAAATCATGGACCGAGAGGTCAAGCAGTTAAAGCAGAGTAGAATTCCGATCGTTAAGGTTCGCTGGAATTCTCGAAGAGGTCCTGAGTTTACATGGGAACGAGGGGACCAAATGCAACGCAAGTATCCACACCTTTTCACTAAACCTATTACCGAGACCAACACTAGCTGAATTCAGGGACTGAATTCCTATTTGGGTGGGCGGATGTCACAACTCACCATTTCACGTCATTTACCATTTCAGGTCATTTTCCGAAACTTTGACTTTTTACTATTCATAAATCACTATTCATCAAAACACTATTCATCGTTTTACTATTCATCGTTTTCGAGGTCAGTTTGATATTCTGAGAAACTTTTTGGAAATTTACTATTCACCGAACACTATTCATTTCCGGAAAAGTTTTCACTATTCACTTGCATTACTCATTTCATCGTAAATTTAGTTTACGGGTATTCAAATTCGCGTAACCGGATTGGTTTAGGTGCGAATTCATTTCATTAGTGTTAAGTACACTGCATACGGACTGGGGATAGTCTGCATATCATCATAACAGCATTTTCATGTTATACCACTCTCAGGATTTTCAAATTACTATATTCAGTACATTTAACGTTTTTACGTATAAGTATTTATAGTAAACGTTAACACCCGGTTTATACACGACGAATATATCTAAATATTCTCACAATGGTCCCGACATATTTTTATATCCATTTTAATATCATAAAAGTTATAACATTCAGTTACCCAGTATTTTGGAAATTTATTTTATTTATAACGTACGCGTATGAATATAACGACGGTTTTCGTGAAAACTAAATAATCACCCGATCACTCAGTAAATGCACCCAACATATTTTTAATATGTTTTCAACATTATTATGACTTTATTTCATCCCGGTAAACTTCGTGAACATTTATTTCTAATAAAACCGGTACCCGATTGTAACTAAAAACACAAACTAGCACATAATTCATGCAAGGTTTTCTAATTAAATCAAAAGCACCCTACCCACCCCCCCCCCCCCCCCTTCACCCTTGAAAAACCGGCCCATGAGACACCCCTTTTAACCTTAGGCATTAATTCCTAGTTTTATACAATAAACCTCTAAAATCATTTCATTAACCAAAAACCTAAATCATAATTCATTTTTTTAGCTAAGATCAAAAATAATCTTTCTCTTCTTCCTCTTGCAAACCCACGACCCAACCATCACACCAAGATCAAGTGATCATTTTTCATAAGTTATAACACTATACTTGTTCCTTTTACTTGCCTAATCAAGAATCAATCAAGAAAAACACAAGAACATCAAGCATAATCATCATCTAATCATCTCATTTTTCAAGTAAGTTATCAACATTATTTTTTCATGAAACATCTTATATTTACATGTATTTCATGAGTATCATGCTAAAAACCATGTACAACTAGCTATACCACCATTTATTTTGTGTAAAATGAAACATACAAACCCTAACTTTTTAGTTATGAATCCCCTTGCTATAATAACTTGGTTAGGAGTCCATGGCACCCTAAGAAGGTGTATGGTTGGATTAGATTAGCTATGTGGTGATTACAAGAGGATTGGTGATGCTAGAAATTAGTTTTAAACCTTGAAAACTTGATTTGGAACCTATTTTAGACATGCTGTCCCGTTTTGTAAAAATCTGGAAAATCAGTAAACACCAAGGAGACTTTGGCAAAAATTTTAGAAAATACTTTCAAAAACGAATCCGTAGGCGAAAGAACGGATTAAAAAGAGTTTATAACGAAGGAGTTATGATTTTTGCAAGATTGTAGACGAAAAGTATTTTTCTGAAAATAGTTGCTGTTGGACGTTTTTCGTCGGTCAAAAAGAGACTTTAGACGTAACCCGGAGGAGCCGAGCTTTCCAAAATATATTACTACATACTAAGACGTAACCGTGGATATAAAGAACAAGTAAAACGGACAAGTAACGACAAAGATATTCACGTTTGAATATCGGCTAAAACCATTTTATATTTGACAGCTTTTAATAAAAGTGGCACAAAAACTACGAAGTACATTTATAAGCTAGAAGTAATATTAAGTACCAAACTTTATAACTAATGTGGTATTGGTTATTACAAGTATGTTTTCATCATTTCAAGGCGATATTACAAAGATTACAACCCGAGTATTTCAACACTAACATGGAAACATATGTTATATATATATATAAGTATATATATATTACAACTAGCTTATTATATTTTCTAATAGCAATATTTTTCCAAATTCTTGGATTATATATTTTTTGATAACACAAGTGTTTTTCCAAAGAGTAGAGTGGTATAGAAACATGAGCATGGACATTCATAACATCATTTGTTGATCTAAATGAGATCATTCATCATTCATTATAGGTTGCGGCAGTTAACCGATCATTGTTGTTCATTGCATATCATCGCAGTATCATCAGTTGAGGTGAGTAGTCATAGCCCCGTATACATTTTTATTGTTTTCAAATCCCACGGGGGAGAATACATTGCACCATTTCAGTACGAGCCCAAGTATCAAAACCTATGTACATAGCTTAAGTAGCTTGTCTGCCATGTGATAAGTCCCCTGTAACATCATGAACCGTTAATTTACCGCTAAGCGAGAGTGAGTGGATAGATCTATCGAGGGTGACGCCTCCATCCGTGGTAGTGAGTACCAACAGTAAGCGGATGCATGTCATGTCTTTTACATTTGAGTGTTTGGCAGAACATTCGGGAGGGGCATAGAATTTCATCAGTCATAGCTTCGGTGTCATGAGCTTAAGGCTATTGTACTATTTTTACGTGACTTTTGTCATGCATTTATACTTGTGGTGGCCGTACAAACATTATATTTCATAAACCTATGATTATTCACCAACATTCGTGTTGACCGTTTTCGCAATGTATTTTCAGGTAACTAAGGCATCATCATATTACATGCATGGAGTCACATTAGGGTGTGCCAGGGATGACGCACTACATTTTGGATTTTCATGCACTTGTGTAAATTATCGTTTGACTTTTCCTGAACTTGTTTTCTGTAAACGTTTCAACCTTTGGGGACCTATGTTTTGTAGCACTGGATGCTTTTAAATAAATCAAACGATATGTATTTTCCAAACGACACTTTAGGTCGTTCAATATTTCCTTGTTATGGTGCTATGACAGTTACACCCCCAGGCATTCCATTCCGCTGCAAGTCAGGTAAATTGGGGGTGTGACAAGTATGGATTAGAGCTCATGGGAGCATTAGGTGGTCCTTGAATCTCTGTTCTCAGAAACATCATCGCTCGGATAACAAGTAGGCTTTATATTTTTATAACTTGAATGAGACTGAATTTGTTAATTTTAGTTGTTAGCCTCTGCTTATTTGCTGTAGTCTAGTTATTGTAGAATTAAACTTGATACAATTGCTCATTAGTTAGTGTTTTGCTTTGAAATTGAGAAAATAGTTAAGATAGGAAGGTGTTCGGCATAAGTTTTAGAGTTGTATTGTTGTTGTTATTGCAAGTTTAGGTAGATCAGTTTATTGTTTCCTGGGTTCATACACCCCAAATTAAGAGTCTGAGCTAATCATTGTGTGGAAAAAGCCAAAAATTGAACTGATCTCAAACATACTTAAGCTGATTAACTGCCTACGAATTTGTACTAATTTCTCAGATTTAAAGTTTGTGCTTGTATAATTAGTGATCAAACATTCTCAGTATACATCATTAGATAAGTCTAGGCTTTTGAAATTGGGTTTGGACAAAGAAACTACAATTTAGAAAGTCAAGGTACTGTTCATATGAAGGTGTGAAGACAGTTTTTTTTGCTGAACTTGAGCTCAATTGGGCTTCAATTAGGGTGTTTGTGATAGGACTTTTAAGGTTTTTAAAATCTCACTTAGGTAGTCTTTAGAATTGTGATCTTACTTTTCCCTTAAGTGCTTATTTAAGTAGTTTATTTTAAGCTTTCTTTGGCTTATTTCTATCTGTGTCTGCTGCTGCATACTCTTTTGTTTTAGAATCTGAATTGCTGAGCTTGTAGATTCCTTGTTGTTGAGCGAATCTGTTATTGTTCATTGTTATTATTGGTCATAGGCATTGTATTATTGTTATTATAATTGCTTGTCCAAGCTTAAATAAGCTCATCCAAGCCCAATTGTTCCTTAGGGTGCTGCTACGCCCCCTTAACTGAATTTGTGATCTTCTTGTTGTAATCCTAGCCTGTTTGAGCTTGTTAGTTTTTCCTGTTATTAAACATAGTGGTTCGCCTCTTGTTGTTGAAATAAGTAATAGGCTTATTTAAGCTTATTTGGTTTAGTTGTTTGGCTTGGCAGTCACAAAAAGGGCAAAAATAGAAAAAGATTTTTGAAGTTAAAACCTGTTTTTAAATCAAGAATTGTTCAGTTGTATTGAATCTATTTCCAGGTTGTGTTGGTATTTAATATTAAGTGTTAAGATCAAAAGAGAATTAGAAAAAAAAAATAATAATAATAAAGTTGCAAAAACTGATGTGGGTGGGATTCGAACCCAGCCCACTCAGCTCACAACCTCAAGCAAACATACTTAACCAAACGTGCCCTTGGGACTTTTCTGATTTTATGTGCTTCAATAATTGTTTTAGAGTAACATTTGCTTGTACCTTTTTTTTAGCTTATTGAAACTGTTAAAGCCTTTATCAGCTTATTAGTAGTAGCTTATTCCAATTTAGCATTTTTCTTGAGTTTGTAATAAAATAAAGTAATTTTCAAAAAAAGTTTTAGATTTTTATACTCTGTAGTTTAATTATTATAATTTAAATTGAGTTAATTAGTTTTTAAACCATAATAAATAGAATTTTTGTTGAAAAATTTATTTTCTTTTAACTTGTAGTACGTTAGAAAATTTATTAGAAACCCGTAGGACCTTCGTAACTCAAAACTCGCGTTTTATTTTGCGCACTCGCGTAACTTTTTAATAAACGTCACGTTTTTAATTTAGTTAACGTTTTAGGATTCCCGATACATAAATATGATTTCCCATAGTGTTTTAGGTATTTCTTAGTTTGTTAGTTGCCTTAGGTTGATTTATTTTCACTTTCGTTAGTTAAATTTCCAAAATTCGTTAATTTAACGTACCATAAAACCAAATAACCTTTCCAATCATACAAGATTTTAATCCCAATCTCATTCGAAGCTTTCCATTCACACCTCGTTGGGGTATGACCCGGGAAATCACTTCCCGGTCTCACAATTTGAATATCACTTTCACGAGTTTTGGGAGGTAATCGTTTTCCTAAACGGTTTACTCGTATTACTTCATGTTTATTTATCTCACGACAAATTAAACTTCACATTTGTTGATATTTTGATAAATTGTTGTTTACACACACCGAAACACAATGAACCAAATGGCGCCGCTGCCGGGGAGGCTGTGTGTCGAGAGTCTCGATAAGGTTTAGACGATTAGTCTTGTAGAACCTTCGCAAGAAGTTACGCTTTTATAAAACGTATAAAAAACCAAAAATATTTTTCTTTTTTTTCTATATATGTATTATATCTATAAAAGTTAAAAAACACAAAAAGATTTTCCCATTTCTTTGTTTAATAATAACAACATTAAAATCTTACCACCGCAAACCAAGGCAGAACACCTACCAACTGGGGGTGTGACTATAATAAGTTCCCAAACAAAAGATCAAAACTTGCCTTTGTATCACTTGCGTTTTGGAAAACTTTTAATCGACAAGCTTACGTTAAGAGGAGTCAAAACGGTATAGGGCGATCCAACGAACTTCGCCCTAGTGAGAAATCCATTCTTTTCTCCCGCTCCTTGTACGTTTGTCCTTAAAGGTTAACCTTGCGTTTGTGATTATTGGTTTAAGTTTCCCTGTCTTTATGAGTGGTCTTGTTTTAATTGTTGTGTTTTTCGAAAAACCCAAAAATAATCTTCGTTTCCTATACGTTTAATTCTCGTTTTCTTATCCTCTCTACCGTTTAATTCTTCCTTCTCATCCCTCGTTAATGTTTAATTCTTATGTCATCACTCGACTATCACTGTTTTCATTGTAAAAGTCCGGTGGATGACGATCTTCGTTGTTACAAGTGTGGGTGTGAACGGTGTGGAAGTGATATTAGAGACGGATTTTGTAAATGGTGCAAAGCAAATCCGAATGCTTTCAATGATTCTCAAAATTCTTCCGACTTCCCTTCACATCCCGAAATACGAACTATGAATGGCAAACTGTCAAGAGTCGATCCACAACTCTCACAATTTACGATTTGAAGTTTATGAAGTAAACGTACTGAGCTTAAAACGGTGACTAAAATAAACGACTTGCCTGATCATCACGTTTATCAAGAACAAAAACCGGGGACCATAACGGAAGTGGTAGAAATTCCTAGCTCTCAGAGCATACCACTTGTCCCACCTCCGGATTTTTCAAAATGTTCTTCAACACTTGATAATCATTCGAATTATTTTGTCGATTCTTTGAATGACCCGATTCCTTCTCTAAGGCAATCGTTTATTCCTTGCATCGGTTGTGGTGAGCCACTTTTCGGTCTACCATGTCGTTGGTGCACGTGTGAACGATGTGGTAATGATATTCAAAACGGAAGTTGTTTGTTTTGTGGTTTGAGTAATTCATTCGCTTACAATTCTAATCCGAGCTTTTGAAATGAGCCACAAAACAATTTCATTTCATATGAGCATAATCCGTATTATCAAAATTTCAATGCCGAATCATTTCAAAATGCACCAACTTCACAACAATACGGTTGTGAGTATTGTGGAGGTCCACATTTTAGCACCGATTGTCAAGCTAAGAATCTTTTTCCTTGTGACAACGATTATCAAGACCAACCGCCACAGTACCAATTGATTCAAGCAACCCCTCATGAAACTCAGCAAGACCTTTGTCTAAAGGTTCTTGATGCATTTAAAGAATTTAAGGAGGGGTTAGCTACTACATCGTTTCAAAAGTCTCGTGAGAAATCAATGGCAGAATTACTTGCTGAAGAACGAGATGCTAGAAACGAAATGAGCATGGGAGAATTACTTGCTGAGCAAAGAGCAGCTAAAATACGTGCCAATCTTCGCTATCCTACTCTATATGATGACGATGATGACAGTGATGATGATGAAGATAACATTGTCATTATTCAAAAAGATTCATCAGACTCATCAGTTGTAATTCCTTCCATTGAAAATTAGGGAGAAAATAATGTGACGGAGAAATTACTAGCAGAAGATCAAATGGAACTTGTACAATCCATGAATGCTAGCTTCTCTCAACTCTCTCAGTCTATTGATATCACACCCGAAGTTCACTCTCACTCTCTAAATATGGGGGATGAGCATCTTAGCACTGTTCCTAAAACGGAATCGGATGAATTCATAAAGTCTAGTGTTGAGAACCTTGTCCCAATCCCAGGAGAGTCACAGGGAATACTTGAGCATATGTGTGATATCCCTCCCCCTCTTGTCTTCCCAAATAATGATGTTGAGATGTTCTTCGATTCTAATGATGACGATTCGTTATCTTGTGGAGACATCTGTTATGTGGAAGAATTACCTTTTGAGCTAGTTAGCTTGGAAGAAAAGAATGATGAAGAAATAATCCAAGACGAATCTCTTCGTCTTACATTATTAAATGTTAATCTTCTCATCTCCAAAATTGAGGCTTTCAAAGAAAAACCTATTTCATCTCCTATCCCCATTAAGGATAGTGACATTTTCTCCGACGATCCTATTCCGGAGTTTGAAGCCTTTACGTTTGATCATATGGGATAGAAGATTAGTGGCAGTACCACTTCTCATTCTCATAATTCTCTCCCCGATTATGAATCATTTACCTTCGATGAGTTCTCCTGTGAACTCACACACATCAATTCAGAGTATGATTCATTCACGTTCGATGAGTTCTCCTGTGAACTCACTCATATCATATCTCCACCGGAGTATGATCACTTCTACTTTGATCTAGACACACCCAGGATATGTCTTGATCACATGAGCTTAAATGATGAGATTCATGATGATGAATCCATGAATCCTGCTCCTGATGATGATGAGTTAGTCAAGATGTTTATCATGACTTTCTTTCTCTTTTACACCTATCGGGTGACTTCTCCTGTTCTTCACTCTTTCGGGAATGAAGACATTATATTTGACCCCGGCATCACCGCTTATAGTTTATACTATTTTGAGCTGGGTACTTATCTCATCGGTGTGGAACTTTCACGTGCTTTAAATGTTTGTCCAAACATCTTGAATGAAAGTCCGATGGAGATTGTTTCTTCCACATCATGCTTCCCCAAGGACAAATGAATTCGGGGTCGAGTCAAGCTAGCGACTCGGTAAAAAAAACAGTAGCATGTACTTAGGGTTTTTCACCCTAAGTGTGGGGGGATTACCCCACCGTGGTTACCAAAAAAGTGAAAATACAAAATGGTGTTTTCCACATTTAGATTGTAATGTTGCCCTTTTACGTTCAAAGAGTCGGCATAATAACCGGGACTTTGAATGTTGAGGACAATATACATTTTAAGTGTGTGTGTGTGTGGGGGGGGGGGGGGGGGGGGGTATTTCGCTATTCTAGCATATTTTATCACATTTTACTATCTTATACCCCCGTTTTTGGCCAAAAATTTTAAAAATTTTTTCACTCAAGTTTCAAAATTTTTGTGGTTATCAGTCCGCCATTTCTAAACGTCTAAAGGATTGGCTAATCCAGGAGCAAACGGCTCTTGGTAAAGATAGCTCAAACCCGTTGATGGCTTGCAATTTGCCAAAAATTGTATGGTTCCTCAACTCCCCATCATCCTCAAAAGCTAATGAGTTGGCTAGCCCGCAAGATTATGGCTTGTGGTAAAGGCAGTGGAAAAACCATAATTGGTAATCAACTCACCAAGATGTTGACTGTTCCATCAAGAGTTGGCTAGTCCAGGAGCAAACGGCTTCTGGTAAAGACAAATCAAAACCGTTGAAAGCTGGTGGTTTGCTAAAAATCACATGGTCATCGGATGGACCATAACTCTTACTTGAACCCAAAGCATCCGGCTACTCCAGAAGTGATGGCTTTTGGTAAAGAGACTTCAAATCCATTAATTTTTCTCAAAAAGATTGCTAGGGACTAGCAATATGAGTGTGTAAATACTCATCATTTTTAATGAAATCTGAGCTGCAAAACGATCAAAAACACTCAAAAACGCACTAAAATGCGAAGAAAATCCCAAAGATCGTATTTTATATGTTTCTGATGCAAAACGAGTGAAAACAAACGAAAAACGAACAAAATTTGCATAAATGGCAGTTTCAGTCCCCCAACTTTCAAAGTTTTACAAAACTAGTCCCTGGTCAATCATTTTCAAAGAAAAGTCAACCCTTGCTCTTTAAAAGTCAAAATAAATCGTAAATGATCTTTTGGTGAAAAGTTTGAGAAATTTACAAATTTAGTCCCTCAAGTTTAAAAATTGGCAAAACTTGTCCTTGGGAATTTAAAGTTTGATAAATAAGCAACATTAGCCCTTGGGAAATTAAAGGATGGCGATTATGGTCCTTGAAGTTATTTTGGAAAGTTGGCAGAAACACCCCCTATTTTCAGATTATTGCACTTTTGGTCTTTCTGTTTTGTTAACTACAAACTAAATGAATCCAAGTGGACTCCCTTTAAACGCAAACACACCCTTCCCAAGCCCATCAGTTTAATAAATCCTAATTCTTGGCCCAATCCACAATCCCACCAGCCCACAACCTAAAACCTAAACACGTTTTATATCTGCCCCCTTTCTTCCCCATTCACTCAAACTGAATAAAATAACACCACTCCATCACCAATTTTCCCCCCGTGACTACATCCCTCCAAGCCCCCCATCACCATCTTCCCTATCAACATCATTCTTTGTCCTCAAAACCACTCCCCAATCCCACTAATCCCCCAAAAACTATACCTACCACCTTAAGCCAGTCACACGATGACATGCTGGCAATCCACACCAAGTTTGGGCGCCAAAGATGGAGTAAAGGGCTAGGATCAATGGAGCTTTAATCAAAGGTTGAGATTCCTTCAAATGAAGCACAAAGTTGTCCAGCTCAGTGATTATCTCAGTGAGGAAGCACACCAAAGAGAAGACAAGAAGGAAGCTAAGGTGTACCTACCACTAGGGTTTTAGTATAAATAGGTGATCATTGTAAGCCTCAAGGGCATACCCTTTTCTTTTGTAATTTTCTATCTTAAGAACCTAGTTTCAATCTGTAACTTTATTTATCAAGTTTAATGAAAGTTTAATTTAGTTTTTAAAAAATTCGAGTTCTATTCAAAAGTCAAGTTCTTTTTTTTCTTCTATCTTTTAAGTTCTGCTTGTTAAAATTTAAGGTCTCACTGACTGGTTGTTTCAATTGGTTAAAGAATATTTGAATTAAAAGGAAGTCGAAAGTCAGAAAAGAAACAAAAAAAGAGAAAAGAGAGAAAAAAATTCAAAAAAAAAAAATATATGTATATGAAGGATTGTTGAAAAGAAGTAGCAGTAGCAGGGTATGATTGAATGGAGTATGGGTTAGAGCTCATGGGAGCATTAGGTGGTCCTTGAATCTCTGTTCTCAGAAACATCATCGCTCGGATAACAAGTAGGCTTTATATTTTTATAACTTGAATGAGACTGAATTTGTTAATTTTAGTTGTTAGCCTCTGCTTATTTACCGTAGTCTAGTTATTGTAGAATTAAACTTGATACAATTGCTCATTAGTTAGTGTTTTGCTTTGAAATTGAGAAAATAGTTAAGATAGGAAGGTGTTCGGCATAAGTTTTAGAGTTGTATTGCTGTTGTTATTGCAGGTTTAGGTAGATCAGTTTATTGTTTCCTGGGTTCATACACCCCAAATTAAGAGTCTGAGCTGATCATTGTGTGGAAAAAGCCAAAAATTGAACTGATCTCAAACATACTTAAGCTGATTAACTGCCTACGAATTTGTACTAATTTCTCATATTTAAAGTTTGTGCTTGTATAATTAGTGATCAAACATGCTCAGTATACATCATTAGATAAGTCTAGGCTGTTGAAATTGGGTTTGGACAAAGAAACTACAATTTAGAAAGTCAAGGTACTGTTCATATGAAGGTGTGAAGACAGTTTCTTTTGCTGAACTTGAGCTCAATTGGGCTTCAATTAGGGTGTTTGTGATAGGACTTTTAAGGTTTTTAAAATCTCACTTGGGTAGTCTTTAGAATTGTGATCTTACTTTTCCCTTAAGTGCTTATTTAAGTAGTTTATTTTAAGCTTTCTTTGGCTTATTTCTTTCTGTGTCTGCTGCTGCATACTCTTTTGTTTTGGAATCTGAATTGCTGAGCTTGTAGATTCCTTGTTGTTGAGCGAATCTGTTATTGTTCATTGTTATTATTGGTCATAGGCATTGTATTATTGTTATTATAATTGCTTGTCCAAGCTTAAATAAGCTCATCCAAGCCCAATTGTTCCTTAGGGTGCTGCTACGCCCCCTTAACTGAATTTGTGATCTTCTTGTTGTAATCCTAGCCTGTTTGAGCTTGTTAGTTTTTCCTGTTATTAAACATAGTGGTTCGCCTCTTATTGTTGAAATAAGTAATAGGCTTATTTAAGCTTATTTGGTTTAGTTATTTGGCTTGGCAGTCACAAAAAGGGCAAAAATTGAAAAAGATTTTTGAAGTTAAAACCTGTTTTTAAATCAAGAATTGTTCAGTTGTATTGAATCTATTTCCAGGTTGTGTTGGTATTTAATATTAAGTGTTAATATCAAAAGAGAATTAGAAAAAAAAAATAATAATAATAAAGTTGCAAAAACTGATGTGGGTGGGATTCGAACCTAGCCCACTCAGCTCACAACCCCAAGCAAACATACTTAACCAAACGTGCCCTTGGGACTTTTCTGATTTTATGTGCTTCAATAATTGTTTTAGAGTAACATTTGCTTGTACCTTTTTTTTAGCTTATTGAAACTGTTAAAGCCTTTATCAGCTTATTAGTAGTAACTTATTCCAATTTAGCATTTTTCTTGAGTTTGTAATAAAATAAAGTAATTTTCAAAAAAAGTTTTAGATTTTTATACTTTGTAGTTTAATTATTATAATTTAAATTGAGTTAATTAGTTTTTAAACCATAATAAATAGAATTTTTGTTGAAAATTTTATTTTCTTTTTTCAAAAATTTTCTTTTAACTTGTAGTACGTTAGAAAATTTATTAGAAACCCGTAGGACCTTCGTAACTCAAAACTCGCGTTTTATTTTGCGCACTCGCGTAACTTTTTAATAAACGTCACGTTTTTAATTTGGTTAACGTTGTAGGATTCCCGATACATAAATATGATTTCCCATAGTGTTTTAGGTATTTCTTAGTTTGTTAGTTGCCTTAGGTTGATTTATTTTCACTTTCGTTAGTTAAATTTCCAAAATTCGTTAATTTAACGTACCATAAAACCAAATAACCTTTCCAATCATACAAGATTTTAATCCCAATCTCATTCGAAGCTTTCCATTCACACCTCGTTGGGGTACGACCCGGGAAATCACTTCCCGGTCTCACAATTTGAATATCACTTTCACGAGTTTTGCGAGGTAATCGTTTTCCTAAACGGTTTACTCGTATTACTTCACGTTTATTTGTCTCACGACAAATTAAACTTCACGTTTGTTGATATTTTCATAAATTGTTGTTTACACACACCGAAACACAACGAATCAGTATACTATACACTCCGTGTGCTACGGTTATTGTCCCCCAAATCCTGAGCGTAAGTACAACTGCACTCAATGCTATATAATGAGTGGTGTAGCTCTTCTCACATGTCTCGAATTGACGAGGGGCGTAAGCTACCTTCTCTGAAATACTTCACAACCTTTATACGGAATATCACAATCTGCAACAACACCTACACTTCCTTCCGGTACAGTTAGGTCATGTGTATTATACTGCACCTACTTCCTATGTCACAATGCTTCCTCTTCGTTTTCTCATTAGTAACCCTTTTTTTATCCTTTAGGTCAATCTCGGTTGAAGACTTTGCTATCTTGGAATACCTTTGATAAATCTCCAATAATATTCAACTAGTCTTAATTTTTGACGTACCTTGGTAGGAATGGTATGGGTAACTCAATCATTAATAGACTAAATCTTTATAGGATTTCATGTGAATACAATTCACATGACCACGAACTCGAACGTTCAAATTTCAACTTTTATTCTCAAAGGAGTTAGTCTATTGTTGTTCATTCTTAAGTAGGCTTAAGGTTATTCCCTAGGTGTTCTTCGTGTTTCTTCAAAATTCTCGAGTAGCTTAAATCATTATCGTTGGATACTATCACAACTTGACTAATTAAGGATTCGCGCACGCTATTCATGAGGTTCATGAAGGCGGCTGGGGTACTAGCTAACCGAAAGGCCTAACTAAGGGTTCATAAGTCGCAATGGTGTAAACGCAGCCTTCGGGAGTCTCTTTTCCCAGTCTATCATTGCTGATGGTACTCGGATCACGGATTGATTCATCACCTAGTCGTTCGAACCCAGAAGTTGATTAAAAGATTTTCGGTTTTCCGTAGAGGGCGTCGGTTCTTCATAGTGGTCGGTTCATCGTCATGTTCTAGGTCTAAGCAGTTTAAGACTTAACCAGTAGAGGTCTAGGGGCAATGGGTGCCAACTTTTAGTTACTCCTTCCATCAACTTAAAGTGTACATCCGTTCCGACTCACAATCGTCTAGTCTCAATGGTATACTTGCTAACGTGAGGGGTAAAAATCTTGTAGAATGATTTTTATTGCTACTAGAAATCGATCGGTCGATTCGGTATCGTTCCTAACATCCAGCGTGAAATGTGACTTGAATTATGAGCTGAATATATCATCATTGTGTTTGACGTGATTGCTACGAGTAACCATGTTTATTAACCGCGTACGAGGTTGCGAGTCATCAGGAAATTGTCCAATCCAAGTTTCGTCTAATCATCGGTGGGTATTCTTGGGTACCAAAATAGGTAGAGTAGCGTGAAACGTTATGCGAAGAAGTCGTTCCATGAGATTAGGTGGCGTACCGAATCCTTTCGAAGCGGAGTACGATGTCGGTTAAGGCGGAATTCGTAGGACATAAAAGAGTTAGAATCGGCTGGATTCGTAGGGAGTAAAAGAGATAGAATCAATGCAAAATGCGAGCTTTCAGACATAGAATGAGAAACTTAATTCCCGATAGAGGTTTAAGTAACCATTTTAGCATAACATGATTCCTACCTGAATTATACACAGGTGGCTAGTCTCTATATAATTAAGGTCAAATGATGTCATGCCAAGTTTAGTTACAAGGGGTAGGTAATAAACTATTTGTGAGTTTACATGATACTATGATGATAGTGACACAGATAGCTGATTTATGATAGAGGTACGAAAGTCGGAATATAACGTCGAGTAATTCGTTGTATGACGGCGAAAGAAGAAAAGTGTTGCGTGTATGTCTCGTCACATGGAACAGTCATTACTTGACATCACGTTATACTCTGGGTATCCTCTTACTCCTCGATTCTTCTTGGTTGTCTCCTATTTTCTTGGCTCTACAACTTCCACTCTTCTATAGTTTCCAATACCATATCAACTCGTGTTCCTCCTTTCTCCATCTAACACATATGATAATAGCCTGCCGATCCGACCCTGAGGTTGTCGGAACAAATGTATGGGTCTTAGATCTATGGTCTTTGTCTAAGTGTCCAACCTACAACACTTACGACACATCTCAGCACACCAACCATAGTGGTGGAGCTTATAACGGTCGCACATAGGTTGATTCTTGTTGTATCTCTACTTTTCTCCAACTTTGACAGCATAAGCCTCAATGACCTCTTGTCGTCCGTCTGGTCTTCTCTCACCTTTTGAGAAATCTTCCCATGTTCTTCGTTTTTTTTCATTATCTTAACGACAGCATCACTAAGTACTAAATTCATGGGAGTCCGTGCCCAGTTTATGGTGTTGGGGAGGCTAGTTGTCTCAGCCAATATTACACAGTCTCTGAGTGGTTCAGATATTCTCCCAATGTAATGCTCGATCTTACAAGCCTCATTATTTACCATTTCAAGGGACAACTGGACTAGCTCAATATAGCGATGAGTGTAGGTTTGCAGGTTAATACCTCTTATCTTATGATTCCAGGTCTTCTCACTACATCTTGTCGTCAACCACCTCCTCAGTTGTATCTCATACCACTAAATTCTCAACAGTATTGCGAAGTGTAGATGATCACAAAGTAATCACGTCATTCCTAGTAAATGAGAGCAATCCATCAATATAGTGCTCTATCTTGAGCGATTTGGAAATGTCGGGCCTGATTTGGCATGTCGATGCCTTTCGCCTCACGATTCCATAATTTAATTTCTCGTCTTCCTCTCTGCACCATCGAGATAGTAGTTCCTAAGAATAATCGCCTTAAATTCCTCTCAAGACATTGAATAAGTCGCCTCAATATTGGCAGATCGGGGGTTACTATGTCGTAGTTTCATCCTACAGTGTGAACAAGGCATGCTTCGCCTTAGATTTCCTTCTCGCAATTTATCAATTCGGAATATGGGTTCAGTCTTTTCTAACCAGTCATTCTAGAGCAACAACCTCTTTGATCTCGCCAATCAAATTGACATACAACTTCATAACTCCTCATACGTTCCATACGGGCATCGTTTTTGGGTCTTGAAGTTCTGGCAGAGGTGGTTCAGTGATTCGTCTCAGTTAGTGTCTCGGCTACTCATTGGACCACTAACTGATCAGTACGTGCTCAAACTACCTTAGCATGTTTTAGCGAGGCCTGGTTGTTTGTAGCTTAGTTCAGAATGACTAGGGGTTGTCCACGATGTCCTTTGTTAATAGCTGCAACAGGTTGTGTCCGCGTGATCCTACTAACTTTCATTTCAGGGCTGCTAATCTGTCCCAACAGACATCAACGAGCTATACAATTTGGATATCGGGATAACATCGTACAAGAACTTTGATCCTCATCATTAGAGTAATGAAATGAACTTCAATCACGATATCAGGGATACTATCTTGCTCTACGATTGTAGATTCCAGCTCCACTTAGTGAACAAGTACTTGGATTCATCAAACATCGGGATTTGGTACGAGATTTCCGCACGTCTAATACGTGACTGGTGGATGGTCACCGAAGTTATAGTGATAAAAAACAATTAAGGCGTAGGCGTAACTTTCAATTAAGTACGATCATTCAGTGTCGATACAAGATTCTCAAGATTTCCTCAACGGTGAATAGAAACGGCATTAGACGGTAATGATATGTGATAGAGAAGCTAGGATCTCTATCCGATAACTTTTCGATTTAGAGTTCACATCAATCAGATTCATAACGATTCACACTCCTAGCGTAACGGTTTTAAGGTGTTTTCTTAGAAGACGCTAGATGGCGTTTTAGAACAATAGGACGAATGTCCGATCGGGATTTATTTAGTGTGGCTACATGTGAGTTCGTGAGCATCACAAAAATACGTAGAATTATTACTATAAATAGTATGAGTGTGACGGGAACATATGAATATGCACCGTATTAGAATTGAGTGGTGTGGATTGGATAGGGAGGAGACACAGTCTGTGACAATGGTGTTATATAGTTATCATATTTCAAGGTATCACACACAACTTACGAGTCATAAGGGTGGGTCATACGCTAATAAATTTCCTCCGACGCACTTATCGGCCCTATTGGGTTCGTCAACCCAATGAGTCAGTTAACTGTGGCTGTCTGGTTTATTAACGTTAAACAAACCCGTAACTCAAATCATTACACAGATTTTCCAAATCAATCATACCACATAATTCCAAATATATCATCAAAACAACTATCACATGATTCAAGATGCACTCAAAATTACATATATCTAAATGTATATTCAAAGCAGTTATTGCATAGTTCTCAACTATATCCAAATCAAGAAATTCATATATACCGCGTTACTCTAAACATGTTTAAAGTCAAACTCGTATAATTCTTAATATGCCATTCCATCATATAATCAAGGCTTCCCAAAATTCCAGATCATCTTACTCACATATCAGTCACTCAAGCACTACTACATAAGTCTTAGTGTGAAATCTTGATGCTTAATCAATTTCCAACATCTAATCCTCCAAAACATAATCGCTTTGCATTCTTACATAGTTCCGAACTTAATTCGAGAGGCTTCGGCTTGGCAGGCTAGCATGTGTCGGTTGAGGATCGATTTTTATGAAAAGTGGTTATAGTTTAGGTTTTTGAAAATCACCTAGTTCTCTATAACCTTGAGCTCTGATACCAATCTGTAACACCCCCAAAATTTGGTACAGCGGAAGACTTACAAGCTTTCGGGGTGCTACTGGGATTGGTATACACAACACAAGTATAGCTAAATCTGAGAATAATTTTCATTACATAATAATTCCAAAAATTAGCTTAAAAGTTTACCGATAGTTAAAAGTGTAAAAGATAAGGCCATAAGGGTTTAAAAGATTGGTCCCCAAAGTAATATCAAAGTTTTTGTCGATCCATCGCCCATGCTAATTCGCCAAGCCTCAATAGCTATCATCTTTAAGTATCATCTTATTTGCCTGAGAAAACATGCTAAAAAGTCAGCTACGGTGGTGAGTTCATAGGTTTAAGTTATAAAGCAGTTATGGACCTGAAGAGTTAAGCGCTATGTGTGAATAGAGGCAGGCGTAGATTTCACAATTCAACATCAATCCAAATCAATCTCAATATAGAGGTCCTAGTGAGTGGGCCCCTCGGCAGTCACTAGCCAGGAATACGTTATAGCAAGGAACTACCCATTGCTACACTAACTAGGTCGTAGATAGATATCTATTCTTAGCTAGGTTCCAAGGCAGCCCTAGCTAAGTCAACATCTACCACAAATCTAACCTTAACTAGCCAACACAATATAGCAAAACTAAAAGTAGTAGCAGGTCCGAGAAAATAGTTTGCATGTTTTCTCCCCCAAGTTTAGAAAGCAATAAAGTACGAGTATAAGTGGGGCTATGAACTCACCTCGATTCCACCAAAGCACAATCACGATTATCACAGATCAGACAATAAGCCAATCAATAGTAAGCAATAAGCAGCTAGAAAGTCTCGGCACTAAGTTATCTTGGCACAGATAATCAAAAGAAGCATAGCAGAACTAGCAGTTAACAAGTGATGGCAACTACGAACTCAGCACAACCTAACCATGTAAAATTTTACTTAATACCATTTCTCAAAAGTTTAACATATCACAAAAGTTCCCATATATCTTCCGTTTTGCTTTCCAAAATATCCGTTTAAAAATCGTTAGTTATCGTTTGGTATCGTTGTGTGTGTGCGTTAGAGACAAAGTCTCGACTCGAGTGAACTCACGTCAAACAAGCATATCAAGTATATCCATGTACGTGCAAGTAAAGTAACTCATAATGGCATATAGAATCAATCAAGTAGTTCACGTAAGCATGTAATATCATACAAAGCACGTCTCATGTCAAAGCTACGGTCAAATGATATGTACGAAGGGTTGATGATGAGGCGAAAAATGAACCACTTTTAGGGGGTCATTTAAGCCCGGAATTGAATTTATTTGATCAAATATTACCCTAAATCATTCCTTTTGTGATTTTAGGTACTTTGGGATAAAAATCTTGAAAAGGAAGCAATTCGGACGTTTTTGGAGCATAAAAGTGAAGAAAACGCCAAAGACTTAATTTTCCATGCTGAGAACAGTGTATGACGGCGTCAAGAAGGAAATCCTGATGGCGTCAAGAGTAATGTCCATGACGACCCAGAAGAAACCTGAAGGCGTCACAAAAAGAGCGTCAAGAGTTTAAATCATGACGGCCTGCATAAGGTGTACACATGACGGCATCAGACCCAGATCTAGGCAGTCCGAGGAACTATTTGGCGGCGAGATGACGGCGTCAGACATTTGTTCTTGATGCCGTCACTTTCCAAACTCTATATATAGTTTTCTATTTTTCATTCATTAGAGAGGAACTTGTGTGGAGAAACCCTAGGGCCGAACCTTGTACGTATTTTACAGCTTTTTCAAGGGTTTTCACCCCTTGAACCCTTTCATGTGCTATTGAGATAAGTCTTCTCTTAATTCAATCAATATATCTATGTGTTGGTTGTCTATATCTTGTGCTTGTCTTGATTTCAACATGCTAGGCTAGATCTATCTTGTGTTTGCTTAGATCTAATGAAACCCAGATGTTAATTATGTGTTGATTACTTGTTTATGGTTGTATTGGATGAATGATTTCAATGTTAGGCTTAAGAAAACTGGCAGATCTCCATTATGTAACATGCTTGAACGTCTTAGGAAACATGAACCGATGTATACTAGGTTTTATTGGGTGTATTTAATGCATGAGTAAATTCTAATGATCCCATGTTAGGAGCTTCTTAGCCGGCTCGACATAGGAGTGAAGTAGGCACTCATAGGATTGTGGAAGTAAGTACGCCACCCCATGAATGGTATTAAGGAATACAATCCGTCATCCACGCAACTATAACAAGTAATTAACATGTAAAAGATATCTAGGGAGTAGTGAAATCTAAGTAAACACATTTCTCCCATATATTGCTCACAACCTTAGTTTAATATAGTTTATTTTCATTTTTAGTAGTTTATTTTGATTGCATCTTAGTATTGGGTTAGTTGACTAGCAACTAATTCCTCCCAAATCCTTCAAACCCGAGATTTTTACTTTCTTTCAAAAAAATATAAAAATACAAAAAGAATCATCCCTCATCTCTAGACCTAGTCTTTAGGTTTTCTAATCCTAGCGACACTATTCCTAGCTGAACGATCAATCCCCCGGTACTTGTCATTATACTATACTACATCGATCAGGTACACTGCCTGGTGGGGGTTGTAAGCTTCTCAAGATCCCTTGAGAGGTAAAGCCTGGTGCAAACCCTACGCATCAAGTTTTTGGCGCCTCAGCCTGGGGAATAGTTATTGTCTAGGTTAGAATATCTTTTTATTAGGTCTACTTGGTAGATTCCATTCTAGTAAGATTTTATTTTTAATTTTTAGGTTCTCTTTAGTCTATCTTTTTCTTCGTGCTTTTGTTAGTAAATTAATTTCATTGACTATTCTGTTGACCATTATGGAAAATGCGAATCCACCCCTTTCCCCTAGAGAAGTGGCTGTGTTACGTGAACAAATTGAGGTGAGATTAGGGAACTTAGGGAGCTTAATAGGTTGATTAAAGTTGAGCTCGACCATGCATTTAGTGACCTAGCGACCGCCTTGTATTCAAATAAGGACCTAGGGCCTAATGATTTTGTGAATGTTGTTGAGGAACCTGAAGAGGGGGAAATAGATCCGAAGCAAAATGATTATTTTAATCTATACCCCACTAAGGAGGAGATTGCATATTATAATAATCTTATTGATGACCCTCGATCTCCTTTTGCTAGAATCGAACCTAAGATAAAGAGAAGCGATCCTAAGAATGCTAAGATACCATGTGTGATTGGGTATAGACACGTTGACAATGCTTACATTGACTTTAAATCCCCAATCAACATTATGTCCTCAAGTGTTTATAATGATATAGTGAAAATAAGACTTGAACCTAGAAGAGATCCCAAATACCCCGGTGGAATTTGTAACTTCGTCGGGAGAGTTAAAGGTCTACATGTCTTTGTTGGGAATTTCACTTATATCACCGACTTTATAATTGTGGAAGATCTTGCTAATGTTATTGATTGTCGATTATCCAATGTTGTGTTTGGTAAACCGTTTGTTGAGAAGTCCAAGTTAGAATATGATGAGATAGAAGGGACAATCCGATTTGCAAGTAACACCGATTAGATGACTTACAGGATGCCTAATAGAATGAAAGAATTTCGCTTTATATCCCGATTTGACAAGGATAACATTGGTGCTTTTGAGGACATCAATGAAGAAGATAAGAAAAATGGCATGGATTATGTATGGGAAAAGAGGAGTCTTTTCTACAAAGATTGCTTGGCTCTAGGACCAAAATATAAAGTTGATAAGGAATTTGCCCGTAGGATTATAGGAGCGATTGAGAAAAAGGTAATTGGTTTCTACAAAGAACATTTACAATCAGAGAGTGAAACCAACGATGAGGTCACGTAGTAACCTATGACCTTGAGTCTAGCTACAAGACTCGTAAATAAAGAAAAGCGCTTCTTGGGAGGCAACCCATGCTTTGTGTGATTTTTATTTTGTTTGTTTGTTATTCGCTTCCGTATGCATGCTTTAATTTTATTGTTGGTAGATCATGTTTCTAAACTAAATAGTGAAAATACTTTACTTTGTTGTTTGGCCTAGTATTAACTTCACCCAAAGGTATTTTTGCAAAAGATATGTGTAAGGGGAAACCCCAAATATGTTTTTAAGAAACAAACCGATCATTATTCTCCACAATATTAAATGAACATGTATATTCGTATTTGTTAGAGTCAAATGCTTGTATCGAGTCATAATGAAGTTTTGCAGGATTTTCCAGGAAGTAGGACGAAGTTTTTCCAGAAATTTTCCAGAAACTTAACATAAGAATTTCTGCAGGTCACTTCTGACGGCGTCATGAGTTTACTCTTGACGGCGTCACGTGTAAAAATCTGGAAATTTTATCGGTTTTGTTTTTCTAACGGAGTCTTAAAGTTTTTGTTGAATTATTAGTTTTATAATCTCCAGGAAATCTGCAAACTTCATTCCACAAGCATTATATCTTATTTTGTTTTCTAGGATTAATTAGTATATGTAGATTGCCGCCGATTTTATGCGAGGTTGCCTTGTCTGTTTTCTCAGGATTTACAGGTTATGTATGACAAGAAGATGATTATTATTCTGGAAGGGAAGCTTTGATTGTTCATTTTCTTGGAGGAAGATTTAACCTGGCCACCTTATTATCCATACCGAGTGAATCAGGGGAGTATTTGATTTCATTCTTTTTACTTATTTCACTTTTACATTCTTTACTTGAACATTGGGGACAATGTTCATCTTAAGTGTAAAGGGAGGGTAAAATGATGATACCTTACAATACACTTTCGCTTGAGTTTGTTTGTTTGATGGTAGATGTATAATAAAACTATGAGGAATACTTGTTAGTGCAATTTTAGCGTCAAATTTAAAATTTTTTACAACATTTAGGAGTGAAACTTTAGCCATAGCAAGCGTCTCATGGATAGGAGATTGTATGACTAGCACACAACCGTATCATTCAGAAAAATTTTCCACCCAAATATGTGAGGTTCGCCTTTAGATTTGATAGGAAAAGCATTTACTATTAGTGCTTATTAGTGTACCGGTAGCATGTAGATTCTAGAACTTGCGTTAGTGATGCATCCCGAGACCGCTAGTGAGACTACATTCGTGTAGTAGGATTTACTACATGATAAGAGGCATTAGGATCACCCTTGTGTTAAACCCGTATCATAATTACTTGACCATTTAAGTCATATTACTTGGCTAGTTAAGTCAATTAATTTTTCCCACACCTTAGCGTTGTACTCATTTTTAGTACACGAAACCCCTAGTACACCCCTCTGAGCCTATCTTTTCGTTTCTAACTTTAAGCATCATACTTAAAGGAAGAATTTGTTACACCCCACTTAAATGTACACCCAAATCGCCTTAGCCTTTCGTGTATGCATTCATTTTTAGTGCATTATTGTTATTTGTTAAACCCTAAGTTAATTATCTAATTGATTACATGGTTGCTAAGTCGAGTCATATCCTTGTACATATTGTTTTGGGACGATTGGGACTCATGGGTAAAGTACTTATTCTATGGAGTAATGGGGAAGAACATCATATTATTACCCCCATATGTGCGTTAATCTTAAAAGTACTCCAAGTGTTTTGATTTTCTTAATTCGAGTCATTAGATTAGTTCATTGTAAAGTATGTAAAAATTTAAGTGTAAGGGGAATTTTCATTCCCTATGATGTATTATTTTGGATGGTAGGGTAAGAGTGTATGCAAAAAAAAAAAAAAAAAAAAAAAAAAAAAAAAAAAAAAAAAAAAAAATCTAGAAAAAGAAAAAAAATAGAAAAAGAAAAGAGAAAAAACATACGGACTACCATCCCGTTTCATTCTATGTTTATTTTATGTTTTTGTTATTTTTGATTTATTAGCTTAAGTCGAGTCTAGTCTTGGCTTAGCAACGCCTTATTGTACATGTAATTAACCAAGATTGTTAACTCGCCACCAGTAAAGACTGCCTATATCCAACAAAACCGTGTATTTCATATCCCTACACCTAACGTTACAACCCTTTAAAAGGCCTCTTTGATAGTTTATCCTAGGTGCTTACGCCATGTGGTGGAGGTTTGATCCTTTCCCAAGCCTATGGTAATCTATTTTGCTATGACAGGTAGTGAGAGATATCTTCCGTTTCCATATTGTAATTTATACTTTATTACACCCGAGAGATGTGAGTAATTAAACACTATTTGTGAGGTGCTTGTGTATGACCTCCGTGCTTGTCTTTGGTCTTTAGTGGAACGATTATTTATTGTAATTACTTTTATATTAGTGTTAAATGACCCCTAACTTGTATTTTGATTAGAATAAAAGCGCATTTGCTTGAGGACAAGCAAATCTCAAGTGTAAGGGTATATGATGAGGCAAAAAATGAACCACTTTTAGGGGGTCATTTAAGCCCGGAATTGAATTTATTTGATCAAATATCCCTAAATCGTTCCTTTTGTGATTTTAGGTACTTTGGGAGAGAAATCTAGAAAAGGAAGCAATTCGGACGTTTTTGGAGCATAAAAGTGAAGAAAACGCCAAAGACTTAATTTTCCATGCTGAGAACAGTGTATGACGGCGTCAAGAAGGAAATCCTGAGTAAAGTCCATGACGACCCTGAAGAAACCTGAAGGCGTCACAAAAAGAGCGTCAAGAGTTAAAATCATGACGGCCTGCATAAGGTGTACACATGGCCGCGTCAGACCCAGATCTAGGCAGTCCGAGGAACTATTTGGCGGCGAGATGACAGCGTCAGACATTTGTTCTTGATGCCGTCACCTTCCAAACTCTATATATAGTTTTCTATTTTTCATTCATTAGAGAGGAACTTGTGTGGAGAAACCCTAGGGCCGAACCTTGTACGTATTTTATAGCTTTTTCAAGGGTTTTCACCCCTTGAACCCTTTCATGTGCTATTGAGATAAGTCTTCTCTTAATCGAATCAATATGTCTATGTGTTGGTTGTCTATATCTTGTGCTTGTCTTGATTTCAACATGCTAGGCTAGATCTATCTTGTGTTTGCTTAGATCTAATGAAACCTAGATGTTAATTATGTGTTGATTACTTGTTTATGGTTGTATTGGATGAATGATTTCAATGTTAGGCTTAAGAAAACTGGCAGATCTCCATTGTGTAACATGCTTGAACATCTTAGGAAACATGAACCGATGTGTACTAGGTTTTATTGGTTGTATTTAATGCATGAGTAAATTCTAATGATCCCATGTTAGGAGCTTCTTAGCCGGCTCGACATAGGAGTGAAGTAGGCACTCATAGGACTGGGGAAGTAAGTACGCCACCCCATGAATGGTATTAAGGAATACAATCCGTCATCCACGCAACTATAACAAGTAATTAACATGTAAAAGATATCTAGGGAGTAGTGAAATCTAAGTAAACACATTTCTCCCATATATTGCTCACAACCTTAGTTTAATATAGTTTATTTTCATTTTTAGTAGTTTATTTTGATTGCATCTTAGTATTGGGTTAGTTGAGTAGCAACTAATTCCGCCCAAATCCTTCAAACCCGAGATTTTTACTTGCTTTCAAAAAAATATAAAAATACAAAAAGAATCATCCCTCATCTCTAGACCTAGTCTTTAGGTTTTCTAATCCTAGTGACACTATTCCTAGCTGAACGATCAATCCCCCGGTACTTGTCATTATACTATACTACATCGATCAGGTACACTGCCTGGTGGGGGTTGTAAGCTTCTCAAGATCCCTTGAGAGGTAAAGCCTGGTGCAAACCCTACGCATCAGTTGATCTCTTATCAAATTCATCCACTTGATAAGTTTAACCATTCTTCCGTTTACTTATTGATTCTAAAGTTACATCGTCCAGTAATAGTCATAGGATACATTTCTCATTAATAACGTCGTCCGATACACTCGTCGAGTTCTTATCGGCTTTTTGGTCTGATAATTCTGATAACCGTATCGGTTGATTTTATTAACGTTAAATTATCCGTAACTTGATATAAGGCGTAATAAATACTAACTGTATAGTATGTCTTAGTTTGTGTGCACACGAAACACTTAATAACTCGCCTTCAATTATATTTATCCAAAAATAATTCCCATGTTTATATAATAAAGTTTTCTTCAAAACTCCTTTACTTTTATTTGTAAGTTAACATTTAACGCTAACGTTATGATTTATATTTAAAACTTATTACTAATAGTGGGGATTCTATCCTAGAGCTAATAGTGAGGAATCTATCCTAAAGGCAGTTCGGGGGTTCTAACCTAAAGTCAAGTCGGGAATCCTAACATAAAGGCAAGTCGGTGGTCTAAAGGCAAGCTCAGGGATTCTAGTGGCACAGAGAACTTTTTGAAAAAGTGGTTATAGTTTAGGAAAAATCCTTTATTCTCTATAACCAAGGCTCTGGTACCAATCTGTAACACCCTCATTTTTCACTGATCGCAGCAGATTAAGTGTTTGGGGTATTACTCATGGAAACAAAAACAAGATATAGAAAATGACTCGAAAAGAGAAGTTTTTGAAAAAGATGTTATCATTCATTTATTTATCAGAGTTTTTACAGTAAAACATGTACTTTTACCAAAAGAGAGGTCCCTAAGATACGTTTTATGACACAAAACTAATGAATGATAACTATTCTGGACATCCTCATGTCAAGTACTTCTCCGTGCCAGGGTTCCTATAGTGCCTAATTACCTAGAATAACATGCTTAAAAGTCAACACGAATGTTGAGTGAGAGTCATAGATTTAAGTAGATAGAGTATGAACACAAGTTCCACAGGGTTCAGCTTAATCCCTCTGTGTGGAAAGGTTTTAGTGATAGAAGGCATATTGCACTAAGCTCATGAACCACACATTAACAGTCCGGGTCAAGGGGTCTGAAGACCAAACCATGAACGGACGGGAAGGATAACTTGCAAAAGTTAATCCTTCAGTGGGTTCAAATATAGTACTTATTGGTACCATCCAGAGAGATTTTAATACTAATGGGAGTTGTCAAACTCCAATAGATCTATCAACTATATTCACTTTCGCGTGGGTAAATTATCCCAAACGATTAGATTCATGAATTTTAGTTATGTAGTGATGGCAGATAGTTTACTTGTGCAATAACCAAAGAAAAAGACTTGTATTTGGTTTAAAGCGTGTATCCCCATCTCAGGGTTGTAAAACATTTAAAAGTGAGGCTATGAAAACTCACCTGGGTCTTATGGTAAGTAAAGTAGGGGTTTAGACAACTCACTCACGTATCCTGGGGGTAGTGTAGGTGTGTGTACGTCAAGTCTTAGTTTAGGTTTTCTTTAACTAATCACTCTTAGGGTTTTTATATATAACAAATCACTGTTCGGGCCATCGTAATTCAGAAGTATATGACTCCTCACATGAAGCTCCCTACTATTATATTATGTTATTAACATAATACCGTTTGGGCCATCATAATTCAGAAGTTAATACTCCTCAGACGAAGCTCCCTACTATTGAGTTATGTTGTTATTAAGGTTTAGTTATAACATAACACCGTTCGGGCCATCATATCTCAGAAGTATATGCAATAATCGTTTAAGGAGCCATGGCTCTTTAATTCATAAACCTAGCAAACTCGTCAAAACGAAATATCCACATAGTACTCCTCGCATGAAGCTCCCTAGTATTGTGTTATGCTTTTAACTTAAATAGGTTTTATATTTACACGAAAATAGTCCGTTTTTACCCTTTAAGTTTATATATTTACATTTTCTACCTGATACTTATAAACTTATAACAATTAAGCATATAACTTTCTAACTTTAGCACATTTAATCCCTATACTTATATATTTTAGAGAAATGACAAAAATGGTCCTTAAACTGTACTAACTTTCATTATTTACCCTTTTTACCCTTAACTTTATAATATTTGCATAACTAGTCCTTTTTAGTTTATAATTCATTTTAATTTATATCCTCAGGATTTAAAACTTTTCAAAATGAGTCCTTACACTAATAACTTCTAGGAAATGTCAAAAACAGTCCCTAGGCTTTATAGTTTTAGGAATTTATGATATATACCCCTATGCATGTAAAGTTTTGCAAAACTAGTCCTAAATGCATGTAAATGATATTTTAACATAGCTACTAAGTTTCTAATCTTATTTTTAGCTAATATATGTTCAAATAAGTCACTTAATGCAGATTATAATATTAAATAGAGCAATTTAGCACATAAACATATAATTTTCTAAATCTAGGGTTTTGAAATGAAAACTTCTAAAACTAAGGGATCAAGGCTATCCTAAGAGTTCTAATACATGTTCTAAGAGTCCTAGGTCTATTATAAGGTTACTAGATCAAAATTTAAGGCTTACCCAGGTCGTATAAGGTGTAACGAGGCAACTAGGGTTTCTAGGGCTTCTCTCAGCTCAAACCACAACTCGACACTACCTAAGCTTCTATACTCGACTTCTAGGGACTTAGTACTACAGAATGTATGTGAGGTAAAGAGGATAAGAGGTGTGGAATGAAATGGAGGGGAGGGGAGGGGTATTTATAGGTGTGTAAGGAGTAGCGAGCACGCAAAGTGCTACTAGGCGTCGAGGGGGGGAGGTGGAGTAAGCAAGGCTATAGGGTATTGTGGCAGGTCTAGGAGGTGATGAGGAGAGGCTATACATAGCTAGGGGCAGGTGGTAGGCCGGTTGTGGTGAGGGGAAGCCGAGGGAGGCGGTTTGGGGGAAGGAGGTGACAAGTAGGTGATCCACCTACTTTCTTGGGTGGTTAGAGGTGTTAGGGTGCTAGCTTACTATTAGGGAGGTGCTAGGGTGGTTGCTTGGTTAATTTGAGGTGCTTAAGTATCTTAGTTTAGGTGTTTAAGTCAATTTATAACCTAGTTTTATCTTGTGAGAGTTTAGGGTTTTTCCTATGGTTTAGTGTCTAATTCAGGGTCCTAAGGGTTTTTAGTAACTAATATAATGTCCTAAGGGGCTTATACTAAGTGGTGATAACTTATGGTAAAGATTTGGGATAGTTTAGACCTAGTTTCGGGAAGTTATGACCTAGTTATGGTTTTGTGCTTATATGACTTGTACCTAAGTTTTAGGGAGTTTTACTATGATCTAGGGGGTCTAATATATCCTAAAGTAACTAATGTAACTCATACCTAAGCCTTAAACACTCTCAAGTTAGTTCAGATAAGTAATTAGGGTTTTAAAGCTAACCAGGAACACATAGGTGCATTTAGGGTTTTCTAGCAAGTATGGTGTTCTAGAGTGATAGTTTTCTTAGTGAAAATATATTTGTAACCTTGACTTGACATACCAGGATGTTTACATCAAGTAAACATGGTAGTGGTTGGCATGGGTGGATACGTGAGCTTGTCTAGAGGTTAGTTAGGTCATAAGAATATAATAAAGCAAAAATTTAGCTCGGGAAAATCCTATAGGCATTTCTAATCCTAGATTGTGCTTAGTGAGGGCCTAAGTTAAGTTAGTAAGGCATTTCTAACCTAGATTGTGCTTAGTGAGGGCCTAAGTTAAGTTAGTAAGGCATTTCTAACCTAGATTATGCTTAGTGAGGGCCTAAGTTAAGTTAGTAAGGCATTTCTAACCTACGGGGAAGTTAGTGGGTTGTTACAATCTCCCATCCAAAAAGAAAATCTCGTCCTGAGATTTAACTAGAGTTAGTGTGTGAGGGTGAGAATAGATGGGGATATTTAGCACAGATTTGATCCTCTCGTTCCCAAGTATACCGATGAGACGAAAAGTGTACCACTTTTAGAGGGTCATTTAAGCCCAAAGTCGAGATTATTTGATCAAATATTGCCCTAAATCATTCCTTTTGTCATTTTAGGTACTTTTGAGAGGAAATCTGGAAAAGGAAGCATTTTGGACGTTTTTGGAGCGAAAAAGTAAAGAAAACGACAAAGTCTCAAATTCATGCTCGAAAATGTACCTGACGGCGTCAGGATATACTTATCACGCCGTTACCCTTTGACAAAGAGGTGGATAAATCAAGTTACACGTGATGCGCCAGAGAGTTTTTAGAGGAATTATACATGACGGCGTCACCAAGGCCGTCAAGAGCAAATTGCATGTGACGACCAAGATGGAGTTTACACATGACAACGTCAGAAGTGGATCTAGGCAATATGATGATAATTATGGCGACGAGTTGACCGTGTCAGAACTTACTCTTGACGCCGTCTGACATTATAATCTATATATAGTTTTTGATTTTTCATTCATTGTATGCAACTTTGAGAGGAGAAAACCCTAGACGAATTTTACAGTATTTTTAAGGGTTTCAAACCCTTGTTTCATCCATGCTTAATTGAAGATAAGTTTTCCAATAATCATTCAATATGTCTATGTGTTGTTTGATTCTATCTTATGCTTGTCTTCTGTTTAACATGCTAGGCTAGGTTTTCTTTGTGTTTGCTTTGATGTAATGAAACTTAGATATTGATTATTCATTGGTTGTTTGTTTATAATTGTTGTGGATGAATGATTTTGATGTTAGGCTTAAGAAAACTGGCAGACTTCCAATTGGTAACTTGCTTGAACGTCTTAAGAAACATGATCGGAGGTGTACTATGATAAATTGGTTATATTTAATGCATAGGTAACTACTAATGAGGCCATGTTAGGAGCTAGTAGTCGGCTCAACATAGGAAGAGGTAGAAGCTTATAGAGTTAGGGAAGATCGTACACAGCCCTACGAATGGTATTAAGGAATATAACCCGTCATCCATGCAATTGTAACAAACTAATCAACTGGTAAAAGATATCTAGGGAGTAGTGAAATCTAAGTAAACACATTTTCTCTTATTATTGTTTTCGCCTACTTTACTTTATTTTCATTTTATTTTGTTTTGTTTACATTTGTAGTAATTTGGGTTAGTTGACTAGCAACTAATTCCGCCCTTCCTTCCAAAACCCAAGATTTTGAATTGCTTTCCATAAAATATAAAAAGAATTATCCCTCACCTCTAGACCTAGTTTAATTGAGTTTTAACCCTAGCGAACACTATTCTTTGAGTTGAACGATCAATCCCCCGGTACTTGCCACTATATTATACTACAACGGTTAGGTACACTGCCTGGCGGGGATTCCAAGCTTCTCAAGATCCCTTGAGAGGTAAAACCTTTTGCAAGGTTGCAAAACCACGCATCATATACTCTGGTCCTCTTTTGGAGTCCCAGCGTACCTTAACGATAGGAATCCGGTGGTGTTTTAGATTTTTGACCTCTCGGTCCATAATTTCCACTGGTTCTTCAGTGGAATTGAGCTTATCATCCAATTGAAGCTCTTTTATAGGAATGACGAGTGATTCTTCAGATAAACACTTCTTAAGATTTGAGACGTGAAACATGTCGTGTATATTACTTAGTTCATCTGGCAATTCAAGTCGGTATGCCACTGGACCAATTCGTTCTAAAACCTTAAATGGTCCAATGTATCTCAGACTAAGCTTTCCTTGATTTCCAAGATGAAAGACACCTTTCCTAGCTGAAACTTTCAACATAACCCTATCTCCGACCTGAAATTCTAACGGTTTACGTCTTATATCGGCATAACTCTTTTGCCGATCCCTTGCGGCTTGTAAGCGTTGTCGGATTTGAACTGTTTTCTCATTTGTCTCATGGATTATCTCTGGACCCGTAAGTTGTACTTCTCCAACTTCGGCCCAGCAGACAGGGGATTTGCACTTTCTCCCATAACGTGCCTCATACGGTGCTGCCTTAATACTAGCGTGATAACTATTGTTATACGAGAATTCTACCAACAGTAAGTGTTTCTCTCATCCTTTTCCAAAATCTATCACACACGCTCGAAGCATATCCTCAAGTGTTTGGATAGTTCTTTCACTTTGACCGTCGGTTTATGGATGATATGCCATACTCATGTCTATCTGAGTACCTAAGGCCTTTTGCATAGATTGCCAAAATCTTGACATGAAAAGAGAATCACGATCCGATATGATAGATATTGGTACTCCATGTCGAGAAACTATTTCTTTGAGGTACAACCTAGCAAGGGTTTCCATATCATCCATTTCTCATATAGGAATGAAGTGAGCTAATTTCGTAAGGCGATCAACTATTACCCAAATAGTATCATGCCCGTTGGATGTTCTAGGTAGTTTAGTGATAAAATCCATCGTAATTCTTTCCCACTTCCAAATGGGAATCTCAGGCTGTTCCAATAAGCCGGATGGCTTTTGACATTCAGCCTTTACCCTAGAACATGTTAAACACCTGCCCACATATCTAGCAATGGATGCCTTCATGTCGGGCCACCAATAGTGTTTCTTCAGATCCTAATACATCTTGTCAGAACTTGGATAGATGGATTACTTAGATTTATTGGACTCGTGCATTATTACGTTCCTTCAGTTACTATGATAAGGTAACCATCTTCGACCCTTAATACAACGAGTTCCGTCTAAACATATCTCAAAAGCCTTATCCATCCCTCGTAAATTCTCAATTTTACGATCTTTCTTTTCGAGGGCTTCATTCTGAGCTTTGAGTGTTTGAGAAGGTAAATTCGAATGAAGAGTCATAACTAACGACCTAACTCTAAGTGGTTTGATTCGTTCTTTTCAGCTCAAAGCATCTGCTATTATGTTAGCTTTGCTAGGGTGGTAACGAATCTCACAATCATAATCAGCGAGCAGTTCTATCCATAGACGTTGTCTCATGTTTAACTCTTTCTGATTAAGAATATGCTGTATGCTTTTGTGATCGGTGAAAACCATACACGTAGTACCATATAGGTAATGTCTCCATATTCTTAGAGCGAACACTACTGCTCCTAATTCTAGATCATGTGTAGTGTAGTTTTCCTCATGTGTCTTGAGTTGTCGTGATGCATAAGTGATTACTTTATCCCTTTGCATTAATACAGCTCCATGACCTCTACGCGAAGCATCACAGTAAATGACAAAATTATCGTTTCCCTCTGGTAATGCTAAGATCGGAGCATCACACAAATTTCTCTTCAAAAGTTGGAAAGCTATCTCTTGATCTTTTCCCCAGTCAAACTTCCTGTTTTTCTGGGTTAGCTCTGTCAAGGTTTTGCTATTTTTGAAAATCCCTCAATAAACCTTCGATAGTAGCCCGCAAGTCATAAGAATTGTCGTATCTCAGTAGGATTCATAGGATGAGGCCAATCCTTAACGGCTTTGAATTTTTCAGGATCGACACGAAGTCCTTGTTTATCTATCATGTGTCCGAGAAATTGCACAACACTAATCCAGAATTCACACTTAGAGAACTTTGCATAAAGTTTCTCCGTCTTAAGTAGTTCTAGGATTATTCTTAAGTGTTTAGCGTGCTCTTCCTCATTACGTGAATAGATAAGGATATCATCTATGAACACTATAACAAATTTATCCAAGTATGGTTTACACACCCGGTTCATGAGATCCATGAAAACCGCTGGTGCGTTTGTCAAACCAAATGGCATAACTTAAAATTCATAGTGCCCATATCTCGTTCTTATAGCGGTCTTAGGGATATCTTCTTCCCTCACTCTCAGTTGATGATAACCTGATTGTAAGTTGATCTTTGAATATATACTCAAACCTTGTAGTTGATCAAATAAGTCATCAATCCTTGGTAATGGATACCGATTTTTGATAGTAAGTTTTTTCAATCCACGATAATCGATACACATCCTCATAGATCCGTCTTTCTTCTTTAAGAATAGGACAGGAGCTCCCTAGGGTGATGTACTTGGGCGTATAAAACCATGATCGGTTAATTCCTAGAGTTGTTCAGAGAATTCCTTCATCTCTGAAGGGGCTAACCTATAGGGTGTCTGAGCTATAGGTTCCGTTCCGGGAATTAAATCAATTTGAAATTCTATCTGACGAACAGGAGGTAAGCCAGGTAAATCCTTAGGAAAAACTTCTAGGTATTCCCTGACTACATGGATCTCCTCCAGTCGTTTTTCATCTGGCTTAGTCTCTGTTAGAACCATGAAGACTTGACAACCTCGTGACATGTATCATTCCGTCTGATACATGAAATGAAGTTAAGTCGAGTTTTACTTTGATCTCCTCAGATAGTTAAAGTCTCATCGTTGATAGGTACATGGATGATTTTCTCGTTACAAAGAATATTTGCTTGATTCTTGGACAACCAATCCATTCCTACAATAACGTCAAAACTACCGAGTCTAATGGGTATGAGATCGATCTCGAAGGGGTGGTTAAGTAAAGTTAGGGTACAACCCTTGATGATCGTGTTAGTACTAACTAAGTTTTCGTCGGCTATTTCTATCTCATAGTAATTATCTAAAGCTATGGGTTTAATCCTAAGTCTAGAGGCTATGGGCGTAGATACGAAACTCCTATCGGCTCGAGAATCAAATAATATTCTAACTAAGTGATTGTTTAAGAGAAAATTACCCGTGACTAAGCTCAGATCTTGTGGATCATTCCTATACCTTAACATATTTTCTCTTCCCTGGGCACCATCAGTATTTTTCTTTTGACATCGACTTGCATAGTGTCCTTTTTCTCTACAAGTATGACAAATGACCGTTGCTGGTGGTGGATTACCCCCAGTAACTGTTCCTTTGTTCTTACAATCCCTTGAGTGATGGCCCACCTTGTTACATGTTGTACATTTAATGGAACAAGGCCCTGTGTGATGCCAGTTTCATTTCTTACACAGAGGGGCATTCCCAGCATAACCACTTCTCTCATTTAGAGTGGTGGCATATGCTCTTGCATTCTCTTGCCTTGGTTAAGGATAGGGGTTTGTACGGTTATTACTAGTGGTATTACGAGTTTTACTGAAAGCTCTCCCATCGTGGAACTTTCGTTTATTATCGTAGGGTGCTGGCACAGGGTTGTGCTTTGCTACTTGGTCCATTAACCTCAAAGTTATGTTAATGGCCTCCTCTAATGTTTGAAGTTTAGAGGCTGTAACATTCCCTTCGATACTCCGGGGCAAACCTCTGATGAAAACTTCTATCATCTTTTCAACAGTTGGCACCATTGTACGACACAAAGTTGGCAACTCTTGAAATCTTCTAATATAAGTTTTAGCATCGTTCCCCTTTACTGACAAGTTATAGAACTCTTCTTCCATTTTCTTAATCTCCGTCTGAGGGCAGTATTTCTTAATCATAAGATTCTTAAATTCAACCCAAGATAACTTGTGTGCCTCCTCTATTCCTATGGGTTGGGCATACGAGTTCCACCAAGATAACGCATCCTAAGTAAGCGTACCAGTCGCAAACTTAACCTTACAATCCTCAATACAGTTACTACGGGAAAATACCAATTCACATCTCTCAAACCAGTGAATCAATCCTATGGCCCCTTCTGTCCCCTTGAAATTAAAGGGCTGACAGCTCATAAATTCCTTGTAGTTACTCTTCTTCACTACCGGAATTTCGAGGTTTCTAGCCATGTTTGCATCCCTAGCTCCTAGTGCTGCAGTCACAATGTCAGTCACTAGTTGCTGGATGTCTTCTTGAGTCATGGCGGGAGTAGTGGGAGTAACGGGAGTGGTAGCTCTTGTACATGCCATTCTATAGGTAAGATGTGATAAGAATAGTGTCATAGTTTATGTTCTAATTTCTTAGAACATTATCTGATACCGGTTGGGTAGAGAATCCTAAAACTAAAAGGGCGAATTTCCTAACAAGATTCGTTATATTCCACCGAAGCTAGTTTCCCCCGTCGAAAAGCATAGTGATTCTAAGAGATCCTAAGTTTTTCGTGTTCCTAGGTATGTCTACTTGTTTTAATTTCCTTATAAGTTCTAATTCTTAAATCCTAAGGCAGTCTATAGTGTTTCCTAAGGCAATCTATAGTGTATCCTAAGGCAATCTATAGTGTGTCCTAAGATAATCTATAGTGTGTCCTAAGACATAGGGGATCCTAATACGGGATACGAGTTTTATGAAAAATTAAGTATAAGTAGATTAAAACTTCTATTTTATAAAGTGAAAACCTAGCATGTACCCGTTTATAACTAAGTTATCTACCTATGAACCTATATTATCTAAGTCTATAACCTTATTTTGATTCTTTGTTACCCTTAAGTTCCTGAATGGCTTCCAAAAGATCATCTATATCAGACCTATGATTATCCCTAATATCCTCGATAATCATTTCCAAAGTGAAAAGTCTAACATGTGCAGTAACTACTTCGTTAGAGTGTCCCTCATATTTTGTTTGCAACCTAAAGATCTGATTACGAGTTTTCTCTAATTCATTTTCTAACCTATTTCTACCTATTCCTAGATCACTAATCCTATTTTCTACTTCTTCTATTCGTCCTAAAGATAACTTATCTAAATGACTAAGTATTTCCTCTATTTGTTCCTCATGCCTTTCTAAAGGCGTTTTATATAAACTACTACCTATTTCAAACCTAGGGGAGGTGATGGTGGTATAATACGTATTTTCTTACGGGGAGGTGAAACTATTTCGGGAACATAACGATCTTGACTATTATAGTGAGGTATAGATAGGGTAGGGGTTATAGTAGGTACGGTAGGAATTTCTCCACCATATGCTTGCATATACCCATTATATGCCTGTATATAGGAATCATTCGGCAAAAGTTCTAAACCTAAGTTAGTTAAGATGTTCTGGGCTAATTCTTTCGGAGAATTAGAACCAGAAGATGAGTGAGTAGGAGTAGCCGGAGCATACTCATAACTATAGGATTGTTAAAGGATGACATATCTAACTGTAATACCCGAAAGAGTATCTTAGCATAATTTTAACCTAAGTAGATATATCCTAGAGGCAATACTAATAGTGGGGATTCTATCCTAGAGGTAATAGTGAGGAATCTATCCTAAAGGCAGTTCGGGGGTTCTAACCTAAAGGCAAGTCGGGAATCCTAACCTAAAGGCAAGTTCGGGGATTCTAGTGGCACGGAGGACTTTTTGAAAAAACTGGTTATAGTTTAGGAAAAATCCTTTGTTCTCTATAACCAAAGCTCTGGTACCAATCTATAACACCCCCATTTTTCACTAATCGTAGCGGATTAAGTGTTTAGCGTATTACTCATGGAAACAAAGACAAGATATAGAAAACGACTCGAAAAGAGACGTTTTTGAAAAATATGTTATCATTCATTTATTTATCAGAGTTTTTACAGTAAAAGATGTACTTTTACCAAAAGAGAGGTCCCTAAGATACGTTTTATGACACAAAACTGATGAATGATAACTATTCTGGATGTCCTCATGTCCAGTACCTCTCCGTGCCAGGGTTCCTATAGTGCCTAATTACCTAGAATAACATGCTTAAAAGTCAACACGAATGTTGAGTGAGAGTCATAGGTTAAGTAGATAGAGTATGAACACAAGTTCCATAGGGTTCAGCTTAAACCCTATGTGTGGAAAGGTTTTAGTGATAGAAAGTATATTGCTCTAAGCTCATGAACCACACGTTAACAGTCCGAGTCATGGGGTCTGCAGACCAAACCATGAGGGGACGGGAAGGATAACTTGCCAAAGTTAATCCTTCAGTGGGTTCAAATATATTACTTATTGGTACCATTCAGAGAGATGTTAATACCAACGGGAGTTGCCAAACTCAAATAGATCTATCAACTATATTCACGTTCGCGTGGGTAAAATATCCCAAACGATTAGATTCATGAATTTTAGTTATGTAGTGATGGCAAATAGTTTACTCATGCAATAACCAAAGAAAAAGACTTGTATTCGGTTTAAAGCATGTATCCCCCTCACAGGGTTATAAAACATTTAAAAGTGAGGCTATGAAAACTCACCTGGGTCTTAAGGTAAGTAAAGTAGGGGTTTAGACAACTCACTCATGTATCCTGGGGTAGTGTAGTTGTGTGTATGTCAAGTCTTAGTCTCGGTTTTCTTTAACTAATCACTCTTAGGGTTTTTATATATAACATATCACTATTCGTGCCATCGTAATTCAGAAGTATATGACTCCTCACACGAAGCTCCCTGCTATTGTATTATGTTATTAACATAATACCGTTCGGGCCATCATAATTCAGAAGTTAATACTCTTCACATGAAGCTCCCTACTATTGAGTTATGTTGTTATTAAGGTTTAGTTGTAACGTAACACCGTTCGGGCCATCATATCTCAGAAGTATATGCAATAATCGTTTGAGGAGCCAGGGCACTTTAATTTGTAAACCCAGCAAACTCGTCAAAACAAAATATCCATATAGTACTCCTTGCATGAAGCTCCCTAGTATTGTATTATGCTTCTAACTTAAATAGGTTTTATATTTTTATGAAAATAGTCCGTTTTTACCCTTTAAGTTTATATATTTACATTTTCTACCCTATACTTATAAACTTATAACAATTAAGCATATAACTTTCTAACTTTTGCACATTTAATCCCTATACTTATATATTTTATAGAAATGACAAAAATAGTCCTTAAAATATACTAACTTTTGTTATTTACTCTTTTTACCCTTAACTTTATAATATTTGCATAACTAGTCCTTTTTAGTTTATAATTCATTTTAATTTCTATCCTAAGGTTTCAAAACTAGGGGTGGCAATTTCTGACCCGTCACAAAACCCGACCTGAAACCGACATGAAAATTAACAGGTTCGGGTTGAGCTAAATAGATTGTGTGTAAAACCCACATTTTCACATCATGATTAAAATACCCAAAATACCATTCAATTTAAAACTTTTAAAATACAAATAATAATTTTAACCTAAGTTGATATTAAATTTTGGACATTTTAAACAATATGTTATAACATTAATTAAAATAAATCCAAGATTTCTTTTTACGTTAAATATAAATTCGACTTAACTTTTAAATCATTTGAATTGTGATAACCTAAGATATTTAACAAAACGTAAAATAACCTATGATGACCTCATATCACACGATTAAAGAAAATGTGCATGGCAACATATATATTTTGTACACAAGACTAAATTTAGAAAGACCATCACATTTAATCAAATGGGAATCACAAAACAAAAATCACGGTTGGACTAATCCCACGATTTTTGACCCAATCTCCTAATCAAAGAAATGATATACTATATACCTTATTTAAGTCATCCTTACACGTTTTCTATATCACCTCCCTAATTTACGATTCTTTTTGATAGCATTCCCTATCTTTTTCTCTATTAAGTCGTGTATGTCCTCCATTATTCCTCCATCCAAAAAAATCTGTGAAAACATACGCACAAAAAAAAAAAAAAAAAAAAAAAAAATTAAAACACAACCGATCCAACATCTACTTTGCTGTCAAGAAACAAAGAAGAAAAAGGAGGTGAAGCTTGGTGCGATCGAGATAGTCCTCTGGTTGTTGTGGTTGATGTGCGGGCGGCTGTCGTCATGGTTCTTCTTGATTCTTGTTCATCCTCTTATTCTGTTCTGAAGGTAACCTTTAATTCGTTATCATGTTTTTCTTGAATCGACTCTAGTATATGATCATGCGTGCATGGCCTGGTCGTCTCGTTAACTATATGTAAAACGTATAAAACATGGCTCGTAAACCTGTTCTCCTTATGTCGTATGTTATTATGAACATTTTATTAAATTAAGGAGATTTTACGTAAGGTTCGTTTGGGCTGTTAATGTGTCGTAATGTTAAAAAGAAACGTATGGCGTATGTAGTGTTTTTCTTGTGTCGATCATGCAGTTTTGTCGACCCTAAACCCAATATAAACGCACCCTAATCAGCCTGTGTTTTGGCTACTTAATGAAACAAACAAGAAACCTGAGTTGTGTATTATATAGAGAGTTGCGGTGTATTTTTTTTGGCGGTACTCTTGCATGCCACGTAAAAGTAAGTAAACAGAAATTGAATACATCTTGACGTTGAATTGAAGCAACTTTAGTCGACCTCATTTTATCTTGATCTCGTTATTTTTACCCAAGTCGTGTAGCTTGAAGTGTTATGTGATTATAGACAAGTCTTACATGATTTTATAAAAATCTTGGGTCGTCGCGGCATAAATATTAAGGTCGTGGGTACGTTAATAAATTATATAAAATTTTAAATGATGGGTACAAAATTATTATCCTAATATTAATTTATTAAAATAAACCTTAAAATAATTTTATGTGACTTTTAATATTTAATTTTGGTAATTTACATTTTAGACCCTAAACTTATAATATTGACATTTTAGATCCAAACTATTATATCGGTCATTTTAACTTTAAATATATATTATAAATTGTCCATCATAACCTTAAAGTATTAAATTATAATTTCGGGGACTTACTAAAAGAGGAAACTTAAGTGATTTTGAACTCTTCGTGATCCGTTTTCACATGCTTCTAGGTTTGGTGAAGCGGGGATGATCGTTCTCTTTTCATTGATTTCGGTTTGTTTTGATTCGGCAAAGGTACAGATATTCCGTACTCTTTCAGCAAGAGTTCAACTATTTCTCTCATGACTCTTCTCTCTCTCTTTTACATTACTTGATATTGACCCTTGATATTGAACCCTTGATATTGAACCCTTGACATTGAACCTTTGATATTGACCCTTGACATTGAACCCTTGGTATTGACCTTTGACATTGAACCCTTGATATTGACCCTTGATACTGAACCCTTGACATGGATATTGATATTGACCCTTGATATGGAACCCTGGACTTGAACCTTTGATTATTACTTGACACTTGTACTTGATATTGAACCTTGACCACTTGACCCTTCAGTATTTTACCCAGGAGCTACTTGTTGTGGAGTAGCCACAACCATGGCATTGATGCACCAATGTTATGTACTCTAGTGGGGCCGGAGAGATGTCCCCCACCGTCCCTGATTCTTGTTATCGACTGCTGCTATGATTATTATTATTGGCCTGCAGGGGCGTATGGATGCATCCTAGTCTTGTCTTGACTTGTTACTTGCTTGGGCTACGGCCATCTTGATTATGATTTGGGCTACATGATATATTACTTGGTGACTGGGCTTGTGTGCATTGCAGCCCCTCATATCTTGGGAGTTGATCACTCCAACTTGGGATACTTGACTTGATATACTTGACTTGATACTTGTTTGTGCCTGGGGGGTTAAATACTGAAGGCCTTGACACTTAATACTTGACACTTGATACTTGACGCTTGATACTTGACCCTTATTAATTCTTGAAAACCTTGAAACTTGTTAACCCTTGATACTATACTTGTTAAACCTTGATATTATACTTAACCCTTGACATTATACTTGACGATCCTTGAAACTTGTTAATCCTTGCTATTACACTTGACGATTCTTGATACTTAACCTTGGTGACTTTTCATACTTAACCTTGATAGTCCTTTGATATACCTTGTGACACCATATGTAAATTCATTTCGTATTCTCTTATCTCATTACTTGATGTGCTTGTTATCTTCATATCTGGTCACTGAGCTTTTTATGCTCAGCCGCGTTTTCTTTTCCATGCGGCAGGTACTTAAGCTAGGATGCGGGGTTTAACTTTAGGAATGAGAGAGTGTGGACCAACCTTAGAGTTCCTTTGAATGATGGACTTTGTTTTATTATCGTATCTTCCATATTTTGGAATTCGTTAGTAACCTTTGTACTCATTGTATTGTTAAAGTATTAAGCTTGTGTTTTGCTCTCTTTGACACTATTTATTGTGATATCTTTATCCTTGACGGGTTGGGGTGTTACAATTTATGGTATCAGAGCCCAGGCTGACGACTTATAATACATAACCTGGACCTGTGAGTTTTGGACCATTAGGTTTCCACTTTGGGAACATTGATGAAAACCTTGAAAACTTTATTTAGGATTTTTCCCTGTACGAACTTAAGTTTAAACCTGTGAGGATTGGGTAGATATTAGGCCTCCTTCGGCATACTTTTCCCTTTCGTGTTTGTCCTTGACTCCCTTATTCTGACCATCTGGTAACCGTTCAGTTGGTTAAATCTCGTCACTTTGGACCACCTGACGAAAACCCGAAGAAAATGGTGACTCGTGCCATTAAGGATACTTCAAGACAGATCCAGCGCGTAAGAAGGAGTAAGGGAACTACTGTTGATGCTACGGGCTGCCAGAAGAAGGATGACAAGGAGAAAGAGATGTGCGGAACTAAAGAAAATGATAACAATGGTATTAACACCCCGTATTACGGAAAGTGCCATAAGTTTGTGGAAGAAGAAGAGAGAGATCGTAAAAGTGGTTTTGCTAGCCGCTGTTTGCTGCAACCCGAGAATAACAGGAATGGTTGGATTAGTGAAAGGGAGGAAGAGAAAGAAGAGAATGATGTAGACTCCCATTTAGAGTCTACGGCGACCAACCGTTATAATCCAAATTGAACGAAGGGAAATTGTGATCATGAACTAGTTTCTTTTACTCTTCTGTTTAGCCTGCGTTAGACTTCGAATTTCATTTCCATTTTCAAGATACTCTGATAATATTGAAGTTTTGAATTAAGTTCCCCTCTGTGAGTTTTGTTATGGCAATCCTGTTTGTGTTCATCAGCTAAATGTAATGGGGATTTTGATGATTTGGGAAGTATTGGTACGATGGTTTGCACCCTAAATTGATTGACCTGATAGATTTCATTACTTTCAGATAATTCTCATCTTTATATTTGACTCCATTGACGATGTTAGCAACTAGTATCCCACGCGTATCACCTTGACAACAATACAATGTTCGTATTCGCAGTGAGGCACATTTGGGCTAAGAAGCTGAACAAAATCCCAACCTCCTTGAATGGTTAACTTATCTGCCTAAAGACTTTTGACAAACCTTGCACTTGATCCTAATTCGTGAATTATCCGTCTGGTATGGCAAATGTAGTTGTTATACAATTCCGTTTACCTTTGATATGATCTTGACCTACCTTTGAAAATCCGTTTCCGATGGCTTCATTGAAAGACTGAAGAAACAAATAAAATAACTTCTAAGAAATGAGTTTACTAACCGAGAGTAAGCCCGGGAAGTATATCGGTTTTATTGGAGAAGAAGAGGAGAGACGACGTGGGGTGAACGTGAAGGTTCCTTAAGATGATTTTGAAGCCGTTTTTGTATTCGTAATAATGAGTTAACGATTCCAATTGTATTGGCTATCACGTCAACTGTTTCTGTGTATATGGTGAGATTATGTTTTCGTGAATATTTGGAAGAATTGTTATAGTATGACATTGGGGTATGTTCTGAAATGGAGTTATGAGTTGAGGTTATGTTTGGAATTTCCTTTCGTATTCGTGATGACTACTATGATGGTTAGTGATGCTAATAGTATTAGCTAAAGCTCTGACCATCTTGTGAATCTGATAAATAGCGTTTTCTTGTGAGTACTTGGACAAACAGTCATCGTATGACGTAATAGTACATTCAGAGACGAGAAAGGACATAGAAACTATTTTGTACCTTATTAGAAATTTGGCGACCACTTGTGCATTTTGGAAGAATGATATTTGTTGGGCAACAACATTCTTAGATTTGAATATCTCTTTAAATTCCGCAAGATCGGAAATTATCACCAAGTGATCAAGACCGACAATAAATTGAAAAAATAGTCTTTTGAATCCTACAGAAGAATCTTGGAAGATGCTTACCAATTTGCGTCAACTAGAAACTTATGAGAAGATTAACTTCACTGCCTGACCTGGAATTGACAACAACAGTGGCTACCAGGAAGAGTGAAGACACTCCTTACAAGAAGTGTTGGCGATGCAGGGAACGAGAGCTAGTCAAAGTGGAGAACCTGGAGCTGATGAAGACATGCAGTCTCACTTCCCTATTCATCTTGGTTGTACTAAGATGAATTAAGAGCGGAAGCAGACTGGATGATGAAGAAATTTAAAGAACGTGTCAGGAATTCACATTACTCCATCGCATTCCAAGAAGAACCGCAGAAGGCTTAATGAATCAGACTCAAGTTCACAGTTTTGTTTCACTCCCAGATTGATAGACAAAAGAAAACAGATTACTTGGACTTGAAGAGATTGATGTTTTGAATGGGTGGTTTTTGGAACAAACTATTTTGGTTGTCTGGATTAGTTGACTCTGTGAAGGATGAAGTTAATGATGCCTAATGCTCACTCTCGTTAATTTCTTGAGTTTCGTTATCTGGTAATGTGATCCTTGGATGATTTAAGTTCTCCAATATCATCTATGTTCCGTATTCAATCTGCGTATATTTGATAATGGTCTTGTTTGGGAATTTTGGCGAATTTTGGGAAAATCGATGTTTTTGAGACGACGTACCTAAATTGCTGATATGATTAGATTTCCGCTATCCTTGCGAGTAGTCTTGTTTTCCTTTAGTTATTCATTGAGACTCCCATTGCTTTGTCATTGAAAGTTCCTCTTGGTTATGACACTTGATTTTGGTTGACCTCTGGGATGATAGAAGTAATAGCTTAACTAAGATTGGCTTGTTTGTTTACGACTCGTGATAAAGTATGACCTTCATGAGGGCATATTTATTTGATGCTAGTATTATGACGCCTGGCCAACGTGATAATACTTACATCATATAACATGCACTTATTGTGGTCATAGGATATCTTGGGGAGTATCTAAGAAGTTTAGAATTTGATCTCCGTTGAATTTTCTGTGACTTGTGAGACTTTAGGTTCATTCTACCTATGCGTTGTGATGAGTGCTCAAACACTCATCATTTTTGGTCTAATCTGAACTGCAAAACATACAAAAACACTCAGAAATGCATCAAAATACTAAAAATAATTCAAAATTGTGTTTTATATGTTTTAGATGCAAAATGAGCAAAAACAGATGAAAAATGTACAAAGTTTGCAAAATTGGCAGTTTCAGTCCCCCAACTTTCATAAAATGACAAAACTAGTCCCTGGATATTCAAAATATAGAAAATTATCACCAAAGGTCCTTTTGAAATCATAAATTGTCATATTTAGTCCTTTGGTGAGAAATTTCAAAAGTTTTGAAAAATTACATGTTTGGTCCCCGGAGTTTGAAAATTTGGCAATTTTTGTCCTCGGGTGCTTAATTTTGGAAGTTTATCATTAAAAGTCCTTGGGTTATCAAAACATGGCATGAGTGGTCCTTATAATACTTTTGTGAAGTTGGCACTTTCAGACCCTCAAAATTTTGGAAATTACAATATTAGTCCTTGTGATTTATTAGTTACCAAACTAAATGGACCCTTTATAAATAAATCCATCCAACACCACCCTTAATAATAAACCCAAACCCAAAATAACAAAAGCCCAAACCCATTCCCATTTTTAATATATCCCCAGGGTCAAACTTTTGACCATCTCCTCCACATCACCCTCCCTAGCCTGCTACCCCTAAACACCAACACCATCATCACACTCTTCCCCCCTCCTCTGCCAACACTCAACCTTTTCCCACACTCCATCCCTACCTCAGCCACCCTACTACCAAAACCCATGTGATAATACTTTCCCCCCCTCCAGGTCACGATTCCACTCAAAGTGTTTTCCCGCCAAAACCAACATGAAGGGCTCAGATTGAATTTCCTCATCCAATGGTCCACATTAGAAGTGGGAAATCACCAGGAACTCACATGGAGTCTATAAAATAAAGAAAGAAGGCAGAAGATGCAAGTAGTTAGTTAGTGAGTGGCAGTTAGTGTAGTTTTTAATCTAGCTTATTATGTCGAATTAGTGTAGACTATGTTTTTAAGTGTTAATTTAAATCTCCAAGTTGTAATTTCAGTCAGTAATGTAATTCAAAGTTTATCTAATCAAAGGTTCCATTTTCATAGTTTCATTCAAAATTTGCTTAAATTCCTAAATTGCTCATTTTAGCTAAAAGTTGTTAACTTTTCATTCTCACTGTTTCACAAGTCACTTTGGATAATTTTTAGTGGATTTTAAGCTTTACATTTCATGTTTACTTGTTTTAATGCAAAATCTCAAAAATAAAAAATAAAAAATAAAAAAAAGATGGAAAAATACTTGAAAAATAAAAATGTAAGAAGAAATAGAGAAGAAGACCATGGAGCATTTACAATCAAGGAAGGAAATGGTTTAGAGCTTCAAGGGAAGCATCAGGATAGGTTAGAAACTGATTTGTCTTGATTTTGAGCACAAGGCTCATTGTAAGTTCAATTTTCCATTTTTTAGCCTTTTACTGTAGCATTGCTTATTTGCTTATTCCTGTGCTTATATCATGTTTCGTACTGCTTATTTATGTTATTGTTAGAGTTTATGCTTGTTTTGTAGATTAGGAAGTAGTTTTCTTTAGTTTTGCATATTAACTGTTAACATTAGTCTAATAGAGCTTAGTTGTGCTTTATTGTGTTTAGCTTATTTAGACTGCTTATTTGGCATTGATTGGTGTTTCTTAATAGTTATTGATACTTAGTTCATTAATCTTGTTCAAAAAATCTTGCTCGAACCATCATTTCCTTTGAAAAATACCAAAACAGTCCTCTAGGGGAGTGTTTGGCACAAGCCACTTTTCTGGCCAAAACTCATTTTTTTTTTTACCAACTTTTAATTTAGATTAGCCTTATAATGGTTTAGTTAATAGTTTCTAATTAAAATTCAGTAGGTTCAATCAGTTTTCAAGTTTTCTTAGTTGCTTTTTCAAAAAATATATTCATAACTGTTCTTGTTAAGTAGTAACCTTAGATTCTTGTTTTAGCATTGTTAGTTGTTTTCATAGCTTCCATTAGCTCACAAATAGGTTAGTATAATCTGTTATCTTAGGTTTGTGGGTCAAAAGTCCCATTTTGACCTACTTTCACTTGATTTTTGTACCCATTTTTCACTGATTTGCTGTCAAAAAAGAGCCCAAACAGCAAATTAGTTTTTGATTTTTTATTTCTTCGTTATAAGCCCGTTTTACTTGAAATTTGGTATGCATATAAATGAGTTGGTTTCCTAGTTACTTTTGATTTTTGTGAATTTTTTTAAGAACTTTTGGATAGCGTAAACACCCCCCAAAGCAGCAGATCTGCACTTTTGCAAGAAAGTGCCAAAATAGATTTTGATTTTGATTTTTAAGTTCTTCAATTTTAATCATTTTGCTCTGAAAATTGGTATGCAACTTATCTAGTAGCTTATATAGTTAATGATATTTTTATTTTATTTTTATGAATTTTTTATAACAACATTTTAGGCGCTCTAAAACAGCCCAGTTGCCATTTTTACTGCAGCCCTTAGTATGCATGTGTTAGTTTAGTGCTTATTTGGTGCTTTTCACTTAGTTTTAACTGCTTATTTTCCTTCCTTTTAGTTCCCTAGGACTCCCCTTAGTTGCCTGTTCTTCTCTTCTTCCTTAGTGTAGCTTATGTTAGCTTGTAGCTTAGCATTTTTTTTAGTCCCAAGTTTCTTTCGTTTCTTTAGTTTTAGCTTAAGCCCAACTGATGAGAATTTGCTTCTCAAACTGCTTATATATTCTGATTTGTAAAATGTTTTAGTTAAGAAAATTGTCTATATTCATGAGTTTAACAAGTTCAAAAGAAAAATTGAAAAAAAAAATTAATAGCAAAAAGTGCAAGAAGTGAGATTCGAACCCCCGACCTCCTGCACCTCAAGCCTCACAAACCACACATAATACCAACTGGACCCTTGGGATTTTTGTGACAAAGCTTACACCCTTTATTCTTTTAACGTTGATTTTCCTTTTATGCTAATTTAGCTTATCAGCTTATGTTGTGCTTTTTAACTGCTTATTTCAACTGCTTTTTCTAAGTTTTTATTTTTCTTAGCTTCTTTTGAGTATAATAGATTTTCAATAATTTTTTCAGATTTATTTCAAAAGCATTTCTATTTTTTTTTTTTTTTTGACATTAAATTAGTTTAAATAGTTTAAAAATAGTTTTAATTAATAATAAATAATTAAAAAGTTAAAAAAAATATATTTTTCATTTTTCAAAAGATTTCTTTTATCATTAGGATTGTAAAAATGTAATTTTCATAACCATAGGATTTTATTTGCTCCCGTTTCACTTTTTATTTTGCGCGTTCGCGTTTATTTTAAATTCAAACGTGCGTTTTTAGGTTTAGGTTACGTTTTTAGTGTATTTGATCATCAGTAATGGTTCATACAGTGTTTCAAAGCTATTCTCAATCATAATCTCGTAGTGTTATCATAATAATCAAAATCCAGACCTTTCTGTCCAAATTCACCCGATCACAAACCCGTTTTGATACCATCCACACCTCGTCGGGACATAACGACCCGGGGAAACACTATACTTCCACGGAGATTGACTCTAGGCTGTTTGACCATCTTGACCACATCCGTGGTTGACTTTGGTTGACGGTTTAGCATCGATCAAATTTTGGCGCCGTTGCCGGGGAGGTTGTGTGCGTTTTCTAAACGGTTTGTTGATTAGTGCTTTTGGAATTCGTTCCATTGTACATTTATCCATCCTTTGTTCATATTTTCTTATTTTCAAAACAAAAATGTTCCCAAAAACTTTTTAAACTCAGTTTTCAACGAACACAAAAAACACAAAAACATTTTCTTTCCTATTTGTACAAAATGTATTTCCAAAAACCCAAAAATATTCATCTTTACCCTCCTACCTTTTTGATTCTTCATCCCTACCCCTCTATACACATTTGATTCTTTCTATGTCTCATCCACACTTTCTAGTTTGCCAATGGTGTGGTAATCCTCATAATGGTGGCAATTGCCCCAGTTGTGGCATGGTAGAATCAGGAAACGGGTCTGTCTATAACCCAGATCCCTATTCCTATCATGACACCACTGATTCATTCCATCAGTTACCACACCATGATACTCAGCAGTTTTACTGTTGTGAGTACTGTGGTGGTTCACACTACAGTTATGATTGTCAATCGGGAAACACGCTTGTCTATGAGCAGTTTCCTGATAACAATTTAGACTTTAGCACATACGACTCACAGCCACATCAGTTTTATTGTTGTGATTACTGTGGAGGTCCACACTTCAGCTCAGATTGTCAAAAGGGGAATCCATATCCTTGTGACAATTTTGACACACCTTATTACGACCAACCTCCACAGTACGATATGAATCAAGCACTTCTTCCAGAAATGCAAAATATGATGAAAATCGTTGATGAGCTTAAGGGTTTAGTTAAAGACTTTGCCCAAAGACATACTCATCAAAAATCCATGGAAGAATTGCTGGCGGAAGAGCAGGCTGCTAGAATAAATTCCCAAGATGCCTATGAAAAATCCATTAGGGAATCCATTGCAAGAGAAAAAGCAGCCAAATCTAGCTCTTTATTCCGTTTCATTCCTGATGATAGTGATGATGAGGATACACTTGACATCCTTGAATTTTATAAAACTTCATCAAGTTCATCAGCTGATATCCCTGCAGTTGAGATTCCATCTCAAACAACTGCTATCACACCCGAGGTTCCCACTCATTCTCTGAGCATGGGGGACGAGCATCTTGACACTGTTGCTGAAAGGGAATCGGACGAATTCATAAAGTCTAGTGTTGAGAACCTTGTTCCAATCCCGAGAGAGTCACAGGGAACTCTTGAGCATATGTGTGATATTCCTTCCCCTCTTGAGTGTTCAAACGATCATTTTGAGACTTTCTCAGATTTTAATGATGATTGTATATCTCATGGAGACATTGAGTATATCGAGGCATCACTCCCTCAGTCTGATGTTGATCCTCTTCTTGAGGAGTTCGTTGATGGACTTGCTCACATCGATCCACTTTCATTGGAAAGTGATGATGGTCTCCTCGATTTCCAAGCCGATCTGGGAGAAATTGAAAGTCTCCTATATCATGATCCGTCACTCACTTCTGATCCCAGCAGTCCAATAGAGAATGTTAATCTTTTTGTTCCCGAAACATTCAATACGACTCTCACCAATCCTCTATTTGAATTCGAATCTGAATTCAATTTGATTTATGATAATCCACTCTTTGATATTCAGAATGAGGATTGTGATGAGTCTATTCTGGAACATGAGTCCACAGATTCACATCTTGTGAATAATTCTCTTCATGAGGAGTTCTCCGGTGAACTCACTCATCATGTCATGACTCCTCCAGAGTTTGATAGCCCGGGGGGAAATGCACTCAATCATGAGAATTTGCAAATTCCCACCCACCCTCCCGGGATATTTTTGAGCTTACCCTTTGAAATCTAAACTCAGGCTACGGAGCCTCCTCTTGAGGAAGAAAATCAAATCATGATTTTCATCATGGTTTTCTTCCTTTTCTTCACCTATAAGGTGACTTCTTCTCTTCTTCACTCCTTCGGGAATGAAGACACTATATTTGACCCCGGCATTTTCATATATCATTATCTTGAGCCGGATACTTATCTCATCGGTGTGGAACTTTCACGTGCTTCAAATGTTTGTCCAAACATCTTGAATGAAAGTCCGATTGAGATTGCTTCTTCCACATCATGCTTCCCCAAGGACAAATGAATTCGGGGTCGAGTCAAGCTAGCGACTCGGTAAACAAAAACAGTAGCATGCTTATAGGGTTTTCACCCTAAGTGTGGGGGAGTCCCTCATGCTATGGTTACAAATGAAGTGAAAAACAAAATGGTGTTTTCCACGCTTAGCTTGTAATGTTGCCCTTTTACGTTCAAAATGTCGGCATAATAGCCAGGATTTTGAATATTGAGGACAATATTCATGCTAAGTGTGGGGGGTATTTCGGTATTCTAGCGAATTTTATCACATTTTACTATATAATACCCCCGTTTTAGCCAAAATTTAAAAAATTTAAAAAAATTTTCACTGGTGCTTCAAAATTTTTGTGGTAATCAGTCCGCCTTGTCTAACCGACAAAAGGGATTGGCTAGTCCAGGAGCAAACGGCTCTTGGTAAAGACATCTCAAATCCGTTTACGGCTTGCAATTTGCCCAAAATTGTATGGTTCATCAACTCCCCATATCCCATAAAGCGAATGAGTTGGCTAGCCCACAAGATTATGGCTTGTGGTAAAGGCAGTGGAAAATCCATAATTGGTAATCAGCTCACCAAGATGTTGACTATTCCATCAAGAGCTGGCTAGTCCAGAAGCAAACGGCTTTTGGTAAAGACTAATCAAATCCGTTGACAGCTGGTGGTTTGCTCAAAATCATACGGTTATCAGGTGTGCCACAGTTCTTACACCTGGCTACTCCAGAAGTGATGGCTTTTGGTAAAGAGTTTAAAATCCATCAAGTTTTCAAAATAATTTATTGCTAGGGACTAGCAATAGTTTAGTGTGGGGGATTGATGAGTGCTCAAACACTCATCACGTTGACTCTGCAATTGTTCGTAAGATAATTGGATAAATTTGAACTCTCAATTTTTGCATGCTGTTGATCTCGATTACATTTGTCACCAATCTCAAGCTCATTGTAGAGATCTCTACTGTTTGATACAGTTAACTTGACTTGAAATTTTGTTCGTATTCCCATATGAGCTTTCCAGAAGATACAATTATCATCTTCTACATATGGTGTCATACCCTTGCGATGAGATTCAACCAGATATGTCACTTGCAATTCTTGATAGATAGGAGAGAGTCATGAGAAAGAAAGTTATTTGTTTTTGAAAAATTCTTTGGAAGAACCATCCACCACGTGAGGCGACCTGGAAGACTGAGGAGTTTATGCTAGCCAGCTACCCTCATTTTTCCGTTGTAGTCTGGTAGGCGTTCGTTTTGTTTCGCTACCTCATTCCTTCTTTCATTTTCGCGGACGAAAATTCTTTTTGAGGAGGGAATAGTTGTAAAACCCACATTTTCACATCATGATTAAAATACCCAAAATACCGTTCAATTTAAAACTTTTAAAATACGAATAATAATTTTAACCTAAGTTGATATTAAATTTTGGACATTTTATACAATATGTTATAACATTAATTAAAATAAATCCAAGATTTCTTTTTACGTTAAATATAAATTCGACTTAACTTTTAAATCATTTGAATTGTGATAACCTAAGATATTTAACAAAACGTAAAATAACCTATGATGACCTCATATCACACGATTAAAGAAAATGTGCATGGCAACATATATATTTTGTACACAAGACTAAATTTAGAAAGACCATCACATTTAATCAAATGGGAATCACAAAACAAAAATCACGGTTGGACTAATCCCACGATTTTCGACCCAATCTCCTAATCAAAGAAATGATATACTATATACCTTATTTAAGTCATCCTTACACGTTTTCTATATCACCTCCCTAATTTACGATTCTTTTTGATAGCATTCCCTATCTTTTTCTCTATTAAGTCGTGTATGTCCTCCATTATTCCTCCATCCAAAAAAATTTGTGAAAACATACGCACAAAAAAAAAATAAAAAAAAAAAAAAAAAAAAAAAAAAAAAAAAAAATTAAAACACAACCGATCCAACATCTACCTTGCTGTCAAGAAACAAAGAAGAAAAAGGAGGTGAAGCTTGGTGCGATCGAGATAGTCCTCTGGTTGTTGTGGTTGATGTGCGGGCGGCTGTCGTCATGGTTCTTCTTGATTCTTGTTCACCCTCTTATTCTGTTCTGAAGGTAACCTTTAATTCGTTATCATATTTTTCTTGAATCGACTCTAGTATATGATCATGCGTGCATGGCCTGGTCGTCTCGTTAACTATATGTAAAACGTATAAAACATGGCTCGTAAACCTGTTCTCCTTATGTCGTATGTTATTATGAACCGTTTATTAAATTAAGGAGATTTTACGTAAGGTTCGTTTGGGCTGTTAATGTGTCGTAATGTTAAAAAGAAACGTATGGCGTATGTAGTGTTTTTCTTGTGTCGATCATGCAGTTTTGTCGACCCTAAACCCAATATAAACGCACCCTAATCAGCCTGTGTTTTGGCTACTTAATGAAACAAACAAGAAACCTGAGTTGTGTATTATATAGAGAGTTGTGGTGTATTTTTTTTGGCAGTACTCTTGCATGCCACGTAAAAGTAAGTAAACAAAAATTGAATACATCTTAGACGTTGAATTGAAGCAACTTTAGTCGACCTCATTTTATCTTGATCTCGTTATTTTTACCCAAGTCGTGTAGCTTGAAGTATTATGTGATTATAGACAAGTCTTACATGATTTTATAAAAATCTTGGATCGTCGCGGCATAAATATTAAGGTCGTGAGTACGTTAATAAATTATATAAAATTAAATGATGGGTACAAAATTATTATCCTAATATTAATTTATTAAAATAAACCTTAAAATAATTTTATGTGACTTTTAATATTTAATTTTGATAATTTATATTTTAGACCCTAAACTTATAATATTGACATTTTAGATCCAAACTATTATATCGGCCATTTTAACTTTAAATATATATTATAAATTGTCCATCATAACCTTAAAGTATTAAATTATAATTTCGGGGACTTACTAAAAGAGGAAACTTAAGTGATTTTGAACTCTTCGTGATCCGTTTTCACATGCTTCTAGGTTTGGTGAAGCGGGGATGGCCGTTCTCTTTTCATTGATTTCGGTTTGTTTTGACTCGGCAAAGGTACAGATATTCCGTACTCTTTCAGCAAGAGTACAACTATTTCTCTCATGACTCTTCTCTCTCTCTCTTTTACATTACTTGATATTGACCCTTGATATTGAACCCTTGACATTGAACCCTTGATATTGACCCTTGACATTGAACCCTTGGTATTGACCTTTGACATTGAACCCTTGATATTGAACCCCTTGACATGGATATTGATATTGACCCTTGATATTGAACCCTTGATATGGAACCCTGGACTTGAACCTTTGATTATTACTTGACACTTGTACTTGATATTGAACCTTGACCACTTGACCCTTCAGTATTTTACCCAGGAGCTACTTGTTGTGGAGTAGCCACAACCATAGCATTGATGCACCAACGTTATGTACTCTAGTGGGGCTGGAGAGATGTCCCCCACCGTCCCTAATTCTTGTTATCGACTGCTGCTATGATTATTATTATTGGCATGCATGGGCGTATGGATGCATCCTAGTCTTGTCTTGACTTGTTACTTGCTTGGGCTACGGCCATCTTGATTATGATTTGGGCTACATGATATATTACTTGGTGATTGGGCTTGTGTGCATTGCAGCCCCTCACATCTTGGGAGTTGATCACTCCAACTTGGGATACTTGACTTGATACTTGTTTGTGCCTGGGGGGTTAAATACTGAAAGCCTTGACACTTGATACTTGACACTTGATACTTGACGCTTGATAATTCTTGAAAACCTTGAAACTTGTTAACCCTTGATACTATACTTGTTAAACCTTGATATTATACTTAACCCTTGACATTATACTTGACGATCCTTGAAATTTGTTAATCCTTGCTATTACACTTGACAATTCTTGATAGTTAACCTTGGTGACTTTTCATACTTAACCTTGATAGTCCTTTGATATACCTTGTGACACCATATGTAAATTCATTTCGTATTCTCTTATCTCATTACTTGATGTGCTTGTTATCTTCATATCTGTTCACTGAGCTTTTTATGCTCAGCCGCGTTTTCTTTTCCATGCGGCAGGTACTTAAGCTAGGATGTGGGGTTTAACTTTGGGGATGAGAGAGTGTGGACCAACCTTAGAGTTCCTTTGAATGATGGACTTTGTTTTATTATCGTATCTTCCATATTTTGAAATTCATTTGTAACCTTTGTACTCATTGTATTGTTAAAGTATTAAGCTTGTGTTTTGCTCTCTTGGACACTATTTATTGTGATATCTTTATCCTTGACGGGTTGGGGTGTTACATTGTGGGTTAGGTTTGGGTCGACATATCTAACCCGTTTATTAAACAGGTTAGGTTCAGGTTGGGAATAAAATAAACGTGTCGACCCGGAAACCCGTTTAAGTTTTTTTTCTTAATTAAAAATTATTTATATTTAATTATACTGGTTAAATAGGTTAAACGGGTCGACCCACTAACGCGTTTAACCCATTTAACTAGTGTAATGTGCTAACTTTTACATATAAAACAGATTAAATGGGTCAACTCGAAACCCGTTTAACATATTCAACCCATGTAACCTACTTAACCTATCAACCTATGTATATATACGGGTTAAATGGGTCAGGTTCGGGTTACGTGTAAACAGGTTAGGGTTGACATAGCTAACCCGATGATTTAAATAGGTTAGGTTCAGGTTGGGGTTTTCTGACCCGCCAACCTTACAACCCAAACCCGTCAACCTGAACCCGACCGAATTGCCACCCCTATTCAAAACTTTGCAAAATGATTCCTTACACTAATAACTTATAGGAAATGTCAAAAACAGTCCCTAGACTTTATAGTTTCAGGAATTTATGATATATACCCCTATGCATGTAAAGTTTTGCAAAACTAGTCCTAAATGCATGTAAATTATATTTTAACATAGCAACTAAGTTTCTAAGCTTATGTTTAGCTAATATATGTTCAAACAAGTCACTTAATTCAGATTATAACATTAAATAGAGCAATTTAGCACATAAACATATAATTTTCTAAATCCAGGGTTTTGAAATGAAAACTTCTAAAACTAAGTGATCAAGGCTATCATAAGGGTTATAATGCATGTTCTAAGAATCCTAGGTCTATTCTAAGGTTACTAGATGAAAATTTAAGGCTTACCTAGGTCGTATAAGGTATAACGAGGCAACTAGGGTTTCTAGGGCTTCTCTCAGCTCAAACCACAACTCGACACTACCTAAGCTTCTATACTCGACTTCTAGGGACTTAGTACTACAGAATGTATGTGAGGTAAAGAGGAGAAGAGGTGTGGAATGAAATAGAGGGGAGGGGAGGGGTATTTATAGGTGCGTAAGGAGTAGCGAGCACGCAAAGTGCTGCTAGGTGTCGAGGAGGGGGGATGTGGAGTAAGAAAGGCTATGGGGTATTTTTCAGGTCTAGGAGGTGATGAGAAGAGGCTATACATAGCTAGGGGCTGGTGGTAGGCCGGTTGTGGTGAGGGGAAGCCGAGGGAGGCGGTTTGGGGGAAGGAGGTGACAAGTAGGTGATCCACCTACTTGCTTGGGTGGTTAGAGGTGTTAGGGTGCTAGCTTACTATTAGGGAGGTGCTAGGGTGGTTTCTTGGTTAATTTGAGGTGCTTAAGTATCTTAGTTTAGGTGTTTAAGTCAATTTATAACCTAGTTTTGTCTAGTGAGAGTTTAGGGTTTTTCCTACTGTTTAGTGTCTAATTCAGGGTCCCAAGGGTTTTTAGTAACTAATATAATGTCCTAAGAGGCTTATACTAAGTGGTGATAACTTATGGTAAAGATTTGGGATAGTTTAGACCTAGTTTCGGGAAGTTATGACCTAGTTATGGTTTTGTGCTTATGTGACTTGTACCAAAGTTTTAGGGAGTTGTACTATGATCTAGGGGGTCTAATATATCCTAAATTAACTAATGTAACTTATACCTAAGCCTTAAACACTCTAAAGTTACTTTAGATAAACAATTAGGGTTTTAACGCTAACCGGGAACATGTAGGTGCATTTAGGGTTTTCTAGCAAGTATGGTGTACTAGAGTGATAGTTTTCTTAGTGAAAATATATTTGTAACCTTGACTTGACATACCGGGATGTTTACATCAAGTAAACATGGTAGTGGTTGGCATGGGTGGATACGTGAGCTTGTCTAGAGGTTAGTTAGGTCATAAGGATATAATAAAGCAAAAGTTTAGCTCGGGAAAATCCTATAGGCATTTCTAATCCTAGATTGTGCTTAGTGAGGGCCTAAGTTAAGTTAGTAAGTCATTTCTAACCTAGATTATGCTTAGTGAGAGGCTAAGTTAAGTTAGTAAGACATTTCTAACCTAAATTATGCTTAGTAAGGGCATAAGTTAAGTTAGTAAAGCATTTCTAACCTAAGGGAAAGTTAGTGGGTTGTTACCCAATAGTATCTCTAAGATTGATTATAGAAATAGAAGCAGGGTTCACCTTCAGGGTTAACATAAAGTGTAGTAGTTTGGCTTCTGGAACAGTGATTGGTGTAATCATAATTTCGATTGTCGATACATATATTTTTCCCTTTAATATTAGATATTCCTGTATGGAGTAAATGGTAGATGTTAGTACATATGAGACAATTATTATAGAACCTATTAATGGTGAAACTGTTTTTTAAGTTAGTTGACTAAATAAATTCATTTAATGCTATCTTAGGGTTTAAATATTTGTGTTTTTTTTCTCTCACCTTCTTTGTGATCATATGATGCTGATGCAAAAGCGCAGTCACATTCACTTGAAGAATCTGTGTCTATTTCATATTGTTGTAGACCAGTATAGTTTTCACTAATCAATGTATCTGGTAAGGTGTAAGAAGGATCATATGCATCATAAACATCGTATGGATGGATTAAGGCTGCTCGAAAAATAACCAAATTTAGTAGTGAGAAAATGCATTTGCATAACGCATAACAAAAAATGAAACTTACCTTTTTTTTCTTCTGATTGTAGAATTCAGATGCATTTGTTGTGTGAACCTTATGCTTTCGTCCTTCACACATTGAAGAGTAGCTGTTTTTATTGACATTCAGCGATGGATATCGTAGTAAGTTTTGTTGTTGCTGAGAAGTTTCTAAATCTGCTTGTAACCCATTTAATGCAAGTGTTTCTTCATTTGCAGGCTGAGTGGTGGTTTTAGCAAGTTCTATTGAATCTAAATTCCCCGTTGTACGATACTGTGGCTGTTTTCTTTGGAAACTTTGTGAGGCGCTGACATTTAACTCATTTAGGGTTTGCATATATAATGCATGGGAAGTGTTCAGGTCATACATATAGTTTTCCAATGATTTTGAAGGTTCTATTCTTACAGATCTTCTAGGCATTTCTTAAAGTGCAATTTGGAATTTTGTAGCAAGTAGAAAATATATAGCAAAAAATGAAACAGTATAGCAAACAAATATCTAAGCATATTAGAATGCAATGCATAATTGTGCATTGATAAAAGCAAGCAGGAACTATTTGTAAATGTATATGTATATGCATAAACCGCAACAACTAACATGATGCATCTAATCACTTAGAAAGATAAGTAGGATTATTGCATATGTTACATGTCCTTAGATAATGCACTTTTCCAACTTTCAATTATGGTTATTGGCTGCATGAAACAATGGTATGTAAGTAAGAAAAGACATGAAAGAAACAAAAAAATAGAATAAAAAAAAGAAAAACAAAAAAAAGGATCTAAACATCTGTAACATGAAACACTCAAGAATAGTATGGATGTAAAGTAAAACAAATATTCTACCTTTTTGTTTGTTCTTGTTGTTTGATACATTTGTTTTTTGTTTGTTCTTGATTTTAGATGTGTTGGATGAAAGTAGATCAAGATTCTTTTGGAAACTTCTGGTTAATAAACCCAAAAGTTGTATGTTTATGTGGTAAAGAGAAGGTGCAGGAAGAAAACGGATCAAAAGGAGTATTACAGGCACATTACGGAGAGCTACAGTAACAGTAATGGAAAAATAACGGGTGAACAGTTGTTTTAATAGTGCTCCTACGGGACGGTAATACAGTACCCGTTTGTACCTCCTCCATTAAAATTCTGCCCCATGCACCACTACAAACAGTAAACGATGTACTTTAATTGTACTCCATCAATGTGGACCACATATGGTGTAATTAAGTGTCTCTAATCACTTTTGTAATCCATTTTTTTTCCCTAATGCAAAAACCGGGAATTAGAATATATTATAATATTTTTACTACTAATCAAATGCACAATAAAAAAATTACCTCGGCAATGATCGAATTAGACGTTGGTAACCAAGACTCCATTCGTCCTTATTTGTATAATTTTACTACTAATCAAATGCACAATAAAAAAATTACCTCGGCAATGATCGAGACTTCATTCGTCCTTATTTGTATAGTAGAATAAACCAATAAAAGTTTTTATTGCTAATCAAAAGAACGATAAGGAAAATTACCTCACTCATGATCGAGTTAGATCTTCATGACCAAGAATCCATCCGTCCGTATAATTAGTAGAATCACAACTGCAAAGCATGTAAGAGAGAATCGTTAGTAAAATAACATAAAGTAAATGTGTAGCTCATTCTCTATGAATAAGGGGTATTTATAAAATGATATTAGGTTTTTTTTCACATTCAAATTGGAAAAGATATGTAAAAGAAAGATATTCACAATAGATTTTATGGAGTATATCAAATTCTAAATTTTAAGAATTATCTTCAATTTATATTTAGAAACAAAAATCAAAAGTTTTAGTATAACAGGGCTAAACAGTTATGCCTAACGGAATAAAGTGTTGTACAAAGCAATCAAACAATTTTAAGCAATAGGTGCACAAGCCTTCCATCAAGTTCAACTTGTGGTTTTTGGTGGTCAGCAAAACTATAACTAATAAATAGCAAAGATTAACAGATTATATGTACTACTCAAGTATTTAGAAAACAATGTGCCTATATCTATAAAAAGTTTTATAAACCAGGATGTTATAAAAGAAAGAAAGAAAAAGAGACCTGCTATTGATCATTTTCCTATACTTAAGCCTTTGGTGGACAACTCCAACAGCTCTTGAAGTAACTAAAATGATATCAAAGCCTCGGAAATACAACTATTCATACTGCAAGGAAATTAGATATTAATAACTAAAATTCAGCGTATAGTGAGTCCTTTAAAGAGAAAATATTTATTTTTGCGTCCTATAGACGTAGCAACAAAAGGAAGGTAGATATCAATCCTGGGCTGTTCTGCATGCTCAAGTCATATTTAGTATGCGATTACTTATAAATTTTGGTAAAAGATAAAACACCGTGATACTACATCAGAATTTTATGCACGTGTAACGTGTTTGGGTAAAAGTCCTTCGAAAATACCTGTTCAAAAATATCTCCAAGTTGTCCAACCATACCAAATTGAACAACATTAATTAGTTTAATATCCAAATAGATGAGTAGAGTTTACATAAGCTCAATAGGCAAAATTGCACCATATATAATCACTTAGAGAATCATATAAACCAGAAAAATTTTGCATCTTTATAAAAGGTAACATACATGTTTTAAATGTACAGCCAAACATATATCAGAGAACATGATAAAAGTTGGTATCACCATTTTCATAAAACCACATAAGAAACCTCAGCATCCACTTGAGAGACACATACTGACTTGTATGCTTAATGATACAAATGCACCACTTATTTAGCACACATGCTCATATTAAAAAAAATATTAATAAAACCTTACACATCATTAAATTATACAGATTTATCAAGTGAATCAAAAAGTCTTAATAGTTAAATTTGAACCTCACCTGACTGGTTGTTCACCAATATCCATTGCATCGTTTTCGACTGATTCAACATGGTATTCTGATATGGTAGGTTAAACAAATCATCACGTGAATTTCTTTCTAGACATACTGTGGTTATCATAATTCACATTACCAACATCTTAATCTTAAATTTAAATTCTCCACTGGTTTCAATGGATGATGTCATGGGTCACAAGACAAACTTTTACCCATTAGACCATGTCACATAAAAACATTCTATTTAAAAAAATAATAAAAGAATAAAAAATAAAAACACGAAAAATAATAATATACAAAATAGAAGATGAATCACCTTGAGTTCGTCATATGATCTATAGTACTGAGGACACCTTCCTCCACATCCACCAGAAGCCTCTTGCCAAGTATCTAAGAACATCAGAACCTTTCACGTCATGACTAAACCTTTAAACAAACACCAAACCAACTCAGATATGTATACATGTATTCGCGTCGTGTGTGTTTTGTGTGTCGTGTTTTAGGCTTGCACAATGGAATTTATTTTAGGGTTTTAGAAGGGTATAAGACACGGCATCCAACCAGGTTTGAATATCAGAAACTGTTTAACCTTACCCAAAATATGATCTAAGAGCACCAAGAAGCAAAATCCGTTGTACATCATAATCATCGCGAATACTTTTCCTGCATAAATACTAAAAAAGTGAACTGTGTGTATAATACGCAACACTTTTATCAATATTATACATCTTTCTTTAAGTTAATATAAACTATTCTTGTGCGAATAATGACGGTAATCTATTTATACCGGTGTTAATTATTTGTTTTAAATCCATACCAGCTGCTAAAGAGAAACATATCTACATGAGAAAAATGGCCACGTACGTACCTTCTTCGATTGCCAGTTCTTTTCAAGCACTCGACTTTACAGTTTGTGTATGCGTATGATATGATCAACAAAACAAATGCATTTTAAAAGTGGAATAAGTGTTGCCAAAGCAATAAAGAAAAAGACATTGTCGTATATATTGTCTAGATATGATACATTTACCTTAGTTCTCATGGCATTCTATGAATATAAGATGGAATTAATATTAAAACATAATCAGACATGCAAATAACTTACCACCACAATGCATGTCCCATGAAAAAATAAGTCCATCAGCTTCATCAAGTTTCATAGCATGTCATTGGAAAAAAACCATCATGTAATATATCGTTCAAAAAATCTTGCGTGCAAACCACACATAATTTAGAGACTTATAATTACCACAATTAAAATTTACATGCATCCTTTTAATTGATTTTACATGCAAACCTCATTGTCCTCTACTTTCAACTAATTTTACATGAAACAAAATTTAAATTTGAGATACATGTGACACTTAAAAGGACAATTAAAGACACCATAATTCATCTACATCATAAATTCACGATTAGAGAAAGAATTAAATATATCAAAACGATAAATAATAACATGAAACTTGAAGTCAACTTACGATCAAGACCTCGTTTACCAATATTCTGGTTTGATTGAATCTCAGCAAAGAGTTTGGAGCTTGGTGACTCAGAAAGAAGTTGGTTGATGCTTTATGTCCAAGAAACTCTAAGGTTTTAGAAATCTAATAACGATTGAATAGTAGGGCAGAATATAGGTCGTGTTACGGTTAGAAGCATAAATATAAACATAAACCAAATATTACTTGAATCTAGATACGGAAACATCATACTTGTCATGAAGTTCGATCTACTGCTGAAGCTGCAAAATACAAACATCCAAATAATTCACTTACAACATATTTTAGAGATCAAATAAAGAAAAATACCTTATTAAGTTAGTCTTTTTTATCTCACCAAGTAAGAACCCCTTGTTCTGTTCAAGTGACAACAACGACACACTATTAAACCCCTTCAATAATACAAATTTACGGAAAATTCATTTGAATCATCGTAACATATATTCATTGATACATATCATGATACCGAGAATGAAAAAAGAGACATAAAAATATTGCAATGCCCGTTCAACATTAGAATCACTTAGGTCGTGATATATGTTATCAAAGCTCCAAAAATAACAAAACACCTAGCTTTGTATGTTCTAACTACAGCCTGCACAAAAAACATTAAAAATCAATAAAACATTAAAATGGAATAGAATATAAATCTGGGCGCATTAGGGTTTTCTTCATATGAGAGTTCTGATACGTAAGAAAACGACACACTACTAAACCCCTTCTTTTTTCTGATACATAAGAAAAACGACACACTATTAAACCCCTTAAATAATACAAATTTACAAAAAATTGTATTGAATCATCGTAACATATATTCATCGACACATATCATGATCTAAGATAACTAGCAAACACATGCAATAAGAATCAGAACCTCAGTAACTGAATAAATCAGAAACACATACAATAAAAAACATAACCTCAGTAACCTCAATATTGATTGATATGTTTTAACAAAAGAATTTAATATAACTAAGATTACAAAGTCTTTTGAGTAATAAGCTATAGATACAAAAAAAATTACCTCTTCTGCCTGTTGAACATAGTTCGATTAATGAGAATCACCTATAAAAAGATTAAAAAAAACACCATTACAAACTGTATTCATCATTAAAACTATTTTTTTTTTTTTTTTTTTTTGCCTGGATAGGGGACGAATGACAGCATGCTAGGGTTTTTTTTAGAGGAGGGAAGAAGGCGGCCTGTGTTTATGTTCATCGTATTATGTTTTGATGTGTATATTGTTTATGATTGGGCTTAATGGGCTTGCTTCTGCTGAACTTGCAAAATGGTCCCTCCGCCCCTTTTCTAAGTTTTTTTTTCACATATTTGACACATATATTTTTTCACTAAAATACAAAAATTCACTTATAAGTACCCTATTTTTCTCACTTAGAAACTCAATTGGCCAATGAGAGGGCTCGGATTCAAAATGGAGCCCTCTCATTGGTTAATCGAATCCCTCAATTTGGCCTAAAATGAGTTCTCATATTATATAAAAGATAAAGATTATTTTGTTGTTAGTAAAATAATGATAAGCTTAATTGGAAACAAAACAAGGAGTATGAAATACTATTTATGACAATAGAATCAGATCTTCAGAATATAAATGAACAATTTTGAAAATTATATACCTATGAATCTGTCAAAATCAAACTTTTAGTACTTAAAAAAAAAAAAAAAAAAAAAAAAAAAAAAAAAAGACTTGAAAATTATTTCTTTATATTCCTTCTCTATAAATATAAATACTAGAAAATAGAAAAACTTGCGTGTTTCGTCCTTGTGGTTTATCAAAAATCACACCTGTTGTCCCTATTCGATTTTATTTACAACAGTGATACCTAATTTTCAAACTAGTTGCATTGATGGTCTTCATTTTGAAGAAAATAAGGACCTGTGTAATAATTTATAGTTTTTTTTATTACACGGGTAGTCCCTATCATTATACGGATATATCTTATTTTTCAAAATAGGGACTATCAATGCAAATAGTTTGAAAATAAATGATTATTTATGTAATTAAAATCGAATAAAGATGACGAGTATGATTTTGGGTAAACCATAGGGACGAAACATGTAACTTTTTCTATAAAATATTTTGATAGTTCCATTCAAGGAGTAAGAGGTGAGATCAATATATAATTCATATTTATCATACAACCAATGAACCGATCAATATATAACTCATATTTATCATACAACCAATGAGAGCATGCGGTATAATCACCCAGTGTTAAACTTTAACACACAGTCACATCAGTGGCACATCAGATTAAACCTTTTCACCTTAACTCACAATGTTAGGATCGAATTTTATTTATAAAAAGTGTCGGTCATTAATATTATGTAATAGGTTGCTTTAGAATATCATTATGATGAAGTTTATGTTTAGTTTTCATGATTTTATAAAGTTGATTGAGCCTAAACGGTCAACTAAATTGACCAAGTGATTTGGTCAACAAAGTCAAACTGCCTAGAGTCAATGCTCCGTGGATAGTATAGTTTGTCCTCGGGTCGTTATGTCCCGACGAGATTGAAATGGTATTTGAAAACGTTTTTGAGAATGAGTGGCACTGAGGACAGTAACCAAAGATGATTTGGAATTGATTATACTACTGATTGCTTGGTATTTGGACAATTGAAACAATATTAACACTAACAGATATACAGATATGATCACACAAACACAAATTGGAAATCAGATTTGTTTACAAACAGAGAAAAAGGTGAGATTTAAACAATTTTACAACTACAGGGGTGCAAATGAAAATTTTACAAACTTAATTATAAAAGAAAACTAAATTAAAAAAAAATTATTTTTTTTATTATATTATTTAATATTAATTATTTAAATAAAACTATTTAACTATTTAATTAAAACTAACTAACTTAAAAACTTAATAATACAAATTTAAACTAGAAATTTATGAAATTAATTTCTAAAAATCTAAAATGACTTAAAATAAGATTAAAAATAAAAATATGTATTTTTGTCTTTTTGTGGATTTTCTATTAATTAAATATTAATAATATTAGTTAAACTATTTAAACTATTTTAAATTACTAATAATACTAAAAATGACTAGATGATTATAGAAAAATTTACAAATCTCATTAACCATCTCAGGAATCCTAAAAAATTATAAAAAACTTATAAAAATTATTTTTAGACTATTTTACTAATTATTTACTTGATTGTTAATTAATATCTAATTTAACTGAATTAATTAAGAAAATTAAAAAGTGAATAGTAGAATTTAAGAAACTATTTTCTACAATTCCTAAATGATTTATAGAACCTACGAAAAATATAAAAACTTACTGTTGTTAAATGAATATTAAGAAAACTATTTAATTACTATTATTACTTAATTATTTAATTAAACTAATATTAATTCTAATAATTATTAAAAATCTAGGAAAATTACTGAAAATACTTTAAGGTAAAAGAAAATTAAGAAAATTATAAAAATGATGAAGTGCCTTTTAATAAGCTGAAAAGAAAAATTAAAAATATAAATTCTATTAAATAGAAGCTATCACTATTTTTAAATATGGTTTTTTGTTGGTTTTTCTTATTGACAGATGATAATAAGCTAAAAATAAGAAACTTTTGTGAAAACACTTTTTAAATAGCTTAATAATAAGCTATGTGCACCCCCTTGTGCTTAAGAGTTAACTCAATAGCTTATTAGGACTTTGTGATTTTTTGAAAAAGGTGAGAAATGAACAAATAAGCATAAACAGATGTCTAACAACTTGAAATAAGACAAATGGAACAAATAAGCACCCAGAATAAGCTTCTGTGAACAAATAAGCACTAATCTAAACACAAGGCTTAAACAGGCCAAACCAAGGGGTTTTGAACCTATGTGGGGTCCACAAAAGTCAAGGGGGTCCAAAACAAGGATTGAACCTTGAAGGTGGACTGGTCAACTCTCAAATAAGCCAATAAGCTGGGCTTATTACCTATTTTTGAGTACTGGGTAGGGCTTGGGATTTGGACTCAAAAGCTGAGTGACTCAGTATGGGTTCTGAGACAGGCCACAAAAGGTGGGTCAATTAAGCTGAGGGCAAAAGGGCCAAGGTGAAAAATAAGCACAAGTTTGATAAGTTGGGCTGACAAGCTACAAAATAAGCCAAGATGTAGAGCGTGGGGTCCACTAGTTAAGCCACAGAAGGCCAAGGAATATTGGCCAAAGGCCTGGTGCAAGGGAGGTTGCTCTCCCTGCAGCTTACTTTGAGCAAGTGTGGGGTCCACACAAAAAATCACAAAAATAAGCTAATCACATATTATTGAAGTTTAGGTGACATATTTTAACCTCTAACAATTTTAAGAACTGAATCACTTCACAAAATTCTAGAAAAATCCCACAAGAAATGATTTTCTAAGCACTTAAGAGATTTTGACTTTTTACTTTTTTCAACTTTGTTGACTTTTAGGAGATTTGAACTTGATTTTCTGAGTGATTGTGTTATAATAAGCTATGATGAGACTAAATTAAGCGAAAACAACTACTTATGGGGTGATTTGATGAGATTTGAACTAAAATTCTTTGACAGACAACAATTAAGAACAAATCAAAAGGTATTTTGACTTTTTCACAAATGATCACTGGATTTTATGATTTGATTAACCTAATATAACCTATTGAAGCATGTGAGGACAGGAAACAACAAACAAGACTACCAAGAACACCACTAATACAGCAATTCCAAACAGTCCCTTAACTAGACTAGTTTTATGATTTCAAAGTTTTACACTGATTTAGGGTGTGAGACAAATCCAAATTGTTCTAATATGATGCAGTGATCTATTAGATGCTTAGAAACACAGGTAATTACAACAATAACTCAAGAACACAGATTATGCTAATTTGATGGTGATAATGATATTTAAGCAACTATGGATCCTAACTAACAAGCATTAATTATTAAGCAATTTTATAACTTATAAACACAAAACAAATCTAGAAACATAGAGAATAACAACTATTAAGCAACCTTATAGTGAAATGCCAAAATGAAAAATGAGCTTACAATGTGCAATCCAAGCCAGAACCAAGGACCAATTACCAATTCCTAACACTCCCCATGGAGTACTAACCCACTGCCATCCATTATCAACAGTGCTCCAGCTTTCTTCTTCTTCTTTCTCTTTTTTTATTTTTTCACTGCATTTTTCTTATTTTTTTTGTATTTTTGAGTTTTTGATACTAGACTGTTTTTTAAGGTTTCTAAAAGCTTTTAGAATCTTATTGGGAGCCTAAGTGAGCTTAAGAGTCCAGAATAACAACTACAAACAACATTAAGCTACCATGAGATTTTTGAAATTTGAAATTGCACAAACTGAATTCAACAAGTTAAACTGAAATTGATTGATGAAAAAGGTTCCAATTACACTTGAAATCACTGAAATTACAACTTAGAAGCTTTGAAATAAACTAGAATTTAAAAACTTAACTATTCGACACTAATTTTAAAATTATAAACTACATACTACTTCTCCATGCTTTTCTTCTATTTATAGCTTGAAATTAGGGTTCCTTGGAGCTTTCTGATCAAATCCCACCTCTTTCCTAAGCCGTTGGATCACTGAGATGCTCCCAAAGCTCGCCACGTGTTTTGGCGGGAAAATTGGTTTTGATACCAATTGGGGACTGTGGAGTGTAGGAGTGGGTTTGCATTAAATGTGGAGGTGATGTTTGGTGTGTGGTGGGTTGGGTGGTGGAGAAGTGACGGGCAAGTGGAGGGGGAAGGGTGGTATTCCAGAAAACCAGGGTGGGGGTGAGTGGTATTTGAGAGAGGGAAAGAGGGTGTTGACTGAGGTTTGACCGTTCATTATTTGGAACGGTTCTTGGGTGGTTTAGGCTCAAGGGTTGGGCTTGGGGAAAGGGAGTGGGCTGGTTGTGTTTTAGTTTGGATTGGGTTTAGGTTTTGGGGTGTTTGGTTAATATTAATAACAAGGACTAACTTTGTAATAATCTGAAAGTTGAGGGGCTGAATTTGGCACTTTTCCAAAGTATTCCATGGGGTGTAATTTGCCAAGTGAGAATAGTATAAGGACATGTGTTGATTTCTCCACTTTTGAAACTCTAGGGACCATTTGTGCCAATTTGCCAAACTTCAGGGACCAAACATGTAATTTCACCAAACTTTCCAACCAAGGACCATTCCTGCCATAAATGAGAAGTACAAGGACAAAAATTGTTTTTCTCAAAGTTTTAATATCCCAGGGACCATTTTTGTCGATTTTTCAAAGTTGAGGGACTAAACTTGTAATTTTGTAAAACTTTGCACCAAAGGACTAAATATGTAATTTGTGATTCAAAAAGGACCTTTGGTGATATTTTCAAGTTTTTAGAATAACCAGGGACTAGTTTTGACAAATTTTGAAAAATGAGGAACTGAAACTGCCAATTATGCAAACTTTGTTCAATTTTCATTTGTTTTTGATTATTTTGCATCTGAAACATATAAAACACAATCTTGGGATATTTTCAATATTATGATGCATATTTGAGTGTTTTTAGATGTTTTGGCAGCACAGAATAGGTAAAAATGATGAGTATTTACACACTCATCAATCCCCCACACTAAAACATCGCTAGTCCCTAGCAATCTTTTGAGAAAACTTAATGGATTTGAAGTCTCTTTACCAAAAGCCATTACTTCTGGAGTAGCCAAATGTTTCGGCTCAAGTAAGAACTATGGTACACCGATAACCATATGATTTTGAGCAAACCATCAGCTGTAAACGGATTTGATTTGTCTTTACCAAAAGCCGTTTGCTTCTGGACTAGCCAACTCTTCACGATTAAGGATATGGTGAGCTGGGTCCCATACAATTTTTGGCAAATTGTCAGCCATCAACGGTTTTGAGATATCTTTACCAAGAGCCGTTTGCTCCTAGATTAGCCAGTCCTTGTGTGAATTAGACATGGTGGACTGATTACCATTTGCTGTGTTTAGTGCGAAGCACTTCCACTAAAAAAAAAATTTTGGGCTAAAATGGGGGTATTGCCCTCAATATTCAAGAATTCGCCATAATTCCCCCCCCCCCCCCCCCACACACACTAGAACTGAATATTGCCCTCAATATTCAAAGTCCCGGCTATTATGCCGATATTTTGAAAAACTTTGATTTGAAAATTTTGAAACTTGGGCAAGTGTGGGATTAACTTTTTTTTTCTTTTGTTTTTTTTTTTTTTTTTTTTTACTGAAACTTTATATATAACAGCATGGGGGACTCCCCCACACTAGTTTGGTAGAAAGTAGAAAGAAGTCAGAGATATGGGTGAAAACCCATATTTTGCTAATTTTTGTTCACCGAGTCACTAGCTTGACTCGATCCCCGAATTCATTGGTCCATGGGGAAAGTTTGGAGATCCGGGACAACCATGGATGGTATGTTCTCTCCAAAATAGTGTTTCAAACGATGACCATTCACTTTGAAGTTAGGACCTTAGGGTTGAGATAACTCAACAGTCCCGTATGGGTATACTTTTGCAATAGTGAATGGTTCAGTCCATCGGGTTTTTAATTTTCCTGAGAAGATCTTTAACCTTGAATTGAAAAGAAGGACTCTATCACCAACATTGAAAAATCGGTTCTTAATTTTGGAGTCATGGATCTTCTTTGTCTTTTCTTTGTAGATCGAAGAGTTCTCGTAGGCTTGATCACGAAGTTCCGTTAATTCATTGAGTTGAACTTTACGGTGATCACCCGCTTTATGAAGGTCGTAGTTAGCATGTTTCAAGGCCCAATAGGCTTTGTGCTCGAGCTCGATCGGTAAATGACACGCCTTCCCGTATACAAGCTTGTAAGGAGTACACCCGATTGGTGTTTTGTAAGCTGTACGGAAGGCCCAGAGTGCATCATCTAGTTTGTCCGACCAGGAGGCACGGTTTTCACCTACGGTCCTCTCAAGAATCCGTTTTATACCACGGTTGGAAACTTCCACTTACCCACTTGTTTGTGGGTGATACGCGGTAGAAAGACGGTGAGTGACACCGTACTTAAGCATGACTTTTACGAATTGATCATTGCAAAAGTGTGTACCGCGATCACTAATGATGGCACGGGGAGTTCCAAAACGAGCAAAGAGGGATTTCAAGAATTTCACAACAACTCGGCCATCGTTGGTGGGTAAGGCTTTTGCCTTAACCCATTTTGACAAATAGTCAACAGCCACGAGAATGTACTTATTTCTACCAGAAGATGGGAAAGGCCCCATAAAATCAATGCCCTAGACGTCAAAGATTTCACAAACTTGAATGGCATTTTGTGGCATTTCGTTCTTTTGTGAAATATTCCCGTGACGCTGACAAGCATCACAAGCTTTGACTAATTCGTGGGCATCCTTATAAATTGTTGGCCAATAGAAACCAGAGTCAAACACCTTTTTAGCGGTGTAGTTAGGACTATGGTGGCCCCCGGTGGGTCCAGCATGGCAAGCCTTGAGAATATCAGTGGCTTCCTGTCTGTAAACACATCACTTGATGACTTGATCGACACAGATTTTGAACAAATAGGGGTCGTCCCAGAAGTAATGGTTAACGTCTTTAAAGAATTTGTTTTTCTGTTGGGACAACATCCCCTTCACGATGAAGTTACCCGCATGGTAGTTTGCAAAGTCGGCAAACCATGGGGTAGAAGAGTCACCACGAAAAGAAACCACATTGAGTGTCTCGAGAGGAAATGTTTCATTTATTTTCTGTTTCTCGGACACATCCTGGTGCGGGTTTTCTAATCGTGAGAGATGATCAGCAGCGAGGTTCTCGGCTCCTTTTTTTATCACGGATAATGATATCAAATTCTTGGAGGAGGAGAAACCAACAGAGTAGCCTCGGCTTTGCATCTTGTTTTGCAAATAGGTACTTCAAAGCCGAGTGATCCGTATACACTACGCATTTGGTCAGTATCAAGTATGGCCGGAATTTTTCAAAGGCATACACCACGGCTAATAGTTCTTTTTCAGTGGTGGTGTAATGACTTTGAGCCTCGGTCATAGTTTTGCTTGCATAGTGTATAGGCTGAAAGTATTTTGCTTTTCGTTGCCCCAAGAGAGAAGATTTTTCTTCAGAGTTTCAAAATCTTCGATGCACTCAAGAGAGAAGATAAAAGGAGTATCCTTTTCGAGGAGATGGGTCATAGGTCGGGCGATTTTGGAGAAATCTTGGATAAACCTACGATAGAAGCCGGCATGACCCAAAAAGCTCCTAATACCCTTGACGGTAGTGGGATGAGGTAATTTAGCTATGACATCAATTTTGGCTTTGTCAACCTCAATCTCGTTTTTTGAAATTTTATGGCCGAGGACAATGCCTTCTTTAACCATAAAATGGCTCTTCTCCCAGTTGAGACTCAAGTTCGTTTCTTCACAATGTTTTAGCATCTTTTCCAAGTGGGAGAGACAAGACTGGAATGAATCCCCGATGACTGAAAAGTCATCCATAAATACCTCCATAGTTTTCCCGATCATGTCAGAAAATATTGACATCATGCACCTTTGGAACGTGTCAGGTGCATTACATAAGCCGAAAGGCATACGTCTGTAGGCAAAAGTTTCGTAGGGGCATGTGAAGGTAGTTTTCTCTTGATCCTGCAGATCAATGGGGATTTATAAGTAACCCGAGAAACCATCGAGGAAACAGTAGTATTCATTCCCCGCTAGTCTTTCGAGCATTTGGTCCATAAAAGGCAAAGGAAAATGGTCTTTACGGGTGGCTTCATTCAACTTACGATAGTCAATGCATACTCGCCAACCCGTGACCAAACGAGTTGGAATCAACTCGTTTTCCTCGTTTGTGACAACGGTTATGCCACCCATTTTAGGAACGCAATGAATTGGGCCAACCCAAGGACTGTCAGATATAGGGTAAGTTAATCCCGCATCAAGAAGTTTTAGAACTTCTTGTTTGATAACTTCGTGGATTTTAGGATTTACCCTCCTCTGATGTTGCACTGCTGGCTTAAAGTCATCCTCCATCAAGATTTTGTGTGTACAAAAGTCCGGGCTAATACCCTTAATGTCGGAGAGTTTCCAAGTAATTGCTTGCTTGTGTGACTTAAGAACCTTTATGAGTGCAGTTTTCTCCTCATCTTTCAAGTCTTTAGCAATAATGACGGGTAATTTATCATCACTCTCCAAAAATGCATACTCTAGATGAGGAGGCAAGTCCTTGAGCTCGACCTCGGGAAATTCTTCAGATTTTTCAATAGACTTAATTTCCGCTTTATGAAGTTCTTTTGGAGATGGAGAGGATGAAGGATCGTCATTTAACCATCTTTCAAGAAGAAGAATATCCCCCTCCGGGTCAAGATAGTTTTCATCAATCTCATTTGAGATTGAGCTATCTTGAGCAAGAAAAGCCTCGACCTCTTCCAAAAGGAAGTCACTCCCCTCAAACAGAGTGAGAGAAGGGGAAGAGTCGGATATGATAGGCTCAGAAGAAAGAGTGGTACTGCCACTTGATGAGAAACCAAGGACCTCTTGAGAATACTCCCCTGACGCAACATCGATGATGTCAATTCGGTTTACCATTTCAGAGTCATAGTTGGAGGAGTATCGTGAAGTTTGATCAAGGTTGAATGTGACGGCGTCATTACCAACACGCAAAGTGATTTCTTCTTCGAAAACATCGATTAGAGCACGACCCGTTCTTAAGAATCCCCTCCCGAGAATGAGAGGAACTCTTGGGTCAGCATCGAAATCAACAATCACGAAATCTGCCGAAAAATGGAACTTTCCTACTTTCACGAAGATATCTTCGGCAATGCTGAGGGGACGAGATATAGTACGGTCTGCAAGCTCGAGAGTCATGCAGGTAGGAGTGAGCTCAGGAAGAGAGAGTTTCTTCCAGACTGAGTGAGGCATAAGGTTAATGCTTGCACCAAGATCGTCCAAGGCAAAGCATTCAACCATCCCAGGGAAAATGCAAGGAATGAGAAATTTCCCGGGATCTCCAAGCTTTTCGGGAAGCTTTTTCAAGAGTACTGCTGAGCAGTGCTTATTCAGTGGAGTTTTAGCCATTTCACAGAGTTTTTACTTGTTACTTAACAAAATTTTGATTGTTGATGCAAATTTCGGCATTAGAAGAAGAGCATCCGCGAAGCTGATATCGAAATGTAATTCTTGGAAAATTTGGTAGAATTTTTCCATCTGATGATTAGCTTTTTCGCGGTTCTTTTGATCATTCAAATGTGAAGGATATGGAATTGAAGTCTTGGGATTGTTCTTTGGAATTTCATCAGGAATTTCCGGAGGATCAAATACAACTTTTGACTTGGAAGTCGAGACCGGGACAACTTGAGGGTGGACGTTGTTGGTACCCTCCGTTATTAGTAGGAAGTACCGTGTCCGTGGTAACCTCAGGTTCACATTCCGCTACCTTGGTAGGAGGAGAAGAAGAGGTAGAGGGAGCCGTGGGTCCATTGTATGATATTCCACTTCAGGTAGTGATCGCCTTAACATCGCCCCTCGGGTTAGCGATCGTGTTGCTCGTTAGTGTACCTGAGCCTGAGGGTCGATCATTTAAAGACTTTTGAAGTTCAGAGATCTTCCTGACCAATAACCGATTGGTTTCCTCTTGTGCTTTCATGAATTGTTTTAAAACTTCATCGGAGGAAGGTTGGGGTTGAACAACGTTTTGATTTTGGTTAGGAAAATATTAAACACGGTTGTTTTGAAAATTTCCTTGGTTTTGGTTGTTGTTACCCTAAAAATTGTTTCTCTGATGGAAATTACCCTGATTGTGATTCCCTTGACCTTGGTTTCTTTAAAAATTTCCTTGAAAACCTTGATTTTGATTGCCATTTTGAAAATTGTTTTGATTAAAATGACCTTGATTTTGGTTCGGGTTTTGGAAATTCGGGTTTTGACCTTGGTTAAAATCTCCTCAATTCTGATTTTGATTCGATTTACGGTTTTGATCTTGGTTAAAACTAGGAGGTCCGAGAAAATTGTTGGAACGATAGCTTAAGAGATTACGGTCCCCTTGTGGTTGGTAAGAATTACCCCCCATATTGTAGGAACCTTGAGCAGCATAAACGTTCTCTTGAGGATAACCAGCAGTAGCTGGTCACTCGGAATACAGATGTGGGCCTCCACAAGTTTCACAACTTTGGGCTACGGCTTTCACTTGTTGATTTTGGAGGGTTTGATTCATCCTCAACATAGCCGTAGCAAAGTCGTCCATCTTTTAATTGAGAACCGCGATATCAGGAGATGATGTTGAAGGAATGACTGATTTACATGACTCATCCCTCTCCGCAGTGGAATCCCAAAAGTTATGGTGGGCAGTCATGTTCTCAATTAGATCATAACATTCTTCGGGACGCCTTTTCATGAAGGTCCCACCAGCAACAGCATTGAGAATATCTCGGTGCCTCAATGTTAGACCATTATAGAAGGTATCTATGATGGTTACTTGTAACATATTGTGGTTAGGGCATCGATCAATTGCAAGCTTATAACGTTCCTAAGCCTCGAATAGAGACTCATCGAGACGCTGCCGGAAGTTGCTGATATCATTTCATAACTTGGTAACCATGGAAGGTGGAAAATATTTTGTTAAAACTTGGTTACCATTTCATCAAAGGTACAAATAGAATTCTTGAGGAGTCGGTCAAACCATGCAGTGGCATGATGAGTGAGAGAATAGGGGAAGAGATACATATGGAGGGCATCATCGGTGACACCGTGTTGTTTCATGCTTTGGGTGACGGTAAGGTATTTGTCAAGATGCTTGTTAGCATCTTCACCCGGTAATCCGTGAAATTGACACGAATTCTGGACTTGTTGGATCATGTGGTGCTTGAGACCAAAGTCCGTAGCCTCAATAGTGAGTGGTGCAATAGGTCCGCCCCTCCCTTACATGGTAGGCTGACACAACTCCTCCATCGTTCGGAGATTGGGAGCTGGCTCATCCTTGGGAGGGTCAGGGGGTGGTGGTGGCCCGTCGTCCATTTCAGTTTTTGGTTCTTCAATAACAGTACATAGCTCGGGTACGTTTTTCTGATTTTTATGCTTTGTTTGTGAACGAGTGCGCATGCAATAAAAGCAATTTTTCAAAACAAATTCGATGCAAAACAACAGGGAACTTAAACCAATAATCACAAGTGAATGGCTTCTTTGAAAAAGGTACACCACTCACAGGGATACAATGGCAAGTTTTAATCTTATGTTTAGGAACTTATTAGGTTCACACCCCCAGTTGGTAGGTGTTCTGCCTTGGTTTGCGGTGGTAAGATTTTATGAATTTATTATTAACAGAAAAACTGTTTTTGGGCTTTTCGGGTGTGTGTGCAAAAAACTTTTTTGGAAATATTTTTGGTATCGATTCGTTAACTGAAATCGACCTCTTTAAAATTACTCCCAGGGTGGCGGGAGAGAAGAATGGATCTCTCTTCAGTTCGCAATTTAATGTCAGAACTTCCGTATTCCACCTGTGTAGGTTGTAATCTTAAAGAAACCGAAGTAATTTAACTTCCCGATTGTTTTGTTGTTTTTGATTTTTTTGGTGTTGTTAACACTTCAGGAAAAGTGTTAATGAACTTTTTGATATGATTGATATTTTTTACAAAAACTTCTTACAAAAGTGGTGAAATTTGTACAGGGAGGGTTTTGAAAACCACTAAACTTAAAACGATTTTAAAACACGCAACAACCTCCCCGGCAGCGGCGCCAAATTTCTGATTGAGCCTAAACGGTCAACTAAATTGACCAAGGGATTTGGTCAACAAAGTCAAACTGCCTAGAGTCAATGCTCCGTGGATAGTATAGTTTGTCCCCGGGTCGTTATGTCCCGACGAGATTGAAATGGTGTTTGAAAACGTTTTTGAGAATGAGTGGCACTGAGGACAGTAACCGAAGATGATTGGGAATTGATTATACTACTGATTGCTTGGTATTTGGACAATTGAAACAATATTAACACTAACAGATATACAAATACGATCACACAAACACAAATTGGAAATCAGATTTGTTTACAGACAGAGAAAAAGGTGAGATTTAAACAATTTTACAACTACAGGGGGTGCAAATGAAAATTTTACAAACTTAATTATAAAAGGAAACTAAATTAAAAAGATTTTTTTTTTGATTATTTTATTATTTAATATTAATTATTTAAATAAAACTATTTAACTATTTAATTAAAACTAATTAACTTAAAAACTTAAGAATACAAATTTAAACTAGAAATTTGTAAAATTAATTTCTAAAAATCTAAAATGACTTAAAATATGATTAAAAATTAAAAATATGTATTTTTGTCTTTTTGTGGATTTTCTATTAATTAAATATTAATATTATTATTTAAACTATTTAAATTATTTTAAATTACTAATAATACTAAAAATGACTAGATAATTATAGAAAAATTTAAAAATCTAATTAACCATCTCAAGAATCCTAAAAAATTATAAAAAACTTATAAAAATTATTTTTAGACTATTTTACTAATTATTTACTTGATTGGTAATTAATATCTAATTTAACTGAATTAATTAAGAAAATTAAAAAGTGAACAGTAGAATTTAAGAAACTGTTTTCTAAAAATCCTAAATGATTTATAGAACCTAGGAAAAACATAAAAACTTACTGTTGTTAAATAAAAATTAAGAAAACTATTTAATTACTAATATTACCTAATTATTTAATTAAACTAATATTAATTCTAATAATTATTAAATGAAAAGAGAAAAATCTAAGAAAATTACTGAAAATACATTAAGGTAAAAGAAAATTAAGAAAATTATAAAAATGATGAAGTGCTTTTTAATAAGCTGAAAAGAAAAATTAAAAAGATAAATTCTATTAAATAGAAGCTATCACTATTTCTAAATTTGGTTTTTTGTTGGTTTTTCTTATTGACAGATGATAATAAGCTAAAAATAAGAAACTTTTGTGAAAACACTTTTGAAATAGCTTAATAATAAGCTATGTGCACCCCCTTGTGCTTAACAATTAACTCAATAGCTTATTAGGGCTTTGTGATTTTTTGAAAAAGGTGAGAAATGAACAAATAAGCATAAACAGATGTCTAACAACTTGAAATAAGAAAAATGGAACAAATAAGCACTCAGAATAAGCTTCTGTGAACAAATAAGCACTAATCTAAACACAAGGCCTAAACAGGCCAAATCAAGGGGTTTTGAACCTCTGTGGGGTCCACAGAAGTCAAGGGGGTCCAAAACAAGGATTGAACCTTGAAGGTGGACTGGTCAACTCTCAAATAAGCCAATAAGCTGGGCTTATTGCTTATTTTTGAGTACTGGGTAAGGCTTGGGATTTGGACTCAAAAGCTGAGTGACTTAGTATGGGTTGTGAGACAGGCCACAAAAGGTGGGTCAATTAAGCTGAGGGCAAAAGGGCCAAGGTGAAAAATAAGCACAAGTTTGATAAGTTGGGCTGACAAGCTACAAAATAAGCCAAGATGTAGAGTGTGGGGTCCACTAGTTAAGCCACAGAAGGCCAAGGAATATTGGCCAAAGGCCTGGTGCAGGGGAGGTTGCTCTCCCTGCAGCTTACTTTGAGTAAGTGTGGGGTCCACACAAAAAATCACAAAAATAAGCTAATTACAGATTATTGAAGTTTAGGTGACATACTTTAACCTCTAACAATTTTAAGAACTGAATCACTTCACAAAATTCTAGAAAACTCCCACAAGAAATGATTTTCTAAGCACTTAAGAGATTTTGACTTTTTACTTTTTACAACTCTGTTGACTTTTATGAGATTTGAACTTGATTTTATGAGTGATTGTGTTATAATAAGCTATGATGAGACTAAATTAAGCGAAAACAACTACTTATGGGGTGATTTGATGAGATTTGAACTAAAATTCTTTGACAGACAACAATTAAGACCAAATCAAAAGGTATTTTGACTTTTTCACAAATGATCACTGGATTTTATGATTTGATTAACCTAATATAACCTATTGAAGCATGTGAGGACAGGAAACAACAAACAAGACTACCAAGAACACCACTAATACAGCAAATCCAAACAGTCCCTTAACTAGACTAGTTTTATGATTTCAAAGTTTTACACTGATTTAGGGTGTGAGACAAATCCAAATTGTTCTAATATTATGCAGTGATCTATTAGATGCTTAGAAACACAGATAATAACAACAATAACTCAAGAACACAGATTATGCTAATTTGATGGTGATAATGATATTTAAGCAACTATGGATCCTAACTAACAAGCATTAATTATTAAGCAATTTTATCACTTATAAACACAAAACAAATCTAGAAACACAGAGAATAACAACTATTAAGCCACCTTATAGTGAAATGCCAAAATGAAAAATGAGCTTACAATGTGCAATCCAAGCCAGAAGCAAGGACCAATTACCAATTCCTAACACTCCCCATGGAGTACTAACCCACTGCCATCCATTATCAACAGTGCTCCAGCTTTCTTCTTCTTCTTTCTCTTTTTTCACTGTATTTTTCTTATTTTTTTGTATTTTTGAGTTTTTGATACTAGACTGTTTTTTAAGGTTTCTAAAAGCTTTTAGAAGCTTATTGGGAGCCTAAGTGAGCTTAAGAGTCCAGAATAACAACTACAAACAACATTATGCTACCATGAGATTTTTGAAATTTGAAATTGCACAAACTGAATTCAACAAGTTAAACTGAAATTGATTGATGAAAAAGGTTCCAATTACACTTGAAATCACTGAAATTACAACATAGAATCTTTGAAATAAACTAGAATTTAAAAACTTAACTATTCGACACTAATTTTAAAATTATAAAGTACATACTACTTCTCCATGCTTTTCTTCTATTTATAGCTTGAAATTAGGGTTCCTTGGAGCTTTCTGATCAAATCCCACCTCTTTCCTAAGCCGTTGGATCACTGAGATGCTCCGAAAGCTCGCCACGTGTTTTGGCGGGAAAATTGGTTTTGATACCAATTGGGGACTGTGGAGTGTAGGAGTGGGTTTGCATTAAATGTGGAGGTGATGTTAGGTGTGTGGTGGGTTGGGTGGTGGAGAAGTGACGGGCAAGTGGAGGGGGAAGGGTGGTATTGAAGAAAACCAGGGGAGGGGGTGAGTGGTATTTGAGAGAGGGAAAGCGGGTGTTGACTGAGGTTTGACCATTCATTATTTAGAACGGTTCTTGGGTGGTTTTGGCTCAGGGGTTGGGCTTGGGGAAAGGGAGTGGGCTGGTTGTGTTTTAGTTTGGATTGGGTTTAGGTTTTGGGGTGTTTGGTTAATGTTAATAACAAGGACTAACTTTGTAATAATCTGAAAGTTGAGGGGCTGAATTTGGCACTTTTCCAAAGTATTCCATGGGGTGTAATTTGCCAAGTGAGAATAGTATAAGGACCTGTGTGGATTTCTCCACTTTTGATACTCTAGGGACCATTTTTGCCAATTTGCCAAATTTTAGGGACCAAACATGTAATTTCACCAAACTTTCCAACCAAGGACCATTCCTGCCATAAATGAGAAGTACAGGGACAAAAATTGTTTTTCTCAAAGTTTTAATATCCCAGGGACCATTTTTGTCAATTTTTCAAAGTTGAGGGACTAAACTTGTAATTTTGTAAAACTTTGCACCAAAGGACTAAATATGTAATTTGTGATTCAAAAAGGACCTTTGGTGACTTTTTCAAGTTTTTAGAATAACCAGGGACTAGTTTTGACAACTTTTGAAAGATGAGGGACTGAAACTGCCAATTATGCAAACTTTGTTCAATTTTCATTTGTTTTTGATTATTTTGCATCTGAAACATACAAAACACAATCCTGTGATATTTTCAGTATTATGATGCATATTTGAGTATTTTTAGATGTTTTGGCAGCTCAGAATAGGTAAAAATGATGAGTATTTACACTCATCAAAAGTCTAAGGGCTAGTTATGTAATCAAGTCAAAGATATGTGAAGCCCTAGACTACTAGTATAAATACTCTTGTAATACCTCATTTTGAGGTTGGTTCTCTGAGTTATATCAAGGTCATTATTTCACACACTAGAGTTCCCACTCACTCTCTCTCTACTTACTTTCTCTCTCTAGATTTAGGCTTCATTCTTTAGTGATTAAGGTTGTTCTACGGTCCTACAAGTGGTATCAATCGCCTAGGGATAATTTTAGGTTGTTTTAGATCGTTTTTCAGTGAAAAAGTCGTGTTTTAGATCGATTTAGGTCAAAATATTGGATTTCGTTACTGTTCATCAGAGAGTTTATCGAGTTTGGATCAGTTTTTTATCGAGTTAGGGAGTGCTAAAATATTGGGTAACCGAGTTAGGTATTATTTTTATCGAGTTAGGATAATTCTTTACCGAGTTAGCTATAATTTGTTTCGAGTTAATTATTTTTGGCGAGTTAGCCTTTTTCCTTATCGTATATCGAGTAAGGATTTTACTAGGTTACTCCTAAACGAAACTATACTTCATTAACATTAGGTTATCGAGTTAGAAAAGATTTACCAAGTCAGCTATCTTAGCGAGTTAGTGCACATTATCGAGTTAGTCAAGCACTTTCGAGTTAGCCAAGCACTTTTGAGTTAGCCAAGCAGTTTCGAGTTACCCAATCAGTTTCGAGTTAGCCAAGCTTTTACCGAGATAGTGAACTTTACCGAGTTAAGCCCACAAAACAATCTTATCGAGTTATTTCAAAACAAAAAAGTTTTTTGGCGGGAAAATTTGAGTAAAATTTATTTTTTACAGGACACTAAACGTTCAATTTTTACGCGAAATTTAAATTTTGGTATAAGGTTGAAAATTTTGGCCCGAAATTCAAATTTTTAGGCCAAAATTCAAAAATTTTCGGTCAAATTTGGCGTCAAAATTTTTAAAACTCCAATTTTTTTGGTAACCTTAGAAATGCATTTAATAGTGATTTTCAAATTTTGGGCGTGAAAATTTTCAAATTTTATTTTTAGAGGGAAAATACGAAATCACTAAAATAATTACCGAGAACGAATTTTCAACTTCACCAAAACATCTAATCTACAACAACAACCTTTGTTATCTTTTAAAAGATCCTAAGAACAACTTTTAACTTAGAAGTCAATCCATGGCAACACAACAAGATATTCATGCTGCCGGTGCCGAAAATCGACCTCCCATGCTGTCAAAGGGTGGATACTCACAATAGGCTAGTCGTATGATGCGCTATCTTAAGAGCAAAACAAATGGAAAACTTATTATCAAATCCATTGTGGATGGACCCTTCAAACCAATACAAGTACTCGACCCTGGAGATCCAAATGGAACCCCCCCCCCCCCAATACAACCATTCTATAGAGATCAGAATGAGACTGAGTACACTGAGCTAGACAGACAACAGATTGCAGCTGATGATCAGGCATTTCATTACGTCGTTCTTGGTTTACCTGAAACCATTTATGCTACTGTTGATAGTGAAGTAAGTGCTCATGCAGTCTGGGAAAGAGTCAAGAGGTTAATGTATGGGACAGACATGGGGAAACAGGAAATGGAAACACAATTGCTTAAGGAACTTTGCAAGTTTACTTCAATTCCTGGTGAATCCATAGAGTCGTACAACCACAGGTTCTGTAAGATCATGAATGATTTATCAAGACACAACCTCAGTCAGACAAATATTGCTAACAACACTAATTTTCTGAATGAGTTACAACCAGAATGGGGAAGATACGTCACTATTGTTTATCAGACAAAGAATTTGCATGAAGTGACTTATGATCAGTTGTACGACTTCTTGAAGCAAAATCAAGATGAAGCTAACGAAGTAGGGGCCGAATTACTCGCTAAAAAGCATGATCCTCTAGCATTAATGGCTAATACACCAACACCTTTACCAGTGAACACACAACAACCATCATCATCTTCCACTCACAACTACATGCAACCATCATACATTCAACAACCAACACCTGTCTATCAACAACAATTCTACCCAAACAGCAACAACATGTTATTCCACAACAGCAATACCCACAATTCCAAGAACCAGAATTCACTGACAATGATGAAGCTACTGCAACATTGACACAAGCGTTTGATTTTCTGACAAAGGCATTCCAAGGACGCTATTATACACCAACTAACAACAACCAAAGGATTTCATCGAACACTCGCAACAAGCAGATTGCTCAGCCGAGTTTCAATATGGGCAATGGAGGCCAAATGGTTGGAGTTATAGGGAATCAGCAGGGATATGCTACTGGATTTCACATGGGTAATCAGAATATGCAGAATCAGTTGGGTCAGTATGCAGGGAATCAGTATGGTCAGTATGTAGGGAATCAGATGGGTCAGTTTGTGGAAATCAGAGGGGTCAGAATGTTGGCAATCAGGCAATGGGTAATCAGAATAGGAATGTGGCTGCTCCAATTGTTGGGAATTATGGAAATGTGAATCAGGGTAATCCGGTAAAGTGTTTCAACTGCCAAGGTGTAGGTCATATGGCAAGGAGCTGTCCTACTAAGCCAAACAAGAGAGACCTAGAGTATTTGCAGAAAGCAGTGCTGTTAGCACAAAAGGAAAAGGCAGGGTTTCAGTTGAATGCAGAGGAACATGATTTTATGGCTCTAATGGATGACATGGAAGATAGAGAGGATATCGATGCGAACTGCATCTTCATGGCGAATCTTCAGGAAGCTAAGTATGACACGGATTCTGACACACTTCCTGTTTATGACACCAGTGCACCATCTGAGGTATCAAATTTCAACACATGTCATAATAATGATATATTTGATATGTCTCCTCATGAGGAACATCATTTTGAGAAGCAAGCACCCACTTATCATACATACCTGGACATGCCAAGTAGTAGCAATACTCCTTCAGCAACTCCAGATGTGAATCATAATGGAGGCTTTGTTTCACCGCATGCTGAGAATGATGAGGAAACACGTGCTTTACTTGAATCATTATTAAACGATTGTGGTATTGAGATTGAGAAGGTTAAAAAGGTCAATCGCGAAGTTAAGGTCGCGAATGAGAAATTGACCACTGAGCTTTAGAGATACAAGGAAAATTCTAAAAATTTTCAAATTCACGAAGAACGCGAGTCAGAACTTGAAATTGGTTATAAGAAGTTACTTGTTAAAGATAGGGAATGGAAAAACAAGTTTGATACTCTTGAAATTAGTTCAACAAAAACCATTAACTCTTTAAAACAAGAAATTTCTGAGTTAACAAACCAACTTTCAAAACAAAAAACAGCTTACTCCAATCTTGAAAAAGAACGAGATGAGTTGAAAAAGGACTTTGCAAAGAAAGAAGATAAACTTTTAGAAGAAATCGTAGAGTCAGAACACAAGATTGCACATCTAGAAGAATTAGTGGTTAAGTCGAGTCAGTCAAGTCAAACAATGAAAATGATTTCAAATCAAACTAATCCGATTTACCATACGAAACACAAAATGGCTCTTGGTAACAACAATCCTTGTAATCTCAAGAAAGCTCAGGTAGAACAGAATGTCTTGTATAATGGTAATGTTATTTACACCAAACATGATCCTCCCGTCTTTCGGGATTCTGTGCAAACGATGGAACTTGTCGAAGAGAGCATTACTAAAATGAAACAAAAGGATTTGAAACCGATTGATTACAACAAATTGAACAAACTTTCTGGAATTACTTTTGTTCCACAAAAAGAACCATCAGTGTTTTCAATAAAACGACCATTCTCAAAAATAGTTTCAAAAAAGGTAGTTGCTTCCAAATCGCTTTCAAACATGGAACAGATGTCCTCAAACAACACTTTTAACAAAGTGATGGAAGGGGATATCTTGATGATCTTAAAACCAGACTTGGGCAACTTATAACGAATTTAGAGTCTAAAACGAGACTAAATGATATCAATTGGAATTCCACGGTTCATTTACAGCTTAAAAAGATTCTTGAAAGTGAATTTGCTCCTCAAATTAATAACATTCATGCTCGAGTAATTCATTTTGAACAAGCATTTTTGAAAGAAACAGCTGACTTCGTCAAGGATCACAAATCCCTGATAAAGAAGGCTAATGAGTCTTTTGAGCAAATCAATGTTTTGGAAAACTTAAATGCTTCTCTCTTCGAACCAGTTCTGTCTACTGATATTATGCCCATCCTTTTACAAACATATTATGTTCAAGACGATGAAAGACTGAGAACTGAGACCTCTGAAATTGTTTCAAAATATTAAAATGCTCTTATAAAGCTTGAAAAAGAAAATGTGTCATATTTTAAACAACTTGATCGAAAAAGCGGAGAATGCAAATATGACAAACTGTCGTATGAGCGTTCCTTAAAGAACATGAAAGAGCAAAATGATCTTTTGAGGGCTCAGCTTGAAAATCAAAAAGGGAAGGGTGAGGAAACTAAGCTTGCAAAACCATCGACTTCAGAGAAACCAAATGTTTCAAACACAGTTCAAAAACCAAAAATGTCAATTTCACGGTTTGCTCCGAAAGTCGATGAGGAAAAGGGTTTGACAAAACCAGTCACTCCAACACCCTTGCCCAAGAAAAGTGAAAATGAAAAGATTGCTGATAAAGGAAAAGCGGTTGTCAAAACACCTAAAGTGATAGCACCTGGCCTTTTTAGGATTAGTCCCACTAATGTGTATGCCTCCACATCTAAGACTTATGAGGGCAAAAAGGATAATTCTAAAGAATCTAGCGATGCTAAAAAGGACAACAATATAAATCCTAATGCGTGTACCTCAACTTCTATAGGATTAGAAAGCACCTCTAGGAGCAGCAGACTAAAGCCTAGGAGCAATACAAGGAACAATAAAGTCTCGCCTGCCTCTAAGAGTAGTTGCAAGAATAAAGTTGAAGAAGTAGAAGAACACCCTAGGAATTTATCGCTTTGTAATAAGAGACATGTTTCATCTGAATGTAATGTCGAGAGTACTGGTTCTAATGCATGTAATTACTCTGTTTGTTTGATATGCAAGAAATGTTCAATTAATTATGTTCATGATGAATGTGTTTCTAAGAATGTGAATGTTACGCCTGAACAGAAGAACGTTCCAAAAGGAACTAGTGCTAGATCTAGATCTATTGAAAGATTAGTTGCGCGCTTTAGGTCTACCACTAGTAGCCAAATGCCTAGGAACTATCTTAAGTATTGTGTATGGAAACCAACGGGTAGAGAATTCATTCTTCAGGATGGAAAATTGAAAGTTGTTCAAATTGAAAATGTATAAACATTCTATGAGTGTGATATGGATTTTACCCCTAACCCAATGGAACCAAATTCAAAACGGTTTCCAAATACAAAATCTTCTGTTCTTCGTAGGTTATTGAATATGTCTTTGGATCGTCAACTGGGGTTGCTCCAAGCACATGACCGGGAACTTAACGCTGCTGATCAATTTGGTCTGGAAATTCATGGGAACTGTACGCTTTGGAAATGATCATGTAGCAGCTATTCTGGGTTTTGGAGATCTTCAATTTGGGAATTTTTTGATCACTCGAGTTTACTACGTCGAAGGGTTGGGATACAATTTGTTTTCAGTTGGGCAGTTTTGTGATGCAGATTTAGAAGTTGCATTCAGGAGAAACATGGTTTTTATTAGAAATTTGGTTGGTGATGATCTCTTAACTGGAAATCATGGCACAAACTTCTATGCTATCGACATCAACCAAATGGCTTCTACATCACCAATTTGTCTTATGACAAGGGCAACCGACACAAAGTCCTGGCTGTGGCATAGACGTTTATCCCATCTCAATTTCGACACCATCAACAAGTTAGCCAAAGACAACATCGTCACCGGACTTCCTAAGTTCAAATACACCAAGGATCGCCTATGTCCATCATGCGAACAAGGAAAAGGTAAAAGAGCATCATATAAACCTAAAACCATACCAAGTTCGGAAGCAAGGTTACATATGTTGCACATGGACTTATGTGGCCCAATGAGAGTTGAAAGCATTAATGGAAAGAAGTATATTCTTGTTATTGTTGATGATTATTCAAGATATACTTGGGTAAAGTTCTTGAGATCAAAAGACGAAGCACCAGGTATCATCATCACCTTTCTGAAGCGTATTCAAGTTCTACTTCAAGCTCCAGTAAGGATTGTAAGAACAGACAATGGCACAGAATTCACTAATCAGGAGTTAAGAACCTACTTTGAAGATGTGGGAATCACTCACCAAACATCAGTTGTTAGAACTCCACAGCAGAATGGGGTAGTTGAAAGAAGAAATCGAACTCTTGTGGAAGCTACTCGCACAATGCTAATTTATTCTAGTGCACCTCTATTCTTATAGGCTGATGTTGTAGCCACTGCTTGTTTTACACAAAATCGATCCCTAATCCATCCAAGATTCAATAAAACCCCATATGAGCTAGTGAACAACCGAAAACCTGACATCTCTTACCTTCACGTGTTTGGCGCTTTGTGCTGTCCGACGAACGATAGAGAAGATCTAGGAAAGTTGAAAGCTAAGGGTGATATTGGAATCTTCATTGGATATTTAGAAAACTTGAGGGCATTCAGGGTGTATAATAGAAGAACGAAAAGGATAATGAGAACGATGAATGTGAAGTTTGACGAGATTTCACAAATGGCTTCTGAGAGACTCGTTCTAGAACCCGCGCTTAATCCGATGGCTTCTAATCAACACGGATTAGGACCCGCACCAAACCCGCAAACTTCTGGACACATCAGTTCAGGACTCGTTCCTCAAGGAGCTCATTCAACAAACACGGACAAACCTTCAGAACAAGAACTGGAAAATTTCTTCGAGTTAATGTTTGATGAATATTATGGTGGAACTTCAACAAATGCATCTCAACAACATTCCGATGCACCCGCTCAAAACCATCAACCACCACTACCACCATAAGATGCATCTACAACAATCGAAGCTGAAGCACCAACTACATCAACATCATCTACATCTACTCAAGCAACTTCAGTACTTGAAACTGATCTACCAAGAGTTGATGAGCAAAACCAAAACACAAATTTTCAAGAAGAACCAACAAATAATTCAAACGATGTTACGTTAGAAGAAGAAGAAATATTTGAAAACCCGTTTGCAACAGACTCTGCTGAATCTTCTTCAAGGTTACAAGAACCGTCTAACACACATACGTTAAACCCAAGGTACCCTTCTACATTCCAATGTACAAAAGACCATCCAATTGAACAAGTTATTAGTGAACCTTCAAAGCCAGTTCAGACGAGGAGACAACTTGCCACCGATCTCGAATTGTGCATTTACATTTGCTCAATAAGCCTCAAAGTACCAAAGAACATTCGGGAAGCAATGGCAGAAAACCCTTGGATTGAAGCAATGCAGGAGAAAATTCTTCAATACCAGTTACATAATAGTTGGGAACTTGTTGAGTGACCACTTGATAAACGAGTTCTTGATCTCAAGTGGTTGTGGAAGAACAAACTGGATGAGGAAATGACTGTAATTCATAATAAAGCTCGTCCCGTGGCTAAAGGATATCCACAAGAAGAAGGGATAGATTTCGAAGAATCATTCGCGCTTGTAGCTAGACTTGAAGCAGTCCAGATTTTCTTAGCCTATGCAGCTCACAAAAACATCACAGTATATCAGATGGACATTAAGACAGCTTTCTTGAATGGAACTCTGAAATAAGAGGTGTATGTGAGTCAACCAGAAGGATTCATCGACAAAGATCATCCAGACTACGTCTACAAGCTTAAGAAAGCCATTTATGGTTTAAAACAAGCTCCAAGAGCGTGGTATGACGAACTATCATCTTTCTTGCTCAAAGACAATTTCACCAAAGGAACAGTTGATGACACCTTGTTTATTAAAAAATTCAAAGATGACATTTTGATTGTTCAGATTTACGTGGACGACATTATCTTTGGGTCTGTTGATATAAATAATGTATAAAAACGTTATTAATATCTTTCGATATCCTTAAGTTTTGACGATCACAAAATATAAGAACATTAAACGCAAAGTTAATACGTAAACAAGTTTTAAGCAAGTTTATATCATCTCATCCAACATAATCACTTAAGGTATGAATAAACAAGTGACTAATACATTTTATGATCAAAGGGATGTTTATTTAAATAATACAAAGTTTATAAAATTAAATAAACTTATTATATATTTTTGAAAAACATTTTTGGTAATAAAGGAAAATGTTTTATTCATAATAAATATATGAATTCAAAATTTTAACCAAAATCAGTTAGTTTTTCACCAAATAAACTTTCCCCAGAAAAAGACAAGAAAACTGCAGTTTTCGTCTGGGCGGCCCCCTTAATTTTAAGGGGGTCGGCACACAATTAAGGGGACCGGCCACGCTCACCTGTCAGATTCTGTCAGAAATTTTTCTCTATGAATACCACCTTAAATCTGAAATTTTTCCCACCTCTTGCACGAAAATTTTCAGATCCAAATCTCTCTAAACATCCTCCTAAAAACCCTTTGATCATATAATTGTTAATCTTTGTTTCAAGTGATTCATTCCCTCACCTCTCATCTCTCAAAGTGCAAGAGAAGAATACTCCTTCAACATCAAGTTGTGAAGTATTGTAGATTTGTGTATATAGTCTAGTTGTTGTGCACATTCATTGTAAATGTGTGATAATATTGTAACTAGATAGATCTAGGAGTAGAAGTTGTGAATAGAAGTAGTGAGATATAAGTAGTTTGTTGTGAAGAAGAAGAGCTAGAAAGTAGATAGTTGTGAAGAAGATTGTTGTGAAGTAGATAGTTGTGAAGCTAGATAGGTGTGAAGAAGTAGTGTTGTGATTAAGTAGTGACTAGGTGTGAAGAAGGTGTGTAAAAGGTGTGAATTAGTTGTGACGAAGTTGTGGTGTGTATATTGGTGTGTAAGGTTTTCTCTGCCATAAGGGAGCTTGTTGACATAGTGAAGAAAACTCTCGAGTAGGTGACTCGAGGAGTGGAGTAGGGCAAGGAAGGTGTCCTTGTTGCCGAACCACTATAAATCCTTTGTCTCGCGGTTAGATCTTTCTGTGGAAAACTAGAAGGGGGGGTTGAATAGTTTTACGTCTTTTTAATTTTATTATGAAAACTTAGTTTAGTTTTAAAACCTTATTTGCTTTTAAAACTTTGATTCAATCTTATGTGAACTCAAATCTTGAACAATATGAACAACTATATCTAAGTATGAACAATAATAATATAAGCTAAGTATGTGAAATCAACACATGCACAATATAAACAATTATAGCTATATACGAGAGATAAGTAAGTAATCGTTTATTTTATAATCCTTAGTTATATTTTTTATGAAAAATTTACTTGATCGAAATGATCAATTATATGTATGTTACCTTTTTAGTTTGATTGTAAAAACTTTGTTTTGTGAATGAAACTTTCGTTTGATCTTTAAGTAAAATCAATACTAGCACTATATGAGCAAATATATATATATATATACGTCTACGTCTACAAAAGTAATAACGATATAAGCAAGATAATAAGTAAGATATGGAAAGATCTAACCGCGAGACAAAGGATTTATAGTGGTTCGGCTACAAGGACACCTTCCTTGCCCTACTCCACTCCTCGAGTCACCTACTCGAGAGTTTTCTTCACTATGTCAACAAGCTCCCTTATGGCGGAGAAAACCTTACACACCAATATACACACCACAACTTCGTGACAACTTATTCACACCTTCTACACAACTTCTTCACACCTAGTCACTACTTAATCACAACACTACTTCTTCACACCTATCTATCTTCACAACTATCTACTTCACAACAATCTTCTTCACAACTATCTATTTCCCAACTTCTCTACTTCACAACTATCTACTACACACTCACTCCATCTACACACCTTGCTAATCTATCTTCTATCAAATATTCACAACTAGTTACACAAAGAAATAGATATAATGGATGATGCTCTAACAACTTGGATGTGGAGGTCACAACAAGTTGTAATACTTCTTCTCTTGAAGGATTGAAGTATTCTTCTCTTGCACTTGAAAGGTAGAGGTTTAGATCACTTTTAAACAAAGATTTATGTATGTATGATCAAAGGATTTTAGAGAATAGAAATGAGATCTAGAACAGAAAGTTTTGGGGTGCAAAAGGTGAGAAAAATCTGTGGAATGAACCAGTATTTATAAGGGGAAAAATATTGTTTGGGAGCGTGGCCGGTCCCCTTAATTGGGTGCCGGCCCCCTTAATAATTAAGGGAACCGCCTAGTATAATTAAGGGGGCCGCCTAATAAAAAAATATTTTTTCTTCAAATTTTTTGTCTTTTTGTGGGGGGAGGTTTTTCCTGAAGAATGTAGCCATTTTTTTGGGTTGAAATTTGAATTCAAACTATTTATTTTGAATAAAACATTTCTTATAAATACAAAATTGTTTTGTATAAGTTTAAAAATGTTTGTCCCACTTTAATAAAATGTAAGGTTTGTAAAAATAAAAATTCCTTTGATCATAAAATGCATTAGACACTTTGTTTATTCATACCTTAAGTGATATAGATGCTAAAGCAAATATTTACGACTAAATACTTGTTTACGTCATAATTTGTAGTTCAATGAGTTTACGTTTTGTGATTATCAAAACATAGAGATATCGATATATGTTAATAATGTTTTTAGGCATTATTTATATCAACAATCTCCCCCTTTTTGATGATTACAAAACCTAAACTCATTAAGTCTAAAAATTAATTGTTTTTAGACAAGTACTTAGTGAGTTTATATTCACTTCTCCCCCTTTTTGTAGAATCAAAAAGGTTATGCCGACTAGCTTTATAAATGAAGTTAGACGGGATGAAAGCTCCCCCTTGATGTGTGCTCCCCCTCGTTCGATGGCACCAGGGGATCGAGATATGGAATGCTCGCAAGAAAAATATTAGAAGCACAATCATATATAGAAGAATATGCAATATACAAATAACAAGCATAGCAAACAAATATTAAGGATACATAACAATTAAGTCAAAGAGATTATGTTAAAGATCCTAATTTGCCAAAGAGAGCCATCGGACTTGCTTGTAACAAAAGGTTGGTTGATTCGTATTTGAAAGTGAAAATCATAAGCATATAGTATGCTTAGATGGTTGATGATGGAGTGTTTGGAATGAAGATGGTTGAGTTAGGGTAAGGTTGTTGGATTAATGGAGGTATATGTTTGGGTCATGAATGTTGGAGAGTTTGGTTGTGGAGAGTTTGTAGCGGAAGAGGTTGATTAAGGTTTTGGATGTTGTTCAAGTGAGGGTATTGGATGTGATCTAGTGAGAAGATATTCAATCAAAGTGAAGTGTTCATTGAATGCAATGGTTTTTAGGAGAAAGATGCAACAAGGTCAATTGTTGACATGCTTCTCAAGTTTATTTATGTTGTGTGGTGATGAGGGTGATCTAGATGAAGGTGGATCCAAATTGCGTTGAGCAAGATGTAAGGCTAAAAGAGCACTAAGCTCATGGGATTCTTTTAGCGCCTCAAAGAACATTAAGTGTTCGGAGGAAGGTGATGGTGGTGGAGCATGATAGTTGTATTGGGTGAGAGTTTGAACATGCAACATAGGAATGGCATGTGAAGTTGTAGGATGTGGTGGTGATACTCTTGGTGGTGGAGACATGTTTGAGCTTGGGTAATCATGAAAACATGATATGGGTGGAAGAGATGCTTCATGAGTGGATGGTGTTTTTGTTGAATGAGCAACATGTAAAATGTTGGTAATGAGGTTGGGATTATTGTTTTGGGATTGTGCATGCTCATCATAAGAAGGAGCATTAGTGGAAGCACGAATGGATGATTTGTTGTTAAATGGATCATTTGTGTGAGAGTGAGGTTTAGGTGTTGGTTGATTATGAACAACATCGCTTGAGTTGTGAAAAGATTATGAGGTTTGAGTGTAATGTAGAAGGATATGGGTGAGTAAAGGTTTTTGATATGTAATGTTGGTGAGAAGGAGAGTGAGGTGTTAGGTATGTAATGTTGAAGACATAGGAGGAATTTGGTGTTGGATGTTTGACAACATCATTTGATTTGACGGGCTTTTAATGGAAGTTAGGCTTTCTTCTCCAAACGGGTTATTTGGTGGTTTTGGTTTAATGGGAGAGGTCATGAAGAGATGAGTATAGATTGAGAGGAATGAGAGTGTTTATAATGTAGGATTGGTGGGATTAAGGATGTATAAATTTTGATAGAAGGTTTAGGATAAAATAGGTTTATGAATTTTGGGAAGTGTAGGATGAAATGGGCTAAAAAGTATAAAAAGGAAACAACACCTTCGACCATCAGATGGCCGGTCCCCTTAATTGGAGGCCGGTCCCCTTAATAATTAAGGGGGCCGCCTTATGATTTAAGGGGGCCACCCATCTGGTGATTCCCAGATTGCCAGAAAAGGGTTTTTGGTAGTGAATTGCAGAAAGGTTGTGTTTTTGGCTTCAAACAAGTCCAACTCTTTGAGGCAATTAAGCATATACTAATTATGTAGGCAATTATGTAGCCAAAGCATGTTAATCAAAGAGATTAAGTAAACAAGCAATTTCATCTAGCATGCAAACATACTCATCAAGCAAGTAAAATATAAGTGCTAGGAAACAATAAGCAACATCAAGTATTTCATAACTACATAACTAGGAGGATTAATCCTAATGTGTATCAATGTGCAATAAGTGGGTAGTTATGATAGCATGGATTTCTAAACTTGTTACAAACAAAGTCTTAATGAACAAACCATGGTCCTCTTGATTTGATTTAGTTCACTTATAAGTGTCATTTATATAAATATAGATGACAAATATGAGATCACCATGCATGATTTTAAAAGAGACGTTTTTAGCATTATTCAACAATGTTTGAATTCACTTAGATGTGAGAGTTATTTGAATAAAATAGATTGGGTTTTTACTTCAAAATGTGTGAATGAACGGTAAAGAATACTTTCCCAATCTTTAGTTTTGATCAAAACAAAATTGTGGATAGTGATAGTGAAAACATGTTATTTAAAAGTGGAATAGTTATTTGAAAAACTATTTTCCAAAATGTGAGGTTTTTGCATATTTTTAGAGATATTAGATTTTTGACAACAAATATCATAAATCAAATATTTTAAAAAATGTTTATTAAAGATCTCATGCTCAAGAGGATTGGTTAAGCCTATTATTATCTCATGCTATCGTTTATACATATCCTATGATCCTAAAGGAAATGAAGATGATAATTTATATGTTAGATGCGAGAGTGTTGAATGGGGTATAACCTAACATCTATAGTTCCTTTGTTTTCGCACGCTTATCTAACTTAATGCCATAGTCTACGAGAGCTTGTTTCATCCATAGTTTTCTTACGCGAGGGATCTAATCCTACTTTTATATTAACGATCGATCCACTTAAGTCATTTCACTTCATCACCATGAGTTTGCTAATAGTGGATATAGAAGATTTCCATTTTCTATTTCGTTTGGAAATGAACAATTTTATCTTATTCCTAGGAGAGTCAACCAGTGATGTTACTAGGTTATAAGAATATAAGCTATTATGTACACATATATGTATAACTAAGCATTAATCTAACTAATCATATATCTAAGAATGCAAATTATAGCGATGAACTTAAAAGAAACGCGTACCTTTTATTCTTCAATGGAATATCTTCAAGCACTTCAAGTGACCATGTTGACTTATAGAAGTCATTTGTAGATGATATTCCAACTTCTTCCAAGATTGACAGCTTAGCCACTTGGTTCCCATTGTCTCATTGGTCCAAAGTTGTTTGGTCCAAACATATTCAACATGTGACTAGGATGCATGTATGGTGGTAGTATTCCCCAAGGATTGTAACTTGGTTGATAATTCCACATTTGATGACTAGTATTATTGTAGTTTTGTTTATTTTGGTTTCTTCTAGGTTGAGGTATTTTAGATCGAGTATGAAGATTATTTGGTTTTCTCGGTGGTGGAGTTTTAGATCTTAATTTAAATTTAGAGGATCCTACTTCGGTCTTTAAGGATGGTTTATAAAAAGTTTTTACTTTTTCATCATTCGCAATGGGTATTTTTCTATCTTTTGTAAGTATATACTTAGGTTTTAATTCTAATGATTTTTGTTTACTAGATTCACATTCAAACTTTATACTTTTATTTTCACTAGTTGAAACATTAGTTGTGGTTAATCCTAGACCGGTTTTATCTCCCGAAGTTTCTTGAACACTTATTATTTTCTTAAGTGGGTTACTACTTTTTTTAAACTTGTCAAGTTTAAAAATTTCATATTTAAGTTTTTCGTTTTCATTATTAACCTCTATGCATGTTTTACATTCTATAAAAACTTCTTTTCCTTTTTCCAAATGTTGTAGTCTAATTTTTAATTCGAGTACTTCATTTTCTAATAGATTATTAATATGTTTTAGTGACTTATTTTTAGCTATAACCTTTTGACCTAATTTGCATAACCTATTATATTCACTATCTAGGTCTTTTTCGTCTAATGATAAATTTTCGTCACTAAAGTATTCGGTTTCGGAACGTACCTCGCTTGATGTCTTAGCCATAAGACATTTCTCCTCATTTGTGATTTCTTTCTCATCGTCATCGCTATCACTCCAAGCTCCTCCAACAAACGCCTTTTGATTTTGATTTCTTGACATCATTGGACATTTTCCGATGAGATGATTTGGATCACCACATTTGAAGCACTTCCTATCACTTTTGCCATTTTTGTCATCTTTATTTCTTTGGTTTTCTTTCCTTTCATCATGCGGTTGTCTAACGAATCTTACTCGCCTTTTGAAGAATTTCTTGAAGTCTCTTATAGCCATTGCATATTCTTCGTCATCACTTTCGGAGGTTGAGCTATCCTCATTACTAGATTCCTTCCTAGCTTTCAACGCAATTGACTTCCTTTGCTCTCTTTTTCCATTGACCATCTCGGAGTCTTTCTTTATTATTGCTTCGTAGACTTTCAGGTTGCCGATCAACTCATCAAGTTGAAGAGTTGACAAGTTCTTCGATTCTTCAATTGCCGTAACTTTAGCTCGCCATTTTGGATGAAGAGCCCTAAGAAATTTCCTAACAAAATTCTTACTAGAAAAATTCTCATCAAGTGCTTTTAAACTTGTGATGATAGTGTTAAACCTAGCAAAAGCATTATCTATTGATTCCTCCTCTGGAATCGTAAATTGTTCATATTGTTGAACAAAAAGATCTATTTTGTTATCTTTAACTTGACTATTACCTTGGTGAGTGATTAGTAAAGAATCCCAAATTTCTTTTGCAGTTTTACACATAAAAATTCTTTCATATTCTTTGCGTGGTAACGCATTATAAATAACCATTTTAGCCTCATTATTTTTTGCTAGTTTCTTTTTCAAATCATCATTTTGTTTTTCAAAAGATACAATTTCATCCATTTTAGTTTCAAAATTATATTGAATAGGGGGAAAATCACCAAAGGTAATGACATGCCAAAGATCAAGATCTTTTGATTTCACATAAGTTTCGAATCTATTTTTCCAATAAAGAAAACCATCACTTTCAAATAGTGGTGGTCTTTGCATAGATTGCTCTTCTAAATATTTTTCCGATTCGATAGATCGATACAAGTTTTAAAATACAGTATATTTTAAAAATCTTGTTTAATGTAGCTCTGATGCCAATTGTGGAAAACTAGAAGGGGGGGTTGAATAGTTTTACGTCTTTTTAATTTTATTATGAAAACTTAGTTTAGTTTTAAACCCTTATTTGCTTTTAAAACTTTGATTCAATCTTATGTGAACTCAAATTTTGAACAATATGAACAACTATATCTAAGTATGGACAATAATAATATAAGCTAAGTATGTGAAATCAACACATGCACAATATAAACAATTATAGCTATATACGAGAGATAAGTAAGTAATCGTTTATTTTATAATCCTTAGTTGTATTTTGTATGAAAAATTTACTTGATTGAAATGATCAATTATATGTATGTTACCTTTTTAGTTTGATTGTAAAAACTTTGTTTTGTGATTGAAACTTTCGTTTGATCTTTAAGTAAAATCAATACTAGCACTATATGAGCAAATATATATATACGTCTACGTCTACAAAAGTAATAACGATATAAGCAAGATAATAAGTAAGATATGGAAAGATCTAACCGCGAGACAAAGGATTTATAGTGGTTCGGCTACAAGGACACCTTCCTTACCCTACTCCACTCCTCGAGTCACCTATTCGAGAGTTTTCTTCACTATGTCAACAAGCTCCCTTATGGCGGATGATGAGTGTGTAAATACTCATCATTTTTACCTTTTCTGAGCTGCCAAAACATCTAAAAACACTCAATATTGAATCAAAATAGTGAAAATATCCCAGGAATGTGTTTTACATGTTTCAAATGCAAAACAATCAAAAACAGATGAAAAACGTACAAAGTTTGCATAATTGGCAGTTTCAGTCCCTCAACTCTCAAAAGTTGTCAAATCTAGTCCCTGGTTGTTCTAAAAACTTGAAAAAGTCACCAAAGGCCCTTTTAAATCAAAAAGTTACATAATTAGTCCTTTGGTGCAAAGTTTCACAAAATGTCAAGTTTAGTCCCTAAAGTTTAGAAAATTGTCAAAAATGGTCCCTGGGATATTAAAACTTTGAGAAAAAGAAATTTTGTCCTTATACTAATCTTCTATGGCAGGAATGGTCCTTGGTTAGAAAGTTTGGTGAATTTCCACATTTGGTCCCTGAAGTTTCAATATTGGCAGATTTAGTCCCTGGAATGCAAACATTGGGAAATTACATTTATGATCCTTGGGGTACTCTAACATGGCAAAAATAGTCCTTGGAATATCTTGGTGAAATTACAAATTAGGTCCCTGCAATTTCAAGATTTACAAATTTGGTCCTTTTGTTATTATTGCCATAAACCAAACGGATCCTATAATCCAAAATAAAAACAAAACACAACAAGCCCACCACCCTTTTAATTACCCAAGCCCACACTTAGCCCAATCCACCCCTTGGTCAAAACCGGTCAAAACCACTCACCCCTACCCTTTCCCTCCCACACAACACTGCAAATACCACCCTGGTATTTCCCCCCCCCTCTTGCACCACTTGTACCCATCCACCATCCATCTTATCCCTTCAATTACTCTCCCCAAGAACCAATCACATCACCCCCCCCCCCCCCCCCATGGCATCTGTTACAGACCCCAATTGGTCAAAAATTCCATTTCCCGCCAAATTGATAAGTGAGACTAGACTCATCCAATTGTTATTTTTATTGGTGGGATATGATCAGTGGGACCCACAAGGCTCAGAGGGTCAATAAAAAGAAGAGAGAAGCAAGGGGAGAAGGTGTTAGTTTTTAGTTTTAGAGTAGTAAAATCATAGGTAGTAATTTTCCCTTTTCAGTTGTAATTTTAGCCAATCAAATGTTGTACTCAGTTCATTTTATGTAATAAAAACTATCTTTGCAGTTAATTTCAAGTTTTCTCTTAATTATTAAGTATTAGTAAATTTGAGTGAATTTGACAAATTCACTTGAAGTTGTTAATTGTTGTTGTTATGTGTCCTTTTTAGCTCAGTTAATCTCATTTACAAGTTATCAAAAGTTTTCAAAACATTTACTTCAGTCTTACTCAGTGTACTAGAAAATCAAAAAATTACCTAAATAATTAGTGAAAAATAAAAAATCAAAAAGAAGAGAGGAAGAAGATTGGAGCAGTGGTGATATGGATTGATGATGGTTTAGGTACCTCATGGGAGGTGTAGGTGATGGTTTTGGATCCTTGGTTCCTGGTTTTGCAGTTTGAATGCCTTTGTAAGCCAAATTTTAAATCTTTGCTATTTAATGTAAGTTTGCTTAAATTTTGCTTTTTCCTGTGCTTTTATGCTTACTTGGTAATTCTTAGTCATTTTGTTGCTTAAAGTTGTTTGATTGCTCAGTAATCTTCATAGTAGCTCATTTTCACATTTCCACTGCCTAAATTTTTCAAGTTTGCTTCTTTGTGTTCTTTGTGTTCTTGGTTGAAAGTTATTGGTCAGTTAGTCCTAATTAGAGTTAACATTAGTATAGTGATCATTAGTTTAGTATTTCATAGTCTAGAACTTAAGAAGTTAGTGAAACTGTGTAGTATAGGGGTGTTTGGATTTGCATGTCTCACTGAGCCTTTGTGAGTTGTATTGGTTATAGTCCACTCAGCCAACATTCTTAGAAGTAAACTAGCTTAGTTTAAACATAAAATCAGTAGGTCTAAGCCCCAAAAGTCAAAATGATCATTTGATCATCACCACAGCCATCTGTTGTGGATTTAGGATCCACAAGCCCTCATTTCAATGTAAAAGTTGTAGGTTTAAAGTAATTTAGCTTTATTTTACCCTATCACATCATAATCATTCAGTTAAGGTCATTAGAAACTCACAAAGGTCAAAGTTCCAAGTTTATGAAAAAAAAAGTCAAAGGTGCATGTTTGGTATTTTTCCAATATTTCAAAGAATATTTTGGAATTTTGTGTTGGGATTTAGAATATGAAAATTCTTGGGTGATTAGCACCCCAGCTCTTCTTCAAGTTCCCATAGTCCCCTTAATTTTGCCAATTTTTGTCTGAGCCCCACAACCCTCCAAAGAGGGCTGCAGGGCTGTCTGTTTGCCCTGTGCAGCAGACCCCCTCCCTACCACCACTACTTTGGTGGTTGCCACAAGCCACCACAGTGGGCCCCAGTGGTGGAACTTGGCTCCAAGGTGTTCACCACCCTGCTAGCTCCCCATTGCAGCCTTGCCTTTGACCTCATACCCTGTGGAACCCACTTAGATATAGCTTTGAATTCTATCCCATATTTCAGTTAAGTATAAGAAATCCAAGTGCTTAATGTGACTTATTGGCTTATTCTGTGATCCCCATTGGCTTTTTCTAGCTTAAACTTGTTCAAATAACCTATGTGAACCAGAATTAATCATAGTGGGTCCCACTTAAGTCCAATTTAGCTTAATTCTTGTCTTGGTCAACAAAAGTCAACTGTAGAACTAATAAGCTTCCACAGAGCTTATTTTTAAGTTATAAAAAAGTTGATTTCATAAAAGTTGTTTGTTTTTAGGTGTAAAATAGTTTTCAAAAAGAAAAATCAAGAAAAAACAATTTAATTTTAAGTGATAGTTTCTATTTAATGTAATTTAAATTTAAATTTTCATTTTTATATTTTAACTAAGTACTTGGCATTTTTATATTTTTATTAATTACCTTATATATTAAAGTAATTTTAGTAATTTTTCTAGATTTTTATTTTGTCATTTAGTATTTATTAGATTTAATATTAGTTTTCTTAATTATTAATTAATATTAAGTATTAAATAGCATATTTAGTTTTTATAAAGAAAAACCTAGTTTTTATATTTTTCCTAGCTCTTTTATAACATAATAGACTTTTAGAAAATATATTTTTAGTTTCTACTGTTCATTTTCCATTTTTCTTATTTTAATTATTTAAATTAGATTTAAGTTAATTAAAAGGTAAATAATTAGTGGAATAGCATAAATATAATTTTTAGAAGTTTTTATAAATTTGTAAGATTCCTGTGATGGTTAAATAGTTTTATAAATTTTCTCATAATTTTCTAAATTAATTTAGTATTAATAGTAATTTAAAATAGTTTAACTAGTTTAATTAATATAAATAGTTTTTAATTAATAAAAAGCTCATAAAAAGACAAAAATATTTATTTTTATTTTTTGTACTTTCTTCAAGTTCATTTTTAAGTTTAGAAATTATTTTTGCAAATTTTTAGTTTATTTTGTAATCTTTATAATTATTAGTTAATTTAAATTAGGTTTAAATTAGATTTTAAATAGTTTTATTAATTAAATAATATTTAAATATTAAAACAATCACTTTTGTAATTTCATTTTCATTTTTAATTTTCTTTTAATTTTAAGTTTTCAAAAGTTTCACTCGCACCCCCTGTAGTTTGTAATTTACCAAATCCCACTTTTCTGTCTGATTACGTGCTACCAAATTGTGAATTTGTGCATATACCTGTATATCTGTTATTTGTGAATATTATATCTGTGTACAAATACCAAAATATCAGTAGCAAAATCAATTTCATATCATCTTGGCTACTGTCCTCAGTGCCACTCATTCCTAAACGATTTCCAAAGCACCATTTCAATCTCGCTGGGACATAACGACCCGGGGACACATTATACTATCCACGGAGATTTGGTCTGAGACGTTTGACCTTGTTGACCATTCACCTGGTCAATTTAGGATGACCGTTTGTGACCAATCAGCGGAGAAAACCTTACACACCAATATACACACCACAACTTCGTCACAACTTATTCACACCTTCTACACAACTTCTTCACACCTAGTCACTATTTCTTCACACCTAGTCACTACTTAACCAAAACACTACTTCTTCACACCTATATATCTTCACAACTATCTACTTCACAACAATCTTCTTCACAACTATCTACTTCCCAACTTCTCTACTTCACAACTATCTACTACACACTCACTCTATCTACACACCTTGCTAATCTATCTTCTATCAAATATTCACAACTAGTTACACAAAGAAATAGATATAACGGATGATGCTCTAACAACTTGGATGTGGAGGTCACAACAAGTTGTAATACTTCTTCTCTTGAAGGATTGAAGTATTCTTCTCTTGCACTTGAAAGGTAGAGGTTTGGATCACTTTGAAACAAAGATTTATGTATGTATGATCAAAGGATTTTAGAGAATAGAAATGAGATCTAGAACAGAAAGTTTTGGGGTGCAAAATGTGAGAAAAATCTGTGGAATGAACCAGTATTTATAAGGGGAAAAATACTGTTTGGGAGTGTGGCCGGTCCCCTTAATTGGGTGCCGGTCCCCTTAATAATTAAGGGGACCGCCTAGTATAATTAAGGGGGCCGCCTAATAAAAGAATATTTTTTCTTCAGAGTTTTTATCTTTTTGTGGGGGAGGTTTTTCCTGAAGAATGTAGCCGTTTTTTTTGGTTGAAATTTGAATTCAAGCTATTTATTTTGAATAAAATATTTCTTATAAATACAAAATTGTTTTGTATAAGTTTAAAAATGTTTGTCCCACTTTAATAAAATGTAAGGTTTGTAAAAATAAAAATTCCTTTGATCATAAAATGCATTAGACACTTTGTTTATTCATACCTTAAGTGATATGGATGCTAAAGCAAATATTTACGACTAAATACTTGTTTACGTCACAATTTGTAGTTCAATGAGTTTACGTTTTGTGATTATCAAAACATAGAGATATCGATATATGTTAATAATGTTTTTAGGCATTATTTATATCAACACTTTCCATATCTTACTTATTATCTTTTTTATATCGTTACTACTTTTGTAGATGTAGACGTTTATATATGTAGTTGCTCATATAGTGCTAGTATTGATTTTACTTAAAGATCAAACAAAAGTTTCATTCACAAAACAAAGTTTTTACAATCAAACAAAAAAGGTAACATACATATAATTGATCATTTCGATCAAGTATAGTTTTCATACAAAATATAACTAAGGATTATAAAATAAATGTTTACTTACTTGTCTCTCGTATATAGCTATAATTGTTTATATTATGCATGTGTTAATTTCACATACTTAGCTTACATTATTATTATTATTCATACTTAGATATAGTTGTTCATATTGTTCAAGATTTGATTTCACATAAGATAGAATCTAAGTTTTTAAAAGCAAACAAGACTTTAAAACTAAACTAATTTTTCATAATAAAATTAAAATGACGTAAAACTATTCAACCCCCCGTTCTAGTTTTTCACAATTGGCATCAGAGCTACGTTAAACAAGATTTTTAAAATAAACTATATTTTAAAACTTGAAACGATCTATGGAATCTGAAAAATATTTAGAAGGGCAATCTATGCAAAGACCACCACTATTTGAAAGTGATGGTTTTCTTTATTGGAAAAATAGATTCGAAACTTATGTGAAATCAAAAGATCTTGATCTTTGGCATGTCATTACCTTTGGTGATTTTCCCCCTATTCAATATAATTTTGAACTAAAATGGATAAAATTGTATCTTTTAAAAAACAAAATGATGATTTGAAAAAGAAACTAGCAAAAAATAATGAGGCTAAAATGGTTATTTATAATGCGTTACCACGCAAAGAATATGAAAGAATTTTTATGTGTAAAACCGCAAAAGAAATTTGGGATTCTTTACTAATCACTCACCAATGTAATAGTCAAGTTAAAGATAACAAAATAGATCTTCTTGTTCAACAATATGAACAATTTACGATTCCGGAGGACGAATCAATAGATAATATTTTTGCTAGGTTTAACACTATCATCACAAGTTTAAAAGCACTTGATGAGAATTTTTCTAGTAAGAATTTTGTTAGAAAATTTCTTAGGACTCTTCATCCAAAATGGCGAGCTAAAGTTACGGCGATTGAAGAATCGAAGAACTTGTCAACTCTTCAACTTGATGAGTTGATCGGCAACCTGAAAGTCTACGAAGTAATAATAAAGAAAGACTCTGAGATGGTCAATGGAAAAATAGAGAAAAGCAAGTCAATTGCATTGAAAGCTAGGAAGGAATCTAGTAACGAGGATAGCTCAACCTCCGAAAGTGATGACGAAGAATATGCGATGGCCGTAAGAGACTTCAAGAAATTCTTCAAAAGGCGAGGAAGATTCGTTAGACAACCGCATGATGAAAGGAAAGCAAACCAAAGAAATAAAGATAACAAAAATGGCTAAAGTAATAGGAAGTGCTTCAAATGTGGTGATCCAAATCATCTCATCGGAAAATGTCCAATGATGCCAAGAGATCAAAATCAAAAGGCGTTTGTTGGAGGAGCTTGGAGTGATAGCGATGACGATGAGAAAGAAATCACAAATGAGGAGAAGTGTCTTATGGCTAAGACATCAAGCGAGGTACGTTCCGAAACCGAATACTTTAGTGACGAAAATTTATCATTAGACGAAAAAGACCTAGATAGTGAATATAATAGGTTATGCAAAATAGGTCAAAAGGTTATAGCTAAAAATAAGTCACTAAAACATATTAATAATCAATTAGAAAATGAAGTACTCGAATTAAAAATTAAACTACAACATTTGGAAAAAGAAAAAGAAGTTTTTAAAGAATGTAAAAGATGTTTAGAGGTCAAAAATGAAAACGAAAAACTTAAAGATGAAATTTTCAAACTTGACAAGTTTAAAAATAGTAGTAACTCACTTAAGAAAATGATAAGTGTTCAAGAAACTTTGGGAGATAAAACCGGTCTAGGATTCAACTTAACTAATGTTTCAACTAGTGAAAATAAAAATGAAAAGTTTGAATATGAATCTAGTAAACAAAAATCATTAGACTCAAAACCTAAGTATGTACCTATAAAAGATAGAAAAATACCTATTGCGAGTGATGATGAAGTAAAAAGTTTTTATAAACCATCATTAAAAGCGAAAACCGGATTTTCTAAACTAAAATTAAGATCTAAAGCTCCACCTCCAAATAGACCAAATAATCCTCATCCTCGGTCTAAAACCCCTCAACATAGTAGAAATCAAGGTAGACAAAACTTTTCTAATAATAGTCACCCAATGTGGATTTATCCACATCAACCAAGCTTTAGCACATGGGGAATACTTCCACCATACATGCATCCTAGCCAAATGTTGAATATGTTTGGACCAAACAACTTTGGACCAATGAGACAATGGGGGCCAATTGGCTAAGCTGTCAATCTTCGAAGTAGTTGGAATATCATCTACTAATGACTTCTATAAGTCAACATGGTCACTTGAAGTGCTTGAAGATACTCCATTGAAGACTAAAAGGTACGCGTTTCTTTTAAGTTCATCGCTATCATTTGCATGCTTAGATAAACAACTAGTTAGATTAATGCTTAGTTATATAGCTAGTTATACTTACTTACTCACGCATTATGTACCCCTCTTAGTTGGCTTTCCTAGGATTATAATAAAATTGTTCGTTGTCGAACAACATAGAAAATGGAAATCTTCTATGTCCACTAGTAGAAAACTCATGGTGATGAAGTGAAATGAGTCAAGTGGATTAATTATTAACATAGAAGTAAGATTAGATTTCTCATGTTAGAAAACTATGGATGAAACAAGCTCTCGTAGACTATGGCATTAAGTTAGATAAGTGTGCGACAACAAAGGAGCTATAGAAGTTAGGATATACCCTATTCAACACTCATATAGAACAACTTCATCAATCACTTATGATCATAGGTTTTGTAGAAAAGGTAGTTTTGGAAGATAACATTGCCAATATGTTTACCAAACCCCTTAAGCATGAACTATTTAATTACTTGCGTTCAGGATTAGGAATGATTGAGCAAATTGATTAAATTCTTGGAATACTTAAAATCTTCTGAAAAGTCAAAGTTCTGAAAATTTCTTTTCTGTCAGATGGGCGGACCCTTTAAATCTATAAGGGCGGCCCCCTTAAAATTAAGGGGATCGGCCTCACTTTAAAGGGGCCGGCCATCTGAGCATAAAAATATTTAATTTTCTTTTCTTTCTTCTCAAATCTGAGTCTAGGATTTTATTTTGCACAAAAAAATCAGGAATTGAGATATTTTGTTTTTGCATATATATACTCTCAAAAGAAAATCTCAATTCATTTTGAAATCATTCTCACGATTAGGAAAACTCATTGTTGAATAATGATAAAAACGTTTTTCTATCAAACCATGCACAATAGTCTCACTCTCGTTGTCTATATATATAATCCAATATATACATATACATGACACTTAGAAGTGAGCAAAGCTAAATCAAGGAGATCAAGGATCGTTTCTTAGGAAAATTTGTTTAGGAGTCGAAACGATCTTAACTCCGTATTTGTTTCATATAGGCATACACTAGAACAAAATCAAGAATTACACTATCACATTTGTTCCATCACTAGTGTCTCACTCATTAGTTGCTTTTGCCCTTGAACTAAGTTAGTCATGTTAGGAAGAATGCCTTAATTGCTTGATTTATTACTTTATTAGGTTTGCATGCATGCGTAGTTGTAATTATATTACATGTTTATTTGTCTATATACTTTTCATGCATATTCCATTAAGATAATACATGCATAGTTGCCTAAAGAGTTGGACTTGCCCAAAACCAAACCTCATAATCTTTACAAACTTAAATCTCATAACCTTTACTCACCCATACCCTTCCATCAACATAGTTCTCACCAATCACACCACTTGATACTCATTTCCCATCTTCACCAATAACTCCATCTAGTCATCCTCACAAAAAGATTCAACCATTCCCTACACTCTACAAAGTGTGTCATTACCAATACAACTTAACCCATGAAAGTCAAAACCATACATCATAATAACAAACCATCCATCTCATTCACCCAAATACACCTTCACCCTATTTTGATTCTCCACTTCCCAAATACACAAACACATTTTATCTAGCCAATACAACACATATTATCCTTCCAAAAAAAGCCCATCGAACCAAATGATGTTGTCAAACATCCAACACCAAATTCCTCCTATATCTCCAACTATACACACAACCCTCAAGCTCACTCAAAAGAACCCTTTCTCAATCCTCATAATGGTCAAACATCTACCTATGCTCCTATCTACATACCTACATTTCATCTATCTACTCGAAACAATCCTTTTATTGAAAAATATAAAAGCAATAATCAATATTACACCTCACTCTCTTTTCCACCAACATTACAAAATTCCTTCATCATCATCTTCCTTGTAAACCTTGAAGTTTTGTGAAGAACTTGACCAACTCCATGATCTTCGTGATCTTAATACTATGCACCTTGCACAACGTAATTTGCATCACACACCTTCCTCACCATACTCAAATTACTTACCTCACTCATCCTCACATAATTACTCCATCCACATTCGTTTCCATCCTTACTCCCAAAAATACACTTTCATCTCACCCATAAAATTCAAGAGCATACTCAATCTCAAAACAACAATCCCAATCTCACTCCCAACACCTCACATTTTGGTCAAACTATAAATCCACTATACAAAACATCCTCCACTCATGAAACATCCCATTCTTCCATACATTCATCCTCATCCATTCATGATGCTGGTCACTCTTATGCATACCCTTTGGGAATTGCATAGAATGTACTGGTCAACGTTGCAGGGTTCATGTATCCTGTAGATTTCATGATCATCGATGATAAAGGAGGTGGGTGCATGCCAATAATCCTTGGAGCACCATTCCTCACCACAGCAAGAGCTGTCATTAGGTATGAAAAGAGGGAAATTGAACTTAAGTCAGGAAAAAGGAAGATTAGCCTTCCTGTGACCCCACGATGTGTGCAAGAAAGCCTGATGAAAGGAAAGCTCAAAAACAACATTGACACATCGCCTAATCATGTTCGAGAAAAAAAAATCCTCTCATGGGAAACAAGAATCAAAAGCTACAAAGAAACTAAGCCTGAGAGAGGCAAAAGTAGCGATAAAATTCATGTCAAGTTTGAATGCAGTCAACCGACGGAGAATCATGTACAATTTGCAGAAGGAGACTTGGTACTCTTAAGGCATTCCGAGATAAAAGTGCCTCCCGACGAGCCAAGTCCCTGGTGGTATGGACCGTTCACAATTAAAAGCCTAAGCCAAGATGGGATAGCTACCTTGTGCAGTAAAGGAGGAAGGGAGGTGACTGCAAGTATCGAATGATTGAAACACTATCACCCCGATAGCGAGGATCATAATTATATGGGATACGTCATCTCAAGAGACGAGGTCACGTAATTGCCATGACCTTGAGTCTAGCTACAAGACTCGTTAATAAAGAAAAGCGCTTCTTAGGAGGCAACCCATGTTTTGTGTGTTTTTATTTGTTTGCTTTTTATTTGTTTGATTTTATTTGTTTCCGTATGCATGTCTTATTTTTATTGTTGGTAAATCATGTTTCAAAGTAAATTGTGAAAATGCTTTATTTTGTTTTTAACTTCGTCTTAATTACATATAAAGGTATTTTGCAAAAGCTAAGTGTAAGAGAAATCCAAATTTGTTTATAAGAACGAAAATGATCATGATTCGCTACAATATTAAATGAGCATGTATATTAGTAATTGTTAGAGTCAAATGCTTGTATCGAGTCATAATGATGTTTTTTAGGATTTTCCAGGAAATAAGGCATAAGTTTTTCCAGAAATTTTCCGGAAACTTAACATAAGATTTTTCCAGGAACATTCTGACGGCGTCAGGAGTTACAACCTGACGGCGTCAGGTACCAAAATTCTGAAAAATTTTTGCGAGTTTTGTTTAAACCGGAGTCTTAAAGTTTTTGTTGATTCTTTAGTTTTATAAACTCCAGGAAATCTGCAAGCATTCATTGCACAAGCATTATATCTTAAATTGTTTTCTAGGATTTGTTAGTATATATAGATTGCCACCGATTTTACGCGAGGTTTGCCTTGATTGTTTTCTCAGGTTTAACAGGTTGTATATGACAAGAAGATGATTTATATTTCTGGAGGGAAGCTTTCAACGTTCATTTTCTTGGAAGAAGATCTAACCTTGTTGACACACTATCCACACTGAACGAATCAGGGGAGTATTTGTTTTCATTCTTTTACCTATTTTACTTTTACATCCTTTAATTGAACATTGGGGACAATGTTCATCCTAAGTGTTAGGGGAGGGTAAATGATGATACCTTATAGGATACAATTATGCTTGAGTTTGTTTGTTTGATAGTAGGTGTGTAATAAAACTAAGAGAAATACTTGTTAGTGTAATTTTAGCCCCAAATTTAAAAATTTTTACAACATTTAGGAGTGAAACTTTAGCCTTAACAAGCGTCTCATGGATAGGAGTTGTATGACTAGCACAAAACCGTACCATTTAAAAAAAAATCACCCAAATATGTGAGGTTCGCCTTTAGATTTGATAGGAAAAGCATTCATTATTAGTGCTTATGAGTGTACCAGTAGCATTTAGATTCTAGAACTTGCGTTAGTGATGCATCCCGAGACCGATAGTGAGACTACATTCGTGTAGTAGGATTTACTACATGATAAGAGGCATTATGATCACCTTTGTGTTTAAACCCGTATCATAATTACTTGACCATTTAAGTCATATTACTTGACTAGTAAAGTCAATTAATTTTTCCCACACCTTTGCGTTGTACTCATTTTTATTACACGAAACCCCTAGTACACCCCTCCGAGCCTATCTTTTCATTTCTAACTTTAAGCATTTTACTTAAAGGAAGAATTTGTTACAACCCACCCAAATGTGCAACCAAATCGCCTTAGCCTTCCGTGTATGCACTCATCTTTAGTGCATTATTGTTATTTGTTTAAACCCTTAGTTAATTATCTAATTGATTACATGGTTGCTAAGTCAAGTCTGATGCGTGGGAATTGCACCAGGCTTTACCTCTCAAGGGATCCTGAGAAGCTTACAACCCCCACCAGGCAGTGTACCTGATCGTTGTAGTATAGTATAGTGACAAGTACCGGGGGATTGATCGTTCAGCTTAGGAATAGTGTCGCTAGGATTAGAAAGCCTAAATACTAGTTCTAAAGGTGAGGGATGATTATTTTTGTATTTTATATTTTTTTAGAAAGCAAGTAAAAATCTCGGGTTTGAAGGATTTGGGCGGAATTAGTTGCTAATCAACTAACCCAATATTAAAGATGCAATCAAAATAAAATACTAGAAATGAAAATAAACGAAATTATACTAAAATTGTGAGCAATAAGTGGAGAAAATGTGTTTACTTAGATTCCACTACTCCCTAGACATCTTTTACACGTTAATTACTTGTTATAATTGCATGGATGACGGTTCGTATTCCTTAATACCATTCATGGGGTGGCACACTTAACTCCCCAATTCTATGAGCTCTTATCTCCTCCTATACCATGCCCAGCACAACCATAGGGATTATAAACAGTGGCTCATGCATTAAATACAACCAATAAAGGTCTAGTGCGCGTCGGTTCATGTTTCTTAAGACGTTCAAGCATGTTACCAATTGGAGATCTGCCAGTTTTCTTAAGCCTAACATATAAATCATTCATCCAAGACAAGTATAAACAAGTAATCAACACATAATTAACATCTAGGTTTCATTAGATCCAAGCAAACACAAGATAGATCTAGCCTAGCATGATGGAATTAAGACAAGAACAAGATATAGACAACCAACACATAGACATATTGATTGAATTGAAAGAACACTTATCTCAATTACACATGAAAGGTATCAAGGGCTTGGAACCCTTGAAAAACCTGTAAAATTCGCACCAAGTTCGTACTTAGGGTTTCTCCAAAACTTCTCTCTTTTTAATGTGAAAATTAGAAAACTATATATAGGAAAAGGGGTCTGACGGCGTCAAGAATAAACTTGTGACGCCGTCACCTCGCTGCCAAAACTCTTCTCGGACTGCCTTGATCTACATTTGACGCCGTCATGTGATAATCATTTCCAGGCCGTCATGACTTTTACTCTTGACGCCCTACTTCGTGACGCCGTCAAATCTGTACTGGGTCGTCATGGAATTTTGCTCTTGACGCCGTCAGGGAGTTACTCTTGACGCCGTCACCTACTGTTCTCAGCATGGAAAATTAAGACTTTGGCGTTTTCTTCACTTTTATGCTCCAAAAACGTCCGAATTGCTACCTTTTCCAGATTTCTCTCCCAAAGTACCTAAAATCACAAAAGGAATGATTTAGGGCAATATTTGATCAAATAAATTCAATTCCGGGCTTAAATGACCCCCTAAAAGTCGATCATTTTTCGTCTCATCATATACCCTTACACTTGAGATTTGCTTGTCCTCAAGCAAATGCGCTTTTATTCTACTTCAAAAGACAAGTTAGGGGTCATTTAACACTAATATAAAAGTAATTACAACAAATAATCGTTCCACTAAAGACCAATAGACAAGCACGGAGGTCATACACCAGCACCTCACAAATAGTGTTTAGATACTCACATCTCTCGGGTGTAATAAAGTGTAAATTACAATATGGAAATGGAAGATATCTCTCACTACCTGTCATAGCAAAATAGATTACCATAGGCTTGGGAAAGGATCAAACCTCCACCACATGACGTAAGCACCTAGGATAAACTATCAAAGAGGTCTTTTAAAGGGTTGTAACGTTAGGTGTAGGGATATGAAATACACGGTTTTGTTGGATAAAGGAAGTTTTACTGGTGGCGAGTTAACAATCTTAGTCAATTACATGTACAATATGGCGTTGCTAAGCCAAGACTAGACTCGACTTAAGCTAATAAATGAAAAATAACAAAAATGTAAAATGAACATAGAATAAAAAGGGATGGTAGTCCGTATGTTTTTTCTCTTTTTTCCTTTTTCTATTTTTTTTTTCTTTTTCTTGATTTTTCGATTTTTTTTTTTTTTTTTTTTTTTTTTTTTTTGCATACACTCTTACCCTACCATCCAAAATAATACAACATAGGGAATGAACATTTCCCTTACACTTGAATTTTTGCATACTTTACAATTAACTAAACTAATGACTCGAATTAAGAAAATCAAAACACTTGGAGCACTTTTAAGATTAACGTACATATGGGGGTAATATATGATGTTCTTCCCCATTACTCCATAAAACAAGTACTTACCCATGAGTCCCAATCGTCCCAAAACAATATGTACAAGGATATGACTCGACTTAGCAACCATGTAATCAATTAGATAGTTAACTTAGGGTTTAACAAATAACAATAATGCACTAAAGATGAGCGTACACACGGAAGGCTAAGGCGATTTGGTTGTACATTTAAGTGGGGTGTAACAAATTCTTCCTTTAAGTAAAATGCTTAAAGTTAGAAACGAAAAGATAGGCTCGGAGGGGTGTACTAGGGGTTTCGTGTACTAAAAATGAGTACAACGCTAAGGTGTGGGAAAAATTAGTTGACTTAACTAGCCAAGTAATATGACTTAAATGGTCAAGTAATTATGATACGGGTTTAACACAAGGGTAATCCTAATGCCTCTTATCATGTAGTAAATCCTACTACACGAATGTAGTCTCACTAGCGGTCTCGGGATGCATCACTAACGCAAGTTCTAGAATCTAAATACTACCGGTACACTCATAAGCACTAATAGTAAATGCTTTTCCTATCAAATCTAAAGGCGAACCTCACATATTTGGGTGGAAATTTTTTCTGAAAGTACGGTTATGTGCTAGTCATACAATCTCCTATCCATGAGACGCTTGTTATGGCTAAAGTTTCACTCCTAAATGTTGTAAAAAAATTTAAATTTGGCGCTAAAATTGCACTAACAAGTATTTCTCGTAGTTTTATTACACATCTACCATCAAACAAAACAAACTCAAGCGAAAGTGCATATGTAAGGTATCATCTTTTTACCCTCCCCTTACACTTAAGTTGAACATTGTCCCCAATGTTCAAGTAAAGAATGTAAAAGTGAAAAAGTAAAGAGAATGAAATCAAATACTCCCCTGATTCGCTCGGTATGGATAATGAGGTGGCCAGGTTAAATCTTCCTCCAAGAAAATGAACAATCAAAGCTTCCCTTCCAGAATATACATCATCTTCTTGTCATACATAACCTGTAAAACCTGATAAAATAGACAAAACAACCTCGCGTAAAATCGGCGGCATCCTATATAAGTTACTAAATCCTAGAAAACAAGATAAGATATAATGCTTGTGGAATGAAGTTTGCAGATCTCCTGGAGATTATAAAACTTAATAATTCACAAAAACCATAAGACTCCGTTAGAAAAACAAAACTGGTAAAATTTCCAGATTTTTACACTTGACGCCGTCAGAAGTGACCTGCAGAAATTCTTATGTTGAGTTTCCGGAAAATTTCTGGAAAAACTTGGTCCTACTTCCTGGAAAATCCTGCAAAACTTCATTATGACTCAATATAAGCATTTGACTCTAACAAATACGAATATACATGTTCATTTAATATTGTAGAGAATCATGATCGGTTTGTTTCTTGAAAACATATTTGGGGTTTCCCCTTACACTTATCTTTTGCAAAAATACTTTTAGGCGGAGTTAAGACTAGTCCAAAACAACAAAGTAAAGTATTTCCACTATTTAGTTTAGAAACATGATCTACCAACAATAAAAATTAAGCATGCATACGAAAGCAAATAACAAACAAACAAATAAACAAACAAAGCATGGGTTGCCTCCCAAGAAGCGCTTTTCTTTATTTACGAGTCTTGTAGCTAGACTCAAGGTCATGGGTTACTACGTGACCTCATCATTGGTTTCACTCTCTAGGTCGTCTTCTAAACCAGTTTTGTATTCCGGACCTAGTTGCAAGCATTCTTTGTAGAAACCAAGCATTCTGTTCTTTACATACTCTACTCCTCTACGTCTATCCTCCTCATTCCTATAATAAGTTGCTTGCTTGTGTTCCTTTTCGAAATTAGAGAGAAGGCGGTATTGCTCAATCTTGTAGGGCATTTGATAAGCAACCTCATCATTCTCTTCCTTGAATCTAACTATCCCTAAAGTCGGATCATAACTCATCCTAGTGGCCTCAACAAATGGTTTTCCAAATATTATTTGGCTTAGGCAAGCATCTATCACCGGACGAGTGTCCTCAACTATCATAAAATCGATCTCATAGGTGAGATTCCCTATAATCACATGCAATCCCTTCACTCTTCCTACAAAATTACTTATCAGATTCTTATTAGGCATCAACCTAAAATCAAGTTGCTTCTTCATCACCCAATTGTAATAAGTCCTAGTCATGATGTTCACGGGGGATCTAGGGTCGATGTAAGCTTTCCATATATGCATGTGCCCGATATTGCATGGGATGTTAATGTTAGAGGGGTCTCCCATTTTGATAAGGGGGGTGCCAAGGATATATGGTCTCTCGGGACTATCGAATAAATCCTTATGGTACTCCCGTTCTTCCTTGGTGGGCAACTTATCAAAGTATTCTTCTATAGGCTCTACCTCAACCTCCCTACTCTCATCCTTAGTCTCGGCTTCTATTCTAACTTCATCCTTGTCACTCTCTTCAATCTCCTTATCTATTGGCTTAATCGTGACAACATTGACAAAGTGGACATGTTTGGATGATGAGGGGTCCTTAATTTGGCTTATGTTATTGGTGTCCCTAGTGTCCTTCCTAGGTGTAACTAACGCTTGGTTGTTGAGGGCTTTCAACAAGTTGTCAATCTTGTTGGTCATCTCCGTTTGTTGTTGGTTGAATTCGGTTTCAAACCTAGCTATGCGAGCCTCTTGAGATGCCATAAACTTTGACATCAATCCTTCAAGATTGTTGGTACTACCATAGTTGTTAGAAGGATTGTTGTTGAAAGTACGGTTGGATGGTGGACCGTTTGGTTGGTAACGATTAGGCGGATTGGAAGAATTGGGTTGATTTTGTTTCCACCTAAGGTTTGGGTGATTTTTCCACGAGGGGTTGTATGAATCACCGTAAGTGTTTGGCTCGGGCTTGAAAGTGTACCACTTATCTCCCGCTTTGTCGGTACGCGTGGATGCGTAGTCCGCAAAAGCTGTTACGGGGAGTTCCACACAATCACGAGTGTCGTTGGGACCACTACATAATTCGCATGAAGAAGTGATTTTGTTCACTTGGCTTGAAGGCTTAGGAGCTTCGTAAGATTTCATGAGAAACTTGACTTGGTCCTCAAGTTCCATGATCCTACGGTCGGGAGTGCTAGAATTGTTCGAAGGCAAAGATATTGCCTTGACCGTTTTGTTCAAGTCACGGGGATCATTCCAACTTTCGTTGTCATAGAGAGCAAGATCTTCTATGAGTTCCCATGATTGTTCCGCACTAAGATCACGTAGCTTACCACCGGCCGATTGGTCAATGGCTCGCCTCGTGGAGAGATCGATATGGTCATAAAAAATTTGGACTTGGAGCCAAATATCTATGCCATGATGAGGGACTTTTTGGAGTAAGTCCTTGAAACGAGTCCATGCTTCATAAAGAGATTCATTTTGACGTTGTTGGAACATCAAGATGTCATTTCTGAGCTTAGTAGTTCTCCCCGGTGAGAAAAATTGAGCAAGGAAACGAGTGGTGAGATCATCCCATGTGGTGATGGATCCCGCGGGTAAACGCTCAAGCCATTGACTAGCTTGATCCCGTAGAGAGAATTGGAATAGGCGTAATCGGGTTGTCTCTCTAGTTGCAACATCTAGGTCTATAGAATCTACGATTTTGAGGAAGTTCTTAAGATGTTGGTTTGGATCTTCGGAACGAAGTCCATGGAATGCACATCCGCTTTGCACCAACCGGATGGTGTCGGATCGCAAGGGGGTCACATTGGCTCCGGTGAGCTCAATGGTGTTTCGGTAGCCTTGGTGGCTAGGTCGGGAATACTCTCCTAAGGTTCGGGGCCTGAGAGGTTCTAGTGGTGGGTTTTGTTGTGGTGGGATGACGGGTTCAAAGATGTTCCCGTTGTCCATGATGTCGGGTGGTTGCGAACAAAGGCACAAAGAAATAAGATAGACTAAAGAGAATCTAAAAATAAAAATAAAATCTTACTAGAAAGGAATCTAGCAAGTAGACCTAATAAAAATAAATTCTAACCTAGACAATAACTATTCCCCGGGCTGCGGCGCCAAAAACTTGATGCGTGGGAATTGCACCAGGCTTTACCTCTCAAGGGATCCTGAGAAGCTTACAACCCCCACCAGGCAGTGTACCTGATCGTTGTAGTATAGTATAGTGACAAGTACCGGGGGATTGATCGTTCAGCTTAGGAATAGTGTCGCTAGGATTAGAAAGCCTAAATACTAGTTCTAAAGGTGAGGGATGATTATTTTTGTATTTTATATTTTTTTTAGAAAGCAAGTAAAAATCTCGGGTTTGAAGGATTTGGGCGGAATTAGTTGCTAATCAACTAACCCAATACTAAAGATGCAATCAATATAAAATACTAGAAATGAAAATAAACGAAATTATACTAAAGTTGTGAGCAATAAGTGGAGAAAATGTGTTTACTTAGATTTCACTACTCCCTAGACATCTTTTACACGTTAATTACTTGTTATAATTGCATGGATGACGGATCGTATTCCTTAATACCATTCATGGGGTGGCACACTTAACTCCCCAATTCTATGAGCTCTTATTTCCTCCTATACCATGCCCAGCATAACCATAGGGATTATAAACAGTGGCTCATGCATTAAATACAACCAATAAAGACCTAGTGCACGTTGGTTCATGTTTCTTAAGACGTTCAAGCATGTTACCAATTGGAGATCTGCCAGTTTTCTTAAGCCTAACATATAAATCATTCATCCAAGACAAGTATAAACAAGTAATCAACACATAATTAACATCTAGGTTTCATTAGATCCAAGCAAACACAAGATAGATCTAGCCTAGCATGATGGGATTAAGACAAGAACAAGATATAGACAACCAACACATAGACATATTGATTGAATTGAAAGAACACTTATCTCAATTACACATGAAAGGTATCAAGGGCTTGGAACCCTTGAAAAACCTGTAAAATTCGCACCAAGTTCGTACTTAGGGTTTCTCCAAAACTTCTCTTTTTTTAATGTGAAAATTAGAAAACTATATATAGGAAAAGGGGTCTGACGGTGTCAAGAATAAACTTGTGACGCCGTCACCTCGCCGCCAAAACTCTTCTCGGACTACCTTGATCTACATTTGACGCCGTCATGTGATAATCATTTTCAGGCCGTCATGACTTTTACTCTTGACGCCCTACTTCGTGATGCCGTCAAATCTGTACTGGGTCGTCATGGAATTTTGCTCTTGACGCCGTCAGGGAGTTACTCTTGACGCCGTCACCTACTGTTCCCAGCATGGAAAATTAAGACTTTGGCGTTTTCTTCACTTTTATACTCCAAAAAACGTCCGAATTACTTCCTTTTTCAGATTTCTCTCCCAAAGTACCTAAAATCACAAAAGGAACGATTTAGGGCAATATTTGATCAAATAAATTCAATTCCGGGCTTAAATGACCCCCTAAAAGCGGATCATTTTTCGTCTCATCAGAGTCATATCTTGTACATATTGTTTTGGGACGATTGGGACTCATGGGTAAAGTACTAGTGTTATGGAGTAATGGGGAAGAACATCAAATTATTACCCCCATATGTGCATTAATCTTAAAAAGTACTCCAAGTGTTTTGATTATCTTGATTCGAGTCATTAGAGTAGTTTATTGTAAAGTATGTAAAAGTTCAAGTGTAAGGGGAATGCAAATTCTTTATGATGTATTATTTTGGATGGTAGAGTAAAAGTATATGCAAAAAATAATAATAATAATAATAATAATAATAATAATAATAATAATAATAATAATAATAATAATAATAATAATAATAATAATAATAATAATAATAATAATAATAAAGAAAAAATAAAAAAAAATAAAGAAAAAGAAAAAAAAATAGAAAAAGAAAAAGAGAAAAAACATACGGACTACCATCCCGTTTCATTCTATGTTTGTTTTATGTTTTTGTTACTTTTGATTTATTAGCTTAAGTCGAGTCGAGTCTTGGCTTAGCAACGCCATATTATGCATGTAATTAACCAAGATGATTAACTCGCCACCAGTAAATATTGTCTTTATCCAACAAAACCGTGTTTATCATATCCCTACACCTAACGTTATAACCCTTTAAAAGACCTCTTTGATAGTTTATCCTAGGTGCTTACGCCAAGTGGTGGAGGTTTGATCCTTTCCCAAGCCTATGGTAATTTATTTGCTATGACAGGTAGTGAGAGATGTTTTCCATTTCCATATTGTGATATATACTTTATTACACCCGAGAGATGTGAGTATCTAAACACTATTTGTGAGGTGCTAGTGTATGACCTCCGTGCTTGTTTTTGGTTTTTAGTGGAACAATTATTTGTTGTAAGTACTTTTATATTAGTGTTAAATGACCCCTAACTTGTATTTTGATTCGAATAAAAGCGCATTTGTTTGAGGACAAGCAAATCTCAAGTGTAAGGGTATTTGATGAGGCGAAAAGTGTACCGCTTTTATAGGGTCATTTAAGCTCGAATTCGTGATTATTTGATCAATTATTGCCCTAAATCATTCCTTTTGTCATTTTAGGTGCTTTTGAGGAGAAATCTGGAAAAGAAAGCGTTTTGGACCTTTTTGGAGCATAAAAGTGAAGAAAACGGCAAAGTCTCAAATTCCTTGCTGGGAACAGTACCTGACGACGTCAAAGATTAACACATGACGGCGTCACTAAGGCCGTCAGGGTCAAAATGCAAGTGACGGCCCAGAGTCTATTTACACATGAAGGCGTCAAGACTTGATCTAGGCAATACGAATTTCAACTTGGCGGCGAGTTGACGGCGTCAGAAGCCAATACATGACGCCGTCAGGATGTTCTGTCTATATATATATATATATATATATATATATATATATATATATATATATATATATATATATATATATATATATATATATATATATATATATATTTTCCAATTTTTCATTGTAAAGTGTGGAACAAATTGTGGAATACTAAAACACAAACCCTAGGTCGAATTTTCTGCTTATTGAAGGGGTTTCAAACCCTTCTTTCTTCCATGTTTGAATAAAGGTAAGTTCTCCAATAATCATTCAATATGTCTATGTGTTGTTTGATTCTATCTTATGCTTATCTTTCTTTTAACATGTTAGGCTATGTTTTATTGTGGTTGCTTAGATGTAGTGAAACCTAGATGTTGATTATTGGTTGATTGTTTGTTTATAATTATTACGGATGATTGTATTCGATGTTAGGCTTAAGAAAACTAGCAGACTTCCATTGGTAACTTGCTTGAACGTCTTAAGAAACATGATCGGAGGTGTACTACGATTTTTTGTTATATTTAATGCATAAGTGAATTCTAATGATCCCATGTTAGGAGCTTTTAGTCGGCTCGACATAGGAGTGAAGTAGGATCTTATAGAGTTAGGGAATATTGTACACGGCCCTACGACTAGAATTAAGGAATATAACCCGTCATCCATGCAATTGTAACAAGCTAATCAACCGGTAAAAGATATCTAGTGAGTAATGAAATCTAAGTAAAACAACTTTTTTCATTATTGTTTCCACCACATTAGTTTAAATTTCATTTCTTTTATTTTATTTTTATTGCATCTTAGTTAATTGGGTTAGTTGACTAGCAACTAATTCCACCCACTCCTTCAAAACCCGAGATTTTACTTGCTTTCATAAAATATAAAAAATACAAAAAGAATCATCCCTCACCTCTAGACCTAGTTTAGTAGGCTTTCCAATCCTAGCGACACTATTCCTGAGTTGAACGATCAATCCCCCGGTACTTGTCACTATACTATACTACAACGATCAGGTACACTGCCTGGCGGGGATTGCAAGCTTCTCAAGATACCTTGAGAGGTAAAACCTGTTGCGAGGGCGCAATCCCGCGTATCAAAAGTGCGCCGGTCTTACAAATAAAGTGCGCCGTACTCCTTTGCAATTATGAAACTTTGGCGCCAAAAAAATAAGAAAGTGCGCCGCACTTACAAAGCAAGTGCGCCGTACTTCACCTATCAGAATGCCTATAAATAGAGATCATTTGCAAGCATTTGAACTCTCCTCTCTATAACCAATTTCACTAAGTTAAGGTCTGAAGTAATACGTTATCCAGAGGCATTTGCAGAGGTGAACGAAGCAGAACAGGGGTGTTATATACTTGTTGGTGTCGAATTCTTGGTTACTTGTGACACTTGTGTAATCATTTGATCAATCCAATCTATATGTCTCTTGTTTACTATTTATTCACTTTTGTTGTTATGAACTCAGTAGCCATGAGAGGCTAAACCTCTTGTGATTGCTTGGATATGATAATATAATAAAGCGACTTTATGATTATGTTTTGATCTCTACCAATTTCAAGTTTATATTGTGAATTATTTCATCTCTAGTCTTATTACGTTTATTTGTTGAAACTGGTTGAATATAACATGTTGGGATAGGTCGAAAGAACCAACTTGTTAAACGCAATTCTAGGAACTTGTCTGCGTTTCTAGTCTTTGAAAGAAGAAATCCACTTAAAAGAATCAATAATAATCTAGACTTGATATGAAATACTATTTCGAGAGAAATCACTTAATGGGTAGATATGAATCTTGAATTGAACCTACGAGTTATGAAATTGCTCTTTTGACGAAATAGCTTTCTTATAAGTTTTGCTCCTTTAGCAAATTGAGATCAAACATAAGCATTGTTACTTGATTATCTTAGCTATCCAAGCAATCATTTGTTTTAATATTTGAATTCCTCATATTACCATTATCGTTATTTGTCTTGTTTTACTAATTATTTATACTTAATCCGAACGAACTAAGTCCCTGTGGATACGACCTGGTCTTACCTTAATCTAATACTACCAACGAGGGTTATACTTTATCCGTGTGTTTGGTTTATTAAAATCGATGAAACTAGTATTATAAATTTAAAGCTTTCCTTACACATCAACCACTTATTTTTTAACCATAGTAATTTTCTAGTGACATGGTGTATCCACGAAGCTCGGGCAAAGCTCAAACCTAACCGGTAACATAATATTCATCCTCGTCGTTTTACAGACAAACGATTCAGTAGAAAGCTAATTATTTGAGCCTTCCTCGAAAATGACTGGGCTTTTGGGATTCAAGCCTAGCAAGCTTTGGGCCATGTCAGGAAATATGGAACTTGTGAATATAAAGAGAAAAGGTTTGGAAAAGTCGTGCGAAGGTCTTGTAATGACTAACATTATGGTGTTTGTCAATTGCCAAGCAAATAGAATAAGACATATTAGATTTCATTTGGATTGAACTTCGATTATTTTGTCCAGAAGAGTAACGTTTGTCAAGCCCAATAGTCTAGAGATTAAGCCCAACTTTATCTAAAAGCCCATACAGTAATTTTATTCTCCAATTTTACAAACCAGCGGACAATAACATCTATATTATTATTTACAAAGGAAAAAACCCGTATTCTTTAAAATAAAAAATTAAGAAAACTATATATTATAAACTTTTATTATTATTTTCGTTTATAACCCATAACCAATATCATTTTCATTCTCTTTGAATCGTGTTTAATCCAAAAATTCTTAAACTTTTATTATTTTTCGTTTATAACCCATAAACCCTTTTTTATCAACATTATGTGCCGCTATAAAATCTCGTTGCTATGCACAAGTACTCGTCTAGTATACAAGATGTGTGACAGATAAATAAAGTTCCTAGAGAAGTGAAAATTTTACTGTAGCTTAATTAGAAGAACACAAAAATTTGAAGTAGATACCATGAGATTTCAAGCTTGAATAACTTTGTTCAGAGAAATAGGCTTAGACTATATTTATTTTAATAGTCATTTTATTCCTCATTTGAGTTATAGTAACTAATACTCGTAGTAATTTTGTGATTATAATACACATATTACGTAAATTTGCTAGTGATTATGGCTATGTTTGGCAAAAGTAGCTGTGAGCAGTGAGCTGTGAGCAGTAGCTGTGAGCAGTAGCCAAAAAAGCTCACAGCTTCATAAAGAAGCATTGGGAAAATGAGCTTTCCTAAAAAATAGCAAAGCCCACAGCTCTCATGCCAAACGAACACTAAAAATAAAAAAGCTCATTGTTCACCGCTCATTACCTAAAAAAACTCCAAAAAGCTTTGTGCTAAACATAGCCTATGTAGATATTTCAAAGACAATATAAAACTTAATTGATGATTAAAATACTAAGATCAAAGCCCAAAAACATAAAGAGAATAACTAGCCGCAACCCATTAATTTATTTTAACGCAATTTTGCACAACAATCTAAATACCTAGATACGGCTCAACAGCCCAAATACATGGATACAGCCTGCCAGCCTATGTCCTTCACGTATCTTTGCTCAGTGTTGACCCACCATTCACTTGCTGTTACCTTCACTAAGACTAAACAGCAAAGAGGTGAAAACGTCACATATCCCCACCATTTCACGCGCCATTTGCCTTGCCTACCTGCCAAGATCACGTGCGCCTCACGAAAACCAAAAAGACTTATGGTGGTCTGATCACCAACGAAAAAGCAAAAAAAAAACTGGGCCACATGTGTACCATTTATTATTTTTTATTTTGTGTGTGAGTGTGTATGGGGTATTTAGTGAAGAATATTTGTATAAAATGTGTATTTTAATGAAATGTGAAGTTAAGACTTGTCTTGCCTACTAAAAGGTGAAGTGATGTGAAAATAAGTGAGAGGAGAGAGAAAAATGAGATGGCGCTGAAGTGTGAGGTGAAAAAGTTGCTTTCATTAAATCAATCTTGCACATTTATTGGAATAAAGTTAGAGAAAATTACACCATTCGTCCCTATGGTTTACCCAAAATAACACCGCAAGTCCCTTGGTTTTCATTTTTGCGTCACGAGTCCTTATAATGAAGTTTATTAACACCATTAGTCTCTATCCTTAACGATCGTTAGCTTTCTCCGTTAACTCCCACATGTGCGTTACATGTGTCGTCCATTTCTAACGACCGTTAACTTTTTTTCACGTTTTCATTTGTTTTCGCACGTTTTCATTCGTTTTTTCACGTTTTTGTCCGTTTTGGACGTTTTCGTCCGTTTTTTGACGTTTTCGTCTGTTTTTACATGTTTTCGTCTGTTTTTGCACCTTTTCATTCATTAGACAAAAAAATTAGAAAAAAAATTTTAGAAAAAAAAAATCAAAAAAAAAAAAAAAAAAAAAATTGAAAAAAAAAATCAAAAAAATATTTTCGCTAAAAAGGTTTCCAAAAAAATTTCAAAAACTTTTTTTTTCAATTTTTTTTCTAAATTTTTTTTTCGAAAATAATTTTAGAAAAAAAAATTTTCAAAAAAAAATATTTTTGAAAAAAATTTAATATTTTCGCTGAAAAAAATTTAATATTTTCGCTAAAAAAAATTCTAAAATTTTGAAAAAAAATTTAATATTTTCGCTAAAAAAAATTCTAAAATTTTTTTTCTTAAAAATTTTGAAAAAAATATTTTAGAAAAAAAAATTTGAAAAAAAATAATAATTGAAAATCTTTTTCTATAACTTTTTTTTTTCAAAAAAATAATAATTGAAAATCTTTTTCTATAACTTTTTTTTCATTTTCAATTATTATTTTTTTTTCAAATTTTTGTTTTCTAAAACATTTTTTTCAAAATTTTTAAGAAAAAAAAATTTAGAATTTTTTAGCGAAAATATTAAATTTTTTTCAAAAATTTTTTTCTGAAATTTTTTTTCAAAAATTATTTTCGAAAAAAAAATTTAGAAAAAAAATTGGAAAAAAAAAAGTTTTTGAAATTTTTTTGGAAACCTTTTTAGCGAAATTTTTTTTTTTTTTTGAATTTTTTTTTCAAATTTTTTTTTTGAATTTTTTTTCTAAAATTTTTTTCCTAATTTTTTTTAATGAACGAAAAGGTGCAAAAACAGACGAAAACATATAAAAACAGACGAAAACGTAAAAAAAACGGACGAAAACGTCCAAAACGGACGAAAACGTGAAAAAACGAACAAAAATGTGCGAAAATAGACGAAAACGTGAAAAAAAGTTAACGGTCATTAGAAATGGACGACACATGTAACGCACATGTGGGAGTTAACGGAGAAAGCTAACGATCGTTAAGGATAGGGACAAATGGTGTTAATAAACTTCATTATAAGGACTCGTGACGTAAAAATAAAAACCAAAGGACTTGCGGTGTTATTTTGGGTAAACCATAGGGACAAATGGTGTAATTTTCTCTAACTTTATTCCAATAAATGTGCAAGATTGATTTAATGAAAGCAACTTTTCCACCTGACACTTCAGCGCCACCTCAGTTTTCTCTCTCCTCTCACTTCTTTTCACATCACTTCACCTTTTAGTAGGCAAGACAAGCCTTAACTTCACCTTTCATTAAAATACACATTTTATACAAATATTCTTCACTAAATACCCCATACACACTCACACACAAAATAAAAAATAATAAATGGTACACATGGGGCCTAGTTTTATTGGAAACAAATGCACACCCAGAATTTATTTAAGGAAAAGCTTAAACCATTTTTTTTCACTCGCGAGTACATTTATTGGAACTAGAACGGTATCCGCGCAATACGGCGGCGGGTACCTTTTACTATATTTTGTGTTATTCGGTTATTCGGTTACATATTTAGTTGTCTTTATGCTTTATAAGTAGATATGGTTAATCCAAATAATTTTAGTTTGAACAACCAACATGCTTCCTAACAAACTTTTTAACCAACTTCCTAACCAACCTGTTTCCTAACCAATTAATTTTGAAATCCTTCCATAATAAGCAAGTAAAAGTCTGAATTTTAAGCATTTCTAATTATAGAATAGTCACAAATGCATTATATAGTACTAGAACGGTACCCGCGTAATGCGACGGCTGGTACCGTGTGATTATATTTTACTTTATTTGATTAACCGTTTAGTTGTTTTTATGCTTTATAAGTAAAGATATTAGAGATAGTTAAGCCAAATAATTTTAGTTTGAACAACCAACCACTTCCTAATAAATTTATTAACCAACTTGCTTCCTAACAAATTAATTTTGAAATCTTTCTATAATAAGTAAGAAAGAAGTCTGAATTTTAAGCCTGTCTAATTATATAATAGTCCCAAATGTATTATATAATAGTATAGATGGTTAAGCTAAATAATTTTAGTTTGAATAAACAACCTGCTTCCTAACAAACTTCCTAACCAATTAATTTTGAAATCATTCCATAATAAGCAAGTAAAAGTCTAAATTTTAAGCATTTCTAATTATAGAATAGTCCCAAATGCATTATATAGTACTGGAACGGTACCCGCGCAATGCGACGGCAGGTACCATGTGATTATATTTTACTTTATTTGATTAACCGTTTAGTTGTTTTTATACTTTAAAGATATTATAGATGGTTAAGCCAAATAATTTTAGTTTGAACAACCAACCGCTTCTTAACAAACTTCTGAACCAACTTGCTTCCTAACAAATTAATTTTGAAATCTTTCTATAATAAGTAAGAAAAAAGTCTGAATTTTAAGCCTTTCTAATTATAGAATAGTCCCAAATGCATTACTTCCTCCGTCCCATATTAAGTGTCCACTTTTATAATGCACAAAGTTTTAGGAGATTCCACTAATTAAACTCTCCATCAATCATATATTATTTTTACCTACTAAAGTCTCATATTATTGGTTGAAAGATACAAGTGGACACTTAAATTGAGACATCCAAAGTTTCTATTAAAGACATTTAATATGTGATGGAGAGAGTATATAATAGTATAAATATAGATATAGATACATAATGCTATATGCTAAATCAAATGTAGATAGACAAATTTGCAAAGTGTATAATAGTTAAAGATCGCAGATGATTTGCTTCCATTAAATCAATCTAGCACATGTCGTTGATTTGGTGTGAAGAAAGCTATTTCAATTTTCTTCACCAATTAAGACATGCTTAAAAGTTTTTGAGCTATTATTTTCTCAAACTTAATAGTTAGACTTGTCTCTTGTAAAAATAAATCTTCTTCTTTTCATAAAACATATTAATTCACTTTTTCATCATTTTAGTCTTTTAAAAGCTCATTTTCTACTTTAATCACTAAAGTTGACATCTTCTTATCTCATCATTAAACATGTTTTTAGCATTTTTAATCTTCACAGTTTAAGTTTTCTTTTTCTCAAATATTACTTTTTTTCATCTTTCAAATTACTAAATTCATCCAAATACAAAAGCATGTATGATTTTCAGCAACATAAATCAAGCCACATTTCACTAACCTTTTTTTAAACATAAATCACCTATTTTTGGTAAAAAAAATAAAAATAAAGAAAATGAATATTTAAAATCATTAAAATTAACAAATTGAAATTTTATCAAAATGACAAACTTTTTTTTTATAATAATAATAATTATTCTTATTGTTTTTGTTATTATTATTATTATTATTTTAAGAAAAATGATTCTTATGCCTAATTAGCAAACCTACTTGTATGTCTAATGATTTGATTGGTGGATTTGAAAAAGTGATTGGTGGGAATTTGGAGAGAGAAAATGTACAACACAATTGTACAAGTATATTATGCATTAGACATGTATTTAAGCTTTGATTGTAGGCCTAAGGGTAGTGGCAATCATCACTACAAAAAAAAACATACCTCCCAACCCACCAATAATATCATTACACATCACTCACACTTTTTCCATACCTCCCACCCTTATTTTAGTTGCAATGGTCACTTTTTCATACCTCCCAAACCTCCAACTTTTTTTTTTTTTTTTTTTTTTTTTTTTCATAAATAAATAATTTAATAAAAACATAATATTTCATTAATAATAAAAATAAAAATACATAATACTTGAAAAAAAAACATAATTAATAGAAAATTACATAATACGTAAAAAAAAATAAAAATAAAAAATAACTAGTCATCGAGGTATGCTAAGTTTTGAGCCTCAACGTGACAGCGGTGTCCCGGCGATTTGGGGCAAACCGCTGGCCACCCCGCTCCCATTGCCGGTACCCTAAATAGCATTACTCTTATTTTAATTCAGGGTACAAAATTAACCCTTTATCATAACTTTGGTACATCCCAAATTCCCAACCTTTCAAAAACACAAACCCTCTCTAAACCCTACTCCACGCGCCGCCGTAAAAATGAAACCACAACCACCACAAACCACCGTCACCGACCCCACCACAACCACCTTCACCACCACCACCGACATCACCGACCAGCTCCTCACTCGCTACAACTCCTCCACCGCACCACAACACCGCCACCTCATCGCCACCGCCGCCGCCACACGCGCCATCATCCTCTCAGAATCCCTCCCCTTAACTCCCTTATCCTACTTCGCAGCCACTATTGACGCACTGTCATCCACGTCAGCATCTGCTGACGTGGACGTGGATGCAGTGTCAGCGTTATCGAGTTTTTTGTCAATTGTGTTGCCGTTGGTGGAGAAGAAGGGGATTGGGAAGGAGAAGGCGGGTGAGGCGGTTGAGATTGTGGTTGGGATGGTGGTGGAGAGGAAGTGTGAGGGGTTGTCGGTTTCCAGTGTGAGAGGTTTGGTTAAGTGTTTGGGCGTGTTGCTCGAGTTTTGTGATTTGGAGGATTGGGAGAGTGTGAAGTTGGGGTTTGAGACGCTTTTGAAGTTTTCGGTGGATAAACGTCCCAAGGTATGGCATTGCTACATTTTGTGAATATTTTGTTGTTTCGTGAATTTTATAAGATTGTAATGTCACACATTGTTTGGTTTGATTTGCTCGACGCACAAAGGCTTATTTGTTGGCAACTAGATTAGTAACATATGCTAATTAGGAAAAGCACGAAATAATTCGGTAAAGGAACTTGATAGAAACATACTTGATTCTAGTTTTATGATAGAAACTCCATTGGTCTCGCCTCTATATATACTCATATTTAGAATAAGCTGTACGCCTGTACTGTGTTCGAACACTAGAAACCGAGTACGAGTGATTTGAGAAAGTTTCAATTTGAGCTTGCTTTAAGTATATTATATTAGACTTACCATAGCTTTGTTTGAGTGTTTAAAGTATGACATTGATTATTGATACTCTAAAGACTTGATTATAACTTGAGAAGATAACATCTATGTAACTTTAGGGTTCATTATTTTTTAAGTATGAGAAACATTTCACCGAATTCCAAATATGACACCACTCCAAGGGGATGAGGCAGGTAACAACTTTATCACATTAACAGGACTTGGTGACCGGACCCTTACTTGAGGCTTTTGGTAGTGAAATCGATCAAATATCTGTTTCTTAAAACTGAATGAAAGAATCTTGATTTCCAAAAAATTATAATTGGTGTTGTAGAGAAATGTATCACTATAGCTAGAAGTTTTTACCCATTTACTCATTACCAACGTTTTGTTTTGACTTTAAAATTTCCATATTTTTTGTACAAGTAGCTTAGCAAATTGTAACTTGTATAAATATATATGCACACTAATCTCGCTACACAATTTTCTTATAAAGGCCTGTTATATGTGCAGGTTTATAAGCTAGTTTTGTAATACACCTAAGACAAAGTTATGAATAATTTTTTTTGGGTTTGATTTAATAGTGAGCTTTGTTTACTTGAATATAGTTATTCTATATTGCAATTATTGTAAGAGTAAAAGTAGTCAAATGACTCAAATCTAAGCATATGTTGTCTCATATAAAAGAGAACACATATAACATGAAACAAATGGTTATAAGAATCGAGGAACAATATATAAAACATGAAGAGGGAAAACTCATTGATTAGAAAGTCGGATTGCATGATAGCCTCAAGTACAACTTCTACCCCTTTCTCGAGCATTAACTTGAGCTGTTTCAGCCAACCTTCTTCCTTCGTGATCCATTCCTTCTCTAGAAGACTCACACACATGTTAACGTCTCTCTATGTCAAAGGTGTCCTATACTTGGCATCTAATATATATTCACATCTTCACTGTCATTATATCTGTCTCATATGCCTTTGCTCTCGACCATGCTTGTAGACTGACATGATCTCAAATCCATGGGGATTACTATCAACTAATGATCCTACAAGTAGTTTAAAATGTTTCTCAATCTGTCCATGGATAACCTAGAATTTTATTCGCACAGATTGAGAAGCGTTTTAAACTTCGTGTAATAGCATTAATCCCCATGGATTTTAGATCATGTCTGTTCACACACATGGGTTGCAAGCAAAGGCGTATAGGAATGATGGAATGACAGGTAAACAATTTGAAATGGACATGATTTCATCATGAGGATGTGGATAAATATAAGATAGATGCTAAGTATAGGTTGCCCATGATATGTAACGAGGTTGAGATGTGTGTCTTTTAAAGAAGGATCGGTCATGAAAGAAGCTAGTTGGGTGGAACAACTCAAGTAAATGGTTGATAAAAGGGTAAAAGTTGAATTTGAGGCTTTCATGCAATCCAATTATGTAAAATCTCATTTAACTAAAAATTCCATACCCCGCCTCGGCTAGATTGGGTATGACCGGTATGTTGTTGTTGTTGTTAAAACCCACCTCATGATTTTGTTTTTCCAACCATGAAAAATTAAGTAGATAGTTAGTGGGTGTTTGGGATTGCCTATTTTTTTCTGCTTGTGCTTCTGCTTAAAAATTACTACGTAGTACTTATAAAAAAGTACTTTTGAAACTAGTGTTTGGATTTGCTTATTTTTCTAAAAACACAATATATTTGTAAAAATAATAATTTTAAAATAAATTTCGATCAAGTTCATTTATGCAAAATATCTTCTCCATAACATTGTGATTTTCCTAAATGTTGCAGGTGAGAAAATGTGCTCAAGAGTGTGTTGTGAAGGTCTTCAAGTCTTTTCAGTCACCTCTTGTCATAAAAATGGCAAGCAAGATGGTGTTAAAATCCTTTAAAACCTATATGTCGTCGGCAGTTAAAACAATGGCTTCAAGTTCTGCAGATGGATCTAAGGATGATAATTTATCAAAATGTGAACACTTGGAAGTTCTTCATATGATAAATCTATTGAAGTTTCTGGTCCCTTGCTTACCAAGCGAAGTCGTTTCTAAAGCCGTTGTAGAATTAGAAAAAGCTATAAGTTCCAAGTTCTCACCATTAACAAGACATGTCTTTGATGTTTTGGAGGAGATACTTCGAGTCTTGGAAGCTGGATCTACTTTTCCGGATACTGTAAAGATAGTCACTACACTCGCCTCATATATGTCAAAGAAGCAGAACCCAGTAGACACTGTTTTTTCTGCAGCAGCTCTTCTGGATAATTTTCTTTCCAAGTTTCAAGTTGGAGATACAGACAAATGGAACAACCATTATTCCTTAATCATTGGGTCTATAGCAGGTACATAAATTCTTTTGCTTCATATGCTTGGATGTTCATATCACTTGGTCAACAAGTAATGACAGGATCAGTGAAAATCAGTTTGGATATTGAGCATAAATAAGTTAAAATTTAAAAGTAAATAATAACATAGCAATAGTACATTTACGATCTTGCTTTACTATATTAAACATGTGGTTTTTGAGAAACTTGTGTCTTGCATGACAACAATACTTGTATGATTGTATCATTGAGAGTCATGTTTAATATGTTATAGAAACACTTGCTGTTGAAGGTATTATGTGTTTTTGAATAGATAGCTTGAGGTACGCGCACCTACTTTTATTAGCAGTACTTGTACTAACTTTGTGTGTGACTTTTAGGTCTTCTGACATCTGAGGCTACCGCTGCTAAGGCTTCAAATATCTTAAAGGAAATGATAAACCGTCATATTGATGTAGATTTTCTTTCGAGTTCGGGGACGATTTCCACAGATGTAAATAATGTTGAATCCAAGGAATCAAGAATATTGAAATCAGTATGTGATGCACTTCTCAAAGTTCTCAGCCGAGGAATTCCAAATGAACATACTTTGGCTGTCATCTCTGAATTATTTATCAAACTTGGTATGTCAAAAAATGATTTTGTGTGGCGCATGTATCATTGTTGTCATAATTACTTGATAAAGACTTCTGGTGTTTTTTTTTTTTTTTTCTTTTTTTTTTTTTTTTTTTTTTTTTTTTGTAATATCTAGGGAAGAGTTCTCATGTCTACATGGATAGCATACTTCTGAAGCTTGCCACTTTTATGACAGTTGCATCTGGAAATACCCCTGATTTAAAACATGTGAGTTTCTTAAGCTACCATAACCTTTCTCAGCCTGTCCATTACTTTGATGACTGAGAGTTAAAAGACAAAAAAAAAAAAAAAAAAAATCTCTGATACTTTAGACTTTGAATGTGTTGTGCATGTTCAAGGTGTTAGAGAAGGTTTAGATACTTGCATGGTAATATGCATTTTTTTATGGATGCCATTTTACTAACAGAATGTTGTTCTGTGTCGATATGTATATTACAGCTTCAAGAGTGTATGGGGTCTGCTGTCATTGCTATAGGACCAGAAACACTGCTTGCTGTTTTACCTATCTCCCTTGATGCCAAAGATCAAACCTGCTCAAATGTTTGGTTAATACCTATTTTGAAGGACTATGCTACTGGATCATCCTTGGGGTTCTTTATAGAGAGTATAATGCCTCTAGCTGAATCCTTTCAAGAAGCTTGCCAAAAAGGTACAATGTTTTTGGATTCTTGTTAAATGGTAAAACATATCACTCCTTGGAAAAAATGCAAGACCCCGCACATGGAAATTACAATCAGATAATTCTAAGGTTTTATAAATAGGGGTCTGGTATGCTTGTATCCATAATTAGATAGTTTTATGAGAACATGATAACTACTCGTATATTATATCCATAATTAGATAGTTTTATGAATAGGGGGCTGGTATGCTTGATTTGATAAGAATTCTAGGTTCTTTTCTTTCATAAAACCAATGAAGGGTATTTTGTAATGGTACAGCCGTGGACAGGGAATATAACTTCATCATGGAATTAATTTGTCCTTTTTGCCAGTTAAAAAGTCAGTAATTGGAGAAGAACTGCAGGCTCATGCCAGTGGCTGCTGGGGATTATTGCCTGCCTTCTGTCGCTATCCAACTGATACACATAAAAAATTTCAATCCTTAGCGGAAGTTCTTATTCCACGCATCAGAAAGGATGCCATTATGCTTGAGCATATTGCCATTGCCTTGCAGGTAACGTGTCTAATCGATTGTGGTGTAGTTTTTTCTGTTTTTTTCTTGACTATTTATGTTATCATTTACATGTTTGCATTTTCTGTAGCTTCTAGTTAAGCAAAACAGGAGTTTCCTTGGTACTGATCAGGGTGATGATGCAGTTTCCAACCCTCCAAAGACGAGTTACTCAAAGAAAACTGCTACCAAAAACATCAAGGCCTTGGCATCATGTTCAGAGGCGTTGCTTAAGGCTTTCACCAAAGTTTTTTTCAAAGTGTCGCCCAAGAAGCGTGCTTTTATAAAGGTTATCATTTCCTTCTTTTTACTCCACTAATTGTTTGTTTATATTTCTTCATTTTTTTCCTTTGATTTGCTGATTTAGGACTCTAGAATTGTAGTTGACTTTCCTTAGGAGTTAGGAACTCTTACGTCGTTGGTCCACATATTTTATTTCAATTTTGTGTTGTCACTAGCATGTGTCATATGTAGAAAGCAACAATGGCTCTACGCCTTCCAATTAGTAGGCGAGGGTATGTGAGGGCGTATATTTGTTATAAAGCTATTTGACCATTGCCATCACATTTTTAATTCTAGATTCTCTTTTTGGTGGATCCATTTGATATCTTGGACAATTTTGGTACCTAATTGAAAAATTGATTTTGACCTTTCTGTGCTTTTAGATTTAAATCGAATTAATTTCGACTAATAACTTTGCTTCTTGCAACTCTTTTATAATAGCATACTTAAACAAAGCTAAGCTTTCAAGACTTATGCAATACTCCATCTGCTGCAACCAGCAGGCGAGGGTTTAAATGGACACATACTTATCGTTCATCTGCCATTACATTATTTTTATTCCTCATTCTCTTCGTTGGTGCATCTTTTTTTTAGTTTGTTATGTTCAAGGCTTATTAAGACAGAACTTGTTTAAAAATTACATTGAACCGTGTGACTTTCTGCCATAAGCTGCGAACTGTTTCTACTTTCTGGTTTTTCACTTCGTATTTAAATTTAAATTTACAGGATACCATTGGATGCTTGGCACTTATCACTGATTCTTCAGCAATAAAAAGGATTTTCCTTTCGTCAGTCAAAAGATTGGAGCATAAGGTTTCTGTCGATAAAGTAAATGCAAAAAGGTATACATGCCATTATATAATTGCATTGTTTGTTGCTCCTTTGTGTCATTGCTTTAAATTAATTGTCTAAGGAATTATTGGCCTCCGACAAGGGTTATTTTAATCATTTCACGTGAAGAAAAATAGGTGATTTTGGAAGTTTTTTTAATGGCGTTTATGTTTTTCTAGTTCTCCTGCTTAGATACATCAATAGTGAGTCAAACTTTGGTGGCAAGCTTGCATGAGTCAAACGTTGAGGGCAAGCTTGCACACTTTTTCACCTATTAAATAAGCTTTCTGACACTTAAAGGATCCCCATTTATCCTTAGTTGCATCTTCTTTTCTGTTTCTATTGACTCTTTGTAGACTGTAGGTGGACAGATACACATATTTTTAGTTGGATATTGTTCCAACCATATAAGATTCTTTAACTAAATTCACCTTTTTAAAATGGTATTCTGTTTAATTATGGGTATTTCTACAGAAGCATGTATATATCTCAAATCAAGGGTGCGAGTGATGACATGCACACATGTATGATAAAATAAGTTTCTTTTCTGTTCATTTTGTCTTCATCTAGGTGCCTGATACTTGAGCTAGCATCATCTATCGTTGGAGCAGCTAGCATGGATCTCATTGATCTCATATACAACTTTATCAAGCAGAGTTTACAGGTGTGCCTTAATAGTCTATTCTGTTGATGTTTTTTCTTTTATAATCATAATTTAAAGCTATCATTTAAATATTTCTACTTTTGTGTAGGAAGAGGATAAAAACATCCAGTTAGCAGCTTATGCCACTCTTTACAAGATTTTGGAGGCAAGCACCAGTAGTATCTTACTTTTAAATGCTGTCAAGAAGTTGGTCTCATTGTTTTTGTTCTAATTGTTTAGGGGTCATCCGAGTTCTGCTCTTCAAAATTTGAGGACCTTATGGATTTATTACTTGGTTTGACGTCCCCTGTTGATGAGACGTCACTTAGATGGCGGTTTTCGTGCTTCAGGAACTTGTTAATTCACTCAATTGAGGTTATTTCTATAGTCCCAAATATTTTTAATGTTTTGACAATTTTTACTTAATTTATTTTGGTATTCACTATAAGGATGGTAAAATTTGTGGTAAAATTTATATGTGGCAGTTACACTGATTAATGAATTGAGTGGCTAAGTTAATATTAGCTACAAGTCGAGACCATTTCTCTTTTTGTTATTGATAGTATTGTTTATTCTATCTTTTTTTTTGGATGCTATTTGAAATTTTCTCTAATAGTTTACTTTGTAAATGAATATCTGTAGATAACTTTGGATGGAGAGAACACCCATGGTTTTCGTATGCTAAATGAAATTATAGTGACTTTAAAAGATGTAAGACCTACCTCTAACTAACTTCTGCCTTCTATAATTGATATTTTATAATGTTGTTTTCTAATCTACCTTTGAGCTCCAGGCCAAAGAAGAAAATAGAAAAGTGGCGTATGATATTCTATTGGGCATGAGTTCATCCTTGCAAAAAACATCAGCTTCAATCGAGAAAGGACCATATTATGAATTTGTCAGCATGGTAATCACTCAATTATATTTAACATGCTTTAGTTTTCAAAAGCGTTATATTTATTTCTTCTATCAATATACTTTGTTGACTTATATACTTATATCTTATTCATTTTAGCTTTGCTAATTTGTCACACTGCTCATTCTTACTAATGGTGATGTGAATATTCAGATAATGGGATATCTTTCTGGATCTTCTCCACAGATAAAGAGTGGTGCAGTCTCTGCGTTATCTTTAGTAATTTATAATGATTCTAAAATCTGCACTTTGTTGCCTGATCTTCTGCCATCGATCCTTGAGTTGCTGCATAGTAAAGCCATAGAAGTTATAAAAGTTAGTTTCTTTATCTTGATGTTAAAGCGTAACTGTGTTTCTTGTACATCCGGTAATTTTAACCCATCTACTTATGGATGGGTTAATTTGGGTTATGCTTCCTCTCTAACAGGTCATAGATAAAATAAAATGCTTAATGGAGACGAGTCAGACTGTTTGAATGCCTCACAAAGTGTAATTAAAATGCATGAATTTCAAAATCAGTTTATGCAATCATTTTGTAATATTTTTGAAAAAAAATATAATGTTTGTAATCGTAATTGACGCGTTCGCCTTTTATTTCAAAAAATTTGAATATTTGACAGTAAGTATTATGCATATCATTTTATCTACAGTATCTACTACTGATCAATGTAACTTTATTGTTTACTCTTGCCAGGCCGTTTTAGGTTTTCTCAAGGTGTTAGCTTTGAGCCTTCAAGCGAAAGACATGCAGAATTTCTTGCCTGATATCCTCAGTAAACTTCTGCCATGGTCATCTGTTTCTCGGCATCACTTTAAATCAAAAGTATGTTCCAGATTGACCACATATGGGATTACGATTTTTCAGGATACATGTGTCTGTAAGTGTGTTCTTATTTACTCATATCATGTGTGTTTGCATTGACAGGTGACGGTCATCCTGGAGATTATGATGCGGAAGTGTGGTTCTGCGTCAGTGAAATCTCTAGTGCCCGAGAAATACCGAGATTTTGTTAAGGATGTCTTGGAGGTATTCTACTCTTACTCTAATAGCTGTGTAGCACATAATTCATTGCCCCTAGTTATAGAGATACATTGCTTTATATATTCACATGTTTTGCAACACCCCCGTGCATAGACTTATGTATGCGCGACTGCGCGTAGGCCCATTTACCCTTATATGAGTTCATGCCTGTATAATTTCATGCTTTTTGACTTAACCTCATTTCTTATATTTCGTGTATGTATGTTTGGCTTTATTTCTTATATGCCGGTATGCTTTTATGTTCTTATAGTTCTATGCTATTGTGCTTTTAATTTCTGTATCTGCTTTTGCTTTATTTTTCTTATAGGAGGCCCATTTGTAATTAGGACTCTATGCACATAGATTAATATTTCTTTATATGCTTGCATGCTATTATGATTTCATATCTTTATGTGGTTATGCCTATGCATATTTTTATGTTGCTTGTCCTATATGCCACATGGCCACACATAAATTTGCGTATATACACAAGCACACACTCTTGCCGGAGGTCTTTCCGGAAGCAGTCTCTTTCCCTTTACCCTCGGGTAGGGGTGCGACTGACTACATCATACGTCCCCATACCCCACTTCGGCGGGATTGGGTATGTTGTTGCTGTTGTGGTGACTCTAAAAGCTGTCTAAAACCAAACATGGTTTCTGACTTCTGAGTATGCTTGTAGTTAGCCTACTATCCCATATTGGGAATGAGCACCATCTTCGTATGTATGTTTTATCTTAGTTATGACTAGAGGTGGCATAATGGGCGGTTGGGGTTAGATGCAACACGTTCAAATTTTGAATGTGTCTGGCTGACCCAGAATAACACATTTTGTCCTAACTGTCTTTTTTTTTTTAGTCTTTTCATTTTAATTAGAAATCTTTTATCAATGTGATAATAATGTAATACTTTGGAATAATACAAATTACCTACGAGTTTTATTCACTTTGGGCTATAGACAACTCCTTTTCCCATAAGGCAACTCTATGAAGATTTTTAACCCATTTGACTCGTTAAAGATAAATTTTAACCTGAATCGAGCCATATATGAGTAAACAGTGTGCCTTAGGAGGATGATGTTAGCTTAGTGATAAAAGCCATACCAGTCCCATATCTCTAGAACTAAACATTTTTAATCCCTAAAAAGTAACAAAACAAATGTACCTTTTGATTGCTTTTCTTATAACTGTAGTAAGGGAATGTAAATGGTCCTATTTAGTTTTACGCATAAAAGTCATCTTACATGTGTTGAATTACAGAATCGTCAAAACAAGACAAGTTCTCATGAAGGTGTCTCAACAGAAACAGATGCAGAATTATCTGAAACAGCCCCCAAGAGGTTAAATTTGTAAACTAGATTTTTTTAATTTAAGTTGTGTTTTATCTTAAATGGGTTAAGTATAAAAAAGCAGCTGAAATTTAGGTCAAGCTGGTTCAAACCACCCAATGTCTATATTTATCGCCTCAACTTCTTAAAATTTTAATTCAAATGAAACGAATATTGTTGTAATAGTATTGTTTTTTGTAAATCATAATAATTAAAATAAAATTATTTTGACCAAAAAGTGTTTGCTTTGGTTCTTTTTGTAAATCATAATCATTAAAATAAAATTATTTTGACCAAAAAGTGTTTGCTTTGGTCCTTTTGAACCCTAATCCGCTTTGATGTGTTACCCAACCTAAATATGCCATCGTTGCTAACATGAATTATATTTATTGTTCTTCTCAGTAGGCAGGATAGGAATCCTAAGATTGGTGGGAGATTTACAAAGAAAGAGTATCCAACAGACAACCGAAAGAGAAAGTGGGATGATAAAAACAGTTCACATAAACCTCGTAAGTTTTCACATGGAGGAAACAATGTTCATAGGAAGAAAGAAGAAAAACATTCTGGTCATGCTAAATCTACAGACCGCCCATCACAAGGTGGCAAAAGAAAAAACACCAATTTCAAAAGAGATGATTCAGGTGTGAAGAGACAGAAACAATGGACAAAAAGCAACAAGTAAAATTAACTTGTTGCCTGAATTTACCTCACAATTTGAAAGTTGAGGATCCCTGAAGTCAGTTTCTAGGAGCTTGACACCACCACATCTCTTGCAACTCATTATGCAACATGACTTTTCTGTATGAGTTACGTATGGACCTATCTGAGGTGAAGACCTTCAAGACGTTAATGGCACGTAAGACCAATTTTGTTCCTAGCCTGTCTCTGACCTTTTTTAATTCCGGATATACATGTATATTGTGAGCGGTGTCAAGAACTGTATATGTATCACACAGATTGAAATAGAAACAGAACCCAGTGTGTGTTATTTTCTGTGGGCTTATCATTATCAGTATTTTAATTATTTGTGTTTGTATTATTTTGAGTACACTATATGGTGCTGAGTGCATTATATGGTGCTGGGATAATCTAGGATTACACTATATGGTGATGGGGTACGATATTCTAGTTTAACATTAACTAGTTATACCTCATGCACGCATGTGTTTTTGACATAAATTTTACTCTGTTAGAATACTAGTGTGGAGTTGTTCTTGATTCGTGGTTCTGCTTTAGATTTCTACTAGTGTGTCATAGTTAGGATATAAGCTTATGAGGCTAGATGTAGTTTACCTCAAATTTATGGACGTTAGTTTACTCAAAATAAATCTCTTAAACTCCTTCATTGTAGATTTCTTGTTCACCAAGTACTATGTTTCTCCCCCCTCGTTCTCTATAAACAAAGATGAGAGGGTGAGGGTTATTTATACTTTCTTTTCTTGCTCGTGTTTAATAAACATTTGAGTGTAAATATCTCGTGTGTGTGTTGCTACTACTCCACCCAAACCATAACCTTTATTGGAGTTCTTGTTGAAGTTGTTCTTGATTCGTAGTTCTGCTTTAGAAGCCGTTATATATATATATATATATATATATATATATATATATATATATATATATATATATATATATATATATATATATATATATATATATATATATATATATATATATATATATATATATATATATATATGTATATTATTTTTTTCGAACAATTGGTATCAAAGCCTTGTTCGAGTAGAACGAAGCACACAATGTGGAGAGAGCCAGAACAAGAGAAACGAGTGAACCGGGTTTGGTTCGTCGGTTCTGCATAGTCATGAGAGAATTAATGTTGCAGGTTCTAACTGTTGGATTTTATACGAAATTCGAATAGTAGGTTGAAGGCACATAAATCTAGGATCTTACTAAAGGGATCTTGCATTGGAGGTTCCAGCAAGGATATAACAAGTTGTCGAAGTTGCTAATCTCGTTGTTGCGCTCTTTGTCGTTTTTTAGTTATTGTTTGGCTATTATTGTGTAGATTACTAGGTTCAAGGTTTCTAGATTTACGAGTAAGATTACCTCGGCAAAACGGTTCTTGAAGTTGTTTTGCAAGGCGGATTGATTTTTCTAGGATTATTGGATATTGTTTTCTTTTGTCACAAGCTTCTTGGAGTTTTGGTTTTGCGCTTCAAAGGTGACAAGCTTTTGCAAGGGTTTCAACTTCAAGGTTTTGGCTTAAATAAGATTTCTTGATGTTGAAGGAAGGGGTCGTTTTGAGCAAGGTTTCTGACTTAGGGTTCTTTTAGTCGATTTGTTTAAGGGTTATTGACAAAGAGATCTTCAATCATCAAGGGTTTGTCGAACTAGCTTGTTACTTAGGTCTCAAGTTTTGGAGTTGCTAGAGTTTAATCAACAAGGGATCTACTTCAAAGGGTTTTTCGTGTTTGCTCTCGGGTTAGTCGATTTCTTGTTAGGGTTTTCTACAAGGGTTAAGTTCGATTGAAGAGTGAAGAACGATCGAGACTTTAAGGGGTTGCACAAACGGCACTTTTTAGTCGTTTTCGGGTGAGGTTTTTCACTAGGTTTAATTAATTTTACAAGGGATTACGGATGTCAACGATTAAGTTTGACATTGTCATGTTTGGGAACATGGTTTACTTTGAAAATGGTCGGTATACATAGACTCACAAAGGGTCTGGTGCATGTATGGGTTCAGTACAATCGTTACTAGAAGTTTTGAGTTTGAGGTGGAATCACATGAAGATCCTAGATTTGGGGTGGAACCTCTAGGGAGTTGCAATATGGGTAATGGTTCATAGGTTATAGACTCAAGATATGGAGCAATACTTAGTATAAGGACCACTTAGGCATAAAGGTGACAATAACATGACTGCTTTAGAAGTTGTTGCAGTGATAGAAGAAGATGCACATGAGTCATTCACTTTCAGGGATGCAATTTAAAAATGAAGAGGTTATTCCAAACAAATGTTGTACATAACTCTTTAACACATCACAAAATCTGCAAGTTTAAGTTTAATACATGTAAAACACTCAACAAGACTCTACTTTTCCAAAATATTACAACTGACGACACTCGGGGGTTTAACTTGCTTCAAGCATGGTATTTACAACTACATGCCTACATACAAAGGCATATACTTCTAATTCCTTGCTTTCAATCCTAAGGCCTCTAACCAAGACCGCACATTGCATCAGAAAGACCTACAAAATGGTCAACAACTAAAACCTAAGCTTATTCTTAGCAAGTAGTAATAGGCAATAACATGATATTATACATCATTTAATCATACTTGCATCATATACATCCAATACTAGTCCATATGACTAAATCACACCATCACTTGCATAAGACTAATGCTAGTAGTGACCACTTTTTCACCCAAGCAACCTCGCCACCTCAGCGCCGCCGCCACCTCAGCTTTCTCTCTCCACAACTCCACCCTAACCATAACTAGCTAGTGGTGACCACAAAAGCGACCCCAAACGGCTAGTTTTTCAAAGTTTAAAAAGTTTTCAAAACACCCCTTTTTAGGTTAACAATAAACACCTTCCCCCCCCCCCCCCCCCCATAACGGCTAGTTTTTCAAAATACCCTATAAATACCCACTTTCACATATTATTTTTACACATTTTCCACATATTTAACCCAATTTACAATTTCAATACATTTTTCTTTTCAAACCATGGCTTGTAATCTCCCACACACCGTCGAAGAAGTCAATGATGGCGTTCAAAAACTGATTGACGGCTATAACTTTCGCAGGGAAAAAGTTTACGAGGTATCCGAGATGTTTAGCGATGCAAGTAGCTTGAAAGCTGATCTGAGGAAACAGTATGCGAATTGCACTGACATTTTGCCTGACAGATGTGCTGTCATTCAAGAATTTTTGCGAAAGGAAGGTTGAAAAGATTCCGACATCAACAAAACATTGGTGTGTGTCACAAATAGGTGATAACATAAGTCACAAAATCCGTTGGATGCATAAGGAAAACACTATGAGTGGTTCGTCATCACAACAAGCAACGCACGAACCCATGTATCCCATTTCTTCATTTCCATCAGCAAAGGAACCAGTTGACAAGCACGGATTGACTCAGACACAGCTGTATAATCTTATGCAAGATGAAGAAGCGTTAAGAGAAGTAGAGGAAGAGCAAGCAAGGATTGACGCAAAAAACGTAAGGCGTCAACAAGTGTTGGAGGAGTTATGGAGGAAAGATGATGCTCATATTTCGAATTTGGGAATTATCATGAGTACGATTTTGCATGCGGAGAGTATTCAGATTAATGTATGGCTGAACAACTAATCGTATTGTATTTGGTTCGTATGTTATTTTCTTAGCGTATTTCGTATCGTGTCGTATTGTATTTTAGTATTGTAATGTTTATGTTATGTTTTATTTCGTAACTTATTTTGCATTGTAAAACTTAGGTATGCTTTTTGCTTCATTAAAAAGTTTTTTTTTTTTTTTTTTTTTTTTTTTTTTTTTTTTTAGGCAAAAATGCCTCCAACAATCAAAAACTAAATTACAAACGGTCAAAAAATGGAGCGGATATGTTGCAATTGTTTCAGTCTGCCAAGCAACAAAAACTTTGAAAAATTGCCAAGAGATATGTCGCATGTGGCTTGGCTAGGGGGGGGGGGGGACACGTTGCTTTTATGGGGTTGTGGTTGGGGGCGACTCCCATTAGCATCAGTCTAATAGCATTTTAATAATTTATTCATCAATATCACATATATCATCACATCCCATACTAATATAAAACTATGCCAATTCATTACCTTAGGTAGTTATATCTAAGTAACTTATCTTCGCGTTAGTCCAAGTCTTCTAAATCAAGCTTCATATATGCTTAACACAACCATTTTCATAACGCCATATGATAAAATCAGTATAATATCAAGTTATAATCAAGCTTCATATATGCTTAACACAACCATTTTCATAACACACAACTAAATTAAAAGGGTCTAACACTACCCATTAACATACCCAAACTCATCTCTTAAATGCATATGATCATTATCATGATCATTATCATGATCATATGATAAAACCCTTAAATTCACCAATTTAATTAATACCCATTAAAGGGTCTTAACCCAATACTATAAATAACTTCATCAGTTAACTCAAAACCATATTTACCCCAAACCCCCAATTTATCTCATGAACCCTAACGTTAAACTATGCAATTACTTCAAGATTATGCATCATACCTTGTGGGAAAATATAGCCAGGGACTTAATTCTTGGATTGGACCTTAATTCACATTCAAATTGATCACCAGAACCACCCTAGTTCCCCCCTCCCATCTTGTTTCTCAGGTCCCATAGAAAACACGAGACAAAAGTGGAAGTGTGTGAAATGTCTGAGGGATTTGGTGGAGTGTTTAGTTATAAATTTGATATAAGTTGAGTCATTTGGCATATTTGGTTCCTCAGGTCCAATTTTTTAATACTTGAGCCACATAACACTTTCTAAACCAAGCACATATGACTAAAATACTTAACTTCAAGTTTGATTTCTCACTTAAACATATTGACTAACGATTTATAAAAAGTATTCAAACGCATAAATGTTGTAGTCAAACTTATACAATGACATTTTAGTAATAAAATACCTAAAACCGGTCTTGGGTATAACACACTTAACAATCAGACTCATTTATCTCTATTTGTATTTCATAAATGTTGACTTGTGAAAACACCGCAAATTGGATAATTTTATTGATATTAAGCAATTTTATAAGAGCATCTACAATGCAAAAAGTCTTTTAATGATTTTTTGCATTTAAAACATTGATATTTAATTGTATCGTACAAACTAATAATTCATTTATATAAGCATGCTCCAATACTACAAAGTCTTTACAAAAGACTTCTATTTATTGTTGTCACTAAATTATCAATGAAAAATGAGAATGTAGTATATGAAAGTAAAAAGTAGGGGAGAGCAACAAAACCGAAAAACGGAACCAAAAAAAAAAAAAAAAAAACGCCCCAAAAAAAAACCGAACCATTTCTAAATCCGTTGTTGTGGTTTTGGTTTTTTATAAAACCGAAAATTTTGGTTAGTTTTTGATTTTATATGAAAACCCAAACCCAAAAAACAGAATTATCACATACTAATATTCATAACACTAATGAAAAAATGTATACGTATTAGTTTTGATACAAGTAATCACTAAAGTCCAAAAACTAAGAGATTAGATATTCGTTACAATTGTTTATTTAGCTAACACTATAATAAATTCGTAAAGTTAGTTTTCTTTATTTCATATATGTTCGTACATCTCATCTTTATATACATGTTATGTAATCCTATTATTTTATGAAAAAATATTCAATTTACATTCTAGGATTTCTTGATTAGGTTTTGGATGCTCAAAAAATATTCGTATTTGGATATCCAAAAAATTTATCAAAATTTAATAAAAGGTTGAGTTTTATGAAATGTCAATTTTGGAACTCATATAAAAGTTTTTCGAAAATCATAGATATTTGGATATTCGGATATGTAAATTTGTTATCCGAAATTTCGGATATCCGAATTTAAACAACTTAGCTAAACTAAGGGGTCTAACATAAAACCATCAACTCAAATTTCGGATATCCGAAAACCAAAAATACCGAAAACCAAACCGCAAAAAACATAAAACCAAACTGAACTTTTGGTGCGGGGTTTGGTTTTAAAAAATCTAGAACCTAATTTTCAGTTTGGGGTTTGGTTTTAGCCAAAAACCGCCCCATGTTTCCCTATTTGGACGTACATCCTCCGGCAAGAAAACCGGGTATGGTGTTTTGGAACTAAACCGAACAGAATTTTTCTTTGCTTAATATCCCATTCAATATCTATATTCAATTGAAGCCAAAGGTTGCCCTTTGAATATAGCCTATTGAATAGCCAAACTTTTTTGATGGGTAACACAGTGGGTAGCGGTTCAAAGGAGAGAACCAGTGGAACCTCGATGTTGACCTAGAAAGGTCAATGCTTTAGGTGTGTGAGAAGGTGCTCACCAGAGGGCAGTTTTCAATTGATGAACTCAAGTTGAAAACTGCTCTCACGGTGATTGGGATGACATTCCTGGTCTTATTCAAAGAATAAGACAGGGTGGTAAGAGCCCCCAATGAAATGGTGGTGTTGTTGATTTGGTGGTAAAAGATAGTCATGTTATCAATCACTGGGTGATCGACATTGACTTCCTTTCGTCGTAAGAGATAAACAAGAAAGAGAACTAAAGAACCGCCCTAATTAAAAGAAAAGCCAAAGCAATACAAAAGCAACTGCGTTTGGACAACCGTATGCAACTGGGTCGCGGAGGCTGAATGATAATAGTGAAGGATGGTGGTGGGGTATCCATGGTGTAGGTGGTGGTTAGATGGTGGTGAAAGAAGAAGGGAAGTGGTTTGTGTTAATACAAATATCGCCTAAAAACGTTATTTATATTTTACGATCTTTGCTAAGTTTTGTTAATAACAAAGTATGAACTTTAGCTAAAAGTAAATTATCACTTTGAGTGTTTAAGTCTTGTTTAACTAATGTTTACATTTTCTTTTAAACTAAACATTGGTTTTATTTCTTAAATTAGAAATAGTCACATCACATTTATGGCAAGTTTTGTCATTATGTATTTATGGCAAGTTATGTGTTTGACTTGCTTTCATGTTGCTTGCAAGTATCATGTTTGACTTACTTTAAGTGATGTGACATTGTTTGGTTGCTAGAAGTTATGAGACAAGACATTGTTTGGTTTGGGAAATTATTGCAAAAACCTACTGCAGACCCGGCGGTACCCTGGGGGTACACGGGCGGAACCCATCTGAGGGTTCCGCCTGATCCGCGAGCATGCAGAATGTTGTACTATAAATACCAAGCCATAACTTGATTTTTGACTAACCCTTTAGGACATATATTCACATACTCTCTCAACTAACTCAGTAACCTTTTGATTTGTGATTCTCTTATGTAGCAAGGGACTTCACAAGATCATTCAAGAAGTTACAAGCTTCAACTCTAAAGTTGCAAGTCTTGGTAGCTTGGTCATGTATAAGCTTTGGTAGTTTATACTTCATGTGTGTCATGTATGTAGAAGTTATAGGTTAGTATTTTAGGCCTCAAAATACAAAGAGTGTTTGGAGTTGTTGTACCCTAGTAAAAGAACTAACGGGAGTGGTTGTACCCTTGGAAAAGAACTCGACATCTAGCTTTGTGTCGGTAAAAGTGTAAGCGACGAATGGGAGTGGTTGTACCCTTGTAAAAGAACTCGACATCTAGCTTAGTGTCGGTAAAAGTGTAAGCGACGTTGTAAAGGTTTTCTCCGCCGGTGAAAGGAGCTTGTTGATTAGTGCTTATAACTCTCGAGTTGGAAACTCGGGGCGTGGATGTAGGGCAAGGAAAAAGAGTCCTTGTAGCCGAACCACGATAAACAATCATTTTGTGGTTTGATCGTTTCTTTCTTTATCTTTGCTTATTACATGTTGTCTTTTAGTTAGAATTGCTAATCACATATAAAGTTTTCCAAAAGAATTAAAACAAGTAATGTTATGTTTATATCTTGAAACAAATGTAAAGCTTTTCAAAGAACTAAAACAAGCAAAGTTAGGATCATCACAAGTAAAGCTTTTCAAAGTATGAAGCAAGTAAAGTTAGAATTGTTATTCACATGAAAAGCTTTTCAAAGAATCAAACATATAAAGTTGTGTTTATATCTTTAAGCATATGTAAAGTTTTTAAAAGGATATTTAAGCTAAATAAGAATCGAAAAAGCGGCAAACTATTCAACCCCCCTTCTAGTTTTCCACAATTGGCATCAGGAGCTACGTTACTCAAGATCTTTAAAATAGAATGTATTTTAAAACTTGGATCGATCCATGGATTTTGAAAATCTCAAAGAAGGGCAACCTATTCAAAACCCACCGCTATTTGAAAAAGAAAACTTACTTGAGTGGAAAAGTAATTTTGAAAACTATGTAAAACCAATTGATCAAGATCTTTGGCATACTAATTCTTTTGGTGATTTCAAACCAAAGAAAACAAGTTTTAGAAAACCAAGATAACTATCTTAAACTTGATAAAAATACTAAAGCTAAAACAATGATTTATAAAGCTTTAGTACCAAATATGAAAGAATGTATTTTTGTCAAATGGCTAATGACATTTGGAAAAATATGTTAAACTTTCATCAAAGAATATGTCAAGTCAAAGATGATCAATTTGATCTTACATATGAATTAGAAGTTTTAGAAAAACTAATTGATAGACACTTAGTAGAAGTTAATACATGTGCTTCTAGTTTAAATGTTTTTAATGAAGGTACAAGTGAAGATGAGTACGTGTGTTTTGATGAACTTGCTGGCGTATCATTGAACGAAATGGATGTTGACGAAGACAATGATCCGTGGACTTGCTTGCGATTCATGGCATAACACGGATGAAGATGAAGCCAACCATCCGGTTTGTGATTCTAAACTAGATAAAACATCAAGCAAGGTATACTTTGAAACCAAACACTTTTGCTTTGACAAATTTATCCTAGAGTTTTCTAAACTAGAAAATGAGTCTAAACGTTTATGCAACATGGACCTAAAAACTATCTTCAAGAATGAGTCTTCAAAATCTTTTAAGAAAATCTTTGAAAAGGAAATCTTGTTAGAAGATAAAATGTCTAGAATTGAGAGTTATGTTGAAATTGATCTAGAATGTAAATTATGTCTAGATTACAAGCATAAGATTAAAAAGCAAAATGAGAAAGGAAAATCATTAGTTAAATTTGATGAAAGCTCAAAATCTCTTGAAAGATTGTTGAGGAGTCAAAAGTTGTTTAAAGATAAAACCGGATTAGGATTTAACTCAAAAGCACCATTAACTAATAAAACAAAGCAAGTAAAATTTGTCTAACCTAGAAGAGAGATTTAGAGATAATTCTATCTCTAATAGAAACTCATGATAAAAGAATTAAGATTATCATGCTCTATGCTTTTATATGATTGTCTAACCTTCTTGGATACATGAGTAATTGAGTTTCAAAGCGTGTCGTCAAACCAAGACTCTACGCGTTGTGTTTATCCTCTTGATAGCATCTCTATGCAATTTAAAAGGTACACATTACTTCAACTTGACTTTAATAGTCTCTTGCTTCTAGCATTATGTGTTAGAATATGTGTTATTAGTAATACTCTAAAAGTGTTTACTTGCTATTAGTAATAACTAGGATTAGATTCTATGCAACAAGGAAATTCGTCTTTAGTACTAGTAGGAGATATAAGGTGCTTTGGTTCTTTAACCATCATGAGATAAACACGAGAAACTCTTGTGTGAGTCTCACTCAACTATTGCTTACAAGTGAGCTAACTAAGAATTTCCTAAGTGTTAAAATGTCTAACACTTTTGTGATGCTTGCAAAACAAACCTTTGTTAAATAACATTCTCAAACACCATACTTTGAGTCTTAAATTGTGTTTTTCCTCAATCACTTCTTCATGATAATCTCACATAAAACACACATGGTGAAATAAATTACATTAGCTTACATTAGGATGTGTGAAAGAAAATGAGTTTTCAACATCTAGGATTTACACATCAAATGTGACACATAGTCTCATGATGTTGTACCTCTTGGACTTTTTCAAAATAAATAGAGTTCATAGTGTCTTAAGTAAGAAAACCCAAAGAGTCGAGGAGTCGTTGAATATAACATTTAACGAGTGATCTCCTCCTTCTATGATATCATCTTTGGTAGATGATAACTTAGTCGAAAGTCCAATGATGGCAAGACAAGTACGTTGTGTAAAACATTAAGAATAAAAGTATAAAATAACATCTCCTCACCATGAGACAAACATTGAATCAAGCAAAATTGACATAAGTTATAAAACTTGATTTATAGGTCATAGTTGTGTCTAAACAAATTCAACAAAAACAATTTTTGGAATTTAGAATAAAACAACTAGTGAAACGAAATTGATATTTTAAAGTAATCAACTGAGTATAGTGTCAATTTTTGAAAGACCTTTTGATAATAAAAGCAAGCCACAAAAGCAAGGGATTTTAACTTAAAGACATTCCTAGTTGCTCTCTTGTTCTCAATGGTTAAGTTATTGATGACTTATCAAGAATGAGATTAGTAAATCCGTAGGTAAAACTAAACGTAGAGAAATGTTTGGAAGACTACTTGTTCTCATAACAATTAGATTCAACATTATGTTTAGCTTTTGTCTATGTGCTCGTGTTAAAGAAGATCCTAAAACAACTCTTTAGTTGAGCCTATTTGGATACATCATAAGGTACTACACAACTAGGATTATGGTCTCCCAAAAGAACGGGAATAGAAACCATAGTGTATGCCAAATGGAATTATGTCGGTAATAAGTTGATAAGAAAAACACAAGTGGTACTTGCTCTTTTATACTTACTTACCCAATGATTCTCCAAAACGCGTAAGATTCTCAAATTAGTATCGGATGGAGAAGCACATCAACAAGCTCCACTTGAACAAGCAAACTCGCATCAACAACGGAATTCATCTTATCAACATTGTTATACCTTCAACAAAGGAAGCATTGACTTCAACGACAATTCAATCCATTATGTTCTTAATTGACATATTGTGATCCATCATCATCGTCTTCGTAAAAATGTTCATTGAGGAACATCTTAACTAAGAAAGTCTTATACGTTAACCATTCTATCAACGTTTTCACAAAACCTCTTGAATGAGAAGCATTCATCATCCCTAGGCTTAGTCAAGGACTCATAAGACCTAAAACCTTAGTTTCGAACATTAAGATAAAACCACAAAAATCAAGACAATTCCTTTTGAGTTTTCCCTGCAGATCCCACGGCACCCTCAGACCATACGGGCGGAACCCACTTTTTGGTTCCGCCTGGTCCGCCAAAGCCATAGAATATTTTATTTTTAATTTCAAAACCAAACACCTCTTTACTCACAACTCCAACTTACCATCAGCCCATAAGATTCACAAAATGAGCAAAACTTCAAGCATATTCCTCATAACCTTTCATCACTCGAACCTCAAACAACCAATGTGAAATGAGAAACCGAGTTATCCTTTGTCATATCAATATCGAGTCATCCACCATTTCCATGCCTTCAAAGAAACCAAGAGTCAATATCATCTTCACCAATAACTTCACCTAGTCATCTTCACAAGAAGATTCCACAATGTAACCAAACAAGTGTATCATCCCCACTATAACCTAACCTATTAAGATCAAACCGCCTTTCATGATACATAAACCTATGTTCACCTTTGTGTCGCTCTTTGAAACAAAGGGCAATTGTCATATCCATACTCTCATTAACATATTTGTCTATGTCGTCAAAAGTCAAGTGAATTTCATTATGAAATGCGTCTCTTCCACTTTCTAGCAAGTGAAGAACACAAAGAAGATATCCAAGCTTTAAGTGTTGTCAAACAATCACCACCTCATTTCACATATCCACTCTCGGTCGCCACCCATACTTTACAACCGTCCACCACATTGTTAAAACAAATGAAAAACGTCATTGAAACATCACTTGCATTACAAAACATTTTTAAGCATCAAAATGAGTCAAGTCAACCGCACCTCCACATTGTTTTCATATAGGCACACACTAGAACATACACATTACAATAGTCATTTACTTAAATGTGAAATTTTGATTTTCTAGGAATCATCATGCCTCCTCGAACTCACTACGACCACAAGGACACCATCAAGTACCTACCCAAACACCACAAAACCAAAGGTCTTACTCAAACTCAAATCGTTGTCTTCAAAGCCTTAGAAAAACAATATGTCCATAAGGGTAGAACCATTTATCCATCCTTCTTAGAAGGTACAAACCTCTACACGAAATTTTCCAAAATCAACTTTGAGTGTCTCTTAGAAATCGACGAGCCTATTTGTTCTAGGTTTATTTTAGAATTCTATGCATCCATCACCCTCTCCAAGGATGAGTATAGTCGCATGTCTATTAACTTTAGGGCTAGTAGTCATCAATACTCCTTCACCCTCGAGGAGTTTTCTCAAATCCTAGGTGTCCCAAACCATGGTACTTGCATCTACTCCGACTTGCACTCCCTCTCAACTCTTGACACACTCTTTGACCGCATCTATTCCTATGATACCCCTCTTGTGTCCAAAGATGAACTTCGTGACCACCTCTTCATTAGGACCACCAACACTAGAAGAACTAGAACAGGAAATGAGGTCATTAAGGACCCATATGGTATGGAATTCAATGAACTTAAGCCCCAATTAAAGGAATGGGAAGAACTCCTTAGAACCAATGAAATTAGCACCATAGGAAACCGGGATCACATCAATGTTTGTCTTAGCTACATGCTCTATAGCATTTCCACTGGTCAACCTTTTTTGCTTAGCCTATTACTTCGCCAAAAGAATGGCCGACATACCTTTGGTAGGAACAACCGCTCTTCCTTATGGAATGCTTCTCACCCGCCTATTTAGAACAATCTCACTTACACCATCATCATCATCATCTGACATGAGAAAGGATGATTAACTTCCTAACTCTAAGTTACCTCCTTTAGACTACCTTCTAGAACTCCCCGTCATTGAAAATGTATCTGAAGAGTTCAAGCAAACCAAAGGAATTTTCAAGTGCTTTGGAATGTACCTAAGCAAGCTCAATAAGAGGATAGACCGGTTATGAGGCGATTAAGGAGTGTTTGGCTTAAGAATGCTTTAGAATCGTCTTTGTGTTAAAACTACGTGAATTATGTGTTTTTCACTTTCATGGTCTATTATGTTTGTTGGATTATATTTGTATGAACTTGTATACATAATGACAATGTTTAAGGTGTTTGTCATTTTTTCTATGCTTATGGAAATTCTTACTAAGTATAGTAAAATCCTCGACCTCAAGGTCAAAGTCCCATGATATGTATGTTTACATGTCTAATTTTTGCATTGCCTAACCAGAAATACCTTATCTCTTTGATTTTAGGAGTTTTCGAAAATTTTGAAAATCGTCTCGCGGGTCAAAAACGCGGACTGCCTAATTTTTTACCCCTGGCGGATCTGGCGGTACCCAAAATTGGGGTCCGCCAGTGTATTTTCTGGGAATTCCAGAAATGACCCAACGGACCAGGCGGTACCCTCAAATGGGTTCCGCCAGTGTCTTCTGAGGGTTCCGCCAGACACCTGCAGAAAATTTTTGTCATTTTTTCTTAAGTCCAAAACTTGTAAAGTGTCAAACCATTATCCTAAGTGAGAAACATCTTCCATTAACTCCAATAACCATATTAGAACAACTCTCACTCACTAAAACAATTAGGAAGTCACTTCCCTCCAAATATTCAAATTCAAACATAACTAACCCAAGGAAACCTTTTAAAGGATCCTTCAAACCATTAAAATATTTTCAACCAAATCACATCCCATGACCACAAAGCATTGAGTGCATATGTTGATCTTTCACTCCACCCTATTCCATTGAATTAACATCAAATGATGTGACATGGTCATGAAAATCATTTGAAACCTCATTCTTTGAATGGTAGAACATCAAATCCAAACACCCATTTCAACACCTTTTCAACCTTATAAATTTGAAAGTTTTGCAACAATTCAAATCACACCATAACCATCAAAATCCTTCTCAAAAACCACTAGGATTAGTGTCAAACCTTGTTGCTTCAACAAAACCGTCAAGTCAAGCTCATCATCTTCAAGTGATGTTTCGCTTAACATTTCTTCACCTATCCAAGATTTCCTTAACCTCACTACCTCAACACCATCCTCAACACATTTCAATACCAATGTGATCACTATTCAAGATTTGCTTAATCGTGCTACTTTAACACTTACACCAATGGAACTTTTCCATACACCACCAACATCACCACATCCACTATTGGAAACTTTTGAAAACCTATCACCTAAACCATCAAGCCCTCCATCATTGTCATTTTTTTACACCATTGCCGAAATGGAAACCCAACAACAACCAACATTTCAACCAAATGAGTCATTGGATGATGCACCTCATCCACCGTCATTGCTTGAGAGTTTGGCCTACCGTTATGCTAAATCCTTAATTTTTCCAAATGATCAAGGTCATAAACATCTACAATCATTTGTGTTTCAACCCATTCACAAAAACCTTCATGGTAACCATTTACAAATAACCAAGCCTACACCATTTTGTTCAAACAACAACCACCACAACAACAATAACTACCACCACCACAAGAACCTTCCCAACACTTTGAATCTCTATTTTCTTCGTATAAGAAAATAGAAGCATCTCAATGATCTTCCATCAAGACCAACAAAACCACCACCTTTCACAAGTGAAAAACCACGGTCATTGCTTGACCAAATGAGTATTTTGACCACAACCAAACACCACAACAAGAATATCACCACCCAAAACCATTGTTGTCTCACCTTATCTACAAAGACATCCATGATCCTATAAACAATGAAATGAGGTTTATCCTAAACCACATTGTGGGACGTCTCAAGTTTAGAGTCTCCAAAATGAAACAAAACCGTTTCTTTTGGAAAAATGTTGCTCATTAAAACCAACAAACCATGTTTAGAGCACCAACACCATCTCAAGTTTAGAGTCTCCAAAATGAAACAAAACCGTTTCTTTTGGAAAAATGTTGCTCATTAAAACCAACAAACCATGTTTAGAGCACCAACACCACCTCAAGTTTAGAGTCTCCAAAATGAAACAAAACCGTTTCTTTTGGAAAATGTTTCACCATTTAAACAAACAAACCAAAACCGTGTCACCCCCACAACATTCAAAATGAAACCCGCTACATCCTCCACCACCTACTTTTATTCTCAAAGAACCTTACCCTTGTTTTGGAAGAATGTTTCTCATTAAGGAAAGTGATGGTTTCCTTTTTATAGATGTAGGATTTTTATATTCTCAGTTTCTTTTTATTTGGTCTTTTATTTTTAGAAGTAGGATGTTATTAACATCATTTCTCGTCTTCGACTTCCTAAAAGTCAAATTTTACATGAAATTAATTTTATCCTACTATGAGATATGCTATGTTTGTTGACCATTTAAAGTATTGTGATTGCACTATACCTTGTTATGGTAACTTGTATATCTTGTGTTTTAGAAACTAACTTTCTTTTTGTAGGATCATTTTCCATGTTTTCTTTCCTTGATACTCCATTTGGGGAGTAATATTCAAGGGGGAGCATGAGAATTGCATTATTCCGCTTCACAACTCTTAGTTGTGTTTTAGACATGAAATGCTTTCATGACTTATCTTGTGCGGAAACTAACTTTTCTTTTGTAGGTTCAAAATCCATGTCTCCTCTCTTGGCACTCCATTTAGGGGGAGTATTAACCAAGGGGGAGCATGCCTATAATTCCGCTTCGCTACTCTTCTTTTTGTTTCGACAAAAAGGGGGAGAATTTATATGAAACTTGCTCTATTATTTTAAACTTCCGTGTAGCTAACTCTTTGCAAAAACAAGTTTCATTACTAACTTTATAAGACTTAACACTAAATCTTATGACTTACTTTTAAATAAAGTTTATGTTTTGTCATCAACAAAAAGGGGGAGATTGTTAATACAAATATCGCCTAAAAACGTTATTTATATTTTACGATCTTTGCTAAGTTTTGTTAATAACAAAGTATGAACTTTAGCTAAAAGTAAATTATCACTTTGAGTGTTTAAGTCTTGTTTAACTAATGTTTACATTTTCTTTTAAACTAAACATTGGTTTTATTTCTTAAATTAGAAATAGTCACATCACATTTATGGCAAGTTTTGTCATTATGTATTTATGGCAAGTTATGTGTTTGACTTGCTTTCATGTTGCTTGCAAGTATCATGTTTGACTTACTTTAAGTGATGTGACATTGTTTGGTTGCTAGAAGTTATGAGACAAGACATTGTTTGGTTTGGGAAGTTATTGCAAAAACCTACTGCAGACCCGGCGGTACCCTGGGGGTACACGGGCGGAACCCATCTGAGGGTTCCGCCTGATTCGCGAGCATGCAGAATGTTGTACTATAAATACCAAGCCATAACTTGATTTTTGACTAACCCTTTAGGACATATATTCACATACTCTCTCAACTAACTCAGTAACCTTTTGATTTGTGATTCTCTTATGTAGCAAGGGACTTCACAAGATCATTCAAGAAGTTACAAGCTTCAACTCTAAAGTTGCAAGTCTTGGTAGCTTGGTCATGTATAAGCTTTGGTAGTTTATACTTCATGTGTGTCATGTATGTAGAAGTTATAGGTTAGTATTTTAGGCCTCAAAATACAAAGAGTGTTGGGAGTTGTTGTACCCTAGTAAAAGAACTAACGGGAGTGGTTGTACCCTTGGAAAAGAACTCGACATCTAGCTTTGTGTCGGTAAAAGTGTAAGCGACGAATGGGAGTGGTTGTACCCTTGTAAAAGAACTCGACATCTAGCTTAGTGTCGGTAAAAGTGTAAGCGACGTTGTAAAGGTTTTCTCCGCCGGTGAAAGGAGCTTGTTGATTAGTGCTTATAACTCTCGAGTTGGAAACTCGGGGCGTGGATGTAGGGCAAGGAAAAAGAGTCCTTGTAGCCGAACCACGATAAACAATCGTTTTGTGGTTTGATCATTTCTTTCTTTATCTTTGCTTATTACATGTTGTCTTTTAGTTAGAATTGCTAATCACATATAAAGTTTTCCAAAAGAATTAAAACAAGTAATGTTATGTTTATATCTTGAAACAAATGTAAAGCTTTTCAAAGAACTAAAACAAGCAAAGTTAGGATCATCACAAGTAAAGCTTTTCAAAGTATGAAACAAGTAAAGTTAGAATTGTTATTCACATGAAAAGCTTTTCAAAGAATCAAACATATAAAGTTGTGTTTATATCTTTAAGCATATGTAAAGTTTTTAAAAGGATATTTAAGCTAAATAAGAATCGAAAAAGCGGCAAACTATTCAACCCCCCTTCTAGTTTTCCACAGTTTGGTGCAAGGAAAAGCATTATCCGGCCACTCATACTTATACCCAAAACCTTTTCCGGTTATGGGTGTAGCTTTGATGGAATGCCTTAAAAATTCCAGTCCAACATTTATCCTAAATATAGAAGATGCCTTACTCTGTTTTCGTGTATATCACAACTCATAGTGTTAAAAGCAATGAAGAAGACACCTTATACCCCAAACCTTTTCCGGTTATGGGTATTGCTTTGATGGAATGCTTTAAAAATTCCAATCCCACATTTATCCTAAACATTGAAGATGAAATTCCTTCTGTATCAATCTTCTGACACACTTTGAAATGTATTCTCTTCTTTACTTGTCTTACTCTATTTCGTGTATTTCACAGTTCACACTGAAAAGCAAAAAAGAGGATGACACTTGAAATTTTCATTTACCGCATCTATATTTGCCATATTTACAACTTCCCCCTTTTTTAAGTGGGTGGGCCCAATCATATATGAATTAAAGTATCACAAATTAATTATGACGAGGCACTCAGTTTTCAAGTTTATCCAAGTCTTTATAATTAATTGGGTTCCAAACTAAGATATACTAAACTTAGTTCCTACATCAGTATAAGCTTTGATATATAAAAGGCATAATGTATACAATGGGATATATTGATTTGTTCTAATTATTGATGTCACAAAACAATTAAATACATTTAACTGGAAAAGTGTACCTCTAATAGAAGGGGAACATACTTTTGATAAATGCATACAATATAATTAGTCTTAAATGTTAACGTTCATAGTATGATAACTTCTCATCTCAATATCCTAGAAATGATATTTTTTTTAACACACTAAGTTCAATCATGTATAATATATCATCGGGGAAGTATTAGTGTTTAGATAAGTTATCATAATATATTGAAGGAACAAAAATATAAGATTCGAACACTGAACCTACATTCTAGGATTTCTTGATTTAGTTTTTGGATGTTCAAAAAATATTCATATTCGGATATCCGATAAATTGATCAAAATTTATTAAAGGGGTTTTTGCATATATATCCTTTCGAAAATGCATACTTACATATATATCTAAAGCATGCATAAAAACCATTGTACTATGTGCATCAAAAACTTGTACAAAGGATATATATGCAATTATTCACTTTGGGAGGGATATATATGCAATCCTGCCTTTATTAAAAGGTTGGGTTTTATGAAATGTCAGTTTTGGAAATATTTGCGTATTCGGATATATAAAACTGTTATCCGCAATTTCGAATATCCGAATTTAAAGAATTTAGCTAAAATAATTAGTCTAACATAAAACAATCAACTCAAATTTTGGATACCCGAAAACCGAAATACCGAAAACCGAACTGCAAAAAACCAAAAACCAAAAACCAAACCGAACTTTTGGTGCGAGGTTTGGCTTTAAAAAATGAATTTTTGATTCGGGGTTCGGTTTTAGCCAAAACCCGCCCCAAACCGCCCGTGCTCACCCCTAGTAAAAAGTATTTTTCAAACACTAAAGGGTTGTTTGATTACTTCTTGATGAATCAGTTAAGTGCCAAATTCTGAATCAGTCTAAGGCTTGTGTGTTTGATAGAATAAAACATTGCCTCTGGATCATTCCATGTGCTTCTGAGTGTTGTTGTATAGGATAGGATCCTAAACCACTCAACAACTAATTTTTACCCTTTATTTTGGCATTATCTTCATTTTTTTAATTCATTTATTCCTATCACAATTCTAAAAAATAAAGTCTTGTTTAATTTTAAATTGCATCGTGTATATGCCTAATAATGATGTTCCAAGTATGTGTGTGTGTGTATATATATATATATATATATATATATATATATATATATATATATATATATATATATATATACTTAAGACCAATAATCTTCTTGGTCACCAGATACAGTCTTCTTGGTCATCATATACCTTAACAGATTCTGTCCCAGCAATAGCAGTAGCTGCAGTAGAAGAATTCACATTCACGGAACCTTTAAGACGAGCATATTCCTCGACAGAAATGGTGATTGTTTTATCAGAGGTTCTAGAAGTACGTGCAGAAGAACCCTTTTTCTTAGCTAAGAGTTTCTTGTAATTAGGCATAGTATGCCCTAATTCATGACAATAATAACACTGAACCTCATCTGAGTTAGAACCTTGGGAATCACCAACTCAGTCATTATGACCATTCCTAGAACCACCTTGAAATCCACCACGACTAACAAGAGCACTATTAGGAGCCAATGTATGAGGAGACTGGAGAGTCTCATTATCAAGAACTCGAGCAAAATGTGTCTCGAAGTGATGGAATCTCTGACTCATTCAAGAATTGACATCTTAGAGAATCAAATTCCGGTCGCAAGCCGGTCAGAAAGCTCATTACAGGTGATGAGGCAAAAAATGAACCACTTTTAGGGGGTCATTTAAGCCCGGAATTGAATTTATTTGATCAAATATTACCCTAAATTGTTCCTTTTGTGATTTTAGGTACTTTGGGAGTGAAATCTGGAAAAGGAAGCAGTTCGGACGTTTTTGAAGCATAAAAGTGAAGAAAACGCCAAAGACTTAATTTTCCATGCTGAGAACAGTACTTGACGGCGTCAAGAGGAAAACCATGACGGCGTCAAGAGTAAATTCCATGACGACCCAGTGCAATCCTGACGGCGTCACAACAAGGGCGTCAAGAGTATTTTTGGTGACGGCCTGCACAAGGGGAATACACGACGACGTCAGACCCAGATCTAGGCAGTCCGAGGAACTATTTGGCGGCGAGACGACGGCGTCAGACATTTGTTCTTGACGCCGTCACCTATCAAATTCTATATATAGTTTTCTATTTTTCATTCATTAAAAGAGGAACTTGTGTGGAGAAAACTAGGGCCGAACTTTGTAAACCCTAGGTCATATTTTACAGTGTTTTCAAGGGTTTTCACCCCTTGAATCCTTTCATGTTCAATTGAGATAAGTCTTCTCTTAATTCAATCGATATGTCTATGTGTTGGTTGATTATATCTTTTGCTTGTCTTGATTTCAACATGCTAGGCTAGATTTATCTTGTGTTTGCTTAGATCTAATGAAACCTAGATGTTAATTATGTGTTGATTACTTGTTTATGGTTGTATTGGATGAATGATTTCAATGTTAGGCTTAAGAAAACTGGCAGATCTCCATTGTGTAACATGCTTGAACGTCTTAGGAAACATGAACCGATGTGTACTAGGTTTTATTGGTTGTATTTAATGCATGAGTAAATTCTAATGATCCCATGTTAGGAGCTTCTTAGCCGGCTCGACATAGGAGTGAAGTAGGCGCACATAGGATTGGGGAAGTAAGTACGCCACTCCATGAATGGTATTAAGGAATACAATCCGTCATCCACGCAACTATAACAAGTAATTAACGTGTAAAAGATATCTAGGGAGTAGTGAAATCTAAGTAAACACAATTCTCCCACATATTGCTCACAACTTTAGTATAATTTAGTTTATTTTCATTTCTAGTATTTTATTTTGATTGCATCTTAGTATTGGGTTAGTTGATTAGCAACTAATTCCGCCAAACTCCTTCAAACCCGAGATTTTTACTTGCTTTCATAAAAATATAAAAATACAAAAAGAATCATCCCTCATCTCTAGACCTAGTCTTTAGGTTTTCTAATCCTATCGACACTATTCCTAGCTGAACGATCAATCCCCCGGTACTTGTCATTATACTATACTACATCGATCAGGTACACTGCCTGGTGGGGGTTGTAAGCTTCTCGAGATCCCTCGAGAGGTAAAGCCTGGTGCAATCCCTACGCATCAAGTTTTTGGCGCCGCAGCCCGGGGAATAGTTATTGTCTAGGTTAGAATCTCTTTTTATTATGTCTACTTGCTAGATTCCTTTCTAGTAAGATTTTATTTTTATTTTTAGGTTCTCTTTAGTCTATCTATTTCTTCGTGTTTTTGTTCGTAACTCTTCACCACCCGACATCATGGACGATGGGAACATCTTTGAACCCGTCATCCCACCACAACAAAACCCACCACTAGAACCTCTTAGGCCCCGAACCTTAGGAGAGTATTCCCGACCTAGCCAACAAGGCTACCGAAGCACCATTGAGCTCACCGGAGCCAATGTGACCCCCTTGCGATCCGATACCATCCGGTTGGTGCAAAGCGGATGTGCATTCCATGGACTTCGTTCCGAAGATCCAAACCAACATCTCAAGGACTTCCTTAAAATCGTAGATTCTATAGACCTTGATGTTACAACTAGAGAGTCAACCCGATTACGCCTATTCCAATTCTCTCTACGTGATCAAGCTCGCTAATGGCTTGAGCGATTACCCGCGGGATCCATCACCACATGGGATGATCTCACCACTCGCTTCCTTGCCCAATTCTTTCCACCAGGGAAGACTGCGATGCTTAGAAATGACATTTTGATGTTTGAACAACATCAGGGTGAAACTTTCTACGAAGCATGGGCTCGTTTCAAGGATCTCCTTCATAAGGTCCCTCATCATGGTATAAACCTTTGGTTATTAGTTCAGATTTTCTACGATCATGTCTACTATCACACTAAACGTACAATCGATAGGGTCGCGGGAGGTAGATTGCGTGATAAGAACGCCGAGGAGTCCTAGGCAATTATTGAAGAGCTTGCCGCCGATAATCAAGAGATATGGGAGTTTAATCATACTATAAAAGCGGCCATCAACGCAATCTCAACACCTGAAGGGACTACCGAAATCCCTGATGAACTCCTATGCAAACTCGAGGCAAAAGTTGACTATTTTGAGGAAAGGCAAAGGAGACCCCTGAGTCCTAGGCGGGCTACTGCCAATTCTGTCTCGAAAACGACTTCAACGCCGTTATCAGAGTCACCCTCTAGAGAGAATGTCGAGACTTTTCAAAACTATGCCCCACCTTATTCCCCTCCCGAGAAACTTAGCCCGGAGTTTGAAGCTAGAATGAGAGAATACATGGCAATTCATTCAGATCGGCTCGCTAGATTCGAGGAAGCAGTTTATAAGAAAAAAGAGGAGATGCAAGAGAAAATGAATGAGGTGATGAGCCTGATGGAAGAGTATGCCAACCAGAGAACCCACGAAAGGATGTTACTATGGAAAGAAAGCGTCATCCCCACTACCCAATTTGGTAATTCCATCGCAATTGTCCACAAGGATAATGAGAAGGTAGAAACCCCTACTGAACAAATCGTAGAAGAGCCACCCAAATCCCAATCTCTAAGTTACTACCTGAAACATGATATAAACAAAAATACTATAACAAATTGGATAAAGGGTGACGGGCATAACCAATCTTCCAAACAGGGTTCTGAGAAGGAGGAAGGGGGAAAAGATGAGTATGATACGTCACCTGGGGGGCCAATATTTGAGAAACTATTGGTACAAAAAGTGGCTACTAAGCAGATGGCGTGAGGGAACTTTGAGATACCAGCTAGCATCGGGGATTTGAAATATCTTAGTGCTTTCGCCGACCAAGGATCGGAAGTAAACCTTATGCCCCTAACTATTTACATCCAACTAACGTCAAAAATGCCAGCCCCCACTCGTGTTAGGTTATCCTTACCTGGACATTCTTACGTATACCCCTTAGGAATTGCAGAAGATGTGTTGGTTAATGTCGTCGGGTTCATGTACCCCGTTGATTTTATGATCATCGATGATAAGGGAGATGGGTGCATGCCAATAATCCTTGGGGCACCATTCCTCACCACCGCTAGAGCTGTCATTAAGTATGAAGGTAGGAAAATTGAGCTTAAATCAGGAAAAAGAAAGATTAGCTTCCCCATGACCCCGTGATGTGGGCATGAGAGTTTGGGTTGGAGAAAGCTCAAAAACAACATTGACACGTCACCTATTCGTGTTCAAGAGAAAATACTTGCATGGGAGGCAAGAATCAGAAGCTACAAGGAGGCTAAACATGAAAGAAGCAAAAGCAATGAAGTTCATGTCGAGTTCAAACACAATCGACCAGCAAGAAGCCATGTACCATTCGAGGAAGAGAACTTAGTACTCTTAAGACACTTGGCAATAACGATACCACCCGATAAACCGAGTCCCTGGTGGTATGGGCCTTTCACAATTGAGAGCATGAGCCAAGATGGGATGGATAACCTGAGAAGTAAAGTAGGTGGAGAGGTGATTGCAAGTATCGACAGATTGAGGCACTACCACCACAATAGTAATGATCACAACTACATGGGGTACATCATCTCAAGGGATGAGGTCACGTAGTAACCCATAACCTTGAGTCTAGCTACAAGACTCGTAAATAAAGAAAAGCGCTTCTTGGGAGGCAACCCATGTTTTGTGTGATTTTTATTTGTTTGATTGTTATTTGCTTCCGTATGCATGCTTTATTTTTATTGTTGGTAGATCATGTTTCTAAACTAAAAAGTGAGAATACTTTACTTTGTTGTTTGGCCTAGTCTTAACTTCACCCAAAGGTATTTTTGCAAAAGATAAGTGTAAGGGGAAACCCCAAATATGTTTTTAAGAAACAAAACCGATCATGATTCTCCACAATATTAAGTAAACATGTATATTCGTATTTGTTAGAGTCAAATGCTTGTATCGAGTCATAATGATGTTTTGCAGGATTTTCCAGGAAGTAGGACCAAGTTTTTCCAGAAATTTTCTGGAAACTTAACATAAGAATTTCTGCAGGTCACTTCTGATGGCGTCACGAGTTTACTCTTGACGGCGTCACGTGTAAAAATCTAGAAATTTTACCAGTTTTGTTTTTCTAACGGAGTCTTAAAGTTTTTGTTGAATTATTAGTTTTATAATCTCCAGGAAATCTGCAAACATCATTCCACAAGCATTATATCTTATTTTGTTTTCTAGGTTTTATTAGCATATGTAGATTGCCGCCGATTTTATGCGAGGTTGCCTTGTCTGTTTTCTCAGGTTTTACAGGTTATGTATGACAAGAAGATGATTTATATTCTGGAAGGGAAGCTTTGATTGTTCATTTTCTTGGAGCAAGATCTAACCTGGCCACCTTATTATCCATACCGAGCGAATCAGGGGAGTATTTGATTTCATTCTTTTTACTTATTTCACTTTTATATTCTTTACTTGAATATTGGGGACAATGTTCATCCTAAGTGTAAGGGGAGGGTAAAATGATGATACCTTACAAATACACTTTCGCTTGAGTTTGTTTATTTGATAGTAGATGTGTAATAAAACTATGAGAAATACTTGTTAGTGTAATTTTAGCGCCAAATTTAAATTTTTTTACAACATTTAGGAGTGAAACTTTAGCCATAGCAAGCGTCTCATGGATAGGAGATTGTATGAGTAGCACAAAACCGTACCATTCAGAAAAATTTTCCACCCAAATATGTGAGGTTCGCCTTTAGATTTGATAGGAAAAGCATTTATTATTAGTGCTTATGAGTGTACCGGTAGCATTTAGATTCTAGAACTTGCGTTAGTGATGCATCCCGAGACCGCTAGTGATACTACATTCGTGTAGTAGGATTTACTACATGATAAGAGGCATTAGGATCACCCTTGTATTAAACCCGTATTATAATTACTTGACCATTTAAGTCATATTACTTGGCTAGTTAAGTCAACTAATTTTTCCCACACCTTAGCGTTGTACTCATTTTTAGTACACGAAACCCCTAGTACACCCCTCCGAGCCTATCTTTTCGTTTCTAACTTTAAGCATCTTACTTAAAGGAAGAATTTGTTACAACCCACTTAAATGTACACCCAAATCGCCTTAGTCTTCTGTGTATGCACTCATCTTTAGTGCAGTATTGTTATTTGTTTAAACCCTTAGTTAATTATCTAATTGATTACATGGTTGCTAAGTCGAGTCATATCCTTGTACATATTATTTTGGGACGATTGGGACTCATGGGTAAAGTACTTATTTTATGGAGTAATGGGGAAGAACATCATATTATTACCCCCGTATGTGCGTTAATCTTAAAAGTCCTCCAAGTGTTTTGATTTTCTTAATTCGAGTCATTAGATTAGTTTATTGTAAAGTATGTAAAAATTCAAGTGTAAGGGGAATGTTCATTCCCTATGATGTATTATTTTGGATGGTAGGGTAAGAGTGTATGCCAAAAAAAAAAAAAAAAAAAAAAAAAAAAATCGAAAAAATAAAGAAAAAGAAAAAAAAATAGAAAAAGAAAAGAGAAAAAACATACGGACTACCATCCCGTTTCATTCTATGTTTATTTTATGTTTTTGTTATTTTTCATTTATTAGCTTAAGTCGAGTCTAGTCTTGGCTTAGCAACGCCATATTGTACATGTACTTAACCAAGATTGTTAACTCGCCACCAGTAAAGACTGCCTATATCCAACAAAACCGTGTATTCCATATCCCAACACCTAACGTTACAACCCTTTAAAAGACCTCTTTGATAGTTTATCCTAGGTGCTTACGCCATGTGGTGGAGGTTTGATCCTTTCCCAAGCCTATGGTAATCTATTTTGCTATGACAGGTAGTGAGAGATATCTTCCGTTTCCATATTGTAATTTATACTTTATTACACCCGAGAGATGTGAGTATCTAAACACTATTTGTGAGATGCTAGTATATGATCTCCGTGCTTGTCTTTGGTCTTTAGTGGAACGATTATTTGTTGTAATTACTTTTATATTAGTGTTAAATGACCCCTAACTTGTATTTTGATTAGAATAAAAGCGCATTTGCTTGAGGACAAGCAAATCTCAAGTGTAAGGGTATATGATGAGGCGAAAAATGAACCACTTTTAGGGGGTCATTTAAGCCCGTAATTGAATTTATTTGATCAAATATTACCCTAAATCGTTCCTTTTGTGATTTTAGGTACTTTGGGAGTGAAATCTGGAAAAGGAAGCAATTCGGACGTTTTTGGAGCATAAAAGTGAAGAAAACGCCAAAGACTTAATTTTCCATGCTGAGAACGGTACTTGACGGCGTCAAGAGGAAAACCATGACGGCGTCAAGAGTAAATTCCATGACGACCCAGTGCAATCCTGACGGCATCACAACAAGGGCGTCAAGAGTATTTTTGGTGACGGCCTGCACAAGGGGAATACATGACGGCGTCAGACCCAGATCTAGGCAGTCCGAGGAACTATTTGGCAGCGAGATGACGGCATCAGACATTTGTTCTTGACGCCGTCACCTATCAAATTCTATATATAGTTTTCTATTTTTCATTCATTAAAAGAGGAACTTGTGTGGAGAAAACTAGGGCCGAACTTTGTAAACCCTAGGTCATATTTTACAGTGTTTTCAAGGGTTTTCACCCCTTGAATCCTTTCATGTTCAATTGAGATAAGTCTTCTCTTAATTCAATCGATATGTCTATGTGTTGGTTGATTATATCTTTTGCTTGTCTTTATTTCAACATGCTAAGCTAGATTTATCTTGTGTTTGCTTAGATCTAATGAAACCTAGATGTTAATTATGTGTTGATTACTTGTTTATGGTTGTATTGGATGAATGATTTCAATGTTAGGCTTAAGAAAACTGGCAGATCTCCATTGTGTAACATGCTTTAACGTCTTAGGAAACATGAACCGATGTGTACTAGGTTTTATTGGTTGTATTTAATGCATGAGTAAATTCTAATGATCCCATGTTAGGAGCTCCTTAGCCGGGTCGACATAGGAGTTAAGTAGGCGCTCATAGGATTGGGGAAGTAAGTACGCCACCCCATGAATGGTATTAAGGAATAAAATCCGTCATCCACGCAACTATAATAAGTAATTAACGTGTAAAAGATATCTAGGGAGTAGTGAAATCTAAGTAAACACAATTCTCCCACATATTGCTCACAACTTTAGTATAATTTAGTTTATTTTCATTTCTAGTATTTTATTTTGATTGCATCTTAGTATTGGGTTAGTTGATTAGCAACTAATTCCGCCAAACTCCTTCAAACCCGAGACTTTTACTTGCTTTCATAAAAATATAAAAATACAAAAAGAATCATCCCTCATCTCTAGACCTAGTCTTTAGGTTTTCTAATCCTAGCGACACTATTCCTAGCTGAACGATCAATCCCCCGGTACTTGTCATTATACTATACTACATCGATCAGGTACACTGCCTGGTGGGGGTTGTAAGCTGTGGAAAACTAGAATGGGGGGTTGAATAGTTTTACGTCCTTTTAAATTTATTACCAAAATATTTTATAGCTTATTAAAAACTTTCGATTCGATCTCAAGTGAATTCAAGTAACAACCAATATAAGCAATTCTAATCTAATAATAAAAGTATTGAAATGTAATGAAGAAATGATAGAGTTAGAAAGATCAAACTACAACACGCGAATTTATAGTGGTTCGGCTACAAGGACACCTTCCTTGCCCTACTCCACTCCCCGAGTACCACACTCGAGAGTTTTCTTCACTATGTCAACAAACTCCTTATGGTGGAGAAACCTTACACACCTTGGCTTACACGAGTTAACGACACTAAGCTAAATGTCGAGTTCTAATCGTAGCTAGAACCAATCTCACAACTTCTTCAAGGCTTCACACCTTCTTCACACCTTCACAACTTCTTCAAGACTTCACACCTTCTTCACACCTTGTCAACTTCACACCTTCTTCTATGCACAACTAAGTCACAACTACTAAACTACTTTACAACACACCTAGTTTCTACAATCAACAAATTCACACAACACTTTTACAAATATCTAACACTACTACAATATGAAACTAGCAAATCACAACACTACTACAATTAGATGGATGTAGAGGAGTGTTCTTCTTCTTGCACTTGAATGGATGAAGCTTTGGATCACTTGGAAACAAAGACTTATGAGTTATATGATCAAAGGATTTTTGATATAGAAATGGAGGTTGGATCAGAAAGTTTTTAGTGCAAAAAGGTGAGAAAAATATGTGGAATGATCAAATATTTATAGGGCCAGAAAATACTGTTCTGGAGCGTGCCGGTCCCCTTAATTAGGGGGCGGTTGTAATACACCGTAAAATCCCAAGTCATTTATTAATGCTAATTATCGACACTATTCTAAACTAAGCCATTTTTGCGGGCTAATTTGAAATTTTTATATGAGACACTGAATGTTTGACACCCAATTATTATTTTGATCACCGTTTGTTTGACACCCGATTATGTTTTGTCACCTGATATCACCCAATTGTCACTCTTGGATGTCACCCAATGAGGTTACCACCGGTAACTCCCACTTGCGACCCGACACCCTGATTTGACACCGATATATTATTAATATATATATATATATATATAACGATATGTATATATTAATTATTACAAATTTACTATATATGTATATATGAGTATATATATACGTATGACGACACCGTTTATATATTTATGGTTTTCACGAAATGACACCAACACCGAAACTAAATTCACAATTTTTCTAATCACCGATACCCCGTCATATTTTGGGCCGAGCACAACCACAAGCCCACACGGTTCTTTTCTTTTGATTCACTTGGGCCGAACACACTCACAAGCCCACATGTTTTCTTTTTTCTTTGATTCGTTTGGGCCAAGATTACCACAAGCCCGTATGGATTATTATGTTTTCTTCCTTTTTGCGTAGCATGCCACACGAAGCAAAGACCAACTCCTTTTGCATTTTGAATTTTACACATGCTTGTTTGCTTGGTTCCCTCAAACACGACACAACCTTACAACCTTTCCATTGACCTTGTTCCATGCGACAAAGAGCCACCAATATAAGCCGTCAAACCGTTGGACAAAACCAAGAACCACCTTCGGCTAATTACCCCATGGATCGTATGCTTCTTTACCTCCAACATGCTAATACCACATGAGCCTAATCACTATTGTTTAATACCCTATTAACCTAATCTACACTTAAACTACTCCAAAGAAAACCATTGTTGCTCCCTAAACACTCTACTCGACATGACTAGATCACAAGCCAAGGGACAAGCTTGTCTCCACTCGAATGACAACTAAGTAGCATGCTTCACAATGTCAAACACACAACTACCTTTGCTTCTCCTATATAAACCCATATTAAATGCACTTTTGCCTCACACTTGCAAGAGTTCACAAAAATTCAAATCATAAACACTCTCTACTCCTTCTTGGTTACTGTCAAGGAATCAAGGGTCACGCAAGCGAGGTTTTGGGTTGAACGAGTTGGATAACAAAGTATTGGATCAAGGGTCACCATACGAGGAGAGGGTATCACGTTTGCTGGACCTCGTTGCTCACACTACACGAACATCCTCACCACCATACTTGGTGTTGTAAGTTAATCACCACCCTTTTCATTTTCTACATTTACTCGTATCATGCATACATACGACACACACCATTTTTACATTCATTACACTTATAATTATATATGTACACACCTCGACACCCTTAGGAAAAGGGCTCGCCATTTGTTATTTATGCGTACTATTGATGTGTGGGAATCGCACCAGGCTTTACCTCTCAAGGGATCTTGAGAAGCTTACAACCCCCACCAGGCAGTGTACCTGATCGTTGTAGTATAGTATAGTGACAAGTACCGGGGGATTGATCGTTCAGCTAGGAATAGTGTCGCTAGGATTAGAAAACCTAAATACTTGTTCTAAAGGTGAGGGATGATTATTTTTGTATTTTTATATTTTTTAGAAAGCAAGTAAAAATCTCGGGTTTGAAGGATTTGGGCAGAATTAGTTGCTAGTCAACTAACCCAATACTAAAGATGCAATCAAAATAAAATACTAGAAATGAAAATAAACTAAATTAACTAAGGTTATGAGCAATAAGTGGAGAAAATGTGTTTAATTAGATTTCACTACTCCATAGACATCTTTTACATGTTAATTACTTGTTATAGTTGCGTGGATGACGGATTGTATTCCTTAATACCATTCATGGGGTGGCGCACTTAACTACCCAATCCTATGAGCTCTTATCTCCTCCTATGCCATGCCCAGCACAACCATAAGGATTGTAAACAGTGGCTCATGCATTAAATACAACCAATAAAACCTAGTGCACATTAGTTCATGTTTCCTAAGACGTTCAAGCATGTTACCATTTGGAGATCTGCCAGTTTTCTTAAGCCTAACATCGAATTCATTCATCCAATACAACTACAAACAAGTAATCAACACATAATTAACATCTAGGTTTCATTAGATCCAAGCAAACATAAGATAGATCTAGCCTAGCATGATGGAATTAAGACAAGAACAAGATAAAGACAACCAACACATAGACATATTGATTGAATTAAAAGAATACTTATCTCAATTACACATGAAAGGTATCAAGGGCTTAGAACCCTTGAAAAACCTGTAAAATTTGCACCAAGTTCGTACTTAGGATTTCTCCAAAACTTCTTTTTTTTTTTTAATGTGAAAATTAGAAAACTATATATAGGAAATAGGGTCTGACGGCGTCAAGACAAATTTTGTGACGCCGTCATCTCGCCACCAAAATACTTCTCGGACTGCCTTGATCTACTTTTGACGCCGTCATGTGTTATGCATTTCCAGGCGGTCATGCATTTTACTCTTGACGCCCTACCTTGTGACGCCGTCAATTCTGTACTGGGTCGTCATGGAAATTACACTTGACGCCGTCAGAAATTCCTTCTTGACGCCGTCACCTACTGTTCTCAGCAAGGAAAATTAAGACTTTGGCGTTTTCTTCACTTTTATGCTGCAAAAACGTCCAAATTGCTTCCTTTTCCAGATTTCACTCCCAAAGTACCTAAAATCACAAAAGGAACGATTTAGGGCAATATTTGATCAAATAAATTCAATTCCGGGCTTAAATGACCCCCTAAAAGTGGTTCGTTTTTCGCCTCATCATATACCCTTACACTTGAGATTTCCTTGTCCTCAAGCAAATGCGCTTTTATTCCAATCAAAATACAAGTTAGGGGTCATTTAACACTAATATAAAAGTAATTACAATAAATAATCGTTCCACTAAAGACCAATAGACAAGCACGGAGGTCATACACTAGCACCTCACAAATAGTGTTTAGATACTCACATCTCTCGGGTGTAATAAAGTATAAATTACAATATGGAAACGGAAGATATCTCTCACTACCTGTCATAGCAAAATAGATTACCATAGGCTTGGGAAAGGATCAAACCTCCACCACATGGCGTAAGCACCTAGGATAAACTATCAAAGAGGTCTTTTAAAGGGTTGTAACGTTAGGTGCAGGGATATGAAGTACACGGTTTTGTTGGATAAAGGAAGTTTTTACTGGTGGCGAGTTAACAATCTTTGTTAATTACATGTACAATATGGCGTTGCTAAGCCAAGACTAGACTCGACTTAAGCTAATAAATGAAAAATAACAAAAACATAAAAATGAACATAGAATAAAAAGGGATGGTAGTCCGTATGTTTTTTCTCTTTTCCTTTTTCTATTTTTTTTTCTTTTTTTCTTGATTTTTCGATTTATTTATTTATTTATTTATTTATTTATTTATTTTTTGCATACACTCTTACCCTACCATCCGAAATAATACATCATAGGAAATGAACATTTCCCTTACACTTGAATTTTTACATACTTTACAATAAACTAATCTAATGACTCGAATTAAGAAAATCAAAACACTTGGAGCACTTTTAAGATTAACGTACATATGGGGGTAATAAATGATGTTCTTCCCCATTACTCCATAAAATAAGTACTTTACCCATGAGTCCCAATCGTCCCAAAACAATATGTACAAGGATATGACTCGACTTAGCAACCATGTAATCAATTAGATAGTTAACTTAGGGTTTAAACAAATAACAATAATGCACTAAAAATGAGCGCATACACGGAAGGCTAAGGCGATTTGGTTGTACATTTAAGTGGGGTGTAACAAATTCTTCCTTTAAGTAAAATGCTTAAAGTTAGAAACGAAAAGATAGGCTCGGAGGGGTGTACTAGGGGTTTCGTGTACTAAAAATGAGTACAACGCTAAGGTGCGGGAAAAATTAGTTGACTTAACTAGCCAAGTAATATGACTTAAATAGTCAAGTAATTATGATACGGGTTTAACACAAGGGTGATCCTAATGCCTCTTATCATGTAGTAAATCCTACTACACGAATGTAGTCTCGCTAGCGGTCTCGGGATGCATCACTAACGCAAGTTCTAGAATCTAAATGCTACCGGTACACTCATAAGCACTAATAGTAAATGCTTTTCCTATCAAATCTAAAGGCGAACCTCACATTTTTGGGTGGAAAATTTTTCTGAATATACGGTTAAGTGCTAGTCATACAATCTCCTATCCATGAGACGCTTGCTATGGCTAAAGTTTCAGTCCTAAATGTTGTAAAAAAATTTAAATTTGGCGCTAAAATTACACTAACAAGTATTTCTCATAGTTTTATTACACATATACCATTAAACAAAACAAACTCAAGCGAAAGTGCATATGTAAGGTATCATCTTTTTACCCTCCCCTTACACTTAAGATGAACATTGTCCCCAATGTTCAAATAAAGAATGTAAAAGTTAAAAAGTAAAAAGAATGAAATCAAATACTCCCCTGATTCGCTTGGTATGGATAATTAGGTGGCCAGGTTAGATCTTCCTCCAAGAAAATGAACAATCAAAGCTTCCCTTCCAGAATATAAATCACCTTCTTGTCAAACATAACCTGTAAATCCTGAGAAAATAGACAAAACAACCTCGCGTAAAATCGGCGGCATCCTATATAAGTTACTAAATCCTAGAAAACAAGATAAGATATAATGCTTGTGGAATGAAGTTTGCAGATTTCCTGGAGATTATAAAACTTAATAATTCACAAAAAACCATAAGACTCCGTTAGAAAAACAAAACTGGTAAAATTTCCAGATTTTTACACGTGACGCCGTCAAAAATTAATTCTTGACGCCGTCAGAAGTGACCTGCAGAAATTCTTATGTTACGTTTCCGGAAAATTTCTGGAAAAACTTGGTCCTACTTCTTGGAAAATCCTGCAAAACTTAATTATGACTAAATACAAGCATTTGACTCTAACAAATACGAATACACATGTTCATTTAATATTGTGGAGAATCATGATCAGTTTGTTTCTTAAAAACATATTTGGGGTTTCCCCTTACACTTATCTTTTGCAAAAATACTTTTAGGTGGAGTTAAGACTATGCCAAAACAACAAAGTAAAGTATTTCCACTATTTAATTAAGAAACATGATCTACCAACAATAAAAATAAAGCATGCATACGGAAGCAAATAACAAACAAACAAAATAAAATCACACAAAACATGGGTTGCCTCCCAAGAAGCGTTTTTCTTTATTTACGAGTCTTGTAGCTAGACTCAAGGTCATGGGTTACTACGTGAACTCATCGTTGGTTTCACTCTCCGATTGTAAATATTCTTTGTAGAAACCAATCACCTTTTTCTCAATCGCCCCCATAATCCTTTGGGCCAATTCCTTATCAACTTTATACCTTGGTCCTAGGGCTAAGCAATCCTTGTAAAAAAGACTCCTCTTTTCCCATACATGATCCATGCCCTTTTTCTTATCCTCTTCATTGATGTCCTCAAAAGCACCAACGTTGTCCTTATCAAATCGGGATATAAAGCAAAATTCTTTCATCCTATTAGGCATCCTATAAGTGATACTATTGGTGTTACTTGCAAATCGGATTATCCCTTCTATCCCATCATATTCAAACTTAGACTCCTCAACAAACGGTTTGCCAAACACAACATTGGATAATCGACAATCAATAACATTAGCAAGATCCTCCATAATCATAAAGTCGGTGACAAAAGTGAAATTACCAACAAAGACATGTAAACCTTTAACTCTCCCGACAAAGTTACAAATTCCACCGGGGTATTTGGGATCTCTTCTAGGTTCAAGTCTTGTTTTCACAATATCATTATAAACATTTGAGGACATGATGTTGATTGGGGATTTAAAGTCAATGTAAGCATTTTCAACGTGTCTATACCTAATCATACATGGTATTTTAGCATTCTTAGGATCACCTCTCTTTATCTTAGGTTCGATTATAGTGAAAGGAGATTGCGGGTTAACAATACGATTATTATAATATGCAATCTCCTCCTTAGTGGGGTGTAGATTAAAGTAATCATTAAGCTTCGGATCTATTTCCCCTTCTTCTAGTTCCTCAACAACATTCACAAAATCATTAGGGTCTAGGTCCTCATTTGAATACAAGGCGGTCGCTAGGTCACTAAATGCCTGGTCGAGCTCAATCTTAATCAACCTATTAAGCTCCCTAAGTTCCCTAATCTCACTCTCAATTTGTTCTCGTAACACAGCCACTTCTCTAGGGGAAAGGGGTGGATTCGCGTTTTCCATAATTGTCAACGGAATAGTCAATGAATTTAATTTACTAACAAAGGCAAAAAGAAATAAGATAGACTAAAGAAAATCTAAAAACAAAAATAAAATCTCACTAGAAAGGAATCTAGCAAGTAGACCTAATAAAAAGAGATTCTAACCTAGACAATAACTATTTCCCGGGCTGCGGCGCCAAAAACTTGATGTGTAGGAATCGCACCAGGCTTTACCTCTCAAGGGATCTTGAGAAGCTTACAACCCCCACCAGGCAGTGTACCTGATTGTTGTAGTATAGTATAGTGACAAGTACCGGGGGATTGATCGTTCAGCTAGGAATAGTGTCGCTAGGATTAGAAAACCTAAATACTAGTTCTAAAGGTGAGGGATGATTATTTTTGTATTTTTATATTTTTTAGAAAGCAAGTAAAAATCTCGGGTTTGAAGGATTTGGGCGGAATTAGTTGCTAGTCAACTAACCCAATACTAAAGATGCAATCAAAATAAAATACTAGAAATGAAAATAAACTAAATTAACTAAGGTTATGAGCAATAAGTGGAGAAAATGTGTTTACTTAGATTTCACTACTCCCTAGACATCTTTTACATGTTAATTACTTGTTATAGTTGCGTGGATGACGGATTGTATTCCTTAATACCATTCATGGGGTGGCGCACTTAACTCCCCAATCCTATGAGCTCTTATCTCCTCCTATGCCATGCCCAGCACAACCATAGGGATTGTAAACAGTGGCTCATGCATTAAATACAACCAATAAAACCTAGTGCACATCAGTTCATGTTTCCTAAGACGTTCAAGCATGTTACCGTTTGGAGATCTGCCAGTTTTCTTAAGCCTAACATCGAATTCATTCATCCAATACAACTACAAACAAGTAATCAACACATAATTAACATCTAGGTTTCATTAGATCCCAGCAAACACAAGATAGATCTAGCCTTGCATGATGGAATTAAGACAAGAACAAGATATAGACAACCAACACATAGACATATTGATTGAATTAAAAGAATACTTATCTCAATTACACATGAAAGGTATCAAGGGCTTAGAACCCTTGAAAAACCTATAAAATTCGCACCAAGTTCGTACTTAGGGTTTCTCCAAAACTTCTTTTTTTTTAATGTGAAAATTAGAAAACTATATATAGGAAATAGGGTCTGACGGCGTCAAGACAAATTTTGTGACGCTGTCATCTCGCCGCCAAAATACTTCTCGGACTGCCTTGATCTACTTTTGACGCCGTCATGTGTTATGCATTTACAGGCCGTCATGCATTTTACTCTTGACGCCCTACCTTGTGACGCCGTCAATTCTGTACTGGGTCGTCATGGAAATTACTCTTGACGCCGTCAGAAATTCCTTCTTGACGCCGTCACCTACTGTTCCCAGCAAGGAAAATTAAGACTTTGGCGTTTTCTTCACTTTTATGCTGCAAAAACGTCCGAATTGCTTCCTTTTCCAGATTTCACTCCCAAAGTACCTAAAATCACAAAAGGAACGATTTAGGGCAATATTTGATAGAATAAATTCAATTCCGGGCTTAAATGACCCCCTAAAAGTGGTTCATTTTTCGCCTCATCATATACCCTTACACTTGAGATTTCCTTGTCCTCAAGCAAATGCGCTTTTATTCCAATCAAAATACAAGTTAGGGGTCATTTAACACTAATATAAAAGTAATTACAACAAATAATCGTTCCACTAAAGACCAATAGACAAGCACGGAGGTCATACACTAGCACCTCACAAATAGTGTTTAGATACTCACATCTCTCGGGTGTAATAAAGTATAAATTACAATATGGAAACGGAAGATATCTCTCACTACCTGTCATAGCAAAATAGATTACCAAAGGCTTGGGAAAGGATCAAACCTCCACCACAAGGCGTAAGCACCTAGGATAAACTATCAAAGGGGTCTTTTAAAGGGTTGTAACGTTAGGTGTAGGGATATGAAGTACACGGTTTTGTTGGATAAAGGAAGTTTTTACTGGTGGCGAGTTAACAATCTTGGTTAATTACATGTACAATATGGCGTTGCTAAGCCAAGACTAGACTCGACTTAAGCTAATAAATCAAAAATAACAAAAACATAAAAATGAACATAGAATAAAAAGGGATGGTAGTCCGTATGTTTTTTCTCTTTTCCTTTTTCTATTTTTTTTTTCTTTTTTTCTTGATTTTTCGATTTTTTTTTATTATTTTTTTGCATACACTCTTACCCTACCATCCGAAATAATACATCATAGGGAATGAACATTTCCCTTACACTTGAATTTTTACATACTTTACAATAAACTAATCTAATGACTCGAATTAAGAAAATCAAAACACTTGGAGCACTTTTAAGATTAACGTACATATGGGGGTAATAAATGATGTTCTTCCCCATTACTCCATAAAATAAGTACTTTACCCATGAGTCCTAATCGTCCCAAAACAATATGTACAAGGATATGACTCGACTTAGCAACCATGTAATCAATTAGATAGTTAACTTAGGGTTTAAACAAATAACAATAATGCACTAAAAATGAGCGCATACACGGAAGGCTAAGGCGATTTGGTTGTACATTTAAGTGGGGTGTAACAAATTCTTCCTTTAAGTAAAATGCTTAAAGTTAGAAACGAAAAGATAGGCTCGGAGGGGTGTACTAGGGGTTTCGTGTACTAAAAATGAGTACAACGCTAAGGTGCGGGAAAAATTAGTTGACTTAACTAGCCAAGTAATATGACTTAAATAGTCAAGTAATTATGATACGGGTTTAACACAAGGGTGATCCTAATGCCTCTTATCATGTAGTAAATCCTACTACACGAATGTAGTCTCACTAGCGGTCTCGGGATGCTTCACTAACGCAAGTTCTAGAATCTAAATGCTACCGGTATACTCATAAGCACTAATAGTAAATGCTTTTCCTATCAAATCTAAAGGCGAACCTCACATTTTTGGGTGGAAAATTTTTCTGAATATACGGTTATGTGCTAGTCATACAATCTCCTATCCATGAGACGCTTGCTATGGCTAAAGTTTCACTCCTAAATGTCGTAAAAAAATTTAAATTTGGCACTAAAATTACACTAACAAGTATTTCTCATAGTTTTATTACACATATACCATTAAACAAAACAAACTCAAGCGAAAGTGCATATGTAAGGTATCATCTTTTTACCCTCCCCTTACACTTAAGATGAACATTGTCCCCAATGTTCAAGTAAAGAATATAAAAGTTAAAAAGTAAAAAGAATGAAATCAAATACTCCCCTGATTCGCTTGGTATGGATAATTAGGTGGCCAGGTTAGATCTTCCTCCAAGAAAATGAACAATCAAAGCTTCCCTTCCAGAATATAAATCACCTTCTTGTCAAACATAACCTGTAAATCCTGAGAAAATAGACAAAACAACCCCGCGTAAAATCGGCGGCATCCTATATAAGTTACTAAATCCTAGAAAACAAGATAAGATATAATGCTTGTGGAATGAAGTTTGCAGATTTCCTGGAGATTATAAAACTTAATAATTCACAAAAAACCATAAGACTCCGTTAGAAAAACAAAACTGGTAAAATTTCCAGATTTTTACACGTGACGCCGTCAAAAATTAATTCTTGACGCCGTCAGAAGTGACCTGCAGAAATTCTTATGTTAAGTTTCCGGAAAATTTCTGGAAAAACTTGGTCCTACTTCCTGGAAAATCCTGCAAAACTTCATTATGACTCAATACAAGCATTTGACTCTAACAAATACGAATACACATGTTCATTTAATATTGTGGAGAATCATGATCGGTTTGTTTTCTTAAAAACATATTTGGGGTTTCCCCTTACAGTTATCTTTTGCAAAAATACTTTTAGGTGGAGTTAAGACTATGCCAAAACAACAAAGTAAAGTATTTACACTATTTAATTGAGAAACATGATCTACCAACAATAAAAATAAAGCATGCATACGGAAGCAAATAACAAACAAACAAAATAAAATCACACAAAACATGGGTTGCCTCCCAAGAAGCGCTTTTCTTTATTTACGAGTCTTGTAGCTAGACTCAAGGTCATGGGTTACTACGTGACCTCATCGTTGGTTTCACTCTCTGATTGTAAATATTCTTTGTAGAAACCAATCACCTTTTTCTCAATCGCCCACATAATCCTTTGGGCCAATTCCTTATCAACTTTATACCTTGGTCCTAGGGCTAAAAAATCCTTGTAAAAAAGACTCCTCTTTTCCCATACATAATCCATGCCCTTTTTCTTATCCTCTTCATTGATGTCCTCAAAAGCACCAACGTTGTCCTTATCAAATCGGGATATAAAGCGAAATTCTTTCATCCTATTAGGCATCCTATAAGTGATACTATTAGTGTTACTTGCAAATCGGATTGTCCCTTCTATCTCATCATATTCCAACTTAGACTCCTCAACAAACGGTTTGCCAAACACAACATTGGATAATCGACAATCAATAACATTAGCAAGATCCTCCACAATCATAAAGTCCATGACAAAAGTGAAATTACCAACAAAGACATGTAAACCTTTAACTCTCCCGACAAAGTTACAAATTCCACCGGGGTATTTGGGATCTCTTCTAGGTTCAAGTCTTGTTTTCGCAATATCATTATAAACATTTGAGGACATGATGTTGATTGGGGATTTAAAGTCAATGTAAGCATTTTCAACGTGTCTGTACCCAATCATACATGGTATTTTAGCATTCTTAGGATCACCTCTATTTATCTTAGGTTCGATTATAGTGAAAGGAGATTGCGGGTTATCAATAAGATTATTATAATATGCAATCTCCTCCTTAGTGGGGTGTAGATTAAAGTAATCATTAAGCTTCGGATCTATTTCCCCTTCTTCTAGTTCCTCAACAACATTCACAAAATCATTAGGGTCTAGGTCCTCATTTGAATACAAGGCGGTCGCTAGGTCACTAAATGCCTGGTCGAGCTCAATCTTAATCAACCTATTAAGCTCCCTAAGTTCCCTAATCTCACTCTCAATTTGTTCTCGTAACACAGCCACTTCTCTAGGGGAAAGGGGTGGATTCGCGTTTTCCATAATGGTCAACGGAATAGTCAATGAATTTAATTTACTAACAAAGGGACAAAGAAATAAGATAGACTAAAGAAAATCTAAAAATAAAAATAAAATCTCACTAGAAAGGAATCTAGCAAGTAGACCTAATAAAAAGAGATTCTAACCTAGACAATAACTATTCCCCGGGCTGCGGCGCCAAAAACTTGATGTGTGGGAATCGCACCAGGCTTTACCTCTCAAGGGATCTTGAGAAGCTTACAACCCCCACCAGGCAGTGTACCTGATCGTTGTAGTATAGTATAGTGACAAGTACCGGGGGATTGATCGTTCAGCTAGGAATAGTGTCGCTAGGATTAGAAAACCTAAATACTAGTTCTAAAGGTGAGGGATGATTATTTTTGTATTTTTATATTTTTTAGAAAGCAAGTAAAAATCTCGGGTGTGAAGGATTTGGGCGGAATTAGTTGCTAGTCAACTAACCCAATACTAAAGATGCAATCAAAATAAAATACTAGAAATGAAAATAAACTAAATTAACTATGGTTATGAGCAATAAGTGTAGAAAATGTGTTTACTTAGATTTCACTACTCCCTAGACATCTTTTACATGTTAATTACTTGTTATAGTTGCGTGGATGACGGATTGTATTCCTTAATACCATTCATGGGGTGGCGCACTTAACTCCCCAATCCTATGAGCTCTTATCTCCTCCTATGCCATGCCCAGCACAACCATAGGGATTGTAAACAGTGGCTCATGCATTAAATACAACCAATAAAACCTAGTGCACATCAGTTCATGTTTCCTAAGACGTTCAAGCATGTTACCATTTGGAGATCTGCCAGTTTTCTTAAGCCTAACATCGAATTCATTCATCCAATACAACTACAAACAAGTAATCAACACATAATTAACATCTAGGTTTCATTAGATCCAAGCAAACACAAGATAGATCTAGCCTAGCATGATGGAATTAAGACAAGAACAAGATATAGACAACCAACACATAGACATATTGATTGAATTAAAAGAATACTTATCTCAATTACACATGAAAGGTATCAAGGGCTTAGAACCCTTGAAAAACCTGTAAAATTCGCACCAAGTTCGTACTTAGGGTTTCTCCAAAACTTCTTTTTTTTTTAATGTGAAAATTAGAAAACTATATATAGGAAATAGGGTCTGACGGCGTCAAGACAAATTTTGTGACGCCGTCATCTCGCCGCCAAAATACTTCTCGGACTGCCTTGATCTACTTTTGACGCCGTCATGTGTTATGCATTTCCAGGCCATCATGCATTTTACTCTTGACGCCCTACCTTGTGACGCTGTCAATTCTGTACTGGGTCGTCATGGAAATTACTCTTGACGCCGTCAGAAATTCCTTCTTGACGCCGTCACCTACTGTTCCCAGCAAGGAAAATTAAGACTTTGGCACTTTTATGCTGCAAAAACGTCCGAATTGCTTCCTTTTCTTCACTCCCAAAGTACCTAAAATCACAAAAGGAACGATTTAGGGCAATATTTGATCAAATAAATTCAATTCCGGGCTTAAATGACCCCCTAAAAGTGGTTCATTTTTCGCCTCATCAACTATATACATATTTTCTTCGACACACTAATTCTTTGGCTCACACTTAATCGAACCAACGAAACATGCAAACCTTACACGGTTTTATACCACAAAAACAAGACCAAAACTGAATCCTAGTCGAACACTATTTTTAAACAAACTACACCCATTTTGGGCCTTAACCGGGCTAACGAGCCCAATGCAAATTCGTATCAAATTTTTCGATTTGGAATTAAGATTTTCGAAATGATATAAAATTTATAAAAACTGATTTTTATAAATTTTAGAAGATAAAAATAGTGACTTTTATAAAAATAAAAGTTAACTTGTCAAAAACTATATTTCGGACTAGTTTTGCAAAAGTCCCACGTTAAGGGACCAAAAGTGTTAAAATCACAAACTTTCGGACTAAATTGTATATTATCGATTTCTAATAGAATTAAGGGTAGAAACTGTAATTTGGCCAAAGTATAAGTAATAAGTGTAAAAGTTATGCCAAGGACCAAAATGTAATTATTTGTGACCAAAGGGTAAAAAGTGTAACTTTAATAAAGTTAAGGGTTAAATATGACAAGGTATTTTATAATTAATTAATTTGTATAAATTGATTTTATATATATACATATATATATATATATATATATATATATATATATATATATATATATATATGTATATATTTTGGAAACTTTAAAATAAATATATCACTTTACCAAAAATATTTACTTATAAATATTTTTAAACAATATTATTTTCACAAATGAGTTAATATTTATCGAACACCGGTTCGTAACAACGTTACAAATAACTACGTAAAGTTATTTTGGAATATATTAAGACACCCAAACGGATATCACCGTACACGTGACATATCACATGTCAATTACGAAACGAATCTAAAACACCGATTACTATGTATTATTTAGGTCGCAAGTCGGAGGAATTTCATTGCTAGTCATAGCAGTACACCATCACTTTTGAGCACCGTTGTGATTTACACACCTTTCAGGTGAGTTCATGGTCCCACTTTTTAATTGTTTAAAACCCCGTGGGGAGATACATGCTATAAATCGAACACAAGTATTTTTCTGTATGCTGTTATCACCTGATATTGCCTAAGTTGCCACCTGTGCTACAAGTCCCTCATATCACGAACCTTAATCACTTGCGAGTGAGCGCGAATATAGTTGATAGATCTATTGGAATGGCAGCCCACCTCTGTCAAGGTGATCACTTGGTAGGAGGCGTGCTATATTCGAGGTATTATGGAAATTTGGCACATTTCCTGTCACCGAGAGCCCCTTGTCATTTACATCCGCTGTGGTGTAGGTGATTGTTATTATCTTTATGATATGTCAAATCAATGTTAAGGCTTGCGTTTCGTGAGGCTTAGGAGCAATATTTCACCAGTTTAGTCAAGACCTGTCTATCTTGGCTTGTTTATTTCAAATGCTTGACTTGTGTTCACACTATTACTATTTAAAATACTATGGATTCACTCAACCTTTGTGTTGACTTTTTAAGCATGTTTATCTCAGGAAATTAGCAAGCATGGCGGCACGGAGCTGGCAAAGGGCACAGGACCTCTCTTTTATTTCAATAATTATATCATTCTTTACAAACTCATTACTTCTTTTGCGAAACAATTAACATTTTGGAAAAATGTTTGTAACTCTGACTATTTGAGTTTTCATGGAATGATATTGGCTATCTTTTGAATTGTTTTCTATGAGTATGACTGTGTACTAAACTGTAATGACCCCGATTAGACTTCCGCTGCTTATCAAATTTCGGGGTGTTACAGTGGTCCCCTTAATGATTAAGGGGGCCGCCTAGTAAAATTAAGGGGGCCGCCCTCCTGAACGTTGGAAAAGTTTTTCTGGATAAAATTTTCCCTTTTTGGTTGGAAATTTGAAATCATATTTTTGTAGTTTAATATAACAATACCAAAAATGATTTACAAATATATATAAAATGTTAATATCATTTTATAAAAAGTTATGTCTTAAGACAAGGTTTCCTTTGATCATGTAATGCATAAGATGCTTAGTTTATGCATACCTTAAGTGATATTAGATGTAGAGGTAAATATTTGTTACCAAATACTTGTTTACGTCTTAATCTTGACTTAATTTGATTTGAGTTTTGTGATTATCAAAACATAGGTTTATTGAGAGATATTAATAACATTTTTAAACATTATTTATATCAACAATCTCCCCCTTTTTGATGATTACAAAACTTAAACTCATTAACTCAAAAATTAGTTTTTAAACAAGTATTTTAGTGAGTTTATATTTACTTCTCCCCCTTTTTGTAGAATCAAAAAGGTTATGCCGACAATTTTTCAAACGTGAAAATTTGACGGGAAGATATCTCCCCCTTGATGTGTACTCCCCCTCGTTTGGGGGCACCAAGAGAACGAGCTATGGAATGCTTTGCAAAACAAAAATATTAGAAGCACAAATATATACATGCAAATATATATAAGGTGACAAGATAATAAAGAAGCATTCATATTAAGACAATAGTTGTGTCAAGACACAACAATACAAGTACAAATAATGAAGATTACAAGACAATAGCTATTACATAAACCAACAACAAGAAAAATACATCATCATGCAAAGGGTACATGGACTTCATAGAGCTTGCAAGCAAAAGGGTGGTAAAGGCTTTATTTATTAAGCATATCATATGCTTAATTTGGAGAGCATGATGGTGATGGTGGGAAATGGGTGAGAAATGTGGAGGAGGAATAATTGGAGAAGATGGTGGAGTTGCTGGTGGTGGTGGGTTAGTAAGCAAATGTTCAATATATGAAAACATATATTGAATTTCATCTCTAAGACCAAAGATAACGGTTCGGTTGTGGATGCAACAAAGACAAGTATCCCCATGGGATTCAAGTAACCTCCAAGGCACGGGATTGGCAAAGAATGGTGGTGTAATTGGTGGAGATGAGAGATGAGCATCAAGTGGTGTTATTGGTGAAAGTGAGATGGTAAAATTTGCCCTTTTGGGTTGGAAATTTGAAATCATATTTTTGTAGTTTAATATAACAATACCAAAAATGATTTACAAATATATATAAAATGTTAATATCATTTTATAAAAAGTTATGTCTTAAGACAATGTTTCCTTTGATCATGTAATGCATAAGATGCTTAGTTTATGCATACCTTAAGTGATATTAGATGTAGAGGTAAATATTTGTTACCAAATACTTGTTTAGATCTTAATCTTGACTTAATTTGATTTGAGTTTTGTGATTATCAAAACATAGGTTTATTGAGAGATATTAATAACATTTTTTAACATTATTTATATCAACATAAGCTTCTCGAGATCCCTCGAGAGGTAAAGCCTGGTGCAATCCCTACGCATCAACAGGCTTATAGCTATTTGTTCCATTTGCTTTTGCATATCTTTCACATCAGCACTTATAGGAAGAAGAGAATTCAATTCCTCATACATTTTCTTGAATTCCATAACATAAGCAGTGAGTGACTGATCTTGTTGTTCCCCATGATGAAAAGCCTTACACACACTATATATTTGAGTGATGTTCTTCTGTCCCGAATACAAAAAGTTGAGATAATCTATCAATTCCTTTACATACTCACAATGATCAAGTAAAGGAATGACAGATGGTTCGATAGAGTTCCTAATCATCAAGAACAACCTAGCATCATTTTGCAGCCATTGATCCTTAGCTTGGAGACTAAGCTAGGTTAACTATTAGGATGGGCCCTAATTACTAGCTCTAACAAGTGGAAAAGTGCATTAGCAAGACTGAAACAGATTCTTGATATTGAAATTATGGAAAAACTAAAAATTATTTTTTATGGACTTAAACCAGTTGAGAAGGAGTTATTCCTAGATATTGCATGCTTTTATAGGCAAAGATTCAAGAATACTGCAATGGAGATGCTTGATGCTTGTGGTTTTCACCCTGTTATAGGCATAAAGGTATTGATACAAAAGGCTCTCATAGATATAAAGTTGCATGGGGAGTTTGATATGCATGATGTGGTACAAGAAATGGGACACTACATTGTTAGAGGACAATATCCTAATAGTCCTGAAAAGCATAGTAGAGTTTGGAGGGAGGAAGATGTACTAAAAATATGTGGTATGGACACAAATATGGTAATGATTAAGCTAGCTTTGCATGATTTGTGATTTAAGGACTCTTGACTCAACTTTGACACCACTTTGTTCCTCTATCACAGCAACTTGACAAGATTGAAGCAATAAGATATTATCCATATAGGCATGCTCCATTACCATATCAGATTAATGCAAACATGAAGAAACTTTGGTTGATTGATTAGGATGGTCTTCCCGGAAGTTCTTTGCCAACAAACTTCCTTACAGGAGAGCTTTGTTGTCTGATACTGTTGAGGTGTGAGCAAAGAAAACTTTGGGATGGTTACAAGGTATTTTTTTTGTTTCTTTGACTAATGGATGAAAGCAAAGAGGCTGATGAACCCAACTAGTGTTAAATTAACTAGTTAATACTTAATGGTCTTGTATAACTAACCAACTGATTCAAAGCATCTTTTTTTAATTTGTAGGTTTGCTTCTGTTCATTACTGTTTTCTACCTGCTCATGTTAAACTGTTTTTCTGAACAAATATTTAAGAAACCATATTCACTAGTTGATCTGAATTTAATACCATTCCGGACGCTACATATGCATTTTTTGATGATTTGGCGTTGACAGTATTTGATTAGGATTTAGGTGGACATGGTATTTGATCAAAACTGAATGCTATTTGGAGGCCAGATATGTATTAATTTTGTTTTTAAAGTGTCCATTTTAGGCTTATGAGTCTTTTTACCTAATTACTTGAAATTTTGTCCATTTTAGGCTTATGAGTCTTATTAATATATGTACTTAACAAAGAAACAGTTTCTACATGATTACTTGAAAATTAATATATGTACCTGATTATTTTTTAGTACATATATTTATGAGTTGCTAGGAATAATACTAACAGTTACAACTGTCAGACTGCTGCAAGAATGCACTAGCAGTGGAAACTACATTACCACTGCTAGGACATATACTTATCACTGCTTATTAGTTAACTGTTTTATGTATTCGTATATTAGATAAGTATAGAAAAGATCTTGTGAATATCTTATTAAGTTAGAGTTATACTTATCTTGTAAAGGACTCCTTGTCCTATAAAAGGAGGTCCTAGGTTTAGGTTTTATACACGTATCAATTGCAAAAGCTTCAAGGTGTAACCCTAGTGATAACTAAGATCACTCATATTATTCTTAATAATATTAAAGCTACAAGTTTAGTTAATCCCTGTGTTCTTACTGTTTCATTCATATACAAACCATACATATTACTCAAACATATCTTCTAAGTACTTTGTAGTAAATTCCGCGTGCAACAAAGTATATACTCAAAGTATCTATCTAGCACAAGGCGTGTGTTTAGATCCTCATCAAGTGGTATCAGAGATAGGTTCTGATACTTTGAATTAGAAGATCCAAAGAATTCAACTCACTTTTGCAAGTCCAATGAAGATGGAGAACAACCAGTTGAATGTTGCAGCAAGGCTTCCAAAGCTCAAACTCAATGAGTATGAGATGTGGAGGATTATGATAGAGCAGTACTTTCTTGTACAAGATTATGCTATATGGGAAATCATCATGTTTGGTGATTCATTTAAGCCTAGTACTTCTACAGAAACAATTGATGGCAAGGCTGTTCAGAAGCTTAATACTGGACCAGTCACCAATGAAGAGAGGCTTCAAAAGAAGAATGAATTGAAGGCAAGAAGATTACTGCTTATGACTCTTCCTAATGATCAAATCATAGCCTTCAGCAAGTACACAACTGCTAAGACCTTATTTGAAGAGATCTGCTCAGTTTTTGGTGTCAATGATGCTACCAAAAAGACTCAGAAAACATTGTTGAAGAAAAATTATGAAAACTTCTCTTCAACAAATAATGATTCTATTGATAGTATCTTCATAAGACACCAGAAGATTGTGACACAATTGACTATGTTTGGCATTGAGGTAGACAAAGAAGACCTCAATCTGAAGTTTTTAAGGAGTTTACCTTCTGAGTTTCATACTAATGTGATTGTCTGGGAAAACAAACCAGAAATTTAAACAATGAAACTCAATGATCTTTACAATTATTTTAAAATTATTGAGCAAAGATTGAAGAAGGCAGGAAAGCTGAGTACAAGTTCTGAGAACTTAGCTCTTATATCATCATCTGTTGATGACTTTCTAATGATGATAGTGATGAAGATGAAGATAATGCTCATATTGTTGTTTCCACTGGTAGTCCAAGTGTTACCACTGCTAGTTCTAAAAAGAAGGTTGATGGACTTGGAGACCCTACCTTCTATGCTTTTCTCTTAAGCCAAGTTAGTGGTACACTTCTAACTCATGAAGATCTGGAGCAAGTGGTAGTCCAAGTGGTAGGTTGCACTTCTAAGTTTGAAGGCAAAGAAGTTCTGGCAAAGGACAGGAAGGAAAATTATCATTAATGGTAATGAAACTGCATGATTTGATAAGAAAAAGGTGGAATGTTTCAACTGTCATAAGTTGAGACAATTTGCTAGGGAATGCAGAAAACCTAGAAAGCTAGACAACAGATCCACTTGGTACAAGCAAGAGAAGAAGAAGGAGCCAACTATGGAAGAACCAAAAGCTATGTTAGCTATTGACGGTGTCAGCTATGATTGGAGTTACATGGCTGATGACGAAGAAGAACCTTCAAAATCTGCAATGGTGGCAACTGAAATTGCTTTAATGGCTTTTTCTGACTTTGAGGTACATTCTAATGATAGTTGCTCTAAATCATGCAAAGCTTTAAAAGAGTGTGATAGACTTAGGGAACTTTTAGAAAAACAAACCACAAAGTTAATGGATTCTAACTATAAAAGAGGCTTGTCTGTCTTAGAAACACAAATAGAGCACTTTAGAGCAAATGAGTCTAAATTTAATGATGACATTGCTGTGTTAAAAAGGGATTTAGACTATAAGATTGCAGTTAATGAGGCTCCTAGAGAAGAATTAGAAAGGCTCAAAAAGGCTAATGAAAGTGTAAAGATAACTTGTGATACATTAGCTTATCAATCTAAGAGTATAGATAAAATTTGGGAAGCTTAGGTGGTTAATAAGGCTAAGTCTGGTGTAGGATACAAGTCAGTTCCTCCACCACTAAGAGGTGTTCCATCACCTCTAGGTATAGATCTAGCACATACAGGGATATAAGAGTTTCAAGAACCAATCATGACTTATGGCCCTAAATTTATGAAAAATGCTGTTGATGAAAAGGTTAAGGTAGAGACTGATGTTTTTGAGAGTGCCAGTGATTCATCTATAGTGGATGAAAGTGTTCAGAATAAGGAAGAAACTTATATTCCTAAAGTTGTTAAAGCTAAGACTGAGGTGCCTGGAAAACAAGTTCATCAAACTAGGCCAACTATAAAATATGCTGAGATGTATAGGAACAAGTCACCAGCTCCTAGGGGAAACTAGAGGAACTAGAATAATCTTAAGTCTCAACAACTTGGTAGTGATTTTGTGATGAATAACAAAGCATGTCATATCTGTGGAAGTTTTGATCACTTACATGCTAATTGTAACTACCATAAGGGAAGAAGGGAAGTTTTTGGGAACAAGAGGGTGAATGAAAACAATTTTCAAAAATATAATCACCCTAATTCACACAGTAATATGATTCCCAGAGCTATTCAATTAAAATCTGGCATTAAATCTTTTACAATTGCTGGAAAAGTTAACACTGCTTACTCAAAACCACCTGTTTCAAGTGCAAAACCCAATACAACTTTTGTTAAATCAACACAAACAGGTAAAAGGACCTTTTATGAGAAAAAGGTTGTTTACAATCAGAAGTGGTCACCAAAATTTAAAATTTGTAAGCCAGCAGTTCCCACTGCTAGGCCAAAAGTTATCACTGCTGATCATGTAAACAAGAACATGGTAAATTTGGGAAATGTTGTAAAGGCCTCAGCACGTTGGGAATGGAAACCTAAAGGAATAAACACCTAAAACAATTCCAATGGTGTATCAATGACCTTTGATAGATACAATTATATTAATACACGAGGCAGATCCAAGTCAATAGTGGCTTGGGTCTCCAAAAGGAACTAATTCCTTTGTTTTATGTGCACGAACATCCAAAGACCAAAGTAAAAGATCAAGGCTATTCAGACAGTGGATGTTCAAGGCACATGACTGGCAATAAGTTCTATCTCACAGATTTCAAACCTTTTGATGGAAAATTTGTCAGCTTTGGAGGTGGAGTTGGTGGTAAAGTTTCTGGTAAAGGTCCAATTAAAACTCGAAACTTGGACTTTGAAAATGTGTACTATGTGAAAGAGCTTAAGTATAATCTCTTTAGTGTGTCACAGATGTTTGACAAGAAAAACAAAGTTCTTTTTACTGATAATGAATGTTTTGTTCTATCTAAGGATTATAAGTTGTCTGATGAAAGTCAGGTTCTACTTAAAATTCCTAGAAAAGGCAATATATACAACATTGATATGAAGAACATTGTTGCTAAAGATGATATTACTTGCTTGCTTATTTGCAAAGGCCACATTAGATGAGTCCATGTTGTGGCACAGAAGGCTTGGTCACATTAATTTTAAAACCATTAATAAGATTGTGAAAGATGGTTTAGTCAGAGGGTTGCCTGAGAAGAGATTTGAGAATGACCAAACCTGCGTTGCCTGTCTTAAAGGCAAGCGACATAGAGCTTTTTGTAAGACCAAGGCCGATAACTCTATTGCTCACCCTCTCTATATGTTGCATATGGACTTGTTTGGTCCTGCATCTGTGAGTAGCATAAACTTAAAGAAATATTGTATTGTTGTGACTGATGATTTCAGCAGGTTTACATGGGTTTTCTTTCTTAGAACCAAGGATGAAACAACTAGTATCCTTAAGACCTTTATCACGGAAGTAGAAAACCTAGTTGATAAGAAAATCAAGATTATTAGGTGTGACAATGGGACAGAGTTCAAAAATAGAATTATGGATGATTTTTGCAGAGAGAAAGGTATTAAAAGAGAATTTAGTGTAGCTAGAACTCCTTAGCAGAATCGAGTTGCTGAAAGGAGAAATAGGACACTGATAGAGGCTGCTAGAACCATGTTAGCTGATTCCAAGTTGTCAATTACTTTTTGGGCTGAAGCAGTTAACAATGCTTGCTATGTTCAAAACAGGGTTTTAGTGGTGAAAGCAAAGAATAAGACACCTTATGAGTTATTTAGAGGTAGACCTCCTACCTTAGATTTTATGAGACCATTTGGATGTCATGTCACAATTCTCAATACCATAAATCATCTGGGTAAGTTTGATGGAAAATCAGATGAGGGTTTCTTTGTTGGATACTCTATGGTTAGCAAAGCCTTTAGGGTATATAACTTGAGAACCAAGAAGATTGAAGAAAATCTGCATGTTGAGTTTCTTGAAAATAAACCAAATATTGTAGGTGCAGGTCCAGAATGGCTGTTTGACCTTAAGACTTTAACCCATACTATGAATTATGTACCTATTGTTACAGGTACATACACTAATGATTTTGCAGGTTCAGAAGAGTTTGTTGATGATGATGAACCAAGCAAAGATTCTGAGGATGATCAAGATCACATTGTTATGCCACTTTGGGACTTTGTAGGTGATGACCCTGCTTCAAAGCATGGAGATCCACAACCTTCCAAGGATGCTGAAAAAGAAGGTGATGCACATATACCCACTGTTGTAAATGTGGATACTCAGAACAAAGACATTCCTGAAAGCAATACAAAAGAAGTTCCCACTACTATACCAGAAGTTTCCATTGTTGTATCAAATGTGGAAATTCCTACTTCTGCTACTTAGGAATCACATGCTAATGATGTAGAAAACTCAAATATGCCTAGTACATATGATGTTCCTTACCCCAAGCAACCATTCACAACGTGCATCCACTTGATAATGTGATTAGAGATATACAATCTGGTGTGAAGACCAGAAAACAGACAGATGGCTGATCATCATGGATTTATCAGTGAAGTTTATGAATCAAAAAATCATGAAGACAAGAATGAATGTTTGTTTTTCTGTTTTCTGTCACAAATGGAACCTAAGGATGTGTATAAGGCACTGGAAGACTCAAGTTGGGTTGAGGAAATGCTAGAGGAATTACTTCAGTTCAAGATTCAAAAAGTTTGGGTACTCTGTGATTTGCCTAATGGGATGAAGGTTATTGGTACAAAGTGGGTTTTCAGGAACAAGAAAGATGAAAGAGGCATTGTCATCAGGAACAAGGCTATGCTAGTTACTCAAGGATACACTCAGGAGGAGGGTATTGACTATGAAGAAGTGTTTGCCCCAGTTACAAGGATTTAGGCTATCAGACTTTTTCTAGCCTGTGCATCTTTTATGGGCTTTACTGTCTATCAGATGGATGTCAAGAGTGCCTTTCTTTATGGGCAAATTAATGAGAAGGTATATGTTTAATAACCTCCAGGATTTGAAGATCCTGAACATCCAAATAAAGTTTATAAGGTGGTAAAAGCTCTTTATGGTTTACATCAAGCTCCAAGAAAGTGGTATCAAACCCTAGCTGCTTATCTTTTGAATAATGGGTTTCATAGAGGGAAAATTGACCAGACTTTGTTCATCAAGAAAGACAAGGATATCTTATTGGTCCAAGTATATGTTGATGATATTATTTTTGGTTCTACAAAGCAAGGTATGTGCAAAGAATTTGAGAAGCTGATGAAAGATGAGTTTCAGATGAGTTCTATGGGTGAACTCACTTTCTTTTTGGACTTCAAGTACAACAAAGAACAGATGGTATTTTTATCAGTCAAGACAAATACGTGACTGAAATACTAAGGAAGTTTCACTTTGCTGATGCAAAGCCTTCAAGCACACCTGCTGACAAGGATACTCATGAACTTTTGAAGGATAATAGTGGAGAAGCAGTTGATGTACATTCTTATAGATCAATGATTGGAACCTTGATGTATCTCACTTCATCAAGACCAGACATCATGTTTGCAGTATGTGCTTGTGCAAGGTTTCAGGTCACTCCAAAGACATCTCATTTGACTGATGTGAAGAAGATTTTCAGATATCTTAAAGCATATCCTAATTTAGGATTATGGTATCCAAGAGAATCTCCTATGGAATTGGTCACTTACTCAGATAGTGATTATGCTGGTGCTAGCTTGGATAGAAAATCAACCACAGGAGGATGCCAATTTCTAGGATGTAGGTTGGTTTCATGGCAGTGTAAGAAGTAGACAATGGTAGCTACTTCCTCAACTGAAGCAGAGTATGTGGCTGCTGTAAGTTGTTGTACTCAAGTATTATGGCTTCAAAACCAACTACTTGACTATGGGTACAATTTTATGAATACCATTATCTATATTAACAATAGCAGCATTATTTACATAACTAAAAATCCTATGCAACACACTAAAACTATGCACATTGAAATTAGACATCATTTTATAAGAAATTGTTATGAGAAAAAGTTAATTCAAGTTGTCAAAATTCATACTGATGACAACTATGCTGATTTATTAACAAAAGGTCTTGATATGGGAAGGTTTCAATACTTGGTAACAGGTGTTGGCATGCTTAACCCTTAAAACACTAATGTCTAAGTGTTTCAGTTGAGTGTAGGATTTTTGTACTGCTAGTTGTATAAACTACTTTGTATAGTTTGTACTGGTTGTGTCATAGTTAGTCATTTGTGATCACTGGTTTAAAGGAAATAATTTGGTTTGTATTTTTGTGGTTTTGGACTAAATAATGCAGGTGAATACGCAAATTTGGTTGGATTTGATTATATGACGTGTGTATCTGAGACACACCACAAATGGTTATTGGTTCACCATGTCTAATCCACATAAGAACCAACTAGTCCAGAGCAAACGGCTACTGGTAAAGACTTCTCAAATCCGTTTATGGTTGATAGTTTACCAAAAACTATATGGTTATCAACTCACCATACTTAACAGTTAAGTGTTGGCTAGTCCATAAAAAACGGCTCATGGTAAAGACATATCAAATCCGTTGATAGCTGATAGTTTGCCAAAAACTATGATAGAGCAGTCTATTTTTAAAACTTATTTTATTCCCACTGCTCTTAGAAATTTTTGTGAAAAAGTTTCCACTACTAGTTCACAGTTTCCACTGTTTATGAATATATTTCCACTGTTGAACTAGCCGTTGCAACTGTTGTGTCAGTAACTAAATTTTAATCTAGCCGTTAAGTTTAACCGATTTTCTAGGGATTTATTAATGGGAATTATCTTTTCTTATTTACTTTTATTCTTTACCAAAGATTATTTGTTACTTAAGATAAATTCTCAAACGCGTATTGCTCTCAAACCCTAGCAATGTAAATTCTTAACTCAATTGGCTTGTTATATTTTCAATTCATATTAATCCGGCCATACTTTTGTTATACAAATCTTCCTATCATGGCTGGTTTGGTGTTTGTTGATGCACATAATCAGGTTGCTTATATGGAGAAAACATAGGTCAAAGACGGACCTATTTTTCATAAGATTGTGGATTTTCTGAATGCTACACACATCAGGTATGCTTTAACTATTAATCCCACAATCTATGTCTCCCATATCAAAAAGTTTTGACGGACTGTTACTGCCACAACTATTGAAGATGGGGACACACATGAATCTGTTGCTGCACTCAGGGCAACAGTGGATGGGGTAACTATTGATGTTACTGAGTCATGCTTGAGGAGAATTCTCAAATTGGATGATGTAGGTGGTCTTATCACTTTACCTAATCCGGAAATTTTAAAATATATCTCTGATATGGGTTATGATACATCCAATCAAAAACTTACTTTTAAAAAGGGATGTTTCTCCCCACAATGGAGATTTTTCATTCATACTCTTCTACATTGCTTAAGTCCTAAACAAACTTCTTATGAGCAATTCAGTTCTACTATTGATATACCTCTTATTTGCTTAGCTACAAACAGGACTTTCAATTTTTCAAAGTTTATTTTTAACAATATGGTTAGCAATGTGAAGAGTAAATACAAGTTTTTAATGTATCCAAGATTTGTTCAACCTGTTTTACAATAACATCAGTTATTACCTCACAAAAACATTTATCCTACTCCTTGCCTACAACAGAAAGTTTTTCAAAATATGACACAGGCAACTAGTGGTTATAATGGGGTAATAATTGCACTTTTTCCACAAATGCTTGCTTTAATTACTTAGGTACAGGGTGAAAGGCCAGAAAACACAACTGAGCCTGAACACATACCCCCAATCACAGTTCCATCTACCTCTCATACACCACCAGCTACTCACACTTATAGGAGGAGGAGTAAACAGCCAACTCCCCCATCACAACACTACATGTACCTGAACCTTTTGGTGTAGGTACAAGCAGTGGTGGTTTAGGAGTACTTCCTAGTCCAACTAGGGAGGAAACTGGGCCAATGTCCCATGATGCACCTCTCCCAGCAGGTAACACAGCTGGAAGTGCTGATGGCAGTGGTAACTTACATGAATTGATGGACAGATGTACCACATTGGAAGCCAAGGTTCAATCACTGGAAGATGAGCTCAAGAAAACTAAGCAACTTTACAAGAATGATCTCTCAGAGATTCTGAAGCAGATGCATACTATGCAAGAAGAGATCAACACACTTAATACAAAGAAGGTTGCTCATCTTGTAGTTTCTTCTCCATCCTCAAGACATGATGGTGATTCTGATGCATCAAGTGATGATATGGGTGATTCTCCCAAACAGGGGAGGAAAACAGATGCTAGAACTGAGGGAAGGAAACTGGATTTTGAACAAGGGATTGAAGATGTTGGAGGACTTAAAGGTTTTAAAGGTTTTGATGAGCCAATGGATGCACATGTTTCAGAAGATCAAGAAACAGAGGAATTGGATCAACAACAACAATCAGAAGAAATGGCTCAAGATGTTCCAACAGAAATCATTGATTTAGATGCTCAGACTATACCAGAAGAATTCTTGGACACAACATCAAGTCAACCAAAGGTACAAGTAGAAGGAAATGCTGCATCAACTCCACAAGCAGTTGAAACTTTAGGAGGTACTGCTTTTATACATGAAGAAGAAACAACTAATGTAGAATATGAAAGAAGGAGAAAAGAAAAGGGTAAAGTTCCTTCTATTGAAGAGTCAACTAAGCAACCAAGAAAGGTTAAACCAAGAACTCAAGCTCAGATTGATTTGGATGCTGAAGTGGCTAGGAAATTTGAAGAAGATGAGATAGCAAGGTTTATGGAACAACAAAGAATTCAGAAGGAGTTCATAGAACCTACAGAGATAGTTCCCATTCCAAACATTTCAAGTGCTTATCAGCCAACTGAAGAAGAGATTGAACATATTATTAATACATATCCAGAAGTCAAGAAGAAAGCTATTGAGCTTATTGCTGATCAAAGCCTTATAGCTGAACAAATGTCAGCTCAACTAGCTGATTTTATTATGATGAAGAATGATCAAGCTCTCAATGTTATGATTAGTTCAATCAAGAAGAATAAAAAGAAGAAAAGACAAGCATCCAAGATTCAAGTTATTGCTGGAATGAAGAAATATTTATGTCACATAGCAGGATGGAAGATGTCTCGGCTCAAAGGAAAATCCCATGATGAAATTGAAGGATTGTACTATAGGGCTTACAGAAGAGATAAAGATTTTATTCCAATGGATTCAGAAGAAGAAGCCAGAAGATATAAAAGATCACGTACAACCATTGAATCCAAAGCTGCTAAGAAGTCTAAGACTCAAGAGTCATCTCAATCAAAGGAAGATGATGTCAAGTTAACAGAAGAGTAGTTTTTAGGGATGATTTATATTGAACCAGAAGTGTTGGATGTAGAACCTCTACAATCAAAGCACCCTATTGTTGGATGGGAGATTTATTCTGATGACTTTGGGGATGCTTGGCAGATAATCAGAATTGGAGGTGTTATGAGTATCTGCAGAGATTTTGAAGGCCTTGTCAGATCACGTGACAGGGAAGATTTGGATACTTTGTGGAAGATAGTTCAAGATAAGTTCAAGAAAGATGAACTCTTTGAAGTAAAAGCCAAGGAATTATGGGTTCACTTCAAAATATTATATGAACCTAATCCAAGTGACAGATATTGGAGATTTGAAGCAGACAATCTAACTACCTAGTGGAAATTTTATGACTCAAGTGCAGTACATCATGTTTCTACACAAGCTGGTGTTGATGCACTTATGTTAGCAGAGAAAGAATATCCTTTGAGAGCAGGAATTCTCACTGTTATGATATTTGTAAAGCTAAGATGCTGGGAAAGGACAAAGTTGATTGAAGATTTGCTACAAAGAATCTATGATCAAAGTGTAAGGGCTGATAAAGAGTTAAGGAGAAGAAGATAGGTGTTTGGAAGAATCCCCCATGAAGAAGGTTGATTCCAAGAAACTTAGTGATTTGCACAGAAATCATAAGTTTAGGGGAGGATTGTTGGGAATAATACTAACAGTTACAACTATCAGGCATGGAAGAAGACACTGCTGCAAGAATTCACTAGCAGTGGAAACTACATTACCACTGCTAGTACATATACTTACCACTGCTTATTAGTTAACTGTCTTATGTATTCGTGTATTAGATAAGTATAGAAAAGATCTTGTGAATATCTTATTAAGTTAGAGATATACTTATCTTGTAAAGGACTCCTTGTCCTATAAAAGGAGGTCCTAGGTTTAGGTTTTATACACGTATCAATTTCAAAAGCTTCAAGGTGTAACCCTAGTGATAACTAAGATCACTCATATTATTCTTAATAATATTGAAGCTACAAGTTTGGTTAATCCATGTGTTCTTACTGTTTCATTCATATACAAACCATACACATTACTCAAACATATCTTCTAAGTACTTTGTGGTAAATTCCGCGTGCTACAAAGTATATACTCAAAGTATCTATCTAACACAAGGCGTGTGTTTAGATCCTCATCATGAGTCTTATGAGTCTTTTTACCTGATTACTTGTAAAATTAACATATGTACCTGATTATTTTTTGGATTAAAGTGTCCTGACAAACTTTTGGATTAATATATGTACTTGCAATTCTATATGCAACAATTTCTACCAAACTTGAGAACCATCAACCTTACATCAATGATGGGTCTAATCACAACACCGGATTTAAAAGGACTTCCAAATCTTGAAAGAATAGTGATTTGTCGATGTCCGCATTTAGAGGAGATTCATCCATCTGTTGGATACTTGGAAAGGCTGGTTTTCTTGGAGATATTTTCTTGTGACAATCTTAAAATATTTCCACCCATTACCAGTTCAAAGAAACTGGAGACTCTTAAGATTAGAAGTTGCCCAAAACTCAATCGGGTCTTAGAGATCTAACAGATTCATCTGTATACGATAGGGAGAGAAGCTGTTGTTAACCATTTTATTACTAGTTTAACTCATTTTTTCAGCAAACTTGGTCTTGACTCTGAACTTAAGAAACAAGAAGATAAGGTTGCTATTGATAAAGAATGTGGTTAGAGGATCCTTTTTTACCTCACAACAATTTCATTCTCAAAGGGTTACAAGTAATTCACAAAGGCTTAACAAAATTGTAAATTAATTATTGTGAATTGGGAGATGACAACATAGGCTCTGTTGTTGGGGAGTTACCCAACTTACAAGAACTCAGTGTATCACGAAATAAGTTTTCACGGATAAATTTCAGCCTATTGCAACTTCCTCGGCTCAAATGACTCAACGTGTCAGGGTGCAAAAACCTTGTCGAATTGTTAGAGCTCCCAACAAATATAGATATTCTTAAAGCAGATTATTGTCGCTCACTTGAAACTATTGGCGATATTTCAAACTGTAAATATTTGTGGAAAGTCTCACTTAAGGATGCAGGCCCTATTGTTAGTGAGATGCTAGATTCCATACATCAGGTTCGGCTCTACCTTTCAACTTTCAGTCTCTATATAAACCTTTCAACTTTCAGTCTCTATATAAATCATCAATAGAGATAGAGTAATATAACTGATGACTAAAATTTGAAAGTGTTTTTTTCGTAGGTAAATACAATTGAAGACCACTTTATAAGTCTTGCTGTAACACCCCAACCCGTCAAGGGTAAAAATGTCACAATAATATGGTGTTACATCAGAACAAACAGAACAGATCAAAAGCGAAAGTCTTAAATAAATAACTTACTTTAAATGACTATGGTCAAAATCTTCAAGTCAACTCTACTCTCAATCCCTGAAAACTATCCCAAAGCCAACTTGAATACCTGCCGCGGTGAAAGAAATGCGGCTGAGCTTAAAAAGCCCAGTGAACAGATATATAACAAAATGAAACGAAAAATAAATGTTGAAGTACAAATGATATATTTTGGGAAAAACATATTTAGGTATAACAGATAATACGGAAATAAAAATGTGTAGGTTAGGTAAGGAATTTATACAATCATTTGTATAAACAGAATCAGAACCATAATAATACCATGAGCTCAGAACAGAACATATCATAAACATATCATAATCACCTAAGTGGAGTAGCTAGCTCTCAGAGTTGTGGAGGACGTGTATTGCACACACAGCCACATTCACTAGACAAATCATATTAGATCATATCATACCATATCATATCAGAAATATAAACAGATCTAGGATGCATCCATACGCCCCTTCCCAACATATACATTTTCAGCCAAACAAAGGGACATGGCAGAACATCACTCTACTGCCCTAGAGTCATGTCAGAGGTGTATCCCTGACACGGACATGGAACCCCCATGCCTAGTGAAGCTCATGTAATAAAATGGTTCATAATTAAAGGTCAAAACATAATTTTCATATTAGAAAGTTATATAGCAAAGTTTTCATGTCAAAAGTTCAAATCGGAGGTTTCAAAACAGAAAGTTCATAACAAAGGTTGTAATCATGAAGGAAACCTTAAGAGTAAGGTCATAATATCCGTACCTTAGCAAAGCAATGAGATCAAAGGAAAAATTCATAGAGAGGGAAAAGTTCACTTCTTCTTCAACTTATCTTCCTGAATTAAAGTTCATTTTTATCATTAATAACTTTATCTTAAATAAGCTTTCTCCTTTTAATCATCTTTCCATTTTTAGTAGCTTTCCATATTTAATAACTTTTCACATGAAAATTAAGTTAAATCTTTATATAAGTCATTATTATGGAATTAGGGTTTATTAGAACCAAATTTTAATAATTTAGGGTTTAAAATGTCAACTTTCCATAAATTAGGGTTTTATATGTAATTATTCCAAAATTAAGGTCTAAAGTGTAAATATTACATTTTCCACATTTTATACAAATAACCCATAAGTTTTCCATATTTACAATTTCAACCCATTAATTTTATTTATGTTACAAATTAAACCTTTTAATTAAATAAATTACAAGTTTATCCTTATAATATTCATATTTACACATTAAGCCTTTAATTATCCAAATTTACACCTAACAAACCTTTGATATCAAATTATACTAACAGCCCTTAACTTTCATAAATTACAAGTTTAACCCTTTAATTAAAAGAAATACAATTTATACCTTTTTAATTATAGAAATTACAAATAAATCATTTTAATTACCAAATTACACCTTTAGTCCCTCAATTAATTTATATACCAATTATACCTCTGGTTTTCATAATTCACATAATGGTCCCTCTATTCTTAATTAATTCAATTTGGATATATATATATATATATATATATATATATATATATATATATATATATATATATATATATATATATATATAATTACATAATTTAACCTTTAATCCTTTTAGTTGCAAAATTTACATATAACACCCTCATATTATATTTTCCTCAACTCACCCCTCATCTAATACATCTTATAAAAATAACCCACATGTTTACAAAATTACAAAACACACCCTTATATTTAATAATACATAATCGGTTTTAATTAAAAACCACCAAACCTTAACCCTAAGTTACCCAATCATTACTAACATTAATTACAACCTTAAAACACCATTAATGATCAGATTCCATATCAAAAACCCTAACCCTAACCCTAATTCTATTTCTTTTCTTTTATTTTCTTTTTATTTAATAAACCGATTATAAAATAAACTCCATACAATTATTCTAAGCTTAAAAATTTACAAAACATATTTTTATAATGTTCTAATATCTGTAAAGAACCAGAATAAATTATATATATAGCTCACAAAATTCTTATATAATCGATTTAGGGTTTTAGTCAATTTAGGGTTTATGGTTTCCATAAATTCGTACGAGCTACAAAGCATGCATGATTTGATTCTACTATTTTCTACAGAACATATATGATATATAGAGTTATAGAAAAATACCAGAATGATTTTAGAACATGTGGATTAAAGCAGAATAATTCTTCTTCTCGGTTAGCTTAAATTGACACAAACAAAACTCCTAAGCTCAAACAATCGAATCCACAGCCTTTTCAATATTTTTCTAATCTTCTTAAGATTAAAACACGTTTAAGAAAAATAGGAGATAGCTCCAGAAAATTGTAATCGAATGTGAGGGATTTTGGAGGTGTGTCGACTTTTAGTTAAATTTGGTTTTAGGTTTTTAAAATTATAAAACGTGTATGTGTATATATATGACAATATAATACTTATCTTGGGCTGGATTATTATGGAATAAAGTTAAATAAAATATTATACAAGTTTCCTTTAGTATTTAGGATTGATTTTCATTATATATATATATATATATATATATATATATATATATATATATATATATATATATATATATATATATATATATAATTACTTAAAATCGACTATAATGTAAATATATGAAAGAAAATATTTTTTTACAAAAGTGACCAATCTTATTCATACATAATTTATTATGATCATATGTTGCCAAATTCAAAATTTCTAGGGCTTATTTGGTATTAATTATGTATTTATTAATGATTTTCTAAACGTAAGGGCAATTTGGTAATTTTCTATTGTTTTAGATTTTCAGGTATTACAACTTCTTCCCGTCTAAAAAGAAATTTCTGTCCTCAGAAATTGAATAAACAGAACAGACGAAAACGGATCGGATTGAAGAAATTGCAAGAACAGAATGAACACAGAATCTTTCAGTTATAGAAATAACCTTAATTTAGAATAACCTTTCTAACAGATTCTAACAGACAGATAGATCTTCCTTATCAGAATTCATAACTTCATATCTTATTTAAAACAAATCATAATTCAGTTCATCGAATGCGTACTAGCAACAGATAACTAATATCAGAAAACAAATTGAGTGTGGAAATTCAGACGATAGGAAACTCTATAATGAGTTTTAAATTTCTTAACGGATGAACAATGATCAACAAACTTACGATGAGAATTTGAACTTATTCAGATATCTAACAAAGAAAACAGAACACAGATGAGTAGAAGAAATCCTAAAGTCTCACTTATCACGGATTATTCAACTAGCAGAAATCTAATGCTCCTCAATCACTTCCCAAGATATCATATGCTCACAATGATAGTACGTTATATGATGGAAATATTATCACGTTGGCCAGGCGTCATAATATTTGCATTATATAAATATACCTTCATGGCGACCATAGTTTATCTCAAGTCGTGAATAAAATAACCTAATGGTAACCTAACAATTTTTCTCTTCTTCCCAAGATTTAGCAGAATCAATTATCATCAATAAGATTGAACGGAAAACAAAACGTATCAAAAAAATATCCTAAATCTAACAGATCTATCTTATTAGAGCACCAATACTTTCAAATTCACCAAAATGCTCATAACCATCAACTTAACGAACATACGCAGAATTATCATAATAATAAACTTCCAAAAGAGAACTTAATAGTCTAATGATTTAATCACACCAGTGTCAATCTTCCTCATTATCAAATGATGTCCTAATCATTGCTAATGGAAAGAACCTAGGAAATCAATCTATACCTAACTATTGTCAAAATTATAACCTTCCAAAGAAAACCCTTAATAAGCATAATTGCATTATCATAATGGAGTGAACAATTTCCTATATTCGTGACTAATAACCTCCAGATCACTCATAGGAATAGAAAAGGTTCATGGAAAATCAAATAGTGTCAAAACTTAATATGCCTAACATAAGCAGAAAAATTCATAGAAGATGTCAAACACTTAAAATTGTAATAATCTTCTGAATGGCCAAACTGAATATCAGAGACAGGGATCAGAATTAGAAAAGGAAACTTAAATAGTGTGAGGCTTAATCATGTAGTTCTCAAAACATTCTGAACTTACTTGTTTACTAAACTTTAAGTTGTGCATAACTTTCTAACCTCGGAAATAATAATCTTATCGGCTTATCTAAAGGCAAAGACATGAGTCAGAGTGATGCGGAAACGATGCTACTTAAACCAATATCTTAATCTACCCAATCCTCACCAGTCATGACTTAAGTTCATATAAAGGAGTCCTAAAGCAAATCCTCAAAGATTGTTTTATAACTCCTATGGTGCAAAACTTAAATGCCTAATACTCACAAGTCATAGCCTAAGCTCTACGGAATATTAATCCGCTGATCCAACCTGTTTCTGATACCATAAATTGTAACACCCCAACCCGTCAAGGGCAAAAATGTCACAATAATATGGTGTTATATCAGAACAAACAGTACAGATCAAAACCAAAAGTCTTAAGTAAATAACTTACTTTAAATGACTATGGTCAAAATCTTCAAGTCAACTCTACTCTCAATCCCAGAAAACTATCCCAAAGATAACTTGAATACCTGCCGCGGTGAAAGAAATGCGGCTGAGCTTAAAAAGCCCAGTGAACAAATATATAACAAAATGAAAAGAAAATTAAATGCTGAAGTACAAATGATATATTTTGGGAAAAACATATTTAGGTATAACAGATAATACAAAAATAAAAATGTGTAGGTTAGGTAAGGAATTCATACCGTCACCTGTATAAACGGAATCAGAACCATAATAATACCATGAGCTCAGAACAGAACATATCATAAACATATCATAATCACCTACGTGGAGTAGCTAGCTCCCAGAATTGTGAAGGACGTGTGTTGCACACACAGCCACATTCACCAGACAAATCATATCATATCATATCATACCATATCATATCAGAAGCATAAACAGATCTAGGATGTATCCATACGCCCCTTCCCAACATATACATTTGCAGCCAAACCAAGGGACGTGGCAAAACATCACTCTACTGCCCTAGAGTCATGTCAGAGGTGCATCCCTGACACGGACATGGAACCCCCATGCCTAGTGAAGCTAATGTAATCAAAAGGTTCATATTTAAAGGTCAAAACATAATTTTCATATTAGAAAGTTATATAGCAAAGTTTTCATGTCAAAAGTTCAAATAAGAGGTTTCAAAACAGAAAGTTCGTAACAAATGTTGTAATCACAAAGGAAACCTTAAGAGTAAGGTTAGAATATCTGTACCTTAGCAAAGCAATGAGATCAAAGGAAAAATTCATAGAGAGGGAAAAGTTCACTTCTTTTTCAACTTATCTTCCTGAATTCAATTTCATTTTTATCATTAATAACTTTATCTTAGATAAGCTTTCTCCTTTTAATCAACTTTCCATTTTTAGTAGCTTTCTATATTTAATAACTTTTCACACGAGAATTAAGTTAAATCTTTAAATAAGTCATTATTATGGAATTAGGGTTTATTAGAACCAAATTCTGATAATTTAGGGTTTAAAATGTCAACTTTCCATAAATTAGGGTTTTATATGTAATTATTCCAAAATTAAGGTCTAAAGTGTGAATATTACATTTTCCACATTTTATACAAATAACCCATAAGTTTTCCATATTTACAATTTCAACCCTTTAATTTTATTTATGTTACAAATTAAACCTATTAATTAAATAAATTACAAGTTTATCCTTATAATATTCATATTTACGCATTAAGCCTTTAATTATCCAAATTTACACCTAACAACCCTTTGATATCAAATTATACTAACAGCCCTTAACTTTCATAAATTACAAGTTTAACCCTTTAATTAAAAGAAATACAATTTATACCTTCTTAATTATAGAAATTACAAATAAATCATTTTAATTACCAAACTTACATCTTTAGTACCTCAATTAATTTATATACCAATTAACCCTATGGTTTTCATAATTTACATAATGGTCCTTCTATTATTAATTAATTCAATTTGGATTTATATATATATATATATATATATATATATATATATATATATATATATATATATATATATATATATATATATATATATAATTACATAATTTACCTTTAATCCTTTTAGTTTCAAAATTTACATATAACACCCTCATATTATACTTTCCTCAACTCACCCCTGATCTAATACATCTTATAAAAATAACCCACATGTTTACAAAATTACAAAACGCACCCTTATATTTTATAATACATAATCAGTTTTAATTAAAAACCGCCAAACCCTAACCCTAAGTTACCCAATCATTACTAACATTAATTAAAACCTTAAAACACCATTAATGATTAGATTCCATATCAAAAACCCTAACCCTAATTCTATTTCTTTTCTTTTATTTTCTTTTTATTTAATAAACCGATTATAAAATAAACTTGGGGTGAGCATGGGGCGGGGTGGGGCGGTTTTATAGTAAAGCCAAAAACCGAATCGTATATTTCGGTTTTTGAAAACTACAAACCATTTGATTTCTGTTTTTTCGGTTCGGTTTTTCGGTTTTTGACATCGAATCAGTTCGGTTTTGGTTTTTGTTCGGTTTTTTCTTACTTGAAAACAAGCAAGTTTTAATTTTATATAAAGTTTACGATTCCAAGTTTCAAGCAAAAATATTTAAACAAATATCAACAATTGCATAATATCCGGCAATCCTAAGCTTCGAAAAATGTACAAAACCACCAAACATTTTCTAAAATATAAAATGTTGGTCTTTGCGGCTTTACACTTTTCGTTTTGCAAAAACATTCAAAGAACACTATTGTTCGAAAACAAATATATAGCATCTATAAATATAACAAATTTGAATGTATAGATAATAAACAACACTATTTTTTTAATAGATAAAGTTGTATACTCAAATCTTTAAAATTAAATTGCAAATTTCTTATATAGATAAAATCATATAAAAGCATATATAAAGGTGGGGCGGGGCGGTTTTTTCGGTTCGGTTTTTCTTATGAAACCAAAAACCACCCCAAACATTCGGTTTTTATAAAATTCAAAACCACCACCATCGGTTTGTCAAATGGGGCGGTTTTTTCGGTTCGGCTTTTTCGGTTTCGATTCGGTTTTTCAGTTTTTGTGCTCACCCCTAAAATAAACTTCTTACAATTATTCTAAGCTTCAAAATTTACAAAACCTATTTTTATAATGTTCTAATATCTATAAAGAACAAGAATAAATTATATATATACATAGCTTACAAAATTTTTATATAATCGATTTAGGGTTTTAGTCAATTTAGGGTTTATGGTTTCCATAAATTTGTACGAGCTGCAAAGCATGCATGATTTGATTCTACTATTTTCTACAGATCATATATGATATATAGAGTTATAGAAAAAAATACTAGAATGATTTTAGAACGTGTGGATTAAAGCAGAATAATTCTTCTTCTCGGTTAGCTTAAATCGACACCAACAAAACTCCTAAGCTCAAACAGTCAACCCACAGCCTTTCCAATATTTTTATAGTCTTCTTAAGATTAAAATATGTTTAATAAAAATAGGAGAGAGCTCCAGAAAATTGTAATCGAATGTGAGGGATTTTAGAGGTGTGTTGACTTTTAATTAAAGTTGGTTTTAGGTTTTTAAAATTAAAAAATGTGTATGTGTATATATATGACAATATAATACTTATCTTGGTCTGGATTATTATGGAATAAAGTTAAATAAAATATTATACAAGTTTCCTTTAGTATTTAGGATTGATTTTCATTATATATATACATACATATATATATATATATATATATATATATATATATATATATATATATATATATATATATATATATATATATATATACATATGTATATATATACATATGTATATATATATATATACATATGTATATATATATATACATATGTATATATATATACATATATATATGTATATAATTACTTAAAATCGACTATAATGTAAATTTATGAAAGAAAATATTTTTCTTTTACAAAAGTGACCAATCTTATTTATACATAATTTATTATGATCATATGTTGCCAAATTCAAAATTTCTAGGGCTTATTTGGTATTAATTAAGTATTTATTAATGATTTTCTAAACTTAAGGGCAATTTGGTAATTTTGCATTGTTTTAGATTTTCAGGTATTACACTTGCCCTTCGAGCATGTTAGTTTTATGGACTAAATATTTAAAGTGTATGTCTAGAATCGAAGCCGAGACCACGGGATTGCACACATTATGAATGAGAATTAATGATCAATAATTAATATATATATATATATATATATATATATATATATATATATATATATATATATATATATATATATATATATATATATATATATATATAACGTTATATTTAATTATTTAAACACAAAATAAAGTCTAACGGTCGTTAGTAGTTAACGGGAATTGGCTAACTATCGTTAAACATTAAAAGAGAAGGACTTAAGTGAATTTTGGATGTCGAGAAGCTTCCGGAACCCCCTCTAATGGTGTGGCCGGTTATGGATAGGATTAGGAAGCCCAATCCTTATCCAAATTGTACACCAAGTTTGCTCTAGTATATAAACAAGGCTAGGGTTATTTGTTTTTCACTCTTGTGCACACACAAAACCCTAAAAGCTTTTGTCTTCTCTTTTATTTGTTAAACCAATCGTCCAACACCCTCTTTAAGGGTTTGAACGATTTTTTGTTAAGCAAAAACAAGTGTGTTTGTTTGATCTAGCAATCACTTAAATTCGATATTAATTCGTGTATACAAGAACGTGGTAATTACTCACTATAGTAATTATCTTGGATCGAATAACAAAAATATAAGGGGTTATTCATTGATCCTTTATAAACCCTAATTAGGGTTCATCCAATTAAAGAATAAATAAAGATTGATTCTTGTTCTTGCTAGAAACAAAAGGTATGTTACTTATTTATTATTCGGTTGATTTATTATATGTTAATATGATCCTTAGTTTCCGCATGTGTACTTGATGCAAGTAGTTTAATTATATAACATGTAATTAACTACCGAAACACATAAAAAACGAATCTTTATTGTTTTTTGTTAGGAATACAAATATTCCTATAAAAGACTCGGTCACCTAAATGTTGTAATAGCATTAAGATAGCTCGTAGTTAGTTTATTATTTAGTTAGAATTAGTTTAAGTAACATTGTGGAAGAAGGACGGGTCTTTACCCACTGTATGCCCGATCCACAGCCCGAGTGTAGGCGTTTTTCTTTCTTTGTATAAATACCCCTCTCCCACCAAGGGAGAGGGTTGGACCTTTCTTTCATGCAATCTAACATTTCATCTTTTCTTTCTCTCTCTAAAGGCTCCCAACTTTCTCTCTAGTCTCTCTCTAATTCCTTCTTATTCCTTCTTATAATTCGATCCATATAACCACAAGAAACCATACGTGTTTATGATTATGTTTATCCTACAATTGGTATCAAGAGCCAAGGTTTCATCTTAGGGCCTTGTAGAATCGGATTTGGTGTGGTTTTTGTAAGTTTGAAGAGTTTTTTTTTAAAACATCATGGTTTGATCTTTCTAGTGTTATTTGATATGTTATGGGTGTACTTTTGTGATCATTGGTGTTAGTACTACATTGTTTTTCAGTTGGTTATGCTATTTCAAACGTTTATTTGAAGTTGGGATTGATTTTGGGACGTTTGCTTGGTTGCGGTTTGCTATTCTGTTTCATTTCTTTGTAGCGGTTTGCTACTGAATCTTGTGTTTTTCTTGGTAGCGAGTACTATATTGGGTATAAAGACAAAACGCAAGATAGTGACTGTTTTGGACTGTTGTGACTAGCGACTAGTGTTAGCGGTTTGGGGTTAGCGATTAGTTATTTGCGGTTTACTCCTGCGGTTTACGTTTCTCTGCGTTTACTTATTTTTGTGTTTAACTCACCTTGCGGTTTGCCGAGAATAGCGTTTATCTCACTAGCGATTATTTCACCCTGCGGTTTGCTCCTTCTTGCAGTTACCTTGCCTGGTCTAGCGTTTAACTCATCACTGCATTTATCTCTGAATTGCGGTTACCTTAACTTAGCGGTTTGCTTCTTTTTAGCGAGTTTCTCTACTTTGTTGGCAATTAACTAAGTGGTGAGGTTCTTGTGATAGGTTAATCATTTGCATTTGGTGAATTGTTGTAACTTAAGTCGTTTCGATTAATCTGATTGTAATCTGACGTTGTGAGTTAATTCTTATGACTTGACTAATTTCAATTGGATATATTGTAACTTGAATTGTCGCAACTTGACACTTAGTGCAAACTGTGACTCATCCAGTATCTCTCTCTAAGTTTAACTTGCTAAGTATATCTTCCGGTTTCTGTTGTTGACTTTGTAAAATCCCGGGAAAGAATCGATTTCTCGGTTTAAGTCACAAGAGTTGTAAAAACCCGTTTGAAGATTTTGTTATGGCAACTGTTTCAGATGACATTCAAGCTGCAGGGTCCGATACCCGACCTCCTATGCTAGATAGGACTGATTATGAATCGTGGGCACAAAGAATCAGACTTTATTGCCTGGGTAAAGAAAATGGTGAGAACATTCTGCGATCAATTGATGAAGGTCCTATACAGATGGGTACAACCAGAGATGTTATCTCCATAACTGAGGATGGATCTGTCACCCATGGAATTGACAGACCACGTACTTACAATGACCTCAGTGATGCTGTAAAGAAGCATTATGATGCAGATATTCGAGCCTCCAACATTGTGATACAAGGGTTACCCAAAGATGTGTACAAGCTAATCAACTTCAACACTGATGCTAAAGCTATTTGGGACAATGTCAAAATGCTTCTGTCTGGATCGGAGCTGACCAAAGAAGACTGTGAGACTCAGTTGTATGATGAGTTTGAGCATTTCAAAATGAATCCTGGTGAAAACATTACCGACTACTATGTCAGATTTCACAAGTTGGTTAATGACATGAGAATGATCCGAATGACAATGCCTAACATCCAACTCAATTCTAAGTTTGTTAACAACATGTCACCTGAGTGGGATCGTTTTGTTACTGCAATAAAGCTCAACAAATGATTGAGAAATACAAACTATGAACAGTTGTTTGCATACTTACAACAACATGAGAAGCATGCAGCTTTTGATCGACAATTAAGAGAGAAGCTCAATTCAACTGCTACCAATGACTCACTTGCATTCATGACTAGTATGTTGCCAACTACTCAACCTGTGTCATCAGTGGATCACTCATCTCTACAGTCACCTGCTGCCATGAATACCCATCTCGACTCAGGGTATTCTCATACTGACAAGATGATTGACAACCTTTCCAACCAAGTGTCTCTACTTGTTCAACACTTCAGAGCTGCACTTCCACTAACCAACAATCAACTCAGAGCTTCCTTAAATCCACGTAATCAGGCTGCTGTGGAAGATGGAAGAGTGATGGTGCAGAATGTTCAGGGTAGACAAAATGTGAATCAAAGGAATGCTGCACGGGGTAACTTGCAGAACAGGGTTGGAAATGTGAATCAGGGACAAGGAAGGCAACCAAAATGTTACAACTGTGGGGGTTTAGGTCACATCGCCAGGAACTGCACTCAGCCAAAGCGTCCTTAGAACTCAGACTACTTCAAAGACAAAATGTTGCTCATGCAAGCTCAAGAGAATGGAGTTATTCTAAATGCGGAAGAATTGGCTTTTATTGTTGGGGATGATGGTAAGACGTTTGATGATGATGTGGATGAACAACCTGTTAAGGACTTAGCTCTTAATGATCCAAACATCTTCCAAGCTGAAGATTGTGATGCCTTTGACTCAGACGTTGATGACGAACCCACTGCTCAGACAATCTTCATGGCCAATCTATCATCTGTTGTCTCACCATCCCAACAATCTGGTCCCTACAAATCATCCATCATATCTGAGGTACTAAAGTTATATGATGAATGTGTAGTTAATAATGAACAAAATACCTTCAACAATATACGGCAAAATAATGTTGATGAACCAAATGTGACTAAATTGGAAAACATTAATGTTTTTCCAAATGAACAACATTCGGATCACAATAGTGATTCTGACGTATCTTGTGGAATGTCTTCTGTTCTATGTGATAATGATGTGATTCATGAACAAAAGATATATAACGAAGAACAATAAACAAACGTTGCAGAATTAGATATTGCTAATATGGGAAATTGCAATTTTGTCCCATATGAACAATATGTAAAGCACAACGTCGGCCCTGTTGTTTCTAGTGATATATCCACTGTTGATGAAAATGTGTGTGAACTTGATGAATACACTGCTATTGCACCCGATGACACTCTGACCACTAGGATTAATATTCTTAAGGATCAAGTTAGGTGTTATGAACAACGTGCAAAATTTGAGCAAACCGAACGTGAACAAAAAATGGATTGGCAAATGCAAGCATACATAACTGAACAAAACTTAAAGGTAAAGGCCTTTAAACAAGAGATAAAATCTGTTCAAAATCAACTTGATCGTGCAGTTAAGGAAAAATAGGAAATTCAGGATAGTTTAAATGTTCTAAAAAGTGAATTTCAGGAAAAGGAAACTAAACTGTTAAATGAATTTTCCAACCTTAAGCAGTTGAAAAACAAACTTGAAAACAAGTTGTACATCCAATGCCAAACCAGTCAAACAGCTCAAATGATTGAAAAGCACATTAAACTGCGGGATAAGCATAGTGATAAGGATTTAGGGATGCCTAAAACAAACTTCCTTAAGAGCGTTAGAGCCTCTCAACCTGCCCTCTATGATGCTAAGGTTATGCTTACACCCAATCATGACCCTCCAAATAGTGGATGATCTTGAGTCTGCCAATAGAGAGAGATTTGATAATAAAATGAAGGATCCCAAGTGCATTAAACACCGTGTCATTGTTAAGCCCCATGATTATTATGAACAAAACCGAGTGACTGTTTTTGCACCTCAAACTAAGTTAACACCAGAACAAGTATTTTGTCCATTAGATGTTGAGAAAATAAAAGCTAATGAACTTAAGGCCAAGATTCCTCAAAAGCTTGCTTCCCTAACGGTGTATCCCCCCAATACACCAATGTACTTAGTTCAGTTGTCACTTCACACGCAATGTAAAACTCTTATTGGCATATATGTCCTTTGTTAAATGTTCATTGATTTTGATAAGACATGCAAAAAGAGAATCACGCCAACGGGAATTACTGAGGGTGAAAGGGGATTTGAGCTTACAAAAGAGTGTTACTTAACTGAAGTTATTCCATTTTTTAAACTTATCAAAGAACACTTTGAGCGCTTGCAAAAATCCCTTGAAATTGAAGTGAAAGAGATGAAAGAAGTGTTTTAAAATGTGGAAAACGAAGGAAAAAAAATTGCAATTGATCTTAAATGCAGTGAAATTAAGAGGAAAAATATTCTCATCATGAATGAGAATTCGATTGCTAAATGTATTGCACAGGATGTATTTTATACTGCTACTGATTCTACATTATCTGCCTGCCAATTTCATGAGATGTCTATTGCATTGAATGTTTTCCAGAATCGTGTTGTTGAGCTTGAGGGGGAGAATTTAAAATTGCGTGAGAAAATTCAAAACGATGACCATGATAACATGGTCAAGCATTTGTCAAAACTAGAGGTTGATAATCTTAATTTGCAATTAAAGTGTCAACATTTAGAAGAAAGATTTAAAATCTCAAATGCCAAGACATCTTCGGATGCTCCTGAATTTGATGCATATTTTGAATTAGCCAAACGTGATGAAAAGATTCAAGCTCACACTAACATGATTCGGAAACTGAGGGTTCAAATTGCCCAATTGAAGTCAAACAACAGTGATGTGACTGGCACCCAAAAACCACAGTCTATAGATTCTCAGAATTTTAAATTTCAAGATTCCATCAATAAATTGCAACATGAAAATGATTGGTTTCGTGCTGAAAATTCGAAAGTTAAACAGCATTACAAAGAGTTATATGATTCAATTAAGATCACACGTGATAAAAACAATGAAAAGATAACTTCTTTGCTTAAAGAGATTGAGAATCTAAAGACTCTGGTGAAAGGGAAAATGCCAATCATCACTTGTGATAATATTGTCCAAAAGGTTTCTACTTGTAAGAAATATGCTTGTGATGTTGTGTATATTCCTCTTCCCCTTAGGAATAATAAGTTAGTTCATAGTGACTATCTTAAACATCTTAAGGAGTGCCTTGACTTACTTCGTGAAACCATTGAAGAGATAGGATAGCAAAACCACTTGATGATGCTATTGTAGGTGCCTGCTTTCTCACTACTAGATCTCAGGAACTCCTAGAATATGCTATTGGTACATGTCCTAAGATTGATAGCAAGCAATATAGGTCATCTGCATCATCCTCTATGTCAACAAACAAGCATGTTACCTTTTTTGAACCTTTGGAAACTTCAGATCCCAACACATCAAAACATGTTCAGCAACTGGAAGTGAAAAAGACTAAGGTTCCCATTACTCCTTCTACAGGAGTTAATAGTGTAACTAAAGCTATCAAGTCAAAACCTAGGTGTAATATGATGAATTATAGGACTTCTCTAGCTAAAAGTGTCCCTAAGACGAAAGTAGAAGACCACATGAGGAACCATAAGTCTGAGTTGAACAAAAGGAACCATAATTCAAATCCTAATTCACTTTGCAAAACATGTAATGAATGTTTAATTTTGAGTAATCATGATAAATGTGTTGAGAAATTTCTGAAGTCGTTTAACAAAACCCCAGTTAAGAAAATTTGGAGAGCTAAACAAATTAAGCAAATTTGGAAAGCAACAGGAAAACTGTTTGCAAATGTTGGTTATCAATGGAAGCCCACTGGAAGGAAATTCACTTTAGGATAACTGTGCCCTTTAACTAGGATATATTACTCTAAAGTAGTGCCTATTAAGGAATGGAAGCCAACTGGCAGAACTTTCCCTTTGGTGACTCAATGTCCTTTAACTAGGTCCATTGCATCGACTAGTGAAACTTCCACCATTGAAACAAATGAACCTAAGGTCTCAGTTGCTCCAGAATTTATTTGCTCTAACCAACTGGAACCCAACTTAAATTGGGGATCCGGCTCTCCAAACTCTCTTCTTTCGTCTGGTTTCAAATGTAGGTCGTACAGACCGTCCTTTGACATTTGGACTCAGGCTACTCATAACATACGAATAGGGATCGCTCACAGCTTAAGAATTTCGTGAATTTGTTTATCGGGACAGTTATAATTCGGGAACGACCATTTGTGGACAATTATAGGTTAATGAGACTCTGTATTTTGGTGACAGTATAATCTCTAGGGTATTCTACGTCAAAGGACTTGGTCATAATTTGCTTTCTGATTGGTGAATTCTGTGATTCGGATCTAGAAGTTGCTTTCAGTAAACATACATGCTTCTTTATAGAATTGGATGGTGTTGATCTTCTTAAAATCAGTCGTGGCACTAACTTGTACACCATCTCAATTTGAAGACATAATGCGGCCTTCTCCTTTTTGCTTGCAGTCCAAGGTCTCAAAGAACAAATCGTAGCTATGATACCAACGTTTAAATCACTTAAACTTTGGTACCATCAATGATGTTCGTCTTGTTCGGCTTGTCAACTGAGCAAAAGATCTTCGTTGTTCGGCTTGTCAACTGGGCAAAAGCAAAAGTATACCTTCAAACCCAAAACTGTCAACACCATCATGGAAGTTCTTCACACCCTTCACATGGATCTATGCGAACCAATGAAAATGCAAAGTATTAATGGGAATAAGTATGTTCTTGTGATAGTTGTCGACTATTCTCGGTTTACATGGGTGAAGTTTTTGAGAACCAAGGACGTGACTCCAGAGGTTATCATCAAACTCATTAAACAGCTGCAAGTATGACTCAACAAAACCGATACTTGATACATACTCTTCACAACAAATCTTCATATGAGCTGATGCATGGCATGAAACCGGATCTCTCCTTTATATGTGTGTTTGGTGCTTTAAGCTACCCTACATATGACAGTTAAGAGCTGGGATGATTAAAAGTTAAAGCTGATATTGGATTCTTCATAGGTTATGCTCCAGATCGTAAGGGATACCGAATCTACAACAAACAAACCCGATAAATCTTGGAAACCTTTCACGTTACATTCGTTGATCTGACTGAGCATATGGCTCCTGTACACATCAGAGCAGGACCCGCGTCTAAACTTTTGTCTCCTGAACCAATCAGTTCAGGTCTTGTACAGTATTCCACGCCTACAGTACTTTATGTACCTCCTAGAAGTAAGGATTTGAAGAGTTCAGTTTGATCCGATACATGATGAATACTTCGAGCAACCAACTGTTCACACTATTGTACCACTAGTTGCTGTAGCTCCTGTTCTGAACAATTCAAATGGTCCATCTATCTCTATCTCAATTAATCAAAGATGCACCATCTGCAAGACATTCACCCTCATCATCGAAACTTCAATCCTCTTCCGTACATCAAAGCACTGCAGTAGACAATTCTTTTAAAGTGAATCTATTTGATCCTCTTGAAGATGCTCCATTCATAAACCTATTTGCTACTGAATCTTCGTCTGAGACATCTTCTTCAAGGGATACAAACATGGCTTTTTCAGGTTCCTACCCTCAACCACATCAAAATCTCAGAAACGGACCGATGATCATCCGATTGACAACATTATTGGGAATCCTTCTCTACCGGTGTTCACACGAAGGCAACCTACCACCTTTGCCTTGTGGTGTTTTAATAATTTCGTACTGTCCAAAGTCGAACCCAAAGATATCAAGACTGCTATTTCTTAAGATTGTTGGGTTAATGCGATGCATGTAGAAGTTCGCAAGTCTGATCGACTTGAAGTATGGGAATTGGTACTACCTCCAGACTGTGCAATGATTATTGTTTTTAAGTGGATCTTCAAAGTGAAACTTGATGAGCATGATGTCGTTCTGAAAACAAGGCAAGGCTTGTTGTTAAGGGATATCGTCTAAAGGAAGGCATTGATTTTAAAGAATCTTTCGCTCCAGTTGTTCGTATTGAAGCTATCAGAATATTTTTCGCCAATGCGGCAAGTCAGAACCTGACGGTCTATCAAATGGATGTAAAAAATTGCATTTCTAAATGGCGAGCTAAATGAGGTTGTTTATATCAGTCAACCTAAAGGATTTGTGGGTCTGGATCGTCCTACCCATGTCTATCGTCTGAAAAGGGCTCTCTATGGCCTAAAGCAGGCGCCTAGTGCATGGTATGATACACTATCAATGTTTCTCCTGGTAAATGGATTCTCCAAAGGTGTGGTGGATTAAGTTGAGAAAGGGGTAGTGGAACTTTTACTTCGTGAGGACAGAATTTCAGCTGGCGGATTTCTTCACAAAAGCACTTCTGAGAGAACGGTTTTAATTCATTCTCCCGTGATTTGGAATGAAGAGTCCTTCGACGTTATCACTCAAATGTCTTCAAGAAGAAAATGAGGAGTAATGGATTTACTTCACATATCCTTTGTACATAGTTTAAAACAAAAGGAAAATAGAAAAATATAAAACCTACAAAAAACCATAAAAATATGAAAAATTACAGAAAATCCAAAAATATTCTTCTTACGACATGTCTCTTGTGTAATCAATATTATGTACGTTTCTAGAAATGTCATTCAATAATGACACGAAATCATACATATGCTTGAGCAAGAGTTTTTCCTTTTCAAATAATGTTTTTCTAAAACTTGTCATTTCTCAAAACATTCTTAAAAAAAATTATGGCTTGCAGTCATTTCAGGCTGTAACCCGGACTTAAAATTTTGGCTTGTTGTTACTTCAGATAGCAGCCCGTTTTTCAAAATGGGGAAAACACGTCGCCAAAAAGACGGTTGTTCCTTTTACTGGGTGAAGTTCACCTGGGCATGGATTACTTTATATCCATGTTTCCTCGATCTAATTGATACGTGGGATTGCGCCCTCACAACAGGTTTTACCTCTCAAGGGATCTTGAGAAGCTTGCAACCCCCACCAGGCAGTATACCGGATCGTTGTAGTATAGTATAGTGACAAGTACCGGAGGATTGATCGTTCAACTCAGGAATAGTGTCGCTAGGATTAGAAAGCCTACTAAACTAGGTCTACAGGTGAGGGATGATTCTTTTTGTATTTTGTTATATTTTATGAAAGCAAGTAAAATCTCGGGTTTTGAAGGAGTGGGCGGAATTAGTTGCTAGCCAACTAACCCAATTAACTAAAGATGCAATCAAAATAAAATAAAATAAATGAAAATTAAACTAATGTACTAATGTGGTGGAAACAATAATGAGAAAAGTTGTGTTTACTTAGATTTCATTACTCCCTAGATATTTTTACCGATTGATTAGCTTGTTACAATTGCATGGATGACGAGTTATATTCCTTAATACTATTCGTAGGTCCGTGTACAATATTCTCTAACTCTATAAGATCCTACTTTACTCCTATGTCGAGCCGACTAAAAGCTCCTAACATGGGATCATTAGAATTCACTTACGCATTAAATACAACCAAAAATCGTAGTACACCTCCGATCATGTTTCTTAAGACGTTCAAGCAAGTTACCAATGGAAGTCTGCCAGTTTTCTTAAGCCTAACATCGAATACAATCATCCGTAACAATTATAAACAAACAATCAACCAATAATCAACATCTAGGTTTGACTACATCTAAGCAAACACAATAAAAACCTAGCCTAACATGTTAAAAGAAAGAAAAGCATAAGATAGAATCAAACAATACATAGACATATTGAATGATTATTGAAGAACTTATCTTTACTAAAACATGGAAGAAATAAGGGTTTGAAACCCCTTCAATATGCAGGAAATTCGACCTAGGGTTTGTGTTTAGGTATTCCACAACTTGTTCCACACTTTACAATGAAAAATTGGAAAAATATATATAGACATAGCATCTTGACGGCGTCATGTATTAGCCTCTGACACCGTCAACTCGCCGCCAAGTTGAAATTCGTATTTCCTAGATCCAGTCTTGACGCCTTCAGGTGTAAATCTTCTATGGGCCGTCACTTGTATTTGGACCCTGACGGCCTTGATGACGCCGTCAGGCTATTAACTATGAAAACACTATGGGCCGTCACGTTATAAATTCCACATCCACCTCTTTTTTCACTCTTGACGCCGTCATGTGTTATGGCTTGACGTCGTCAGGTACTCTTCCCAGCAAGGAATTTGAGACTTTGCCGTTTTCTTCACTTTTATGCTCCAAAAACGTCCAAAACGCTTCCTTTTCCAGATTTCTCCTCAAAAGTACCTAAAATGACAAAAGGAACGATTTAGGTCAATAACTGATCAAATAATCACGAATTCGGGATTAAATGACCCCTTAAAAGCGGTACACTCCCTTTCAAAAAAAAAGCGGTACACTTTTCGCCTCATCAAATACCCTTACACTTGAGATTTGCTTGTCCTCAAGCAAATGCGCTTTATTCTAATCAAAATACAAGTTATGGGTCATTTAACACTAATATAAAAGTAATTACAACAAACAATCATTCCACTAAAAACCAAAAACAAGCATGGAGGTCATACACTAGCACCTCACAAATAGTGTTTAGATACTCACATCTCTCGGGTGTAATAAAGTATATATCACAATATGGAAATGGAAAACATCTCTCACTACCTGTCATAGCAAATAGATTACCATAGGCTTGGGAAAGGATCAAACCTCCACCACTTGGGGTAAGCACCAGGATAAACTATCAAAGAGGTCTTTTGAAGGGTTATAACGTTAGGTGTAGGGATATGGAAAACACAGTTTTGTTGGATAAAGGCAATATTTACTGGTGGCGAGTTAATCATCTTGGTTAATTACATGTACAATATGGCATTGCTAAGCCAAGACTAGACTCGACTTAAGCTAATAAATCAAAAAAAAAACAAAAACATAAAACAAACATAGAATGAAACGGGATGGTAGTCCGTATGTTTTTTTTTTCTCTTTTTCTTTTTCTATTTTTTTCTCTTTTTCTTTCTTTTTTTGCTTTATTTATTTATTTTTTTGCATACACTTTTACCCTACCATCCAAAATAATACATCATAGGGGATTTACATCCCCCTTACACTTGAATTTTTATATACTTTACAATAAACTACTCTAATGACTCGAATCAAGATAATCAAAACACTTGGAGTACTTTTTAAGATTAATGCACATATGGGGGTAATAATTTGATGTTCTTCCCTATTACTTCATAACACAAGTACTTTACCCATGAGTCCCAATCGTCCCAAAATAATATGTACAAGATATGACTCGACTTAGCAACCATGTAACCAATTAGATAATTAACTATGGGTTTAAGCATGTAACAATAATGCACTAAAGATGAGTGCATACACGGAAGGCTAAGGCGATTTGGTTGCACATTTGGGTGGGTTGTAACAAATTCTTCCTTTAAGTAAGATGCTTAAAGTAAGAAACGAAAAGATAGGCTCGGAGGGGTGTACTAGGGGTATCGTGTACTAAAAATGAGTACAACGCTAAGGTGTGGGGAAAATTAATTGACTTTATTAGTCAAGCAATATGACTTAATTGGTCAAGTAATTATGATACGGGTTTAAACACAAGGGTGATCCTAATGCCTCTTATCATGTAGTAAATCCTAACCACACGAATGTAGTCTCACTAGCGGTCTCGGGATGCATCACTAACGCAAGTTCTAGAATCTAAATACTACCGGTACAATCATAAGCACTAATAATAAATGCTTTTCCTATCAAATCTAAAGGTGAACCTCACATATTTGGGTGGAAAATTTTTCTGAATGGTACGGTTTTGTGCTAGTCATACAACTCCTATCATGAGATGCTTGTTAAAGCTAAAGTTTCACTCCTAAATGTTGTAAAAAAAATTTAAATTTGGCGCTAAAATTACACTAACAAGTATTTCTCTTAGTTTTATTACACACTTACTATCAAACAAACAAACTCAAGTGCAATTGTATCCTATAAGGTATCATCATTTACCCTCCCCTTACACTTAGGATGAACATTGTCCCCAATGTTCAATTAAAGGATGTAAAAGTAAAATAGGTAAAAGAATGAAAACAAATACTCCCCTGATTCGTTCGGTGTGGATAGTGTGTCAACAAGGTTAGATCTTCCTCCAAGAAAATGAACGTTGAAAGCTTCCCTCCAGAAATATAAATCATCTTATTGTCATATATAACATGTTAAACCTGAGAAAACAATCAAGGCAAATGATGAGTGTCTAAATACTCATCATTTTGTACCAATTTGAACTGCCAAAATATACAAAAACACTCAAAAATGCATCATAATACTTAAAATATCTTAGAAGAGTGTTTTATATGTTTCAAATACAAAATATGCAAAAACAAATTAAAAACGTACAAAGTTTGCATAATTGGCAGTTTCAGTCCCTCAAGTTTCAAATATTGACAAAACTAGTCCCTGAAGGTTTTAAATAAATAAAAAGTCAACTTAAGTCCTTGGGAACTCAAAAATATTCACAAAACATCCCTGGATAAAAGTTTACACAAACTGGCAATTTTTACCCCTCAAGTTACAAAATTGGCAAAATGGTCCCTGGGTATTCAAAAATGGAAAATTTACAAATAATACCCTTGTACTATGCATGAATGACAAAATGGAACAATTTTGATAACATTTTAAGAAATTACAAGTTTAATCCCTTAAAAATCCAAATTTGCAATAAAGGTCCCTGGAGTTTGAAAAATTGCAGAAAAGGTCCCTGGGTGTTTTTAAATGGAAAAATAAATAAGTCCTTGGTTTATTAAATTTGGCAAGTTAAGTCCTTAAAAATACTTTGGGAAAATAACATGTTCAGTCCCTCACTTTTGCCAAATTTACAATTTTGGTCCTTGTTCACAAAAACCAAACCGAACCCTTTTTATTTCAATAAATCCAAAACCAAATCCAACCCATCCTAATCTACCCAGCCCACCTATCCCCTAAGCCCAAAACACCCTCAGCCCACGCACCCTTTTTATTTAAAATGAGCGCTGACTCGCGTTGACCACCCAAAACCGCCAACCACTGTTCATCCCCCACCTTCACCCCTGCATTCACCAAAACCAGGTGGTTTCACCACCACCTCCTCACCTTTCCAGCTCACCCTCACCTCCTTTCCACCTCACACACCAAACCAGATAGCATTTAATGCCTTTTCTATAATTTTTCACTCCCAAACCACATCCACACCTCTGTTTTCTTACCTAAACCCCAACTTGCCTAAAAACTATCTCTTTTGTCTCCTGACACATCCATGTACTCCCAAAGTTCTTTAATTGCAACCCTTTGCCTCCACGTTAACGTGGAGGACTTTGGCGCCAAAATCAAGTTTGAACGATCATGATTAATTGGACTAAATGGATGGCTCAGATGAAGTGGGAAAGGATCAGAAGAGGTTTCTAAACCTAATTGAAGCCTATAAAGACCAAGAAAAGCAGAGAAGAAGAGTACCTAGTTTATTTTCAATAATTGTATGTCGTTTAATCTAATTTCCAATTTCTAGTGTAAACCTAAGCTTCTAAGCAGTGTTATAAGTATTTTTAAGTGTATTGTAACTCTTTTCAAGTAATATATATCAAGTTTCTTTAACCATTTCATGTTATGCAATTTTAGTTTCAATTTTCTAAATCTCAAATGCTTAATTGTTGTTAATGTGTAATATACTGGACTGATAAGCTCACTTAAGTTCCTAGATAGCTTATCTAAGCTATTAGTAATAACTAAAAGCAGTTTAGTAAAATCAAAAATCAAAAATACCAAAAGTCAACAAAAGTCAAACGGATGAGTTCTTGGTGATAAGCAATTGGAGCAAGGCAAATTGTGGATGGTCTTGGGTTAGAATCCAGTGGTGGATATTAGGAAAAGTTTCTATGTTCTTGGTTCTTGGTTTCAAGCAGGAAAGCAACTTTGTAAGTTCACAAAATTCTCATAACTGTCTTTGTAGTGTAACTGTGTTCATTGCTTATTTTTTTTAGTTGTTTCATGCTTATTCAGTCTTATATAGTTATAATATAACTTTAAATTAATACCTTGTATGTTGGAATTAATAGTTACTAAATAATCAAAAATTCACAGTTAACTTAGTATAATTTGCATTAGTAAGAATTTGTGGTTATTATCTGTTTCTAAGTGCTTAATTACATCTGATATATCATAATAAGTCATGTTGGATCATTAGAATAAGCTTTTATAGCCCTTAGCTAATTAAATCTCAAAACAGTCTAGATTAGAGGGTGTTTGGAATAAGCTTTTGAGCTGAGTTCTTGTTGTTATTTGATGTTCAATTGTGTTTCACTAGACTGCAGTAGTATAATATAGGTTAATTAAGGCATAAAATTGTGAGTTCATACAACCAAAGTCAAAATCTTAGTCTAATCATCTCCACAGTTAACTGTGTGAGATTTGGGACCTCAAACCCTCCCCATTAGCTTATATCTTATAACTCTGGCTTATTATAGGTCTCTTATAGCTTAATTTAACTTAATCAATCAGTTTCAATCATTAGAATCTCAATAAAGTCAAACTAAGTAGTTTTGTTCAAAAGTCAAATTTGTTTCATCTCAGATTTTCTCAAAACTTGGGTGATTTTTATAGAATTTAGGAAGCTAATTGAAAGCTTGAAAATTCTTGTGCTTATTATCTACCACCTAGACTATATAAATCTAAGCTTATTTGATTTTTAAGTATTTTTCTTAAGCTTGTGCAAAAGCTGAAACTCACTTGCAGGGCAAACCATTGCCCTGTGCACAGATTTTAGGTAAAACACCAAGATCTCTTGTATGCTTATCAGTGGACCCCACATCCTAGGATTTAGCTTAATTGTAGCTTAATACACCAGCTTATCACATCTAGGCTTAATTTAGCTTTTAGCTTATTATAGCATAGCTTCTAGGACCTTAGTTTGTAACTTATTGCAAAAAGTTATACTGAGCATTCAGTCTTTGATCACCAATCCAAAGGCTCACTCAGAGCTTATTAGGAAGCCATAAGCTCAACTTCTTGGTTTATTGTGTAGCTTAATATCCCATCTTTGAACCCCTAGGCTTAGCTTGAACCCTGTTCTACTCTTGTGGACCCTACACTCATTGGAAGTGGACTGCAAGGCAAAGCCTTACCCTGCACATCAGCACACCACCACCACACCACCAACTTAAGTGGTGGCTGCAGCCTACACTAGTAGGTCCCACACCTCAACCCTAGCTTATTACAACCCCCCTCCTACCCAGGTTCAAATATTGACCATTAGTCTGACCTATAGACCAGTGGACCCCACCTTAAATTGCCACCAATCTCTGTCCCATTTCTGAGTCAGAAGAAGAATAAGCAAGTGCTTATTTGGGATTTTCAGCTTATTTTAGGAGCTTAACTCATCAAATTTAGTTTAATATAGTTCAAGTAACTTAGGTAAACTATATTTCACCATAGTGGACCCCACATAACCTCAGTTTAGCTTATTTCTTCATTTGGTCAACCTTAGTCAACTGTTTAAGCTAATAAGCACTCTCAGTGCTTATTCTTTATTTCCAAAGTAGTTGTTTTTATTAAAATTTCATTATTTAAGTATTTAAATAGTTTTTTAAAAGAAAAACCAGAAAAAGCAAACATAAAAATAGTGATAGCTTCTATTTAATAGAAATTATCTATTTAATTTTCATTTTAGCTTATTAATAAGCATTTGTCCAATTTTATAATTTTATAAATTAATTAGTATCTTAAAGTAGTTAAAATAATTTTCTTAGAATTTTCCTAAGTAGTTTACTATTTTTTAGATTTAAAACTAGTTTAAATAATTAAATAGGTAATAATAGAAATTAAATAGATTTTTTTAATTTTAATTATCTAAAGTAGAATTTTATATTTTTCCTAAATTTTATAAGGTAGTTAAGATTTTTAAAAAATAGTTTCATAATTCCCACTGTCCATTTTCTAATTTTCTTATTTAAATTAATTAAATTAGCTTAAAATAAATTAATAAGTAATTAATTAGTCAATTAGCTTAAATATAATTTTTAGTAACTTTTTATAATTTTGTAGTGTTCTTGTAGTGTTTAAATAGTTTTATAAATTTGATCATAATTTTCTAAGGTCATTTAGTAATAATAGTAATTTAAAATAGTTTAATTAGATTAATTAAATTAAATAGTTATTAATTAATAAAATACTCATAAAAAGACAAAAATATTTATTTTCATTTTTTATACTTTCTTCGAGTTCTTATTTAGGTTTAGAAATTATTTATTTAAGTTTTTAGGTTTATTTGTAATAGTTGTTATTTTTAGTTAATTTAAATTAAGTTTTTAATTAGATTTTAATTAGTTTTATTAAATAAATAATTATTAAATATTATAAATAGTCATTTTCATAATTTCAAATTCATTTTTTATTTTCTTTAATATTAAGTTTTCAAAAGTTTCACTTTTAGTCCCTGTAGTTTGTAACTTGTTAAATACCACTTTTCTCTGTCTGTTATCTGATTATCTGATTTTGTGTTTATTTCTGTATTTCTATTATAATTTCATATTTTCCAAATATCAAGCAATCAGTAGTGTAATCAACTCTCAAATCATATTTGTTACTGTCCTCAGTACCACTCACTTTCCTATCCGTTTACAAATACAATTTCAATCTCGTTGGGATTTAACGATCCGGGGATTTCCCTATATTTCCACGGTCAATATTAACTTGCACTTTCTCCCAGGTGGGCCTAACAGCTGCACACGGCTGACTGGTTGGTTTGGGAGGAGTCAGCAAACCTCGCGTAAAATCGGCGGCAATCTATATATACTAACAAATCCTAGAAAGCAATTTAAGATATAATGCTTGTGGAATGAATGTTTGCAGATTTCCTGGAGTTTACAAAACTAAAGAATTAACAAAAACTTTAAGACTCCGGTATAAACAAAACTCGCAAAAATTTTCAGAATTTTGGTACCTAACGCCGTCAGAATTTTCCTAGAAAAATCTTATGTTAAGTTTCCGGAAAATTTCTGAAAAAACTCATGCCTTATTTCCTGGAAAATCCTGCAAAACATCATTATGACTCGATACAAGCATTTGACTCAAACAAATACTAATATACATGCTCATTTAATATTGTGGCGAATCATGATCATTTTCGTTCTTATAAACAAGTTTGGATCTTCCTTACACTTAGCTTTTGCAAAATACCTTTATATGTAATTAAGACGAAGTTAAAAACAAAATAAAGCATTTTCACAATTTAGTTTGAAACATGATTTACCAACAATAAAAATAAAAACATGCATACGGAAACAAATAAAAATCAAACAAATAAAAACACACAAAACATGGGTTGCCTCCCAAGAAGCGCTTTTCTTTATTTACGAGTCTTGTAGCTAGACTCAAGGTCAGGGGCTATTACGTGACCTCGTCATTGGTCACATTCTCTAGGTCATCCTCAATCTTATTTTTGTATTCCGGACCTAGTTGCAAATATTCCTTGTAGAAACTGAGTATTCTACTCATGACATAATCTACTCCTCTACATCTATCCTCATCATTCCTATAGTAAACCGCTTGCTTGTGTTCCTTTTCAAGGTTTGCTAAAAGACGGAATTTTTCAATCTTATAGGGCATTTGGTAAGCAATTTCATCGTTCTCATCCTTGAATCTAACTATCCCTATGGACGGGTCATAATTCATCTTAGAGGCTTCAGCAAACGGTTTTCCGAACACTACTTAACTTAGGCAACCATCTATTACCGGACGAATATCCTCTACAATCACAAAGTCAGTAACATAAGTGAAGTTTCCTACAAAGACATGTAAGCCTTTCACTCTTCCTACAAAGTTGCTCATCCAATTCGTGTTAGGCATCATCCTATATTCAAGTTGCTTCTTCATTACCCAATTATAATAGGTCCTAGTCATAATGTTTATGGGGGACCTAAGATCTATGTAGGCTTTCCACACATGCATATGCCCAATATTGCATGGTATGTTGATGTTAGAGGGATCACCCGTTTTGATGAGTGGTGAACCAAGGACGTATGGTGTCTCAGGGTCATCGAATAGATCGTTCTTCCTTGGTGGGTAATCAAAGTATTCCTCTACGTTTTCTACTTCCTTTAACTTTTCTTCCTTAATATCCTCAACTTCCTTAATCTCATCCTTAGGTCCAGTTTCTATTCCAACTTCATCCTTGTCACTTACTTCTATATTCTTATCTATTGGCTTAATGGTGACATCATTGACAAAGTGGACGTGTTTGGATGATGAGGGGTCCTTAATTTGGATTCCGCTACTAGTGTCCCTAGTGTCCTTCCTAGGTGTAGTTAGCACTTGGTTGTTGAGGGCTTTCAACAAGTTGTCAACTTTATTGGTCATCTCCGTTTATTGTTGATTGAATTCGGTTTCAAACTTAGCTATGCGAGCTTCTTGAGATGCCATAAATTTGGACATCAATCCTTCAAGATTATTGGTACTACCATAGTTATTGGAAGGATTGTTGTTTAAAGTACGGTTAGAGGGTGGACCGTTTGGTTGGTAACGATTAGGTGGATTGGAAGAATTGTTTTGGGGCATGTTTTGGTTTTGGTTCCACCTAAGGTTCGGGTGATTTTTCCAAGAAGGGTTGTAAGAATCACCGTAAGGGTTTGGCTCGGGTTTGAAAGTGTACCACTTGTCTCCCGCTTCGTCGGTACGCGAGGATGCGTAATCCGCAAAAGCTTATCCGGGGAGTTCCACGCAATCACGAGTGTCATGGGGACCACTACATAATTCGCATGAAGAAGTGATTTTGTCCACTTGGCTTGAAGGCTTAGGAGCTTCGTAGGATTTCATGAGAAACTTGACTTGGTCCTCAAGTTCCATGATCCTATGGTCGGGAGTGCTAGAATTGTCCGAAGGCAAAGATATTGCCTTGACCATTTTGTTCAAATCACGGGGATCATTCCAACTTTCGTTGTCATAGAGAGCAAGATCTTCTATGAGTTCCCATGATTCTTCCGCACTTAGATCACGTAGCTTGCCACCGGCCGATTGGTCAATGGTTCGCCTTGTGGAGAGATCGATATGGTCATAGAAGATTTGGACTTGGAGCCAAAGATCTATGCCATGATGAGGGACTTTTTGGAGTAAGTCCTTGAAATGAGTCCATGCTTCATATAGAGTTTCACCTTGACGTTGTTGGAACATCAAGATATCATTTCTAAGCTTGGTAGTTCTCCTCGGTGGGAAAAATTGAGCAAGGAAACGAGAAGTGAGATCATCCCAAGAGGTGATGGATCCCGCGGGTAAACGTTCAAGCCATTGACTAGCTTGGTCACGTAGAGAGAATTGGAATAGACGTAATCGGGTCGACTCTCTAGTTGCAACATCAAGGTCTATGGAATCTACGATTTTTAGGAAATCCTTGAGATGTTGATTAGGGTATTCGAAACGAAGTCCATGGAATGCACATCCGCTTTGCACCAACCGGATGGTGTCGGATCGCAAGGGGGACACATTTGCTCATTGAGTGAGTTCAATGGTGTTTCGATAGCCTTGGTGGCTAGGACGGGAATACTCTCCTAAATTTCGGGGTCTAGGAGGTTGGTTTACTAATGGTGGGTTTTGTGGGTGGTTTTGTTGTGGTGGGTTGATGGGATCAAAGATATTACCACCTTCTATGATGTCGGATGGTAAAAGTTACGAACAAAAGAACGAAAAAATAAGATAGACTAAAGAAAACCTAAAATAAAAATAAAAATCTTACTAGAAAGGAATCTAGCAAGTAGACCTAATAAAAAGAAGTTCTAACCTAGACAATAACTATTCCCCCGGCAGCGGCGCCAAAAACTCGCAACAGGTTTTACCTCTCAAGGGATCTTGAGAAGCTTGCAACCCCCACCAGGCAGTGTACCTGATCGTTGTAGTATAGTATAGTGACAAGTACCGGGGGATTGATCGTTCAACTAAGGAATAGTGTCGCTAGGATTAGAAAGCCTACTAAACTAGGTCTAGAGGTGAGGGATGATTCTTTTTGTATTTTTTTATATTTTATGAAGGCAAATAAAATCTCGGGTTTTGAAGGAGTGGGAGGAATTAGTTGCTAGCCAACTAACCCAATTAACTAAAGATGCAATCAAAATAAAATAAAAAAATAAAAATTAAACTAATGTACTAATGTGGTGGAAACAATAATGAGAAAAGTTGTGTTTACTTAGATTTCATTACTCCCTAGATATCTTTTACCGGTTGATTAGCTTGTTACAATTGCATGGATGACGGGTTATATTCCTTAATACTAGTCATAGGGCCATGTACAATATTCCCTAACTCTATAAGATCCTACTTCACTCCTATGTCGAGCCGACTAAAAGCTCCTAACATGGGATCATTAGAATTCACTTATGCATTGAATACAACCAAAAATTGTAGTACACCTCCAATCATGTTTCTTAAGACGTTCAAGCAAGTTACCAATGAAAGTCTGCCAGTTTTCTTAAGCCTAACATCGAATACAATCATCTGTAACAATTATAAACAAACAATCAACCAATAATCAACATCTAGGTTTCACTACATCTAAGCAAACACAATAAAAACCTAGCCTAGCATGTTAAAAGAAAAAAAAGCATAAGATAGAATCAAACAATACATATACATATTGAATGATTATTGGAGAACTTATCTTTATTAAAACATGGAAGAAATAAGGGTTTGAAACCCCTTCAATATGCAGGAAAATGATTATTGGAGAACTTATCTTTATTAAAACATGGAAGAAATAAGGGTTTGAAACCCCTTTAATATGCAGGAAATTTGACCTAGGGTTTGTGTTTAGGTATTCCACAACTTGTTCCACACTTTACAATGAAAAGTTGGAAATATATATATAGACATAGCATCCTGACGGCGTCATGTATTAGCCTCTGACGCCGTCAACTCGCCGCCAAGTTGAAATTCGTATTTCCTAGATCCAGTCTTGACGCCTTCAGGTGTAAATCTTCTCTGGGCCGTCACTTGTATTTGGACCCTGATGGCCTTGGTGACGCCGTCAGGCTATTAACTCTGAAAACACTTTGGGCCGTCACGTTATAAATTCCACATCCACCTCTTTTTTCACTCTTGACGCCGTCATGTGTTATGGCTTGACGTCGTCAGGTACTGTTCCCAGCAAGGAATTTGAGACTTTACCGTTTTCTTCACTTTTATGCTCAAAAAACGTCCAAAACGCTTCCTTTTCCAGATTTCTCCTCAAAAGTACCTAAAATGACAAAAGGAACTGTGGAAAACTAGAAGGGGGGTTGAATAGTTTACCGCTTTTTACTATCATATTTAACTTGAATATCTTTTACACTTGCTTAAAGATATAAACACAACGTTATATGTTTGATTCTTTGAAAAGCTTTTTATGTAAATAACAATTCTAACTTTACTAGTTTCATACATTGAAAAGCTTTGCTTGTGATGATCCTAACTTTGCTTGTTTAGTTATTTGAAAAGCTTTACTTTTGTTTGAAGATACAAACACATCTTTACTTGTTTAGTTCTTTGAAAAGCTTTATATGTAACTAGCAATTCTAACTCAAGAACAACATGTAATAAGCAAAGATAAAGAAAGAAATGATCAAACCACAACACGATTGTTTATCGTGGTTCGGCTACAAGGACTCTTTTTCCTTGCCCTACATCCACGCCCCGAGTTTCCAACTCGAGAGTTATAAGCACTAATCAACAAGCTCCTTTCACCAGCGGAGAAAACCTTTACAACGTCGCTTACACTTTTACCGACACTAAGCTAGATGTCGAGTTCTTTTACACGGGTACAACCACTCCCATCGTCGCTTACACTTTTACCGACACTAAGCTAGATGTCGAGTTCTTTACCAAGGGTACAACCACTCCCGTTAGTTCTTTTACAAGGGTACAACAACTCCCGACACACTACGTATTTTGAGGCCTAAAATACTAACCACTTACTTCTATATACATGACACACATGAAGTATAAACTTCCAAAGCTTTTACATGACCAAGCTACCAAGACTTGCAACTTTAGAGTTGAAGCTTGTAACTTCTTGAATGATCTTGTGAAGTTCCTTGCTACATAAGAGAATTACACAAGACAAATGTTACTGAGTTAGTTTAGAGAGTATGTGAAAATATGTCCTAAAGGTTGACCCAAAACTAACAAATGGTTTGGTATTTATAGCAAACCATTCTGTAGGTCTGGCGGATACGGCGGACCCCTCAGGAGGGTTCCGCCCGTGTATCCCCAGGGTACCGCCAGGGCTGCAGTTGGTTTTTGCAATAAATCTCCCAAACCAAACAAGGTCACATCTCATTACTCTTGCAAACCAAACAATGTCACATCTCATAATATCAAGTCAAACACTAAACTTGCAAGCAACCACTTAGTAAGTCAAACACACTTCTTACCATAAATGTATATTGACAAAGCTTGCCCTAAATGTGATGTGACCTTACTATATTAAGAAATAAATGTGATGTGACAAGACACTTTCTAGTTTAAGAAATAAAAACAATGTTTTGTTTAAAAGGAAATTCAAACCTTAGTTAAACAAGACTTAAACACTTAAAGTGATGATTTACTTATAGCTAAACTTCATACTTTGTCATTAACAAAACTTAGCAAAGATCATAAAATATAAATAACGTTTTTAGGCGATATTTGTATTAACAATCTCCCCCTTTTTGTTGATGACAAAACATAAACTTTATTTATAAGTAAGTCACTAGTTTTAGTGTTAAGTCTTATAAAGTTAGGTATAAAAACTTGTTAAAAATTTTTGAAACAATTTTATATCTAAAATTCTCCCCCTTTTTGTCGAAACAAAAAGAAGAGTAGTGAAGCGGAAGTAAGCACTTGCTCCCCCTTGGACGATAGTCCCACTAAATGGAGTGCCAAGAGAGGAGACATGGATTTTGAACCTATAAGAAAAAGGTTAGTTGTCGCACAAGACAAGTCATGAAATCATTTCATGTTTAAAACACAACTAAGTGTTGTGAAGTGAAATAGTACAACACACATGCTCCCCCTTGAATATTACTCCCCTAAATGGAGTATCAAGGAAGGAAAACATGGAAAATGATCCTACAAAAAGAAAGGTTAGTTTCAACAACACAAGATATATGTATGGTACCATAGCAATGTATATTTCACTAATTATACCTAAATGGTCAACAAACAATGAAAACCTTGTGGTGTAATGAAATTCATTTCATGTAAAATTTTGACACTTAAAAAGTCAAAGACAAGAAATTTGGATTACACCATCCTTCTTCTAAAAATAAAGAAAAACTACAAATAAACTAAGACCATAAAAAGCTACAAGAAAATCATCATTTTCCTTAGTGAGAAAACATTTTCCAAGAACAAGGCTAAGGTTGTTTGAGGATGAAAAAGTGGGTTGTGGTTGTAGTGGGCTTTATTTTGAAGGTTAAAAGGATGACACGGTTTTGGTTTGTTGGTTTAAATGGGAGACATTTTCCAAAAGAAACGGTTTTGTTTCATTTTGGAGACTCTAAGGTTGAGGTGTGTGAGACGAGGATTGTAGAAGATCCAAAATGTGGTTTAGTATAAACCTCATTTCTTCGGATAGCTCACGAATTTCCCTTCGGCACCCTTCACTAATGTGAGCAGTTCTTTCGCAATGATTGCAATCATGGCAGGGAAAGTTTGGTAGAAGAGTGGTTTGATATGTTGGTGGTGGATGGTTTGAACTTGAAGGAGCAAAGGTGGATGGTTGAGTAGTGTTTTTGCTTCCTTCATTTGTTGATTGAAGTGTTGTTTGTAAAACCATGATATGGTTGATTTGAGAGTCAACCAACGTTTGAAGGCATGAAGGTGGTTTAAATGAGTGTCAATCTCATTATGAAGGTTTGGAGGTTTTTCCCATATGGATGCTTCTATTTTCTTATAAGAAGAAAGTAGAGATTCAAAATGTTGGGAAGGTTCTTGTGGTGATGGTTGTTGTTGTGGTGGTGGTTGTTGGTTTTGAACAAAATGGCGGAAGCTTGGTTCGCCGGAAGGATTGCCATGAAGGTCTTTGTAAATTGGGTGAAACACAAATGATTGTGAGTGGGTATGACCTTGATCATTTGGAAAAATGGATGGTCTAGCATAATGGTAAGCCAACCGTTCTACTAATGATGGTTGATGGGGTTCATCATCTAGTTGCTCACTAGGTTGTTGTTGGGTTTCCATTTGAGCAATGGTGTCAAAGAGTGACACGGATGGTTGACTTGATAATTTGGGTGATAGGTCTTCTAATGTTTCCAAATAGGGTAGTGGTGATGTTGGAGGTGTATGGAAAAGTTCCATTGGTGTAGGTGTTGGTGATTGAGGTGATGGAGTTGGTGATGGTTGAGCTTGTTGAGAAGGTGATGATGAATCACTTGAAGGTCTAGTTGTTGGAGGAATGGTGGGCATGTTTGTGTAGCAATGTGTTGGAGAGGGTGTTGGAGTATCAAGATTAAGCAATTCTTGAAAGGTAATTACATTGGTATTACAATGTGTTGGGGATTGTGTTGAGGTAGTGAGGTTTAGGAAATCTTGGATAGGTGAAGAAATGTTAAGCGAAGCATCACTTGAAGAAGATGAGCTTGACTTGACGGTTTTGTTGAAGCAACACGGTTTAACACTAATCCTCGTGGTTTTTGAGAAGGATTTTGATGACTCGGATGATGTGTTGGATTTGGTCATTTTCAAAGGTGTGCTTTTGATGTTTTTGAGAGAAGAAGTTTTAATGGTGATGCTGTGATTTGAATTGTTGCAAAACTTTCAAATTTATAGGATGAAGAAGATGTTGAATAGGGTGTTTGGATTTAATGTTCTACCATTCAAAGATTGAGGTTTCAAATGATTTACAAAATTTTTATGAATATGTCAAATCAATGCATGTCATTCCAATAGAACAAGGTGGAGTGAAAGACCAACAAATGCACTCAATGCTTTGTGATCATGGGATGTGATTTGGTTGAAAATGTTTCAATGGTTTTGAAGGATCCTTTAAAAGGGTTCCTTGGGTTGGTTATGTTTGAATTTGAATTTTTGGAGGGAAGTGGCTTCCTAATTGTTTTAGTGAGTGAAAGTTGTTCTAATATGGTTATTGGAGTTAATGGAAGATGTTTCTCACTTAGGATAATGGTTTGACACTTTACAAGTATTGGACCTAAACAAAATAAAAAAAAATTCTGCAGGCTGTTGGCGGCACCTTCAAAATACACAGGCGGAACCCATATGAGGGTGCCGCCTGGTCCGTTGGGCCATTTCTGGAATTCCCAGAAATTGCACTGGCGGAACCCAATTTTGGGTACCGCCAGATCCGCCAGTGCTTCAGAAAGTGGCAGTCCGCGTTTTTGACCAGCGAGACGATTTTCAAAATTTTCGAAAACTCCTAAAATCAAAAATATACTACATATCTGGTTATGAAATGCAAAAAATGAACATGTAAATACTCATATCATATGACTTTGACCGGGGGCTAGCGATATTCACTAAACTTAGTGAAATTTACCATAAGCATAAAAATTGACAAACACCTCAAATATTGTCATTGTGCATAAAAGTTCATACAAACATAATCCAACAAACGTAATAAACCATGAAAGTGAAAAACAGATAATTCACGTAGTTTTAAACACAAAGACGATTCTAAAATATTTATAAGCCAAACACTCCTTAATCTTCTCACAACCGGTCTATCTTCTTGTTGAGCTTGTTTAGGTACCTTCCAAAGCACTTGAACATTCCTTTGGTTTGCTTGAACTCTTCGGAAGCATTGTCAATGATGGGGAGAGCTTGAAGGTATTCTAAAGGGGGTAACTTAGAGTTAGGAAGTTTATCATCCTCGCTCATGCCGGATGATGATGATGATGGTGTAGGTGATCGAGTACGTTTGCCCTTATTTTTGAAAACTCGTTTATCACTTAAAGGAACGAAGATGTGAGGAACGAGAGAGTAGTCAAGGCGTATTCCATTTTCGTTAGGAGAAATAGGCGAGATTGCTCTAAAGATGCGGGTAAGAAGCATTCCATAGGGAAGAGCGGTTGTTCCAACTAAGGGTATGTCGGCCATTCTTTTGGCTAGGTAGTAGGCTAAGTTGAAGGGTTTACCGGTGGAAATGCTATATAGAATGTAGCATAGGCATGTGTTGATGTGATCTCTATTTCCTATGGTACTTATGACGTTAGCCCTAAGAATTTCTTCCCGCTTCTTAAATTGTGGTTTAAGCTCATTGAGCTCCATACCAAAAGGATCCTTATCTACAATATTCCCCGAACGATTCACCTTAGTGGTAGAGGTTCTAACAAAGAGGTGTTCCTTAATAGTTTCCTTACTAGCAAGAGGTGTATCGTATGGATGAAAACGATCAATAGAATCAAGACTTGAAATGGGCCACTTATCCGTGTAGAGGCAAGTTCCCTCATTTGGTACACCAAGAATGATAGCTAAGTCTTTTAAATCTATGTCATGTGGTATTTGATTGGTTGTGAAGTTTAATGATATCTTACCACCAACACTTGTGGAAAGGTTTACGGTTGCATAAAATTCCAAGATGAACCTAGGACAAATTGGCTCATCTATATCAAGGAGACAATCAAAGTCAATTGTGGCAAACTTTTGGCGAATAGATGTTCCTTCTAGAAAGGATGGATCAATGGTTCTACCTTCGTGAACATAGCGTTTTTCTAATGCCTTAAAGGTTTCTACTTGAACCGGGTTGAGACCTTTGGTCATATGGTGTTTGGGCATGTACTTAAGGGTTTCCTTGTGATCGGATTTGTTTGCGGGAGGCATGTTGATTCCTAGAAAAGATAAAGTTATTTGTTAATGACTTTTAACAATGTGGATGTTCTAATGTGTTCCTATATGCAAAACAATGTGAAGACTTGGTTATCTTGACTCATTTTGATTCCCAAATTATTTTGTTAAGCAAAGTTTGTCTTAAAAACAAAAGATAACCAACACTCTTCTAATTGAATGTGTCTTCGATTGAATGTACCCGAAAATACATATTAGTTATGTATCCCCTTTAGCATTCAAGTGATAGTATGCAAGTGATGTTTAAATGATGTTTTTCATTTGCTTTAACAATGTGGTGATGAATCATGTACTAGTCTTGGATGTGATTTTTGAAAGACAATGCACTTGGTGTGTTTAGCAAATCAAAAGATACAATTCTTAACTAATGAAATACATAATTGACTAGCCACCAAGTTTTTCATGAATCAAGAAGTTTTATGCAAAAACCCTAAGATTCTAGTTAATGTTTGTAAGCAAGAATGTTATAATTGAATCAAAAATGCAATTGTGATTAGAATACTTACAAAGTTAGTTGGATTTGAAGAGATTGGATAACAAGCCCTAAAATTCGTGAGGATATGTGTTTTTGAGAGGGTGATGGCTGTTTGAAAGTGGATGATTAAGTTAAGAGGATGTTTGGCTTTGAAATTAAAAATAAAACAATCTGAGATTTTGGCAGACCAGGAGGATGTTTGGCTTTGAAATTAAAAATAAAACAATCGTGGTTCGGCTACAAGGACTCTTTTTCCTTGCCCTACATCCATGCCCCGAGTTTCCAACTCGAGAGTTATAAGCACTAATCAACAAGCTCCTTTCACCGGCGGAGAAAACCTTTACAACGTCGCTTACACTTTTACCGACACTAAGCTAGATGTCAAGTTCTTTTACACGGGTACAACCACTCCCATCGTCGCTTACACTTTTACCGACACTAAGCTAGATGTCGAGCTCTTTACCAAGGGTACAACCACTCCCGTTAGTTCTTTTACAAGGGTACAACAACTCCCGACACACTACGTATTTTGAGGCCTAAAATACTAACCACTTACTTCTATATACATGACACACATGAAGTATAAACTTCCAAAGCTTATACATGACCAAGCTACCAAGACTTGCAACTTTAGAGTTGAAGCTTGTAACTTCTTGAATGATCTTGTGAAGTTCCTTCCTACATAAGAGAATTACACAAGACAAATGTTACTGAGTTAGTTTAGAGAGTATGTGAAAATATGTCCTAAAGGTTGACCCAAAACTAACAAATGGTTTGGTATTTATAGCAAACCATTCTGCAGGTCTGGCGGATACGGCGGACCCCTCAGGAGGGTTCCGCCCGTGTATCCCCAGGGTACCGCTAGGGCTGCAGTTGGTTTTTGCAATAAATCTCCCAAACCAAACAAGGTCACATCTCATTACTCTTGCAAACCAAACAATGTCACATCTCATAATATCAAGTCAAACACTAAACTTGCAAGCAACCACTTAGTAAGTCAAACACACTTCTTACCATAAATGTATATTGACAAAGCTTGCCCTAAATGTGATGTGACCTTACTATATTAAGAAATAAATGTGATGTGACAAGTCACTTTCTAGTTTAAAAAATAAAAATAATGTTTTGTTTAAAAGGAAATTCAAACCTTAGTTAAACAAGACTTAAACACTTAAAGTGATGATTTACTTATAGCTAAACTTCATACTTTGTCATTAACAAAACTTAGCAAAGATCGTAAAATATAAATAACGTTTTTAGGCGATATTTGTATTAACAGGAACGATTTAGGGCAATAACTGATCAAATAATCACGAATTCGGGCTTAAATGACCCCTTAAAAGCGGTACACTTTTCGCCTCATCACTAATGTACTTATTTCTTGATAAATAAGAGAAATCTTCCTTTTATCGCCAAAACTTTCCCTTCTATGATTTTTCCAGAAAGTATTTGTGCAAAACTTGGTGGTACCATGAGATTTTGATTGAAAATCAAATTCAATCCAAATTTTGATAAAATTTTTAACTCAATCAATGACATCAATTATTTCAGTTTTAACATCCGTCATTGATTGAGGGGGAGAGTGATTTCTCAAAATTTTATGTATAATCAAAACTCTCCACACGTTGTACAAAAACCTTGCAATAATACACTTTGTGATGGTTATGTGTGAGAATGAGAAATTTTCCAAGAGTTTTCGTTAAAACTTCAAATATTTTGTAAACTCATCAAATCTGACACATAACAACCTCCCTCACAGATTGAGGGGGAGCAAGAAAAAGGTTCCATTATCAGAAAATATTAAAACTGACCGCATTTCTCTCCCAAACGTTCTCTAAATTATTTAAATCAATTGAGATCAAAAATCTCGAATGGTTTGAAACTTTTGATCAGGGGAGAGAATGTGATTTAAATATGAAATTTGATAATCAAATGTGATCTTTTGGACTCAGTAATAGGCTCCCACATATGTGCTAAACTCTTTCGAATATCGATGCACATATTGAGGGGGAGCAAAAGGTGTTTGTGGAAGTAGTACCAAAGACCGACCATTTATCTTTATGCACGGAGTTATAAGGATGGTTAAGGTTAGGTACGAGTTCCCATGATCCACCAGAACCGGAAGGATCTTCCCAGGGACATTCCATAGATAGATTAGAAGTCCTTAGGAATGATTGATAAAAAGGAGAAAAGTGAGAAAGGGAAGAGTGCCGACTGAGATAAAGCTAGGACTGGAACAAATCCAACAAGGTTCTAGTGATGAAGTCTCAGTAAGCACTGAAGGGGTTGAAGAATGAAAAAGAAATGAAATGTGAAAAGGGTGAAAAGAAATAGCCCTCCAAATATTCAACCTTATGGCAGAAACCGGGTTCAACTTCATATTCTACTAGTGGTTACTAAGGTAACACTGGTATTGAAGACAAGACGTCATGGACCCAGTGACGCACTGCACCAAACTTTCCTACCACTCAAGTTCTCTTAAAAGAGCTTGTTTCATTCTCACGGGGAACCTTGTGCAATGTATTGACCGCTCATTGCGAGCTATGTTGATACCTAAACAGGAGACGCCTCCCCAGTCTCCAGGAGCGGATCAAAATGCACTATTGAGTTTAGAGCCATGAGATCATCCATAAATCTCAATAGGACACACTTCCAATATGCTTATTGTTTCACACAATGTGGAAAATAAGATAAAATATTTAGAGTCCTACGCATTATCCTTGTGGTATTGCTAGAACATCCGAGTGATATGAAAATGTTCACGATGAAGATGGAAATCCTTCTAGAGCGAACATCATTCATGCTCTTGGTAGGTGACATGTGAGATCCATCTTGGATCAATGATCAAGTGACAACTGGAAAGCAACGATGGTGCGATTCAAAATTGAATCAAACTTGTTCCAGGATATGGATTAACGGATACTTTTGCAAAAACCTTTCAGTGTGCTCACCAACTCATTTTCGAGCACATTGATTGTATACAATCTCTCAAACAAAAGTATTTTTGATGGAAATGTGATTCAATGTATAAAACTCTCGTCGTGTCTCAAAAATGTTTATCAAGTGACACGCGAGTGATTTCTATAAATCTATTTCTCATCAATCCGTGAATATCACTTCACCGATTCACTCTATCGTGTTGTCTGCTTTGAGACGTTCCGGTATGAGAACATGCTTAGTATGAAGATTCTGAAGTGGATTCTTTGGAAAATTCATTACTACAAGCTGGAAATTCCTGTCAAGGAGAGTCTTCTTTAAAAGAGACTCTACCTGATCACAGGTCGGTTTTTACAAAACCGAAGGGTAGTCCGTCCTCGCAGAACGAATGACAAAGCCATATTCGTTCTCTATATTTATTGCAAATTGTTTTATTTCAGGGACACATATAAAGATGGTGTTGATGGTTCCTAATTCCAGCTGAATCGGGTCAATCCATACCTCATGCTCACATATCCTCCTCACTATCAATGATGATCATGAAGGATGTGAGACTCCCTACACTGAATGTTGAGAGACTACCAACAACGTTTCCGCAACTCTGATGAAAAGTCTCCAAATATATAAGGGTGTGAGCATGATGGTCCTAATGTCACTACATCACATGAAGGCAATACGAGTAAGGATGAGCTTGGAGATTTACTATAGCTGATGATCTCAAAGAAGCTCAAAGATCACACAACTCAAAGGAACTCAAATCACAAGTTCATTGCTTGATGTACAAAGTGAGCCCAAAGTGAAGAATCAGAACCTACGAGCTACAATGTCTTAAGAATGCTTGAAGATCAAGGAGCTTAATTTCCAAAGGTGACCTCGCTTAGGGGGAGATGGTTAGGAATACAAATATTCCTATAAAAGACTCGGTCACCTAAATGTTGTAATAGCATTAAGATAGCTCGTAGTTAGTTTATTATTTAGTTAGAATTAGTTTAAGTAACATTGTGGAAGAAGGACGGGTCTTTACCCACTGTATGCCTGATCCACAGCCCGGGTGTGGGCGTTTTTCTTTCTTTGTATAAATACCCCTCTCCCACCAAGGGAGAGGGTTGGACCTTTCTTTCATGCAATCTAACATTTCATCTTTTCTTTCTCTCTCTAAAGGCTCCCAACTTTCTCCCTAGTCTCTCTCTAATTCCTTCTTATTCCTTCTTATAATTCGATCCATATAACCACAAGAAACCATACGTGTTTATGAATATGTTTATCCTACATTTTTGCATGTTATACGATTTTTAGGGCTAAAAAAATTCGAACCCCTAATTTGGGGGGGGGGGGGGGGGGGGTCGATTACCTCTTAACCCAAATTAGGGTTTATTTTTTGTTAATTAATTTGATTAGAAACCCTAGGTTATGAACATGTTTATGTGTATTGAGTGCTTATCTTGTGACCTTAATCGGTAATTGTTATGCATTAATCCATGACAAAACATGCATGTCAGTCATGGATTATACTTGTTTAATAGTTACGTTGTATCACATGTAATTTATGATAGATATAAAATTGGGGAAGACCTCAATTGTTAATAAATCAATTATATGTTTATGTGGTATATATTTGACTATGACTAATGCAATCGATTTATCGATGTATGTGGCTCACTTACCTAGTAAGTGATAGTCTTAGTTGAATATATGCAATTGTACACCTAGAATTGATTTTATTAGGTTTTATCTAATAAAAGTTTGCATGTGGCTAATTGTTTCACTTATTAATTGTTAATCTTTATTAGTGGTTGGTTTATTTTATTATTACTTGTTTTTTGTTTTATTGTATGACATGATTGTAAGCAAAAAAGGGTAATTTTCGAATAGAAAATAAATTGCACTAATAATGGTGAAACTTAATGTTTTTAAGACTAAATTCATAAACTTTTAGTTGATTGATGATTTTTGTACCAATAGTTGAACGGCGGACCTGGTTTGACAAACTATAAGATGGGTATAAGGTTGGTTTCACATTAAATTGTGACCTCAAAAAGACGCGTTCTTAATTGCACTTGTACAAGTGCAATTAAGTAATTGTTACGAATGGGTTTTCTCAAAGATATAGGAAAGTAAATAGCACACTATTTTCTTTCAGGTTAATGAAACACTTAGAATGTTGTCAAATCCAGTGGGAGCATTGTGTTCTTATTACTGAATAAGGAATTATAGTAATGATCCCTAATTCAGTGAGAGCTATAAGAATTGTTATCTTGGTAGTAATCTACATTATCTTTGAAGGTCTCAAGATAAATACTTTCTAAATATAGACACTAATACTTTCAAGGATAGTCATGTGCGTTTCCTTGTTAATTAAGTAGCTCTATATCTACTAGTTATGCTAATGACACAATCATATTTTTCACATTAACAAACGTGTGTCGTGTTGTTTATCTGGTACATGATGTTGTTCCATGCATAAGTGGGAGAAATATTTATTATGTGCAAGGTACAACACATATGAATATGACTAATACACATCTAATCTAAGAAACACTTGGTGTTGCAATTTAGCTTAAGTGAGATCTTGACTAGATTACAACAACAAGGTGAGTTTTCATGATTACGTGAGACCGTACATGGATAATTTACTGTTCCTAAATTAGACATCTATTAGAACATATGCAATATGATAACATGACAAATTCAACTCTAATATTTATGTATTATTAGAATGGCATAAATAAATTAAGTAAATAAATTAACTTGAAATTACTATTAAAACCAAATGGTGGTGTTCACGAATACTTTAGTTATACATGTTTATATCTTCTTGTAAATATGAAGTCTTTTAAATGTTACAAGACTTATAATAAAGTAAGACGTTAACTTGTTATGTTTTTTTAATTAAGACATATACAAGAAATCATTGAGTTGATCAATGATTAATATCGTATAATGGGATTATAACAGTTTATGTCTTTTTGATGAGACATGGATATGAAGTGACTTGGTCAAAAGTACATGTGTTATAAAGCATGCAATTGGCTTGAAAATACTATTATACCATTAAGTTGACTTAGTTGGTAAATAGGTATGCCAAAAGGAATATGGTTATCTTATATTAATTCTAATGAATTATTATATATATTTATGGTATATTCAGTTAGGGAAATCAAACTCTTGTTATATTGTTTGATTAAAGATAACTATGACTTCTTTTCTTTCAAAAGTTATCAAGGTTAAAAAATTAAGTATGGTTTAAATATACTCAATTAGACTCCTAGAAGATTAATAAGACACCATTGAATTATGAAATGTGATGAATCACATTAAGTCTTAAAATGAAGTTCTGAATTTGTTAAACTACGTATGCGTAGGTTATTAACAAACTAATGTCAGGAACTGTCAATATGTATTTGTAATATCCCAAAAGGAGAACATTGTATTGTCGCTTTACTTGCTAAGTATTTATAGATAGTCTATATAATACTAAAGGCAAGTGGGAGTTTTTATCTTGAAAAGACAAAATTACAAGATAGATAATCTTTTAAAACACACTAGTGAAAATCATGATGAGGCTAAACATGTAAATGATAAACCTTAAGACGATGGAATTCTCATTCATAGATCCACAAGGATATTTCAAATATTTGATTAATATGCTGAGGATTATATGATGAAATATTACCAAATATTGAATTAGGTAAATTACTCATACTGTGAATGTTATAGATGTTGTTCATAAAGATAATCAAACTTTGAGAATTTAGTTTAACTTAATTCCTAATAGTTAGACTAGAGAATGAAGATGAGTTTATTCAAGATAATGTAACCCTAGTGGTTTAAATCTTTGTGTAGAAATCATATATATGGAAAAAATTGTAAATATATTTTAATGCATGTCTTATGACAGGATTATTAATCATACTTAAGCAATTAACAATGATTGAATACTCTTTCCTAAGCACATTAAAGATACAAAGATGGTAATTGTCATACTTATTTTCATGAATATGAAATTTGACAATGGATTATAAAACTCTTTCTTGTATAATTACTTGAGCGAAGATGGTAAGTAATTAAGAGTTTTATGAATTCTTATAATTTTTGAAAGTGTACAAAATGCAAGAATCCAAGTATGGAAAAATGCATGCATTTAGGAGGTGAGTCTTATGTTTGAATAATAAATCCAAGTTTTGATTTATAATTTGAATAAGATAACTCCTACGTATTCCTGAAAGCTAGTGGGAGTATTATGTTTACTTTCTTAAATCATAAATGTTGTATAACATACAGGAAGGAACATTCCATATAAGATAAATGTTAAGTCTTAATTTGGAATGAAATTTCACATAATAGGAAAGAAAACATATAACCTTGGAATATATGTTTATTATTATAAACATATGCGGTAAATAAATCTAATAGAACATGAGATATCATTTAGAAAGTCTAAATAGATATATATCTTTTGAAAAGATAGAACATGAATGAGATCTAAGTCTGACTGAAGGATTTTTTCATGTACATCATATTATTGTTGTATCAAGCTTAAATGCATGACGATTTGACAATATTTGATATCCAATTAAAAGTTATTAGATAACTTGTGTAATGAATATTCTAATGGAATATGTTTGGACTTAGAATAACGATCCTCAGCCTGGAATTGCTCCTAAATTCTAAGTATATACATGGAAAATTGTTGCGTAATTGTTATAGCCGTCAATAAATCTTGAAAGATTGGAAGGCATCAAACATTATGAAGTGGATATTAAGTTTATGGAATTTTAAAGAGCATACTGTGTTTGTATACAATGATGTTGTTTTAATTGAGATGACACTCAATACTAGTCATGGTAGGATTTCATCCTTGTTAATGGCCATGTGAACTAGTTGTCCTCAACTAACAGCATAGTTGCATTATACATTAAAGAATTAGAATACTTTAAACTTTAAAATGTTTGGAAGTTTGATTGTCATAAATTGGTGATTGAGGATATCACACCATTTATGAAATATTTGTGGCAATATCAAGATAGTTGAATGCACACATTTAAGAACTTCGCTAATTGAATTCTTGAAATAAGTATTATCAAATTTCAGATAGATCAAAGTTAGTTGAAATAATGCCTTGTCAACAAGTATGATTGTCATTACTTGAGACAAAATTCATTAACTAGACTTATCATGCATTGATCTATTTAGTATTTGGATAAGGGATATTAAACAATTATTATTTATAATGAATTAAAGTGTTTGGTAAGTTTGTTTTCATTAATAATAGATTGTATCATATATTTGCATGTTTAAATCCGTGAAAAACTTATGTTTTGTTATTCTAAATTGTCCGTTGTCAATTAATGATATGAGAATATCATTAAACTAAGACAAATCTGAGTATTGATTAGAATATACTTGAAAGTATATTGATGCGTTGACATACCAATTTCACATGATATTCAATGAATTGAATATAAGACTGATCCCAACTACATGATTTTACTTTATGGATCTTGTCATTAAGTAAATCATGAAAATAGTTATCCTCAGACTTAAGATACCAGATAAGATTCATGGATGTAATGCATTTCTGTAGAGCAATTTACCGCTATACATTACTGGTAGCTATAAAGATTGTTTTCAGAAGTGTTGCAAAGTTCATGGGTTATTGCTTGTACTCAAGAAAGAATTTGTTCATTCAAATTTGTTTTAAAGTTTAATACCGATGGGCCCATCGTCGGGTTGACAAGGTGTTTGCGTGGCCACGTCCAAAGTCTATCTGGAATACGTTCAGATGTTTTGGTAATCTTGCTCAATCATAAACAACGAGAAACATAATTGTTAAATAAAAAAATGACTAAGATCCATATCTTTATTAATGTGGTATTAGAAACAAAAGGATGATAATAATGATGAATCCTTAAAGATTTTTCCAAGAGACCTCCCTCGGGTTGTACTAGGGGCATTGGCGTGTTACTAGACGCTAACCAATGTCATTACACTTTTAATACTTGTCCAAGTGGGAGTTGTTAGTTTTATGGACTAAATATTTAAAGTGTATGTCTAGAATCGAACCCGAGACCGTGAAATTGCACACGTTATGAATGAGAATTAATTATCTATAATTAATTAATATATATATATATATATATATATATATATATATATATATATATATATATAACGTTATATATTTAATTATTTAAACACAAAATAAAGTCTAACGGTCATTAGTAGTTAACGGGAATTGGCTAACTATCGTTAAACATTAAAAGAGAAGGACTTAAGTGAAATTTGGATGTCGAGAAGCTTCCGGAACCCCCCTCTAAGGGTGTGGCCGGTATGGATAGGATTAGGAAGCCCAATCCTTATCCAACTTGTACTCCAAGTTTGCTCTAGTATATAAACAAGGCTAGGGTTATTTGTTTTTCACTCTTGTGCACACACAAAACCCTAAAAGCTTTTGTCTTCTCTTTTATCTGTTAAACCAATCAACCAACACCCTCTTTAATGGTTTGATCGATTTTTTGGTAAGCAAAAACAAGTGTGTTTGTTTGATCTAGAAATCACTTTAATTCGATATTAATTCGTGTATGCAAGAACGTGGTAATTACTCACTATAGTAATTATCTTGGATCGAATAACAAAAAGGTAAGGGGTTATTTATTGATCCTTCATAAACCCTAATTAGGGTTCATCCAATTGAAGAATAAATAAAGATTTATTCTTATTCTTGCTAGAATCAAAAGGTACGTTACTTATTTATTATTCGGTTAATTTATTATATGTTAATATGATCCTTAGCTTCCGCATGTGTACTTGATGCAAGTAGTTTAATTATATAATTGTTATGTTATTTAAATTCTAACACAGCAAATATACAAATGGATGAGTTTGTAAGGTTTGTGAGAGGGGAGAGATTTACAATGCAGCTTTCACATAAGTACTGGTATGATGATTATTGTGGGTTCTTAATATGCTTTGTTACTCGCATGTTTCTAGGGCTGTAAACGAACTGAACGTTCAATGAACATTTCATGAACCGTTCGGTAAAAAGTTTGTTTATGTTCATTCGTTTATTAAATGAACGAACATGAACAATATTTTAGGTTCGTTTAGTTAAATGAACAAACATGAACAAAAGTCTCGTCCGTTCATTTATGTTCGTGAACGTCCGATTATGCGTTCATTAACGTTCGTTTATGTTTATTTATCTATTTATGTTCATATATCATATCTTTTAATTTTATAATTTTAAAAATTGGTTTGTTTAAACAAATTAACACTTATAAAACAATATATTGTGAAGAATTCAATAAAGTTTATGTTTGTTTGTCTATTTTCATTTATGTTCGATCGTTTATGTTCGTTTAGTTTCTTAATGAACGAACATAAACGAACATGAACAACTCCTTTTCTTAATAAACGAACATGAACAAGAAAATTCATCCGTTTAAGCATTCATGTCCGTTTATTTGTCCGGTTAAAATTAAATGAACGAACATGAACAAGGCTCCGTTCGTGTTCGTCCGGTTCGTTTACAGCCCTACATGTTGCTTCCATGTTTTACAATCACACTGAAGCCGGAGATGGGCAAGTATTTTCTACCCAAGTCTTGGCAGGAGTCTAATGAAGAACCCAACACTAATGAATTAGCAACAACATATGTAGGATATGTTTCCTCTAATTTGTTAATGAGGCATACCCTGTGGTGGAATTCGGCATACAATATGATTTCAATTTCGGTAACGGGTAAAAGTATGCTTAATAATAAAGGTAGTTCTAATGATGAAATTTGGCTTGGAGGTGAACTTGTTCCTAGGAAAAGTAAAGGTTATGGGGTGTAAATAACAAATGTTGCAACAGATTTCTCAAATTTTTGGGATGATGAGTTTGAAGATAGAAAGACATTTACGATCGAAAATGATTCAAGCTCCTCTATTAAAATTGTATGGGACCCTTGATAGGAGCTCCTATTTTAATGAACTCATCACAAGTCTCAGTGCTGTCTCTGAATTTACAAAGGCCTTGTGTAAACTTCAGTTTAAAGACAAAAACGAGGCCTAAAATAGAAAGTAAATAATTTTCTTAAAGAATAAAATGAGAAATAATCATTTATAAAGTGCCCCGGCTAGCATTTTTCAATGCAACACTTTAAATTAAACACATGAAGTCACTTTTATTGAATGTATATACATATCATATAATTTTGAGGCCCCTAGAATTTGAAGGCCCTGTGCGACAGCACACTTCGCACACCCTCATATACAGCTCTGACAAGTCTCACTTCTTTTGCTTTCCAGTCGTTACTAGTACTTTATTGAATTTGTTCCACTGAACCAAAGTTGCAAAATCGATATGTGAAAAGGACATTTCTTTGTTTATATGAAAATGAAACTTCCCCCCCCCCCCCCTTGATTATAACATTATGGTTAGGTAAATGCAAACTATTGATTTTATTTGTAACCTCATAGTGAATTGCTTATCGGTCAGAGGCGTTGATTTTTTCTAAAAAAAATATAACAACTCTACTTATTCGATTTTTCTAAAGAATCTTCTAGCTACTGGAAATTGGAAGTACCTTGACATAACCTCCTCAAACTTCAGTTACAGTAGTATTTATTTACTAATCCTGTTAAATAATGTTAACTTTACAAGGCCTTAATCTGATACACACCACTAGGGATCACTTAAGATCCATTAATGGATTACAACCAAATAGGATAATCAAGCAATAAGAAAAATTATTGAAGCAGAATTGTATTATCAATGGCGGATTGTACCGAAAATCTGTTACAATGAGTTAGAGTTTGTTACAGGAGATTAAGAGAGAAGAGTTTACACAAATGATTAGTTGGCTAAATATGAAAGTGAATGGTGATATTTGTAGTTGAGTTTAGGCGGGAATTTTTGTTGAGGACCCCCATGTGCTCGCCACGTGACTTTTGTTGACTTTTGTGTTGACCTCTATTATGACCCATAACAATCCACCCCGCTTAAAATGATCTTGCCCTCAAGATCGTCAATTAAAGTGAAGATAACATTTTTGAATGCCTTCAATAAGCTTCCAAGTAGCACCCTTAAAAATGATTCTCAAGTAGTACAATGCTGACCCATTTTTTTCTACTGAATGAAAATAAACACTCTTATATTCAGTAGGAAACTTAAGCCAAACACCCACACGCAGCTCAACATGGTGTCTTACTGTAAGTGATATTTTGACATGATCACCCATTCTTCAATACTTCACTCCTAGTTTGTAAGACCTTCAACACTCCACCTTTTAAACATGTTTACAGCTGACGCGTAACAATACCCCACTCCTGAAGCATTTTCCAATTGAATTAGAAAAAACACTCCTGATGTAAGTGAAAATCATAAGCCAAACACTCCTTTATGTATCCCAACCTAGAAGGGTGATATAAGTAATATTTTGGCATTAAGGTCCACACTTCATTATGATCATTCCATTTTCTACTTAACATTCCAGTTTCAATCTGAATTTCAAGTTCCAACATATCTTATTCGTATGTATCTTCAACCTGCTAGTATGTAACTTGTCATTCATGAGCAAGGTAAAATGAACAAGCTGGTGAGTGAGTCTCTTTTTCCTATTAGACCATTTCCATATGTCAAACTACCAAAATGTGTAGTTTGTACTTATTTGCCACAATACCAACTACTCTCACAGTTTGAAAAGAGCTCACACTAGTTAAGAGGATTACACTGAACTTGAACAATCAAGAATTAAGAAGAGATTAGTCGAAAGCTTCAATGCACTATCAATGGAGGATAGTTTGTTACAAAATGATTACAAAGAGAAATTAGAGAAGGAAAATGAATTATCAAAGTTGAATAAAATGGAAAACTATAATGGTATTTAAAGGTCAATTGGGCGGGAAAGTTAGTTGGGGTGGAATTGACAATTTGATTGACTTTTCTATTGACTTTTCACTTTTGATCATATCAATCCATTCCCCTTAAAATTGATTTGTCCTCAAGATCAGCAATCAAAGTTTCACTTTCTCAATGTCATCTCTACTAATCCCTTTGCCCATTAATGAAACAAACACCCCTTATGTTAACTGAATTCTTCTGCCAAACACCCCTTTCGAACAATCTTGTGTTCAATAGGCTCATGAGTAGTGTCATTTTGTATGCATTCCCTATCTCGTTGGTACTTGAAATGGTACATATAAGAAACATAACATAAACCATCCGGAACGAGTTAGAAGCAAAAATATAAATCTGACCCATTACTTACGATATGTATGCACAATTTTCAAGCGAGAAAAGCACCCAAGTATGTTATCTGTTCTACTAGCTGTTGGAATTATGATATCATGACATTCATATATTATAAACCAAACACATCAAGTGAGCATAGCGGAAGCAATTATAACAAGATCAAATAACATGTAATTAATTAATCAATATTTAAATAGTAAACATACCTTTGTGATTCTAGCCCGAACAAGAATCAAATTGCAATCTTCAATCAAGAACCCTAATTAGGGTTTATGTGGATTACAAGAATTACCCCTTACCTCTTTTGTAATTCAATCCAAGAATCAAACAATAGTGTGTTTGATTCACGTTCTTGTACACACGTACTAATTCAAGAAAAAGTTTATGCAAGTAATTAAACACAAAACTTGTTTTGATACAAGAAAATCGAATCCCTTAGGGATGTTTTAGATGGATTGACCAAGGGACAAAGAAGAGGAGAGAAAACACCAAGATGTGTGTGTACAAGTTATGAGAAAACAATGCATCTTGGCTTTGCTTATATACTAATCAAAACTTGGAGCTCAAGGCACAAAGGAGGTGGGATACCCCCTTTGGCCGATCGGTTGTGGAGTCCCCTAGGGGATTCCGGAACCTTCCCTTGTTTCCAAATTTTCCTTAGTATTACTTTCCTAATCTTCGTTAATAGGTCATTAGTCATTTACCATTAAATACTAATTACTATTACTAATTTTATGTTTATTAATAATTACTTATAACATTTTATAAATAATTATTTATTTTTCTCTTCATACGTATTGTGTGCAATCCCGTGATCTCAAGTTCGATCCTAACACACGACTATTATTATAATGTCTATAAAACCAACAGCTCCCACTTAGACATATCATAATAGTGTGATCTCATCGGTTAGCGTCTTGCAACACGCCGATGCCTCTAGTACAACTTGAGTAAGGCTCCTGGAAAACCTTTTAATGATTTCTCATTATTATTATCACTTTGTTTCTAATACCGTGTTAAATAAGGATATGGATCTAGGTCATTCCTTAATTAACCATTCTGTTTCTCGTTGTTAGAAATTGACAAGATTACCAAATCTTCTGAACCTTTCAGGAAAGACCTTGGGCGTGACCACGCAAACACCTTGACAACCCTACGAGGGGCCCAGCAGTATTAAACTCCAAAAATTAATTTGAATGAACAAATTCTTTATTGATTACAAGCAAAACACACAAACTTTGTAACACTTCCGAAAACAACCCTTATGACTACCAGTTACATATAGCATTAAGTTGTTCCACAAAAATGTACTACATTCATGACCGTTATCTTGTATCTCAAGTCAGAGGATAACTTCTTATGATTTACTTAATGACAAGATCCATAAAGTAACATCATATAGTTGGGATAAGTCCTATATTCAGTATCATCGAATATCGTCTGAAATGGCATGACTACGCATCAATATACTCTAAGTATATTATACCAACTTCAGATTTGTCTTAATTTAATAATATTCCCATATTATTAACTGACAACGGACAATTTAGAATAACTCTTATTCATGGATTTAAACATGCAAAAATAGGACAACAATAATTAACAATAGAAATAAACATACCAACATACTTTATTTTATTAAAATAAAAATTGTTTACAATATCCTTTATCCAAATACTAATTACAGTTATGCATGAAACTACTAGCTAATTTAAGTCCAATTCCATTGGATAATTCATTAAGCTTCTCTTTCGCCAAAGCCTTAGTGAACGGATCAGCTAAGTTATCATATGTGTGAACTTTCAGCAGATTTATTTCACCTTCGTTAACCTTTTCACGAACAAAGTGATACTTCCGTAGAAAATGTTTGGTGCCTCTCATGACTCCAGGTTCATTGGCAAATATGATTGCAGCAGAATTGTCACAATACATATTAATAGGTAATTCAATTGAAGGCATAACACCAAGCCCTGAAACGAATTTCCTAATCCAAACAGCCTCCATAGCAGCTTCTGAAGCAGCAATGTATTCAGCTTCTGTTGCAGACATCGCAATTGTACTCTGCTTCTTGCTCCTCCAGTCTACTGCTCCTCCATTAATAACAAAGACATAACCCGTCTAAGACTTCGAATCATCTTTATTACTTTGAAAGGACGCATCGCAGAAACCTGTAACACAAAGTTTTGCAGCTGGATCTCCACCATATACCAAAAACATATCTTTTGTATTTCTCAAATACTTAAGAATATGCTTAACAGCAATCCAATGTTTTTCACCTGGATTCTGTTGAAATTGACTGGTAATATTTTGAGCAAACGTCACATCTGGCCTTGTGCATTTTACCGCATACATAATAGATCCTACAGCCGAAGCATAAGGAACTTTACTCATGCGAGCCACCTCAGCAGGTGTTGAAGCACAAAACTCATCACATAAGCCATGTTTTACTTCCATCGGCAAATATCCTTTCTTGGAATTTTGCATATTGAATCTTTTCAATATTTTGTCAATGTAAGCACTTTGACTTAATCCAATTAACCGCCTTGATCTATCTCTATAGATTTTGATTCCTAGAATGTATGCAGCTTCTCCTAAATCTTTCATAGAAAAGCACTTTCCAAGATATGCCTTAACCTTTTGCAAACTTGGAATGTCTTTTCCCATGATTAATATGTCATCAACATATAAAATTAGGAAAATTACATTATCACTCCCACTAGCTTTGTGATACACACATGGCTCATCAAGATTCTGAGTGAATCCAAACTTTTTGATCTCAGCATCAAATCTCTTGTTCCATTGTCGTGATGCTTGCTTTAATCCATAAATGGACCTTTTAAGTTTGCATACACGATTTGGAAACTCTGGATTTTCAAACCCTTCTGGTTGTGCCATATAGATGTCTTCATCTAGATGACCATTTAAGAAAGAAATTTTCACATCCATTTTCCAAATCTCATAGTCATAGTACGCTACTATAGCTATGAGAATCCTTATAGCTCTTATGTCTGCTACAGGAGAAAACGTCTCCTCGTAATCTATTCCAAAAGTTTGAGTAAAACCTTTAGCAACCAGACGAGCCTTATAAGTGTGTGCATTTCCATCCATGGCAGTCTTAATCTTGTAGAGCCACTTACTCCCAACTACCTTGGCACCAGGAGGTAAGTCAACTTCTTCCCAAACTTCATTATCATGCATGGATTGTATTTCCCCATCCATAGCAGCTTTCCATTTAACCTTTTTAGGACTATTAATGGCAGCTCTATAACTAGTACGTTTATTAAGATCCCCTAGTAAATGCTCATCAACCTCTACATTAAGACATAGACGGTCAGGAGCTTTCACATATCTTGAAGATCTGCGAATGGGAACTACTTCAACTTCCGGTGGAGGACCCAGACTTTCCGGTTCTACAGGAAGTGTGCTAGTGTTTTCTGAAGGTAATGCATTATCTAGATCATCTTCTAGATCATATACTCTCCCACTGATTTCTTGAGTTACAAAATCACTTTCAAGAAAATCACCATATCTAGCAACAAACACTTTGTTCTCAGGTGGGTAGTAAAAGTAGTAACCCATTGTTTCCTTTGGGTATCCTACAAAAATGCATTTTACAAATCTTTGTTGGAGTTTATCTTGTGAGTCACGTTTAACATACGCCTCACAACCCCAGACCTTTAAACAAGACAAGTTCGGAGCTTTTCCAGTCCATATCTCATATGGTGTCTTATCAACCTTCTTGGTGGGAACCATATTCAAAATACGAACAGCTGATTCAAGAGCATAATCCCAAAAAGACAAAGGAAGATTAGTAAGATTATACATTGATCGAACCATGTCCAACAATGTACGATTCCTTCTCTCAGATACACCATTTTGTTGTGGAGTATATGGAGATGTGAGATTCTGGACAATTCCATTCTCAGTTAAGAAATCTTTAAAATCTTGACTAAGGTATTCACCACCTCGATCAGAACGAAGAGCTTTAATCTTCTTTCCCAATTGCAATTCTACTTCTGCTTTGAAAACTTTAAATGCTTCAAACACCTCATGTTTATGCTTAAGTAAATAAACATAACCATAACGGCTGAAATCATCTGTAAAAGTTAAGAAGTAAACAGCACCTCTCCTTGACACATGTCTAAGTGGTCCACATACATAAGTATGTATCAAACCAAGTAGATCTGAAGCTCTTTCCATATTGTTATGAAAAGGTTTCTTCGTCATCTTCCCAGAAATACAAGACTCACACTTATCAAATGACTCATCATTGATATTATTCAAAAGCCCATCTCTTTGCAGCTTTTGCATGCGAGTCTTGCCTATATGGGCAAGTCTATAGTGCCAAAGGTAAGACGAATTCAAGTCATACTTCATTCTCTTACTTATGCTGTACATCGAATTATTATTATTGTTGTTGGTCATACAATCATTCATATCAATTTCAAACACACCATTCACAGCAACAGCATTAAAATAAAATACACCATTTAAAGAAACAGAAATTTTATTGCCATCAATAGTATGATTAAAACCAAGATCCAACAAACATGAAAAGAAAACAACACCTCTAATTATAGAAGGTGCATAATGACAATTGTTTAAACAAAGTACTAAACCCGAAGGTAAAACTAAATTAAACACTCCTATGGCTTCAACTGCTGCTTGTGCTCCATTGCCCACATGCAGAAATTGCAACCCATAAGCTAGTCTCCTTTCCTCTCTAAACCCCTGAAGTGTATTACAAATATTAATACCACATCCAGTATCATATACCCAGGAATTTAATTTATGAGATAAAGTAAATAATTCAATGACAAATAAGTTACCTGAAGTGCTGGCGCCCATGTGCCCAGTCTTCTTAACCTTATTGTTTCGCAAGTCATCGAGATAAAGAGGACAATTCCTCTTCCAGTGACCCATCACCTTGCAGTAATGGCATCCTTGATCCTTCTTTGGATTATTCTTCACATGAGGGTTCTTCTTAGGTTGAGGTGGTTGATAAGCCATAACCTGCTTATTCTTATCAGCCTTCTTCTTTCCTTTACCCTTCTTCTTGTTCGCATTTGGCTTGTTAATTCTACCCCCTTGAATAGCAAGTACTTGGGGCGTAGGAGCCTTTGGTGTTAACCCTTTCTCATAATCAATGAGCAGAGCGTGCAAGTCACTTACTGTCTTCCCCACACAATGCATATTGAAGTTCCTCACAAAACCACTAAAATCCTTGTTAAGGGATCTATTGATTAAGTTCACAGCCATATCATTGTCATATGGTTTCTTAAGTATTTGTAGTTGATCCATGAAACTTTTCATCTTCAACACATGAGCACTCACAGGTTCACCATCACCCTGCTTACAACCATGTAGAGCCTCCATCAAATCATAAATCTCTACATTTGATGGTTTCTCATATAGTTTCTTAAGTTCATCAATCATGTTCATGGGGAAATACTCTTCAAACTGCCTTTGAAGAGGTGTGGACATTGCCCCTAACATCATTGCGGCCACATCAATATGTTCCTTACAATCAACATTCCATTTAGCCTTAGCAGCATCAGTAGCTGCAGGACCTTCAGGTTCAGCAGGACAAGGCGTTTTCAAGATTTCAAGTTGACCAGTTACTCGCAGGACAATCCTGAGTGAACGATACCAATCATTGAAATTCTCTGAGCCAGTCAATTTTTCTCGTTCAAAATAAGTTTTGAACACAGAACGAAAGTTGGTGTTATCATTTTGAGCCATTTCTACAGATAAAGAAAGTTCAAAACATTGGTATTTTTGATAATACAATTTTTCAAGAAAATTAAAATACCCAAGGAAATCATATCCATAGAATAATCTTGAAAACTAGGATCCTCCATAAACATAGTTTCATCACATCAGTTGATCTGCTAGTAATGAAAGTATAATATGAGGTAACTTGTCGTACAAGTAATTGGCATAACATTTGTCCAATTCCTAGATATATGGGATTTAAAATCACAAAACATTTGTATTGTAAGCATGTTTAATCCCCATCTTAATGCCATGAGTCCAAGATCTCACTTACTACTCAATTTAAGTCGTCTAACTTAAAAACTGTAAACTCATAAATCCATCACATCAGTTGATCTGCTAGCAATGAATTTATGAAATTCACCTCTCCATTGCAATCTCGCCAAGTTCTCACATGACGTAAATTACAACTTCAAGTGTTCTTAGTTAGATGGCATTTGACTTAATTTTATAAGGGTATTAATTTTGATGTGATCAAAATAATGTATGAAGAAGCATGCATACAACTTCATAACATTGGTTTTACAAAACATTTTTATTACCAATTTGCTAAGAGTAAAATAACAAAGTTTTGATTGAGGTATCGGGTTCACCAATTAAAGAATTACCATCAATTATCGTCCACTATATCGTACTTTTGCATAAGCCCAAAAGCTTAGTGTTTCGGATAATCATTGTGGAATTGTGGTTAATTCACCATTAAGATGACAATGTACGTAATATAGTGATATAGGTAAGTCTAGGGTCGGCAACCAGGCAGTTGTAGAGAACCGGTAGGTGCATGAGCTTTAAAAACCCCTCTCTACAAGTACGTTGGATAGCAACCTTCGGTCCGCCTTTCGCACACTATGTACAAAAACATCAATTAACCAATTCTTTAAAATTTACTCTTAAAAACCAAAACAATTTCGCCATTTATTTAGTCCGTATTATTTTTCTATTTAAAAAATTACCCTTTTCGTTTATAAACATGTCTAACATAATATTAAAAAAAAACAAGTAATGTAAAATAAAAAATAAAACAACTAAATAAACAAATATACATAATCATAACAATTAAATAGGTATAAAACATGTAGCCACATGCAAATCTTATTCAATAGTCCTATTAATAATCAAATCTAGGTGTATTACGTATTAATTTAATTAAGACTTTCTTCTTCTTGGAAAAAGAGCCACATACATCGATAAATCGATTGCGTAAGTCAAAACTAAATAAATACCACATAGCACATAATTGATTACTTAATATTGGAGTCTTCCCCAATTCGACATCTATTAATAAATTTACATGTTTCGATATAACTTAACCATTAATTCATATAAACAATTTAAACCATTTAAATTATCACACAATTAAAAATCCATGCAAATATGCACTTTTTCATGGATTTAGCTTAACAATTAACATATTGCACCAAGATCGTTTACTAAAACGCATAACAAATTACATGACATCCTAGGGTTTCTAATCAAATTAAAAAATTAAAAACCATAAACCCTAAAACCCTTATAAGGTCAATCGACCCATATAATAATTAGGGTTAGGAATCTAACAAAAAAAACCCTAAAAACATGTAACTAAATGAATCAAGATCCAATTTTTATTCGTTTCGATAATTAACTACACATTATAACGGCTCTCTGATACCACTGTTGGAATTATGATATCATGACATTCATATATTATAAACCAAATACATCAAGTGAGCATAGCGGAAGCAATTATAACAAGATCAAATAACATGTAATTAATTAATCAATATTTAAATAGTAAACATACCTTTGTGATTCTAGCCCGAACAAGAATCAAATTGCAATTTTCAATCAAGAACCCTAATTAGGGTTTATGTGGATTACAAGAATTACCCCTTACCTCTTTTGTAATTCAATCCAAGAATCAAACAATAGTGTGTTTGATTCACGTTCTTGTACATACGTACTAATTCAAGAAAAAGTTTATGCAAGTAATTAAACACAAAACTTGTTTTGATATAATAAAATCGAATCCCTTAGGGATGTTTTAGATGGATCGACCAAGGGACAAAGAAGATGAGAGAAAACACCAAGATGTGTGTGTACAAGTTATGAGAAAACAATGCATCTTGGGTTTGCTTATATACTAATCAAAACTTGGAGCTCAAGGCACAAAGGAGGTGGGATACCCCCTTTGGCCGATCGGTTGTGGAGTCCCCTAGGGGATTCCGGAACCTTCCCTTGTTTCCAAATTTTCCTTAGTATTACTTTCCTAATCTTCGTTAATAGGTCATTAGTCATTTATCATTAAATACTAATTACTATTACTAATTTTGTGTTTATTAATAATTACTTATTACATTTTATAAATAATTATTTCTTTTTCTCTTCATACGTATTGTGTGCAATCCCGTGATCTCAAGTTCGATCCTAAGACACGACTATTATTATAATGTCTATAAAACCAACACTAGCAATAAGCACAACAACATTAGCAATCAGAACACCAACCAAAGAGCACCATTTGTCATTCACGAACAAGGACAAGTGAACAAACTGGCGAGTTGGTTTCTTTTTCCTATTAGGGGCATTTCTAAATACCAAACTTCCGATTTCCGTGCTGAAATTTGCAGTTTGTGTGACATGCTTTGTTCCTCATAGGCCATTTCCAAGTATCAAACATCAAATGACTAAAATGAACACCATTCACTTTTGCAGCTTCTAAATGCACAAATAAATATTTATCACTGTGTTGACAAACCCTCTCATTCTTTACCCAAAAAAAATATAAAGATTTATCTTCTAAATCACTCATTATGCCTTCAAACTCTGTACCAAATGTAAGAAACTGATCAAAAGAATATGTAGTTGTCCCACCAGATGAGTCATCATCATATTTGAATTTTGAGTTAACTGGTGCAATATGTGGTTCAAGTCTGAAAGTTCATGCTCTAAAATCCCACCACTATCTTTTATACCATTCAAACCAAATGTAGGAAATAATGACCCACTCTTTTTTAGTTACAGCTTAAATTCACACTTTAGAACAGTTTTTGAAGGATAATTTTGAGGTTGCACCAAACCACATACAACAAAATCATCACTTTCTCCTTTGCTTCCATCTTGTTTCTCATCACTCATTTCCTTGTTAATGACTAATTTTTCGCCATTACTTGTCGGGGAATCCTGAGCACCACTACTGGAATTTTCTCCTTTACCACCATCACCCATAACCAAAGTACCCATACTTGTCCTGATCTTCTTGACCCCATTATCTTTATTTTTATCTTGATTTTCCAATATGTCATCGCCTTTATCCTCCTGAATCGTATTAACAGAAGCTTCAATCTTTCGAAATATTGTTATGGTTTCCACCAAACTAGCATCACAAAATCCATTTCTTGTTCGTAAATCACTACTCTCCAAAGTTTGAGGATCATCAGTATTGGAAGGATGAACAAATACCTATTCTATCCCTTTTATTCTTAACAAACTTATCAGATCTTTCTAGCCCTTTGTTGTCAGCTGATTCATTTGTTTCAATTCGCAAAACCTTCAACGTTTACTTCACAAAGTGCATCAAGAACAACTACACACTTAATACTGCCATCCATTTCACTTACCATTGATTCGGGTTCTTTACACTCGTCATCAAGAACCATCACACAACCGTTATCTTTTTCAATTCCACTTGAATCTTCAACAATTTCTTTACAAAGTTCATCAAGAACCAACAACCCATTGCTAACTTTCTCCTTCTCATTTGATTCATTTAACTTCATAGAAGAGAATAACGGTGAATTACAACTCTTTTATTTGAAATTGTAGATGGATTCTTCCAACACCGCCAAACAATATGCATCCGAGAGGGTTTTGGGTTTATATAATCTAACACCATTTCCAAATTCCCATGGCAATCCCCAAATGAAAATTTTAACTAAATTCCTATATTCAAAATTCATGTTACTCTTCTGCGAAATAAATGAATCATAATACTCTTTAACTGTACCATATTTTTTGAGAAAATGGTTCATCGACTTTTCAACAAACATGTTAAATGCATTTTTGTTCTCAATTTTCAATCTATCATCATCATCATCATCATCATCATCATCATCATGAAACCCCATTTGGAAATGAAACAAAAATTTGACAATTGAACGGTAGGTAAATCAACTAACCGTAATAGTAACCAACTTAATCGAAACGTAACCAAATGACCGGGATTATACAATATGGTTGAGAAGCTGAATTCACAACGCAACAAGAATCTTGACTAAAGTAATAGTTTCTTGACCTAAATTGAACAAAAATCGACCAAGAATTTAACCCGAAATAACAAAGTCGCCGAAAAAATAACTGACTCGTCGAAAAAGTAATTGATTCGTCAGAATTTCACCGGAAAAATCATATGAGTTGCCATGAAGGCAGCTCTGATACCAATTGATACACACCACTAGGATCACTTAAGATCGATAATCAAGAATTAAGAAGAGATTAGTCGAAAGCTTCAATGCATTATCAATGGAGGATAGTTTGTAACTAAGTTTGTTACAAAATGATTACAGAGAGAAATTAGAGAAGGAAACTGAATTATCAAAGCCGAATATAATGGAAAACTATAAGGATATTTAAAGGTCAATTGGGCGGGGAAGTTAATTGGGTTGGAATTGACAGTTTGTTTGACTTTTTTGTTGACTTTTCACTTTTTACCCATATCATAATCTTGTGGGTTGGGATCTAAGGATAATATTGCTTCGTATTAGAAGAGGAGTGTTTGAGCAAATTTCCCTAGATGTCCGATCCTTCGGAGGTCTCGTATATGCTCCTTCGTTTTTTAGGCTGAAATAAGACAAGACACCGTTAGCTCGCTCTAGGGTTTTAATCCAAGATCAAACTCCGACATGAGAGTAAGTGTTTGATTTCTGTGAATAATAGTAGAGAGAGTAGAGAATAAGTGAGTATCGGAGTGTGTGTGTGTGTGTGTATCATGTTCATCTATGTGAACGACTCTATATATACTACCTAGTCTTGACTTCACGACACAAGTATTGTGGAGACGAGCTTGTCTTATAGGGGCATCGTACAATCGTTGATGAGTACAAGCTTGGCTTTCGGGGTTTAAGTTGTCACTACGCTCTAAGTACTAGCTGTGGACCAAGCTCTATGCTGTTTGTACCTTCGTTGTTTTCACATGAGCAAACTTCAAATGCATCCAAATCTAAGGGTAAAAAAAAAACTTGAAAAAGTAGAAGACTTCGATTCAAAGATTATGGGTTCTAATCATAAGGTAGTTGAAGTAATTAGAGAAGGTAATGTTATTTTACAATAAACTAATACCATACTGGATAGAGCTTATCAATGTTACTATATAGACGATGAACTCCATAAAGAATTGGAGCCATTGAAATTGAAACCCGATGTCATTTCCAATGCTCTTATGACAATCTAGAAAAAGTGCAACTATTATTTAGTTATCCTCTTGAGATGCGGTAGAACGTACTAGAAAAAATGATGGGTTAAATCGAATGATCGCGTTGGGCTTCATTTACATCTTTTAAGATATCAACTTCTTTTTCCTAAGCTATCATATTTTTTCTTTGTTTCTGAATTTTTAAGATGTTTTCTTATGATGTGGAACATGTTTTTTTTGTTTGACACAAATTTTACCAATAGTTGTGACTCTTCCCACCAATGGGTTTTAACCAAAAATAACTAACTTTTGATTGTGTTAATATAAAAGACTTGATCTCTTCCAAACGTAACTTACAAACAAACAAACAAACCAAAAAAAATAATAAATAAATAAACTTTGTGTGTAGCTTTGTTCTCTCGTGCCTTAGAAACAAAGTGTGATTTTGTAAATTATCCAATTGAGGATTTCGTAATACCCTATGCATATAGAGTCAAAATACTTCAATTTGAAAGTGATACACGATTAAAAGAATATCCCGATTGTTTAATTATTACCACTCACATGGACATTCTAACAATTATCACATCAAAATATGTGTGATCTTATTAGGAGCACACCTAGAGTGTAGGGGTGAGCGCGGTTCCGGAACCGCACAGAACCGAACCGGAACCGCAAGAACCGAGAACCGAAAAATGGATGGCCGAGGAACCGAGAACCGGACCGACTAACATATTTCGGTTCCGGTTCGGTTCTCGGTTCGGTTCGGTTCTTTGCGGGTCTAACCGACCGGAACCGAAATTTTTAAGAAAAATGCATTATATAAACTACAAATAATACGTTTAGAACATGTTTGATCTTTCGCATAATACATCCAAACTAAATGTTGACGTGGGTTTAACTTATTGTTTGATCGAACGGTACAAATTAAAAATCGTGGGATAAAGCATGATATATACAATCTATTAGACGTGTTGGTGCTTATTTTGACTTGATTTTGACAAAAGCTTGATCCATAGTGCGGTTAATACCAACTTAGAATAAGTGGCATAGCATGTAGAAATCCCGCTCTAGTAATGAATATGATTAGAACATGATTAGATGATATCAACGCTAACCAGTAACCACTATTGGACCAAGTTATGTAAATGAAATCCTGTAACTCAAGAGGAGATTAGAACATGATTAGATGATATCAACGCTAATGCAATGCGAAAAATCTATTAAAAGAGAGGATATATATTTAAGTCTAAAATGGTAAGTTCAAATTTCATTTATGAACTTACGTAGCTCAGACCTGATCAAGATGAAAACTTCAAAAGTCTTTGATGCAACCTGAATGCGATTAATGCAACCTGAATGTGATTAAAATGAAGCACCATATGGATGTCAATATTAAGTCATTGTATATGTTATGCATATGTAAGTAACCAACTAACATATGTTCGTTTTCTTCTTTAAAAACAAACTAGCAAAATACATTAATTAATCGCGTATATACTAAAAAAAATATTCTTGCTCCTACTGTTACCCATTTATAGTTGATTTAAACGTAAACGTAATTACAAAAACACATGCATGTTGTTGCTTCTTGCTAATATTATGTTCAAAACAAAAAAATTTGTTTGCAATTACTACTAGTGTATCTTATATATATGGAGTCGACGATTCCTCGGTTCCGGAACCGATAACCGCGGTTCCGAACCGAACCGAACCGAGAACCGCAATTTCCAATAATGAAGAACCGAGAACCGGACCGCGGTTCCAAAATTCGGTTCGGGTTGGGTCGGTTCCGGTTCGGTTCTCGGTCCATTTGCTCACCCCTTCTAGAGTGGGCACACCAATTATGACATTAAAATACGGCAATGGTTTCAAACATCATGATTTAGTTGATCTGCGGGCATGCATAGACTTTTTTTTTTTTTTTTTTTTTTTTTTTTTTTTTACAGATATAAGTGCTTCTTTTCATTTCTTATCTTTTCAAAAACTAGAAATAAACTTTCATGAGATAGTGTGCGATATAAGTGCTTCTTTTCATTTCTTATCTTTTCAAAAACTAGAAATAAACTTTCATGAGATAGTGTGCGATAAAGTTATTTTCTAAAATTCTTGTCATGCATAAAGTTATCATCACGAAAAATATATAATCGAATAATTATTCATCAAAAGTTTGATTATATGGTTTCCGTCACTGCAATGCACTAGTTTTTTTTTTTAACTTAAAAAAAAAATAAAAATAAAAATCAATATCTAAAACAACAAAACATACTCCTACTATCACCAATCCTCCTCACTCTTAATTTCCTTCCATAGCCATAGCCATGGAAGTCTCTCTCTTCACACCCAAACACCACCTCCGACCACCACCACCCCCCACCACCCCAAACCGCCACCGCTCCCTCCACCTCCGGTGCACATCCACCAACAACCCCACCACCACCAAAAAACCCATCGGCTTCATAGACTACAACAAAGGAGAAAAAGAACTCACCCTCCATGTCACAGGTATCAAGAAATCCGGTTTGACAAAACGACACCGTTTGAAAGCGGAAAGTGACAAGTTTCAGAAAGACTGGGGGGTTACTGAAGTTGTTATGAAGGTTATGAAGATGGATAAGTATGAAGATGTTGATGGGGTGTTGAATTGTTGGGTTGGGAGGTTTGAGAGAAAGAATTTCCCTATTCTTATTAGGGTATGAGCTTATATTTTTACTTTTTTTTTGTTGTTGCACTGCGGGTAAGTGTGACTATATTTTGCGTTATTCGGTTATTCGGTTACACATTTAGTTGTTTTTATGCTTTATAAGTCGAGATGGTAGAGATGGTTAAGCCAAATAATTTTAGTTTGAAGTTTGAACAACCAACATGCTTCCTAACAAACTTCCTAAGCAACTTGCTTCCTAACCAACCTGCCTCCTAACCAATTAATTTTAAAATCCTTCCATAATAAGCAAGTAAAAGTCTGAATTTTAAGCATTTCTAATTATAGAATAGTCCCAAATGCATTATATAGTAGTATAGATAAGCTCAAATTTCTGGTTTCTTTTGAGACTTATGGGCTTATATGACCTTATTATGATATAGCAAGGTTATATAAGCCCATAGGTCTCACAATAAGCCGGAAAAATTGAGCTGAAATCATATAAGCTCATAAGCCAACAAATAAGTGTAAACAAATACCCCCTAAGTTTTAGGCTAGTAGTATCCTTTTGATCTGAGATGCGATTTTAAGTGGCGTTTTCAAATTTGAAACACAACCAATTAAAGAAAGAAGTTCAAACATTGAATTACGATTAGTACACCCTAGACATAAGTTATGCCATGATTCTTTTTTCTATATAGATTGTTAGGTGCAAAAAAGGTTAATAACGGGTAACCTGAACCAGCCCACAATCGGCTGCCTTTCCATAATGTGGGGGGCATACATGACTCACTCAGTGGTTGTCAGTCCAAGCTTTTACTGAATTTAACTTCTTAAGGTGTTTGGTTTTTTTCGGTGGCATTGTGGCCATAAAACCAAAGAATGCTTTTATGTTGGACTGATTTTAGTTATGCAAAGTGTGAACTTTTTCTGCGAGTAAATATAGACCAACCCTATCCGTTATGTTTCCAGATTCCCATTTATGGTTTATGGCTTATAGTTCAGTTAATAGCACCTTGTACATCGTAGTTTATATTTTTTGGATGATCAGTTTTGCAATAACATGTTACTTGTTGGAGGAATTCATTTAAGATACATGGAGGATGATTCTAGTGGAGTATTAATGAGCACTTTTAGTGCAACTGATCACCTGTGAAACTCAGTCTCATACTTTTTTTGTTTCCTTGTTAGTATAGGAGATTAGCCAGACAGGTTCACTTGAACATAGCAATCATGTTTTCAAATGGATGAAGAATCAAAAGAATTATTGTGCACGGAATGATATATACAATATGATGATAAGGTTACATGCGAGGCATAATCAAACAGACCAGGCACGTGGCTTGTTTTTTGAGATGCAGAAGTGGAGGTAAAGAATTTACCTTTTTATCCATACATGTTGATCTTTTGTCAATCCATATTGTTTTGTATGGGCACATCTTTTCAATTTTCATATTGAGGTTACAGACATCAATTTCCAATTTATTGATAATTTAGGTGCAAGCCGGATGCTGAAACCTACAATGCTCTCATAAGTGCTCATGGTCGAGCTGGCCAATGGCGTTGGGCAACAAATATCATGGAAGACATGCTACGTGCAGCTGTGTGTATTTGTATTCTTCCCTTACAATCCATCCCTATTTTTTCATTTGAGCTTACATTTTTTCATTAAAATCCAGATGTTATTTTACCGATATAGTTGTATGGCTATCATAATCCAACAGGATTTCATTTTTCATTTCCTAATTCACCATTTAAGTGCAATGTTTATCTAGAGATAGCATTTTCAACCCTTGTTGAAATGGTGAGTGGGATTGTGTTTCACATCAAACAAGTCAAATAGGTGACATAGAAAATTAGGTAGAAAGGAAATGGTCAAACAGGCTTAAAGTCGCTTGAATTTTATTTGCAATGCATACAAACTCCTGAATCGTTTTTTAAAAGATTTGGATTATTACTGTACTAATATTGTAACAACACTACTGTTATTAACAAATATTCGAAGGAAATGGACAATAAAGTGTTTGTGGGTCAATTTGTTTCGACGTATTCTGAATAAACGACCTTGTCACCCCGACCCGTCCTTTTTAAGTTTATTGATTGGACTGTTTTGTTTGCTGCTATAAGTCAAACGAGATCATTGGTCTCATGTTTAGTTATTTATGCAACTTTGATTTTCAGGTTCCTCCAACTCGGTCAACATATAACAATTTAATCCATGCATGTGGATCAAGTGGAAATTGGAGAGAGGCACTAAAAGTTTCCAAGAAAATGACAGAGAATGGTGTTGGGCCTGATCTTGTGACTCACAATATAGTTCTATCCGCCTTCAAAAAAGGCTCTCAGTATTCAAAAGCACTCTCATATTTTGAGTTAATGAAGGGAACAAAGATTCGTCCCGATACCACCACTTTAAACATTGTGATCCATTGCCTTGTAAAATTAGGACAATTTGGAAAAGCAATTGATATCTTTCACTCAATGAGAGAAAAAAGATCACAATGTGATCCAGATATCGTGACCTTCACTAGCATCATTCATTTGTATTCGGTTTCGGGTCAAATTGAAAACTGCAAGGCTGTTTTTGACACTATGATAGCTGAAGGTCTTAAACCGAACATTATATCTTATAATGCACTTTTAGGTGCGTATGCTTCTCTTGGGATGTGTAAAGAAGCATTATCAGTTTTTAATGATATAAAGAAAAATGGATTTCGCCCCGATGTTGTATCTTATACATCTTTACTCAATGCTTATGGAAGATCACAACAACCCGAAAAAGCAATGGAAGTATTTCAAATGATGAAAAAGAATTACTTGAAGCCGAATGTGATCACTTATAATGCACTAATCGATGCTTTTGGATCCAATGGTTTTCTGCCTGAAGCTGTGGATATGCTGCGTGAAATGGAATCGAATGGGGTGCAACCAAACATTGTTTCAATTAGTACTTTGTTAGCATGTTCTGGACGTTATGGTCAAAAGGTCAAGATTGATTCCATACTTGCAGCTGCTGATTCACGTGGAATATGTTTGAATACTGTTGCGTATAATTCTGCAATAGGGAGTTATATGAACATTGGGGAATATGATAAAGCATTATCTTTATATAAATCCATGAGGGAAAAGAATGTTAAACCTGATTCGGTTACATATAATATTCTAATTAGTGGTTGTTCTAAGATGTCGAAATATACTGAAGCTATTGAATTTCTTGATGAAATGGTGGCTTTGAATATTCCCTTATCCAATGAGGTTTATTCATCTGCGATTTCCGTCTATAGCAAACAGGTAAGTGTAGAAAAATTACACTTTTGTTTCAAATTTTTCATCTTAAACAAATTGGCATTTCGTCTCATATTTTACACATGTTATCAGGGCCAACTATTGGAAGCGGAGTCCTTGTTCTCAGAAATGAAGATGGCTCATGGTGGTCCGGATGTTGTTGCATATACGGCTATGCTGCATGCATATAGTTCTGCAGGTATGTTTCTACATCCGGACTAACCAAATTTTATATGTATCAATCTTAGGTGGGTGTGCATGCGTTTGTTTTGCAAGGGATTTTGTGATTCTGAATAGTTAGAATAAAAAAGTGGTTTTAATATAACATGGTTTAGAAAAGTGTTTGGATGTGCTTATGCCTATTGTAGTGCTAAGGTCATCTTATTATGGCATGGGCAGGTTAGGTAACGTTGGGTGCAAGTCGAAATGAATTGGGTTGACCAGAACACTATATATTTGTTAACATGTATAATTTTCTGCAGAGAAATGGGATAATGCGTTTGCATTGTTCCAAGAAATGGAAATGAAGGGCATCCAGCCAGATCTTATAGCTTGTTCAGCATTGATGAGGGCTTTTAATAAAGGGAACCAAGCTGCTAAAGTTCTTGTGGTAGCTGAATATATGCAGGACAGGAATATACCGATGAACGACACCATCTACTTTGAGATGTTGTCTGCTTGTAGTATGTAAGTTTTGTATGTTTTAATCACTTGTTTATTTACTACTTATAACCAGGTTTTATTTTATTTTTTGTTGCGATTTAAATCTTTTTGTTCTTTGCATCCCTCATGTGCCACATGTCAAAATCTTTTTGTTTTCTCATGTTTTTATAAATCAATTTTCCTCATTCCTCGCGATAAGTAATGTTTATATTTTGTTGATAGTCTACGAGATTGGAGGAAGACAATTGAACTAATTGAAATGATGGAGCCATCATTCAATACAATGTCTATAGGACTTCTGAATCAGCTTCTGCATTCAATTGGAAAACTGGGGAAGACCGAGACCATGATGAAGGTGATTAACAATTATACTTTAACCAATTGATCAGCATCATGATACCAGTAGTGTAGTCTTTCTCATTGTTCATCCCTCCTGATGATGTATGTAGGTATTTTATAAAATAGTGGCAACGGGTGCTGAAATTAACTACTCTACTTATTCAGTGTTGCTAAAGAATCTTCTGGCTGCTGGTAATTGGAGAAAGTACCTTGAGGTAACCTCCTCAGAGTTCAATTAGTATTTACTATTTACTAATACTGTTAAATGCAAAATCCGTTACATTTTTTTCCCAACAAACGACTTAATTATGATTCTCGGATCTTAACAGGTGATGGAGTGGATGGAGGATTCTGGAGTGCAACCTTCAGTTGAAATGTATCAAAGTATACTTGCCTTTGCACAAAGTGGCGGGCGTGAATATTCTATTGTTATACAAGATAGAGTTGGTAAGCTTCCTACTTCTTTTTTATTATTACATAATTAATTTTTTGGATAGTGGAGTCCTTGTATTTTTTTTGAAAACAGAACGTCAAGCTTCAATCGCCTTTTCATTTAAATACCCTTTAGCACTCTTACGTTGACGCATCGTGTTCAAACTTGCTGATTTTGTGACCCAAATTGGTGGCATTGTGGTCACTACGCAATGGGCAGGACCCTACATGGTCTGTCATATATACCCTGAAAATTTGTGCAACACTACTACTGTAGGGTAAAAAAAATACTGTATCAAATAATGTCTTTTTATTTAGTGCACCCCAAGCAGAAAATGTCATGTAAATGAATATCATGATAGGCAGAGGTGATGGGCAGGTCAGGTGGGTTGGGTAAAGCGACCAGTTCTGGTTCAATATGGGTAAAAAATGGTTTAGCTTTTATATGGGTCAAAATGGTTGGCTGAGGTTGGGTTGACCAATACACAGAGAACTTATTTCATGTTTAAAGTATGTATGTATATGTAATTAATGTGTTAATCATGATTAGAATGACAGAATTATTACAATGATGAGAGTGAATTTTTAAATAAAAGCAGTAGGCTTTTAGAGACTTTAAGCATGTTTGACGCGCTTCCGCTTGTGCTAAGTTTTCATGCGATCAGCTGAGATAGAACACAACCCTATTAGACCAACTAATTAGTACATGCTTCAAATTGGTACATCTACGTCATGGATCCGTAACCGCAACAACCGTGTGTAGCAGCAGTGTTCAGATTTTACTACTTTAAATTGCTGTACTCACAAATTGGCATTGTTGCTATTTTTCTGATTCATAGCTAACTCGTGTTTTCATCTTGTCTTACTTCTTACAGATTGCTTGAGAAGAAAAACACCAGTATAATGTTGCAGCAGATGAGGTAGGCTGATGCCTGTGCCGCGGTGGAAATTTTTACACCACCAGTACAGTGTGGTGCAATGGCATGCCAGTTTTGATCTTATGAGGGCTTGCTTCAACAAGAGTGCCGAAATCAGCTTTAATAACGGGAAGCTGTATCATTTTAAATGATACAATGTGCAAGTCATGAAACTATATAAATTATCTGAACCATGATCTTTTAAACCATAATGGTGAGACCGGTGACGATAGGGTGCCTCACGGACATGACTAATGCTGTCTAGGATTTCAGACTGACCGATGGGGTGCGTGCAGAGAATCAGAAGTTCAAGACGCGGCTGCAGTGTATATGATTTAGTTGTTTATAGACTCTAACATCCAAATCTTGTAAATTTGTATGTAATAATACAAATTTACATCTTGATGTAGTATACTAAACTCGATATCTAAATGACCGTTAAGTTTGTCTAAATTTAGATTAATCAAACATCTAAACTGTTATTTTACAAAGATAAGATATGAAAGAAAAAAAAAATAATAATAAAAAAATAAAAAATAAAATAAAATAAAACCTTTGATTGATAGATTTCACTCGTGCTTAGAAAAATTGCTAAAGAGCAGATAGTGATTATGATCTAATAAAGAAAAATATGTAATGGAACAAAACAATAAATGCCATTTACAGTTTGGAAATGCTCCGTAATTGTGTGTCAAAAGCAGACCGAATATGTGGTCAAGTTATTTAAATTTTTTCAGTAAAATAAAATATTCCTTGAAACATAAAAAGTTACTTGACACTTCGAACATATAAGTACAAAAACTGTTATTAAGAGATGCAGAAAAGCAGAGAACAAAGTCTGAAAAGATTCAGCTTTAAACTTAAAGAAACATTGAGTTAACAAATTATTTTGTTGCAAGAATGGCATCTTTTAATTGCAAAGAAAAAATTAAAGTGCATGTCTGTATCAAATATACCTTCTTGTCTACACCATAAAAGTACACCCAATAAACTAGAGTGAAAACATATAATTCAAATTGCTCAAAAAGGATTTCGGCCTGAATCAATTCATGGTTGTTTTTCTTTTCTGTTTTCTTTATAAAACAAGCATTCAAAATGTAAATTAATAGTAATAGTGATAATAATAATAATAATAATAATAATAATAATAATAATAATAATAATAATAATAATAATAATAAATAAATAAATAAATAAATAAAGTGTAGTTTTGTGAAGTAAAAACGCTTCTTAAACACTGTTTACAAACGCAATTTAATTATGCATCTAAAAAAATTGTTCAACTATATTTACGTCATGAGTTTTTGATTTTCATTTCATGTCTGGTGAAAATATACCTTCTTGTTCAACTATATTTACGTTTGTTTACAAACGCAATAATACCACACATTAATATGAAGTTTTTTTACTTGTCAGTTAATCTTAAAGCGTAAAGACGGAGGTGTGGAGGGGGCAAGTTGGGCATGTTTCCCTCCTCTAAAAAATTTGCAGTGTAAAATTTCTGGTATGTTAAGGTTTTTTCGCTATTTGCCCTTTAAAAAATGTTTGCTTTTCATGAAAAGACAGTCCAAATCGGTTTTAAAGGTATTGTAATGTTCATGTTTTACTTGTTGCAAAACTTAAAATGAAGAAGATGAAGCTGAAATGAAACAACAGAAAAAGAAACAGAGAAATATAATGTTATTAAATGTATGATTTTAGAGTAGTACTACACAAAGTACAATGTAATTGTATTTTGAAAGTTCAGTCAAATATTTTATTTTATTTTTTTATTTTTTTCATTTCTTTTAATTTAGTGTATAAAAATGATATTCCATAATATATCTAATACCCACAAAATATCACATATTAACTTTAACAAGATATTAAGGTCTAGTATGGTTTTCAACTTTTCATATATGCTATTTTCTCTTTTTCAGTTTGTTGTAAAAAAAGTTTTTACCTTCTTTAGAAATTTTTTCTGGGTGTGCTCCTGTTAAAATGAAGATATGATCTTTATAAACTTTACTTTTTTTCATACTTTGTTCAAACGGGATTAAGTATTGTTATCGTTGTTACCGTAAATAATGTAAAAAGAAAATTAACATAATTCAAAAAATGTATTTTGTAATTTTGTTGTAATTTAGATCAATGTTGCAAAAATCGTGAATCGGTCCTGAGGCGGTCGAGGGCCGAGTAGTGTTTTTTAGCCGATTAATCGGCCCTAAACCTTGTAATCACCGATTAATCGGCCAATTTCCTTGTAAATCTCTTCAAGTTCTAGGGCCATTTACCTTGTAATCGCCGATTACAAGGCCAAGTAGGCCGTTTTTTTCAACATTGATTTAGATACTTACTTAACATGTTTTTATGGTCAAACTTCATCACCTAAGATTCTCTGATTTCCCTTTATAAAATTTAGGTCCATCATATCAGGTATCAGACTCCACGTGTACTCAATAAACAGTTTCAAATAGAAACAGTCCAAAATTACATATATACCCTCTCTAGCCGTTACGCCGAACATAAAACCCCATTTCCGTCATTTCCCCCTCCTGAACTAATAATTCACACACACACACACACTCAAAAAAAGCACACACTAATTAGTACTAGTTATACACACTTTCTCTCTCCTAGGGTTTTGAATAATCTTATGGATGCTGGTGAGCCTGTGATGAAGTCGGAAGGTAGTGGTGAAGGGGAGACGTCTGATGTGGGTCCCGCTGGGGCGGTGGTAGGTAAGGGGAGTAATTATCCACAGCAGCAGTTGATGGTGAAGTATAGAGGAGTGATTAAGAAGTCGAGAAAGGAGCGAGGCTGTACCGCCAAAGAGAGGATTAGTAAGATGCCTCCCTGTGCTGCTGGTAAACGGAGTTCCATTTATCGCGGTGTTACTAGGTATTATTATATCAAGCTGAATTGATAAGTTTAAGTTATGTATGTGTTTTTTAGTATAGGTTAGTTTCGACTCGTGGTGTTAGAGTAGCCTTGGATTCGGTTGATTATTTATTTAGTGAGTTTACTTGATGAGCTAGATTTTAATAGTAGTAGTATTCAAGCTAGGTTTTCAGAGTTAGAGTAGCTAGCTTGAAAATATATATTTAGCTCCAAGCAACGAGCATCTGTTCCGGTGACCTTTAGAGTTGGGATTGAAAATATCTATATAAACTATGAGTGTTAAAGCAAGGTCTCGAATTAAAAAGATATACACATACATAGGGTTTGAGAAGTTTGATAAGACGTTAAGTTGAGATTTCATAAAGTTTAATTAGCTTGAGTTGTCATATGTTTTGAGCTCGTGTCCTTTTTATATTTGCATCTTGTGATGTGCTTTTTTAAAATGCTGTAAATGATTGTACATAGGCCATATAGAGACTTTTAAAGATGGAATATTTTAATGGTATAAGTTTTACAAGATAGTCTATGACAACGAGTGTATTGCCTCAAAAGGAAATGCGATCATGGTATATTAGGAGGTAAGATAAATAAACAGAAAACATAGAATACGTAAATTATGCAATTCACTCTTCACTACATGCTTATATCACTCCTGACTAGCGTATAAATATTTCCTGTCAACCTCTTCGACGGTACTTCCTGGTGATAGCCAAACTATCTTAAACTGTGTTGCCTCAGCATCTCGTCCATTAGCAGCATCTCATTCTCCACGTGTCAATGAACCAATGAAACAAAAGCATAGCCCTAAAAGTATTCATTTTAAAACAGCCCTAAAATATTTGCGCCAAAATTGGACAGAATCTATGACAAGCAAGATCAGATTTATTGAAGTCAATAGGACTTGCCTTTTAACGTCATGTGATTGTGTAAATAAAGGGACGGTGGCAGAAGAAGGATGAAGTGACTTCACTGTGCTGTTATTCTGAGAGAATTTAGATAAAGAGAGTAAATAGGAGTGATGTTGACCCAGCCTTAGGGCTCGTTACACCACTTGAACAGCTAGAAGATATTGTATAATGTTTTTGGTGGTCCAGCCATTGGCAACCCTGATATTGCCTCATGTACTTAGCAATTAGATAGACAAGATTATGACAAATACGAGATTGCTGGACTGGTCCGTATTCATAAATATATGTTCCGTTACTATGGAATTTTAGTTATAAGCATCTAGACTGTTTCTTCTTACCTACTTACGATTGTGCTATCTGTGAAAGTGCTGCTGTAAGCAACAATTGGCCATAACCACTTCTATTACAGACATTGTCACATGTTTTACCTGCCAAGATTACCATATTTTACATTCTTGTTCTGAGAGTTCTGATTCATGTGTTTGTTGCAATACTTGAATTGTGTTAGGCATAGATGGACCGGTCGTTATGAAGCACATCTATGGGATAAAAGTACCTGGAATCAGAATCAGAATAAGAAGGGAAAGCAAGGTTTAATCCTCCTGTGTGTATGTGTGTGTGCACAATTTTTTTTTTTTTTTTTACGTATATGCAGTGTTGCAAAAATCGGCCTTGGCGGCCGCGCGGCCGATTAATCGGCGATTAATCACTAGGCGGGGGGATTAACCGCCACGATTTTCACTAATCGGTTTGGTCAAAAATCGGTCAACATACCGATTAATCGGATAAAAATCAGCCAAATCGGGCATAAATCGGCCAAATCGGATAAATTGGCCAACTCGGTTACGGATAGAAATCGGTCAAATCAGGGATAAATCGGCCAAATCGGGCATATAGTTTCAAATTTTTTTAATTTTATATATAAAAAATCCAATCCGATTAATCCCCTAACTGATTAATCGCTAGGCGGTACCCGGCCGCCACGCTACCGCCTAGCAATTTTTGCAACCTTGCGTATACGTATGTATATGTGCTACACAAGATATGAAGAAAATTTCTTTTTCTTTGCTATTTGTCAGAGGCATAAATTGAGTTCTATGATTTATAACCTGATTACTGTTTTCTTTTGTATGTGTTTTTGGCATGGATTGACTTCTTTTCAACAGTTTACTTAGGTAAGCATCTTGATCGAGTGTTTCTTTAAAGCCCAGTTCTGTTAAATGTCTACATTTGATTTTTTTGTTTACTTCTTATGACCAAATAAAACATGTTTTTAGGTGCATATGATGATGAGGAAGCTGCTGCCAGAGCATATGATCTGGCTGCCTTGAAGTATTGGGGCCCCGGGACACTCATAAATTTTCCGGTGAGAATTTGTCTTATGAAATTTTAATTACTCGTACAACTTACTACATAGGTACTATATTAATTAATATATGATCATAAAGTTCCGTCTGTTGCATCATCATCTATTACTGTTTATTTTATTAAAATCGTAGTGTCATATTTGTGGTTGTTTTCCACCATATCTCTTCATTCAATATACACATCCCTGGTGGCAGGTCACAGACTATACAAGAGACCTTGAAGAGATGCAAAATCTGTCAAGAGAGGATTACCTTGCATCTCTCAGAAGGTATGCAATGCAACTAAAGAATGCATGTGCACAAGCACAACTATTTGTTCCTGCTTAGTTTATTCTTATTTTGTTCATGATCATTGCAGAAAAGGTAGTGGCTTCTCAAGGGGAGCCTCTAAATGTCGTGGAACTTCCAGGTATGCTCATTATGATATATGAATGGATCTAATTAATTTTTTTACTATGTATTGGTATTGCCCGGGCCCCTGGGGATCTTTTGACGGAGATTTTCCTTAATATAGAATGTTCTGAACGATCTTACTGTTGAACTAAAAGTATAGTTAATAACATTTAAAATCATGAATTTACCTGTTGGACACTGAAGTCATCTAACTAGGTAATATAAAAAGGTTTCATCAAGACAATGAGTTAACAAATATTCAGTCAAGTCCAGATCAACATGATTAGCTTGTGAACCAAAAGATGTACCTGAATCATAAAATGGTCTGTTTGTGCTAAATAATGTTTCATATCCGTGTCAAAATTATCCAGCGACTAAATGTGTGTATATCTAAGGGAATTATTACTGGGCATATCCCACATGAGGAAGAGTGCATAAGAAAGTCTTTCCACACGCAAGCCCCTAGAAGTTCCATCAAATCAGTCCCATCTGCTATGTGTTAAAGACATCTTCCTTGAGCACTATTAGTCTTGCAACATACCTCAAATGCTACCGTCCCAGATTTAATGTTTTCTATCATTTATAATATTCTTTTGCTTTCTGTTTTATGTTACAAATCAGTTCTAAATGGGACTCACCCTTGGGCCGTGTGGCTGGAGCTGATTACAACAACTGCATGCAACATGGTAAGCAAGAGTTTAAAGCCGAGTAATTTTTGAATAGTTTGAGCATATACTCTTCCAGTAATCATTGCGATTACTAAGTTCGCATAGTTAATCTTTCTTTACTTACATTACCTTCCGGGTTCATGAGTAGATATAGATGGCAAACATGCTTGTTGGGAAAGGGTCCAAATGGGGTAGGGTCAGGCCTGGTTGGGTTGACCTGCCAGCATTTTTTAACCTTCTTTTGAACTTCTTAATTTAAAGTATTATATATGATTGCAATAACTATTCACTAAAAATAATATACTAATTTTTGATATGGCAATACACGGACAAAGGGCTGACCTTTGAATAGGAAAAGGTGGATCTAATTGAAATATTTAAGAAGTTATATGCATCGGAATACACTTTAAGTCGACTTTCAACCTGTTTGACCCTTTTCCCACAGTCAACTTTTTCTATTTACCCATCCAATGTACTTGTTTGTTTTAATATTACTACACTACAGGTGAGGATGCAACTACAGAAAGTGAATATGTGTCTGGATTTTGTATGGATAGGAAAATTGATCTTACACCATACATTAAGTGGTGGGGACCCAACAAATCCCGTCAAGGTGAATCTCATGGAAAATCATCTGAGGAGACAAATTATGGTAGTTCTGAGGACATCGGAAGTGAAAATAAACCACCCGAATGGATAACCCAACCCATGGAACCCTATCAACTACCCCGTTTGGGTGTATCAACCCATGAAGGAAAACAACATAAAAGGTCTTCAGTATCTGCCATGAGTATATTGACACGATCTGCAGCCTACAAAAGTTTACAAGAGAAAGCTTTGAAAAAAGAAGAAAAAGATGTTGAGAATGATGAAAATGAAAACAAAATTAACATCAACAAAATGGATTATGGGAAGGCAGTCGAAAAATCAAATCATGATGTTGCAAGTGAAGGATTTGGAGTTGCATTGGGAATGGAAGGTGGAGGAATGCCTCTTCAAAGAAATACATACCCATTAGCTCCTTTCTTGTCTGCACCACTTATGACCAACTACAATACTGTTGATCCATTGACAGACCCTATGCTTTGGTCAACCCTTGTTTCATCTGTCCGCACTAGATCTTCTCAGCCTGTGGAGGTCAGTACCTGTTTAATGAGATTTGTATTTGCACGTATTCTGTTGAGTACCATACAGTAGATTTGACAATATCGACTTTTACTTATGAATGGGTTGGTTTGGGTAGTGTTTCATCTCAAACGGGTCAAACCAAAAAAGTTGGCTAAAAGGGGGATCGTTGGAGATGAAATTGACATTGGGTCGAATGGTCGAAAGTTGCTCAAAATGAACCTACATATTATGTTTTGTGCCAAAATTAACCTCTAAGAATGAAACCTACTGATATTTTTCAGGTAACAAAGACCGAGAGCAGTTCAGATTATAGTTTCTTCCAGCAGGAGGATATGCTACCTACATGATCCATAGTAATAAGTGTGTTGTCTATCCAAGTGTCTTGCTAAAGCTACATAGAGATATAATGCTGCGAAAAAACAAAAACGACAGTTCCAGACCGTCTTAAAACAAGAAAATGCTGCAAGGTGTGTTTGGTATGTTGCATTAAATTTTGTTATAGAGAAATCTATATATGTAAGTAGATGTCTGATAGTAAATGTGTGATTACCATAGAAGTTGTATTTATAAAGGCACACACCGATATGAAGTAAAGTAAAAATGTTGTAATATTTCGAGAGTTGTTCTAAAGCTCTTGCAAGTGTGTCTGGAGCTGAAATTGAATGAATGATAGCTCGATTTTGATATAGGTGTGAGTTAGGCCAAGACTCAATTTGGCAGCTTGATTAATTTGAGTATATTTATTTAGACTGAGACTCCATAAAGCATATTTAAATGCTCAAAAACATATATCTGCAATAAGTTTCCATTTGACCAGCTTGATTCTAGCTCCGCGTAAAAGTATTCTAATTTGTCAAAGTGCATACTCAGTTAAACCGCACAAGGTAAGTAAACAAAATATTTACAAACTCATGAATGTTTCTTTAAGCAAGGCGAAATATTTTTGATGAAACTGTTATCAACTGGCACAGTTCTGGATAGATTAAAACCCTTCCAATTTAATGATTCCAAAGCTTTAAATGTATGCAAATGCAACTATGCAAGAAAGGGTTTACTTGTTTCAAGTGGGTCATACATTGATGTTCGCCATAAATCTGTGTTGGTTCAGATATAATACAATGCTGTTTTATGTTTATACCAGTGGCAAGACAAATAGCGCTAATGTTCATAATCTAAACATATGTTTCGAATTTTTTTTATTTTTTTTAAATAAATAAATAAAAACTAAATAAAAGAGTGGTAGATAATAAAAATTTAAGTTGTTAAAATTATAAATAAATTATAATAATTTAATAAGTACCTTTTAGATTTTATATTTGTAGAAACATATCATTATCATTATATATTAAAATAATATGCATGCACGAAATTATTAATATCAAAATGAAAGCATGAGTTATTATCTTATGTAAATGAAATTACGATATTGTACATATGCGAACGACTCATGTTAGTTCTCTTTTTGAGATTAAGTAAGAAGATCTACAAAAGAATTTTTTTACTAATAACGTTCGACTGACTCATGTTATTCCCATTATAAGTTTAACTCGCGTGTATACAATAATTAAGGAAAATAATATCCAAATAAATGCATGACCCCAGGGTTACTGTGAGATGAAAATAAATACACGTAATTGTACATATAGCAAATCTTTGAAATTTAAATAAGGATGTTCAGAAAAACATTTTTCAAGGGTTGCTATGTGCTTTAAAAACGCATAATGTCAAGGACATGATATCAATAACTAATTTAAACATCATTAATCTCAAAATCATGTCAGCTAAAAAGTCAAATATTTCGTCCAACAAAAATATATGCAAAATATTTATAGATATTAATACCTAATGATCACTTATATAAAAATACGCGCGTTCACGAGTTTTGTAACTATATCGGTATAAATTTTTTTTACATAGTTTTATCGATTTTTTTATTTTTATTTATTTATATATATATATATATATATATATATATATATATATATATATATATATATATATATATTTTTGTTATTTAGTAGTCCGTGTGTATAAATGAGGTTAAAAGCTGGTTAGTTATTATCTAATTATATTTTAAAAACTCCAGCAGCCGGAAAAGAAAAGTCGGTCTCTTTTGGAGGCGTTTAGTTTTCGAAGGTCAAATGCATGTCTTAATCGAATACGGAGTATTTTTTTTTTCTTTCTAACAGTTTATATGTACATTAAAGAATCTCAAATAATGTAGGGTAACGGATAGTAGTGATCATAGTGTACTAAGACATTCATGATAGCACGCTGTGCAACTTGATCTTTAATTGAAGTGAGAATATTTCAAAACAATGACAATAAACACAGTTCTATATTTATTGTCATGAGTTGTGACCTACTCAAACCATGACCCCACATGCCGATTTTCATATTCATGCACAAATAAATACAGGTAGTAGCTTTATTTCCACCGCTTTCCTTTGTCAATTACAAGAAAAAGTTGACACGTAAATTTGAGCCTCTCTTCGTTTAAGTTCGTGTGACATTTGGTGAAACTTGAATGATCGAGATTATGAGTAGTACAAATTAATATGTGTGTTGCTTCGCTTTGTTGTTGGTTTAACATTTATAGCTTGCTTTGATTTGGCAAACTGCTAGCTTTTAAGCAAAATGAGAAGCACAAAAGATCAATGACAATGAGTCAATGAGGTAAGAAACATCCATAGGAGAAGTAAATCATACTATTTTGCCGATTGCCAATTTTTTAAGCAAAGTTATAGTGGGGTTGGAAACTGATGTCTTGTTTCTTATAACATCATCAATCAAAATTAAATATGTCAAAATTGATATCTATTTTTAATTGTTAGAGATAAGGGAAAGGGAATTATCTATATATATAAAGGAGAGTCAAAACGCCACCGTTTTGCAGCCACTTTTCCCGCCAAAAAAAATGGACCCGACTTTGGCCTGCCTACCGTGACCCAATGTGACCCAACAATGTGACCCAACGCTTTATGTGACCCAACGATTTTTATATACACGGATTAGATATGGAAGTCTCTAGAGACACATCCCTCTGAAATTCACACACGCGCACACATACACAATCAAAAATCAGATCTGCCGATGATGATGAATTGATGATGTTCGAATGATAAGGAACTTCGGAAACCCAGAAGACAGTGATAGTAAAAAAGAATAGCAGGGGTTACTTTGTGAGCTTTTTTTTTTACAAAAAATTAGGGGTTTATCATAATTTTGGGGTTTTGTTAATTTAGGAGTTTCGTTAATTCCAACATCATAAGGATTTCAAGATGGGGGATGAAGCCACATGAAGAAACACTTTGGTCTCCACTCTTTGTAAGGTTTTTTTTTTTTTTTTTTTTTTTTTTTTTTTTTTTTTTTTTTCAATATTTTTACTGGAATGCTAAAAAGATTTGATTTTGTTAATGGGTATGTTGAATTTGTTATTGTTAGATACATCTTTTCAAGATTTTTTTATAAAAAGATGCAAAATGTGTTAATGGGTCACTTTGATTTGTGTGTTTTTTATAAGAATTATTGCTGAAATTCCTTATATAGTTAAAAAGATAGGAACTTGATTTGCTGTTAGGTAGTAAAACTTTAAAAGATATGAAATTTGTTGATGGGTAGTTGTTTTTAACATCTGGGTCACTGTGATTTAGGTTTGTATATGAGAATTCTTGCTAAAAATGGTTTGATGGTTAAAAAGATAGGAACTTGATTCTTATCGGTTTATTTATCTTTGGTAATTTCATAGTGTGGGGCTGTGGTCCATATTAGCAACCAAAAGGGTTTCGTACCACAGGCAACAAGACCACACAAATGTTGGAAGTTGCTGCTTTTCTTGCTCACGTTGGGAGTCAAACTTCGTGTAAGCTCATATTTTGGCCTGTTTTACTTTCGTTTTTATAGACTAGGAGTTTTACCTAAAAGGGTCAAATCAGGAAATGTGGCTGAAAGAGGAAAGGGTTAAACAGGTCTATTTCATGATATCTATTAAGTTTTGGTGTTTTTCTGTTTTGTAGAATATGAGGTTATGTGCGGGTTCAGTTTATGTTGGTAACCACGACGAGGTTAATCGTTTAGTAAATGTGCGTACACCTGATGTTACTTTGCTACAGACGCTGTTGTTACGCTTAGCAGCCTTGCAAAATCTTTGTTACATCCATCTAATACTGGAAAGGGAAAAAGAAAGGTAATATTTGAACAACTATCATTAGGTGTTGCTTCTTATTGTTGTAGTGATTTGGTAAGTCAACTAGCTTTTGCCACTATTCATCTTGATCATTTATCACTAAGCACATCCGAAAACTACTTTTTAGTACCTTCTTTATGTTATAACTTCCTAACAAATAATTAGATCATCTGCATTTATTTCAGTCGTTTACGGTTTGTTGATGCTCAACTATAGAAAATACACCTTAATGATTAATGCGTAAACCTTCATTTTACTAAAAATTGGAAAATGCCTTATAATGCAGGCCGATATTCAGTCATATGGATGGAATGCATCGGCATGTAGAACGTTGTCTCCTGAAGGCATCGACTTACATTTTGACAAAGCTGTTGGAAATAAGCGCACAACAACATCGGTGCAGCAAGCACGCCCACCACGAGGTAAGATGTTTTCAACATTTGGCAAATAAATTAGTATTCTGCTGGTCAAGTTAGCTTTCAAATCAACCTAAGTACCCTAATTGCACCTATAAAAAGCTATCTAAAAGCTGATAAGATGAATAAGCCACTAAATGACAACAGCAAAAATGCAAAGGTAAGCTACCAATGATCACCTAGATTAACTTTGAGTTAATTTTGAACTTTTAGGAGGCTTATATGAGCTGCTAGGGACTACTGTTTGGCCAAGTCTGATGCAGGGTAGGTTATGCCCAAACAGGAAATAGAATGAAATATATTACCTTTCTCTAACTCAGTAGATGTATCTGGATTAAAATAAGCAGCTTAAAGACAAGCAACAACTTACTATTTTCAGTCTACTATCACTCTTATCTTTTGTAGTGATTTCAGGCTAAAATGAGAACCAATTGGAGTTGGCTACGTACCAACTTAATATTTTTAGTCTACTGTCACTCTTATCTTTTGTAGTGATTTCAGGCTAAAATGAGAACCAATTGGAGTTGGCTACATACCAGGGTGGGATGACTGAAACCATAGTTAAAAAGAACCTGGGATTGGTTAACTTTGCCGGTCTTCTTCAGGCTATGATCAACCGCGAATTCAAAATGTAAGTCGATCACAGTTTGTATCACTTACTTGGTAAATATTCGTTGCGTTCCTGCACTTCCAAAAAACTCAGACACACAGCAGTACATACTGATTTTTAAAAATTTCCTTTTATTGTAGGTACTAACGAAGGTTCACACAAAGATTTTAGCGGTACGCGTGGCAACAACAGAGAATGCCAATCATTAATGCCAAAAGTAAGTCAATAGCGGTACATGCTAAAGTGAACTATATTATACATCATGCTTGCTTTGTGGCTTTAATTCGATTATCTTTGTTGCAATGTTTTAATACCTACTAGAATATTTTAATTCTTATTTTCTTATGTGTGTTGCAACATGTGCTCATATCATGGGGTTAGAGCATGGAACTAACGGCTTAACATTCACAGAGGTTAGTCATCTATAATCCCTAAGCGTAATTAAAAAAAAAACGTAAACTACTGCCTATTTTTTCCACCAGATACTATCTGCTGATGTTTAGAAACAATATAAGTGGTATTGTTAGTATGATCGTAATATGCTTGCTATATTTTAAACTATTATAGAGTTGTCGAATAGGCCTAACCCATATCTAAAACGTTACTGTTAATATGTTGTTGATGTTGAACATGAAGTACTATTTACCACCACACTAACATAAACCAATAGGAATTGCATGTACGCTTAGTTTGTAATATCACCTGATAGGTCTTATAACTGTAATGTATGATCGGGGAAAGAACACGTAATTCATTCATTGATATTCGTTCTCTTATATGCGGTCCTATTATATGCGGGTAGCTCCTTAAAAGAGAGTCACGTCTGCATACACCGTCTAACGTTGGTATCACAGATTTACGATTTTACAGATTTATAATTGGGGTTTAGAAATAGTTAAAAAAATGTTTTGAAGTTTTAAGCCATATTATTTTGACTTTTTTTTCCAGATATCATGCAGTAAAGAGGCTGGGAGTAATTACATGAAGGCGTATATTGGAGTATGAAATTGTGTTTGAACTATTAGTGATAACAAAATAAAACTTTGAACCGGAAACAATAGCGGTGGTAAGCTAAAGTGTTCAGTGACCATGGCCAAGTGTGTCTATAGGTACTTCCTCATGTGTTTCCCTCAAGTGTGGGTGGTGATGCTTTTTTTGGTATGTGTATAGCTGCACTAGATGCTCTTACTTCTGTTTGTTATGGCACAAGTGCATTGCCAAGTGTGTCTATAGGTACTTATGACTGTAACTTGCCCATCATGCTGCTATTTCCAGCCTATTTTAATTTAAAAAATACTACTGTTTTCTTATCGGAACCTTCTTATGCAGGATATAACTGTGTAACTGTTGTCGTGGTCACTTTAAGAAAAAAAAATAATACCCGTGTCATAAATTCGTTCTTTGGTGACAAAAGTTTGAATTTTTATCATTGTTTAGTATGGTATTAGTATCTTTCTGTTACAAAATTTGTACCCATGTGGTTATTTTTTTAAATTTGCTTATTTGGTTTCTTGGTTTCAATTGTTTTATTTGTTAAAGTTTGATTTGTTGACATAAATAATGCTTAAAAACATTATTAACATATTATCTATGTTTTGATTATTACAAAATATAAACTCATAGAACTAAAACTTGTGACATAAACAAGTATTTAGTGATTAACATTCTCTTTACATCCAAATCACTTAAGGTATGAATAAACAAAGTGTTTAGTGCAATTTATGATCAAAGGAAAACTTAATTAAGTATTACAAAGTTTATTTAATTATATAAACATATTATATATTTTTGAAAAACACTTTTGGTAATAGAGTATTACAAAGTTTATTTAATTATATAAACTTAATTAAGTATTACAAAGTTTATTTAATTATATAAACTTTCTGTTCTAGATCTCCATTTCCAATCTCTTAATCATTTGATCATACATTCTTAAATCTTTGTTTCAAAGTGATCCAAACATCATCCTATCAAGTGCAAGAGAATAATACTTCTATCCCTCAAGACAAGAAGTATTACAACTTGTTGTGATCTCCACATCTAAGTTGTTAGAGCATCATCATTGTATTTATCTCATTGTGTGATTAGTTGTGAATATTTGTTAGAAGATAGTTTAGTTAGATATATATATAGTGTGATTGGTTAGTAGTTAGTTGTGAAGAAGAAAAGTTAGGAAGAAGATTGGTGTGTAGAAGATAGTTGTGAAGAAGATTGGTGTGTAGAAGATAGGTGTGAAGAAGTGGTGTGATTAAGTAGTGAATAGGTGTGAAATAGTTGTGTAGAAGGTGTGAATTAGTTGTGACGAAGTTGTGGTGTGTAAATTGGTGTGTAAGGTTTTCTCCGTCATAAGGGAGCTTGTTGACATAGTGAAGAAAACTCTCGATTTAGGTGCTCGGGGAGTGGAGTAGGGGCAAGGAAGGTGACCTTGTAGCCGAACCACTATAAATCTCTTGTCTCGCGGTTCGATCTTTCCAACTCTCATCTATTTCTTTATTTACATTATTATTGATTTATCGTACATATTTAGTGTTGTTCATATTGTGCATGACTTGATTTCATATAGCATCGAATCTATATTTTTGAAAACAAAGAAAACTTTCAAACAATCTTTTATAACAAATTAAAAATACGTAAAACTATTCAACCACCCCTTCTAGTTTTCCACAATTGGTATCAAGAGCCACGTCTAGCAAGATTTTTTAAAATATATTGTATTTTAAAACTTGTAACGATCTATGGAATCTTTAAAATACTTAGAAGGGCAATCTATGCAAAGACCACCACTATTTGAAAGTGATGGATTTTTATATTGGAAAAATAGATTCGAAACTTATGTGAAATCAAAAGATCTTGATCTTTGGCATATTATTACCTTTGGTGATTTTCCCCCTATTCAATATAATGTTGAAACTAAAATGGATGAAATTGTATCTTTTGAAAAACAAAATGATGATTTGAAAAAGAAACTAGCAAAAAATAATGAGGCTAAAATTGTCATTTATAATGCGTTACCACGCAAAGAATATGAAAGAATTTTTATGTGTAAAACCGCAAAAGAAATTTGGGATTCTTTACTAATTACTCACCAAGGTAATAGTCAAGTTAAAGATAACAAAATAGATCTACTTGTACAACAATATGAACAATTTACTATTCCGGAAAAGGAATCAATTGATAATGCTTTTGCTAAATTTAACACTATTATCACAAGTTTAAAAGCACTTGATGAGACATTTTCTAGTAAAAATTGTGTTAGGAAATTTCTTAGGGCATTGCATCTGAAATGGCGAGCTAAGGTCACGGCAATTGAAGAATCAAAGAACTTGATGACGTTATCACTAGATGAACTTATTGGCAACTTGAAGGTCCATGAAGAAATTATAAGAAGAGATTCGAAAACGGTCAAAGTCAAGAAAGAACAAACCAAATCCATTGATCTAAAAGTCAAAAAGGAACCTAGTGATGATGATGATTCAAGTGAAGAAAGTGAAGACGAAGAATATGCAATGGCCGTAAGAGAATTCAAGAAATTCTTCAAGAGACGAGGAAGATTCACTAGATCATCATGAGACGAAAGAAAACCGTTCCAAAGAAATAGAAGTGACAACTACGGGAAAAAAGTGCTTTAGATGTGGAAGTCCAAATCATCTCATTGGCGAATGTCTAAAGCCGCCGGGTTATGAAAATCAAGGCGCATTTGTTAGTGAAACATGGAGTGATAGTGACAAAGAAGAAGTGGAAAAGCCAAGAGACGAAAAGTGTTTTATGGCAAAAGGAACCGACGAAATATGTTTAGGAATTGACTTGGAGCCTGAAGAATAGATCAAGGATAGCGGGTGTTTGAGGCACATGACGGGGAACCACAAGCTATTCTCTACATACAAGGCATACAATGGAGGTAATGTTATTTTCGGTAGTGACTTACGTGGAAAAATCATTGGCAAAGGTACGATTTCTCAAGACTCACTCACTATTGAAAATAGTAAAGCATATATAATATTTAATAAACACTCCATGAAAGTAGAAGAATCACTAAATGTAACATTTGATGAAACACCACCACCTCCTAAAACTTTACCTTTAGAAGATGATGACTTAGTCGAAGAAGAAGCTATTGAGGTTAGTAAAACAAAACCCATAGGAAATAATAATGAAGACATTAACTTTGGAAATAACGAAATTGTAAATGTTAAAGAATCTAGATCACATCCACTAGATAATATAATAGGACATCTTAACCAAAGAACCCTTAGGTCACAAGCTCAAGATAAAAATAATTTCTTTTGTTTCCTCTCAGCAATAGAACCTAAGAATACTAATGAGGCTTTAAAAGATGAAAGTTGGGTTATAGCTATGCAAGAAGAATTAAATCAATTTAAGGCAAATGACGTTTGGGAATTAGTCCCAAATCCAATGAATATGACCATCATAGGAACTAAATGGGTATATAGGAATAAATTAGATGAAAATGGAGTAGTTACTAGGAATAAAGCTAGGTTAGTTGCCCAAGGTTATAATCAACAAGAAGGAAATGATTAGGACGAAACTTATGCCCCCGTAGCTAGACTAGAATCTATTAGGATACTACTTGCCTACGCATGCGCACTAGATTTTAAGTTATTCCAAATGGACGTGAAAAGTGCATTCCTTAACGGTTTTATCAATGAGGAGGTATATGTGGCACAACCTCCAGGATTCATTGACTTCGCAAAACCTGATTATGTTTATAAGTTAAAGAAAGCTTTGTATGGACTCAAACAAGCTCCCAAAGCTTGGTATGATCGATTAAAAGCTTTCCGTATTAAACATGATTATTCCATGAGAATGGTAGATAACACTCTTTTCACTAAAAGGAAAGACCCAAATCTCATCATTGTTCAAATATATGTTGATGACATTATATTTGGATCGACTTGTCAAGACATGTGTGATGAATTTGCCAAAATCATGCATGATGTGTTTGAGATGAGTATGATGGGTGAACTTAACTTCTTCCTAGGATTACAAATAAAACAATTAGAAGATGGAATATTCTTTAACCAATCTAAGTACATTAAGGAAATGCTTAAGAAATTTGGCCTAGAAGACTCAAAACCCATGAAAACTCCCATGTCTACGGAAGTAAAACTCACAAAGGATGATGAAGGTGAGTCCGTAGATAACACCAAGTATAGAGGAATGATAGGTAGTTTACTGTACTTGATGGCAAGTAGACCCGACATCATGTTTAGTGTCTGCCTCTGTGCCCGTTTTCAAGAGGATCCCAAAACCTCTCACCTAGAAGCGGTTAAGCGTATCTTTCGATACATTAAAGGCACTATACACTTAGGATTATGGTATCCTAAGGGATCAGGCATAGAAACCATCATCTATGCGGATTCGAATCATGCCGGAGACTACGTAGATAGAAAAAGCACTAGCGGTATTTGCACGTTTATGGGATATTGTCTAACATCTTGGTTTTCGAAAAAGCAAACCGCTCTTGCTATTTCTACCACCGAAGCCAAATATGTAAGCGCTGGAAAGGCATGTCAACAAGCACTATGGATGAAACAAGCTCTTATAGACTATGGCATTAGGTTAGAAAACGTTCCCATTATGTGCGATAACAAAGGTGCGATATATTTAAGTAAAAATCCGGTGCAACACTCTAGGACTAAACATATAGAAATATGCCACCACTTTCTTAGGGATAATGTACAAAAAGGGAACATATATATAGAAAAAGTTGCATCGAAAGATAACATTGCAGATAATATTCACTAAATCCCTTAAGCGTGAATTATTCAATCACTTGCGTCTAGGATTAGGAATGATGGAACAAGTTGACTAAATTCTATTGCATTTAGAAAATTTTTTCTTTTAAGTTTTGCATAAGATTTACTTTTCTTCCACTTCTCCATTTCTGAGTCTCGGAATCTATTTCGCACAAAATTGAAGATTGGAAAATACTATTTTCTTTGCATATACTCTTTTGTAAAACCCAATCAATTTTTTTTTTAATTATTCTCACATCTAGGAATTACATGAACATCATTTTCCTTGCATTGTTGACTAATGATAAAAACATTTTTCTTCCAAAATCATGCATAAACTCTCACATAAATTGTCAAGGTATATAATCTAATATATATCTTTGACATTCATGATCGAGCAAAAATCGAATCAAGAAGATTTTGGATTGTTTCTTAAGATTTTTTTTTTTTTTTTTTTTTTTTTTTTTTTTTTTTTTTTTTTTGCATTTAGAAGTCGAAACAATCACAACTCCACATTTGTTGCATATAGGCACACACTAGGACAAAATCACTCATAATATTGTCATCTTGTTTCATCACTAGATTTTTGACTCACTAGTTGCCTTTGCCTTTGATCTAAAATAGTTGCCTTAGGAAGTTTAAGTGCTCTTGCCTTTATTTGTCTCTTTTAGCTTATTATGTGTTGCTTATTTGCTCTTTTGCTTAAGTGTTTTTACATGAATGCTATATCTTGATTATATTAGATGCTATATTGCCTAAAGGAATTGAACTTGCTTGAATCCAAATCCAAAAACACAACCTTTCTGCAAATTTTCTGCCAAAAACCCCTTTTTTGGCAATCTGGGAACCATCAGATGGGCGGCCCCCTTAATTATGTAAGGTGACCCCCTTAATTTTAAGGGGACCGCCCCCTAATTAAGGGGACCGGCCATCTGCTGGACGGATTTACAGAATTTTTTCTGCTTTTTAGCTCATTTCAACCTACATTTCCCATTTTTCACCAACATATTTTGTCCTAATCTCCCAAACAAACTTCATCCATCCATAAACACACAAATCTTACACTATAAATATCCCCAATCTTCCACACTCTCCATTCATCCCTTCATGAATTCTCCAAACAAACCAAAACCAAAAGCGTCAAGGCTTGCAAGGATGACGGAAAAACCCGTTTGGCGAAGAAAAAGCCCTCGAAACAAATCCATCATAACCAATGTAGTTGGAAATCACTCAACACCTCCAACCACTTACTTCCCAAACTTTACACCAAATTCACAAGGACATTCATTTGATCCTCTTTACACACCATACAACATTGGCCAAACATCTTCCTTCATGCCAAGCCACTCATCTCATCCTCCAACCATTTATAATGATCCATACAAGTTTGATCAACCATCCAACTACAATTCCAACTACACAAACACAATTCATCCATATCAACACAATGACTCTCTCCGCATTGCCACGGAAAAGCAAAAGTTCCGTGATAAAATATCCCAAATTCATGATCTTAGTGATCTCAATGCCATGCATCTTGCACAACGCAACAAATGGCAACTTCCATCATCACCCTACAACAATTGCCTACCCCACTCTCTCAACTTGGATCAAGTTACAAACCACACTCACTATTGCCCTTGTTGCATCTTCCTTCAAAAACAAATTCTATACTTGAGTGAAGATATTTCTTGGATTGAATATCTCCTCACTCGTCCTCATCTGATACCACCCTTAACACGATACAACATCGTAAGATCCACCTCTTCCGCTCCATACCCCACTCCATATCCCTCTCCATCTAACAACTAAGCCTTATGCTTATGTTCCCCTTCAAGCAAAATAAAACAATCAACCATGGGTTGCAATCAAGTCCAAGTGCTCTCTTAGGCAATTTAGGACTATGTCTCTTCTTTTGTTTTATTGTAATCAATATGCTTCAAACATATTGAATGTTGTAATGCTAATCATTTCTATGATGCTTGAATGAATCTATTTGCATAATTGTTGTTTTGCATTTATATGTGTCTTGTTCTCGTCTAATATTTTTGTAGCCAAGACTTCCATAGCTCGTTCCCTTGGTGCTTTCAAATGAGGGGGAGCATACATCAAGGGGGAGCATTCTACCCGTTTAATCTTCTTTCACGAAGCTTACTCGGCTTAACCTTTTTGATTTTACTAAAAGGGGGAGAAGAGAAATGTAAACTCTATAATACTTGTCTAAAAACAAATTTTAGATCTATTGAGTTTAAGGTTTTGTAATATTCAAAAAGGGGGAAATTGTTGACATAAATAATGCCTAAAAACATTATTAACATATTATCTATGTTTTGATTATTACAAAATATAAACTCATAGAACTAAAACTTGTGACATAAACAAGTATTTAGTGATTAACATTCTCTTTACATCCAAATCACTTAAGGTATGAATAAACAAAGTGTTTAGTGCAATTTATGATCAAAGAAAAACTTAATTAAGTATTACAAAGTTTATTTAATTATATAAACATATTATATATTTTTGAAAAACACTTTTGGTAATAAAGAAAAATGTTTTATTCATACTAAATATATGAATTCAAATTTTTAACCAAAATCAGTTAGTTTTTCACCAAATAAACTTTTCCCACTAAAAAACAAAAAATCTGGCCGTTACAGCTGGGCAGCCCCCTTAATTATAAAGGGAGGTCCCCTTAATTTTAAGGGGGCCGGCCTTGATTTAAGGGGACCGGCCACGCTCCTCTGTCAGAATCTGTTGCCTATAAATACCACCTTAAATCTGGAATTTTTCTCACCTTTTGCACTCCAAAACTTTCTGTTCTAGATCTCCATTTCCAATCTCTTAATCCTTTGATCATACATTCTTAAATCTTTGTTTCAAAGTGATCCAAACATCATCCTATCAAGTGCAAGAGAAGAATACTTCTATCCCTCAAGACAAGAAGTATTACAACTTGCTGTGATCTCCACATCTAAGTTGTTAGAGCATCATCATTGTATTTATCTCATTGTGTGATTAGTTGTGAATATTTGTTAGAAGATAGTTTAGTTAGATATATATATATATAGTGTGATTGGTTAGTAGTTAGTTGTGAAGAAGAAAAGTTAGGAAGAAGATTGGTGTGTAGAAGATAGTTGTGAAGAAGATTGGTGTGTAGAAGATTGGTGTGTAGAAGATAAGTGTGAAGAATATTGGTGTGTAGAAGATAGGTGTGAAGAAGTGGTGTGATTAAGTAGTGAATAGGTGTGAAATAGTTGTGTAGAAGGTGTGAATTAGTTGTGACGAAGTTGTGGTGTGTAAATTGGTGTGTAAGGTTTTCTCCGCCATAAGGGAGCTTGTTAACATAGTGAAGAAAACTCTCGAGTTAGGTGCTCGGGGAGTGGAGTAGGGCAAGGAAGGTGACCTTGTAGCCGAACCACTATAAATCTCTTGTCTCGCGGTTCGATCTTTCCAACTCTCATCTATTTCTTTACTTACATTATTATTGATTTATCGTACATATTTAGTGTTGTTTATATTGTGCATGACTTGATTTCATATAGCATCGAATCTATATTTTTGAAAACAAAGAAAACTTTCAAACAATCTTTTATAACAAATTAAAAAGACGTAAAACTATTCAACCCCCCCCCCCCCCCTTCTAGTTTTCCACATGATTTTTGAAGTTAAAAATGGTGGGTTTCATAGACTCTAAAGGTAAAATAAGACATAAATAAAGTACCGTGTGTGTTAAGATGTTCATATGACATAAACCTGAATGTCTCGAGCTCAAACTGTAACTTGAATATGTTTAATTTTTCTTTTGGAATTTGCTTCAGGCCTCTTCTCCAAATGAATGCCTTCACCCATTAAGATGACTGCTTAATAAAAGAATTTACAATTATAATATTTTTAAAGAAATAGCATAATTGGCTATCTTTTTATGCGTAGTCTTGGTTTATATATTTCTTCGGTTTCACTGACTTGAGCATTCTGTTTTTTTGTGTCGCCAGCTGAAGCGGGTGGTTCCGATATTCAATGATGCTTTTCAAGTCCCTGCAGCCGGTTCCTTTGTTTGCAGCCCGCGGCCTCAGCCGGCTATTTTATTACCTGAAGCTTGCTCGACGGCTGCTAATGGTGCTTTAGCGCCTGCTTGCCCTTCAGCATCGGCCACCGCCACCCAATGTAAGGATTTTAAAAGTGGAACTTACAGCTTATAAAGCTCTATAAAAATTTACGATGCACACTCAATTATGAATAGAGTTTAAGCCTTAGTTTGTAAATAAATACTTCCAAGCAGTTAAGGATAAAATTATCCATATTTATCAGCTTCCTGAGGTTGCTTACGCGATTGTCTGATTGTCTTCTTTTATTGTAGCTCGCCATCGTGCACCATGAAGAAGACAACCGTGTCCGCGTGTGGCTGCGACTGTTCCTGTTCATGGTAACAGAGGTATGCTTGGTATTGTTATTTCAGTAGGCTCTATTTTTCATCGAGATTACCTATTGTCATACGGCTTTTTCTTCACCATTCCTTTGTGTGTCTTTTGCAGGGCCACCTGATACGTATGTCTCTGTAGGACCATGTGACAAAGTTTTTCGCCATTGCGAGGCGCGCTTTTGGTATGAAGAAAGGCTCAAACATGGGAGTGCTCAGTTTCCAGGGTATCATAGGTGTTGTATGGGTGGCAAGGTGGTACTATGGCCACAGGTTGAATACCCTCCTTATATAAGGCAGCTGTTCATGGACCGGCACTTTATGGAGAATATAAGAGCATACAATTCCATGTTTGCTATGACTTCTATAGGAGCTCAGGTGGACGATTTTGTTAACAGAGGTGCTGGATCGTACGTGTTCAAAATCTCGGGTCAGATTTACCATTGGATAGGTGGCCTTTGCCCTCCTCACAATATTGAACCGCGTTTTCTGCAGCTGTATATCTTTGATACGCAACACGAGGTCGCAAATTGATTACAGCATTTTTATGGTGGAGGAAGACCATTGCGAGCACAAGCTGTAGCAAATAATACAAGTTGTTCATTTTTTAGTAAAGCAAAGGCAAAATACATATTCCTTTTGCTGCTGTAAGAAAATTAATAGTAATAAGTCGAATGATATTGAGTAAGTTTAGTTGGAGATTGGTCAAAGCTGGAAATTAGTTGTGTGGCATTTGTATTGCAGGTTTGCAATTAAACACATATCACAATCCTTCGTTAATGAAAGTTATATATTAAATTTGAATTAGAAATGTAGCACTTAAATCAGTTGTTGCACTCAAGGTATGACCAAAGGAGTCATCGTGGAAAGTCTCATTGCAAGTATGCAAACTAGAAAAGAGAGAATAAAAAAAAAAACCCCACTCCTCCTCTGGTGCCAATGGCGATTTATTTTCTTAACCCTACTCCAATCATTGCTTAATCTTCAATCCTGCTTCTAATTCCTTTAACGATTGTGTTTCTGGTTGATTAGCTTCGTTTAATCTAATCTTTAACATTATTTTTATCGGGATTTAGACTTGATTTGATTAGGTTATCGATTTTTTTAGGGTTTCTTATGAATCGCTGTTTTAGGGTTTTTTTGGTTTTCGATCTGCTGTTTCCTTTTTTTACTTGTGATTATCTACAATATGGAAGTCGGTTGATCTCTATGGGTATTTAAATCATGCCTTGACCTTGTTGAGGCCATCGGTTTGAAGATAGACGTAGTTCTTCTGGTTTTCTTTTGGCGATCGTTGGTTATTCTTAGGGTTTTTCTTGTTTTCTTTTTTAGTTGATTATGGAGGAAGTGGGTACGGGAGAGGAGAATGCGCAATTGTTGTCGAATGTGACTGTGAGGAAAAATAATAAGTCTCGAAGACATGCTACCATGAAGGATACTAGTACACATGTCGTCACTAGTAACCCTGCTTTTGTAAAGCCTACACTTGATTCGTTAGTTGGGAGTATCCCTCCTGCAATTGTTGATACAGTTTCAATTGATGCAAACCTGCCTCACGGTGATGGTGTTAAAGTTTCCTCTAACGCGGGCAGTAATGACGCTTCACAACCTGAGTCGTTTCAAGAGTTTCTTGATGCTAATAAGGTTAATGCTAATGTTCCTCCTAGCAATCCTAACGCTGGGTCGACAGTAACACATGTGTCTCCTTTGAACACTATCAAAAGTAAGCATGATTTTATTGAATTGGTGTTTGGGGTCTCGCTGAAATCATCTTTGGATATTGATTTATTCCTTAAGGAGATTGAAGCCGGCAAATATCCAAAATGGTCTAATTTGGATAGTGCTACTCGTTTACATGTGCATGACGCTATGTATGGATTGTTTGAGGCTTACGAGATTGAAAGGAAGGCTAATGCTACTACTTCTAATTCTGGAGATAGTGTCAAAGTTCCAACGCCCAATCGTGTAAATGTGGATGCCAATCCAAATACTACGGTGAGTACTTTGGCTATTGATTCAGTTTGTGAGTTAATGTTTCTATTCCACGTAGAGTGGTCGAAAAGGTTAGTGCACGTCTTGAATACACTCTATATGGTTACTTTATTGGTAATAGAATGGCGTTTCCAGTGGTTGAATACTATGTTAGGAATAATTGGGCTAAATATGGTTTGAAAAAGATTATGATGAATGCAAAAGGTTTTTTCTTTTTCAAATTTGATACTCACGCTGGTTTAGAAGCAGTATTGGAAGATGGCCTTGGTTGATACGCAAATCACCGATCATTCTCAAGAAATGGTCAATTGATACTAGGTTATGTAAGGAAGAGTTGACCCGTATTCCGGTATGGGTTAAATTACATGATGTGCCTATTCAAGTTTTTGAAGATGATGGTATTAGCTTGATTGCTTCATTTCTTGGTAAACCTATTATGCTTGATTCGTACACTAGCTCTATGTGTAAGGATTCTTGGGGTAGAAGTAGTTTTGCTCGGTGCTTAATCGAGGTTTCTTTTGAGGCTGAGCTCGTAGAGGTTATTACTATTGGTGTCCCCTCTCTTATAGGGGATGGGTTTACTAAAGAAACTATCCGAGTCGAGTATGAATGGAGGCCTCCAAGGTGTACTTCATGTAAGATTTTTGGGCATACCCAGGATCATTGTCCTAAAATCGTGGTCAGTCCTCATGTTGTTGCTACTCCCAGTGTCGCTACTCCTACAGAGCCTCTTAATGATGGTTTCCAAAAGGTATATCATAAGAAGAAGAAGGGTAAAGCCCAGTCTAGTAATGTGAGTCAGGTTCGTATTTCAGTCAAACCGAATCTCAGGTATGAGCCTAAGAAGACTACTAGTGAGCCAAACAAGGGAGCTACTAATAGGAATAATGTGCCTAAATCATCATCTATGTTGAACTCTAAAGGTTTATCCTCTAAGGAAAGCGATATAGCTACGTCAAATCCATATGATGCTTTGGCTACTGATGAAGGCGGTGATGAAAATTTTGTTGAAAACGTGTTTGATGAATCGACTAATTTATTTCCTAACTCTACTACTGATGGTAGTTCATCATTCACGGCAGCAGTTGGTTAGCTTGTTTTGCTTAGTTATTATTCTAGGTTCATTTTTTTTATTCTAGAGTTGTTATGAGTTGTTGGCATGTCATAAGCTCTAGGTCTTTTGTCTATCAAGCTGTTTAAGCTTGAGGTTAATGTGATACTTCAGCCACATTCCATTTGTACTTAAACGTTTTGGGTTTTAATATATTTACTAGGGTGCAGGATTACTCTCCTTTACCCAAAAAAACAAGTATGCAAACTAAGGAGGAACGGATAATAGATTAAATCATTAAAGGGGTATTTGGGATTGGTTTTTTTAAGCATTAAGTTCGTAGTTATAGGCAACATCAAGACATAAAAACCAAATACAACGGGAAAAAACCGGCCGGCCGTGTGGAAAAAAAGGGAGAAAAAAAATAGGCTCGCCCGCAACGCGGCGGCCTGTCACCATTCTCGTATATATATAATGCTAATGTAACAAAGCCGAACTACTACCGACCCCATTAGCCACCACCCATTTTATTAATAATTGCAAGTGTTCGAACAAATGAAAATATGAAAGTAGGTGTTTGAATATGCTCATTTAAAAGTATGAATATGAAGTATGAGTTGATAGAGACATCATGCACGAGATCAAAATACATGATCATCCACGTACATTTGTCATCTTGTCTATCGTCATTCTCATGCTCGTGCTAATATTTTATTTAATATTGAAATGATAGAAGGCGCAAATACGTTTTATTTTATTTCTAAACTTGCATTACATAATTTTAAAAACAAAACAAAATAGTGATGCGCCATATTTGTAGGCATATATAACCGTCACCATTGCCCAATATTAAAAGACATGTAACTTCCTACAAGTGGTCTAGTGTTCAAATCTTACTAGCCTACACATTTGAGGATAATGAGAGAGAGAGAGTCGAAAAAAGTCATGAGATGCTTCATTTAGACCGCGTATATCGGAGAGAGACTCGTCTTCTTCCGGATAACATAAACATGTTTTGTTGTTTGGTATAATTGATTACTTAATAGTAGAAAATTTTAAAGCTCGGCTCAATTATGGGTTAACACGAATGCAGCTTGTACGAAACAAGTTTTGTACCGATCATGATGAATGATATAGGTAAAAGGGGTCACACTTCCTTAGTGATGTATAAGGTCGGGTGTAGAGACAAGTAATGCCTCTAATGGGTGCATTGCTATCTAGTTACAGAAATTCACACTTGAGAAAAGTGTAATTTAATAAAGTTTTTTTTTTATTATTATTATTTTCTTAAAATTTAAAATTTGAGCAATGTTAATAGACTAAAATACTATTATTATAAAAGAAAATGCAATCTATTAAACATTTAAATACTTGATGTATAATTTAACCCACCAACTTTCTTCACTATCATTTACTCTCACCCACAAAAAAATAAAAATAAAATAATAAAATTACACACACAAATTAACGATACTCTCACCCACATATACAATTAAAAAAAAATAATAATAAATAAAAAAAAAAAAAAAAACACATTAACGATACTATAAATCGTGCTGTTATAGGTGGTTAATAATCTAATTTGACACCAATATATCTTTCTTCATTTTCATTTTTCTAAAATAATAATAAGACAAAAATACACTGTTGGTCCCTAAAATTTTCACAAAACATTGCATGGCACCCTAACTTTCTAAAAACGTCGTGTGACGTCCAAACCTTAGGAATTTGAGTCCGTTTGTGTAACCTCCCGTAATTTTCCCATACGATTAGTAAATATCAATATTTGAATAAAAGGATATTACGTGAATTAAATACCATTTTTACGGGGAACAATTTTTTTTTATTATGCATGACATATTATGTGAACCACTACGACATTTGTGATTGACCATTTACCTAGGAACGATGCTTACATACAACCTCGATAGACTTTATATCGCGAATATATATATATATATATATATATATATATATATATATATATATAGGGGAAGGTTAATGTAAGAACTTTCTTAAAGTTGTAAAAATGAGAACTATTTTAAAATACCATTAAAACATTGATACATAACCATTTTAGCAAAGATGCACAAAAAAATTATATATCAATACAAGTTAACATTAAATCGACTAATAACAAACTCATACATAAGAAACGGATTACTGATACACAATTAAATTTTTGATACATATACATTAAAATCTCAAAAAACTAATTTCTTATATATAAATTGATACACCTAATACACAATAACCACTAAAAACTTGATACACAATACTAAACCTTGATACACATTACACGTTGAATCAAAGTGTATCACTTAGTTTATGTCAATTTTCATAAGAAAACCCATCAAATTTTTAACAATTTTAGTTGTAATTAATTATGTTTTTATTTTCTTTTAAGTTGAGTGTTATTTGTGAGATTTTGGTTGGTTCTCATTTTTACAACTTTAAGAAAGTTCTCATTTGATCTCAATTCTATATATATATATATATATATATATATATATATATATATATATATATATATATATATATATATATATATATATATATATATATATATGTTAATAATTAAAATTATACGTTTCGTTCAATTACCGTACATAATTTATATAATTCCAGAGCCTACGAAAATTCTCGAGATTGCTCACTAATATTTTTGGACCTCGACACAATACCCGAAACACGCTACGTGGGCCCACAGCACCCTATGGGCCACTTAAACCCAACAACCAACCAAACGGACTACATATCCTTTCTATTTCGTCTTGGGCCTGAACTGCCAAACCACCCAGCCCACCAGGCCAAGCCCAGCGAGGGGTGTTTGGTTTAGTTTTATTTTTTTTGTTTTCTCTTCTTGCCAGTCACGACCAAGCACCCAAAACACCCCGTTTTCTTGCAAATTCAACAAACGACACCCCAATATTTTTACTCACCTTGTTTCACCTTACTACTGGAAATCGAGAATGACAAACTTCGTAATCTCAATCACTCGTTTACTGCCTCAGATATGACCCAAATGAACCATGAAAATCACTTGGTGTAAAAATAGTAAAACGTGTCACAAACCTTTAAGTCACCACCCAAGCTTCCCAATCAATACAAACCAACTATGTACATCTTGTCAGCTGTCAGGAGTGTCAGGAATGATCTTACACATTCCTTGCCTTGTAAAAACTCGTTTGGTTGATTTTGGAGGCGACATGCAATACATTCGATCTAACTCTCAACCACATATGATCTCTACTTATATATACTCACAAGACTCACTATACAAAACCTCCCAAGTAAGCTCAACTGAAAACTCACGCTCAAACACACCACTTTCAAAATTTCGTGAAGTATTATGAAGTATTAAGGGATGGACGGTTTGTCAAGCGTACGAAGAGTTCGAAGCAAGTTCAAGTAACATCATTTCTCATTTCTGGACCTTTGGTAGGTCGTGTATCAAGCCACATTCATACCTCGTTCCAACTCGATCCCTATACAAGTTTTTACGCCACCTTTGTGAGGTGAGGTGAGAACTTGAAACCCTTTTCATTATTTTCATTTCGTTATTTTGTTTTTGGCACCTTTACTTTGTCCATTTAATTCGTTATATAAAAACATGACATACGTATTTTATTTGACATCCTAATTATTCAACATATTAACAAACGAGATACATAAACTTTCGAACCTAAAAGTAACGTTTACTTGTTATATTCTACACATTTGGAATACCCCTTGACCCAACCGAAATAATCTCAACACATAGAATATTTTCTAAGTCTTTAACAGTTTTCAAAAATGAACATGGAACATTTACTTTGGTTTCGTAAATAATTATTTCGACACATGACCACATCTTTTTATTACTCGACCTCATTAACCACCTAGCTAGCAACCAGGAAACATAAATAACTTGACCTCATAAGCTAGTATAAGCTGTTTGCTCGACCCATTTTGAATTGACCAAATCTGTTTTCTATAAAATTAAATAAGTTAACTTTGGTCCTTAAAAGCCCAATATGCTGTTTTTAAGCTTATTCGATAAGCTAATGGTAAAAGCTCTTTTGAAATGTTTTTATAACATAAAAATGTGTACTAAGGTAAGCCCAATGTTCCCCCTAACCCTTTGGATCGTTAAACCTTAATGGGCCCTTATATTAGCCTCGTTATGGCCCAATTTTGTATAAAACTAGATTTTTAGAAAATAAGCAATGGAAATAAGTTATGTTAATACAAATATCGCCTAAAAATGTTATTTATATTTTACGATCTTTGCTAAGTTTTGTTAATGACAAAGTATGAACTTTAGCTAATAGTAAATCATCACTTTAGTGTTTAAGTCTTGTTTAACTAAGGTTTACATTTCCTTTTAAACAAAACATTGTTTTTATTTCTTAAATTAGAAAGTGTCTTGTCACACCACATTTATTTCTTTAAATAGAAATATCACATCACATTGGGTGAAGTTTGAATATACGTAACAAAGTTTATGAAATTAACCGATATAAGTAACTTACTTATTTTATTCCAAAGATACGTAATATACTTTTAAATACTTACCAATGTACGTAACATTGACGATTACCATTTTAAAAAGTTACAGTTTTGGTCCCTGTCTTTTGCGTTGACTTTCACCGTTAGTCCTTTGACATTTTTTTACTTAGAAAAGTTACAGTAATGGTCCCCTGACATTTTGTTGACTTCCATTTATAGTCCTTTGACATTTTAATAATCTTTCGTCCGTTTTTCTTTACGTTTTTATCTGTCTTAAGCCGTTTTCCTCCATTTTTATACGATTTCGTCCGTTTTTCTTACGTTTTTATCAATTTTGTCCGTTTTTACCCGTTTTCATCTGTTTTTATAGGCTTTCGTCCATTTTTCTTACGTTTTTATCCATTTTGTGCATTTTTATCCGTTTTTATATGCTTTCGTCCATCTTTCTTACGTTTTATCCATTTTTGTCCATTTTTAAACATTTTCATCCATTTTTGTACGCTTTCGTCCGTTTTTCTTACATTTTTATCCGTTTTTATACGCTTTCTTCTATTTTTCTCATATTTTCATACGATTTTATCCGTTTTATACATTTTATCCATTTTTATATGCTTTTATCCATTTTTTAACGCTTTCGTCCATTTTTCTTACGTCTTCATATGTTTTTATCCGTTTTCATCCATTTTTATAAGAAAAAAACGGACGAAATCGTATAAAAATGAATGAATATGAACAAACACAGACTAAAACGTATAAAAACATAAGAAAAATAGACAAAAGCTATAAAAACGGATGAAGACGGATAAAAACATATGAAAACATATGAAAAACGAATGAAAGCATATAAAAATGGATGAAAACAACTGAAAACGAATAAAAATGTGCGAAAAATGAACGGAAGCATATAAAAACAGATGAAAACGGATAAAAAACGTACGAAAACGTAAGAAAAATAGACGAGAGCGTATAAAAATGGATGAAAATAGATAAAGTCAGATAAAAACAGATAAAAACGTATAAAAATGGATAAAAATGAAAGAAAAACGGACGAAAGCGTATAAAAGCGGATGAAAATGGACTAAAACAGATAAAAATGTGAGGAAAACGGATGATAGCGTATAAAAACGTATAAAACCGGAAAAAAACGTATAAAACGGATAAAAATGTAAGAAAACGTAAGAAAAAAGGATGAAAGCATATAAAAACAGACAAAAACGGATAAACATATGAAAACGTAAGCAAAATAGACGAAAGCATATAAAAACGAAAGAAAAAGGATAAAACGGACAAAAAATGATAAAAGCGTAAGAAAAACAGACGAAATTGTATAAGAACAGAGGAAAACGGCTTAAGACGGATAAAAACGTAAAGAAAAATGGACGAAAGATTATTATAATGTCAAAGGACTAACAATGGAAGTTAACAATATGTTAAGGGACCATTACTGTAACTTTTCTAAGTAAAAAATGTCAAAGGACTACCTGTGAAAGTCAACGCAAACAACAGGGACTAAAACTGTAACTTTTTAAAATGGTAATCGTCAATGTTACGTACATTGGTAAGTATTTAAAAGTATATTACGTATCTTTGGAATAAAATAAGTATGCTATGTATATCAGTTAATTTCAGAAAGTTTGTTACGTATATTCAGACTTCACCCCATCACATTTATGGTAAGTTTGTCAATATACATTTATGGAAAGAAAGTGTGTTTGACTAACCATAAGTTTTCTTGTGCAAGTTTATGTTTGACTAGTGTTTATGTGATGTGACCTTGTTTGGTTTGGAAGATTTATTGCAAAACCAACTGCAGCCCTGACGGAACCCTGGGGATACACGTGCGGAACCCTTCTGAGGGTTCCGCCAGACCTGCAGAATGTTTTGCTATAAATACCAAACCACTTGTTAGTTTTGAGTAATCACTTTAGGACATATTTTCATATACTCTCTCAACTAACTCAGTAACATTTGACTTGTGTGATCCTCTTATGTAGCAAGGGACTTCACAAGATCATTCAAGAAGTTACAAGCTTCAACTCTAAAGTTGCAAGTCTTGTTAGCTTTGTCATGTATAAGCTTTGGTAGTTTATACTTCATTTGTATCATGTATGTAGAAGTGATCAGTTAGTATTTTAGGCCTCAAAATACATAGTGTGTCAGGAGTTGTTGTACCTTTGTAAAAGAACTAACGGGAGTGGTTGTACCCTTGGTAAAGAACTCGACATCTAGCTTAGTGTCGGTAAAAGTGTAAGCGACGATGGGAGTGGTTGTACCCGTGTAAAAGAACTCGACATCTAGCTTAGTGTCGGTAAAAGTGTAAGCGACGTTGTAAAGGTTTCTCCACCGGGAAAGGAGCTTGTTGATTAGTGCTTATAACTCTCGAGTTGGAAACTCGGGGCGTGGATGTAGGGCAAGGAAAAAGAGTCCTTGTAGCCGAACCACGATAAACAATCGTGTTGTGATTTGATCGTTTCTTTCTTTATCTTTGCTTATTACATATTGTCTTTAGTTAGAATTGCTAATCACACGTAAAGCTTTTCAAAGAATTAAACAAGTAAAGTTGTGTTTATATCTTTAAACAAACGTAAAGTTTTTCAAAGAACTAAACAAGTAAAGTTAGGATTGTTATTCACACGTAAAGCTTTTCAAAGAATTGAACATGTAAAGTTGTGTTTATATCTTTAAACAAACGTAAAGTTTTTAAAGATAATCAAGTTAAAAAGCGGTAAACTATTCAACCCCCTTTCTAGTTTTCCACTGTTAGCATTAAAAATATGTATTATGAAGTGATGGTCATTCTCATATTGTAACTTTCTATCGTTTGTTAAGATTAGTAATAGTTTAGTCATTGGGCCTTGGACTTGGCAAACTAATATGCTATGTGCTATGTTTCATAAGTCTAGTTATCCAATCATGTAACCAAGTCCAAGCCCAAGCCCATTGAAAGCCTATGTATGGAACTATATAAGGCACCTTACCTCTCATTTGTAAGGTGTGCTTGTGTGTGTATTTGTGTGTGTTTTCTCTTAATATAAGTTCTCATTTCCATCTCTCTCTCTCTCTCTATACACGAATTACAATTATACATATCAAGTCACCATCTTTCAATCTCTACTTCATCTTTGCTTCTATATTGGTGTGATAAAGTTGTGAAATCTAAGGTCCTACAAGTGGTATCAATCGCCTAACAATGATTTAGGAGGGTTAAGAGTTTGTTGTGTTTCATTTTTTTAAGCTTTCTTCACGTTTTTGTTTTCAAAAATTCTTACTTTTCTTGTTTTTCTTGGTTTTTAACACTTTTTTTTATTACAAACTAGTGTTATAAACCTTCTCTAACAAGAAAGTTTCAATCTTTTTGAAGTTTCATAGCTTAAAAATTCGAATCTTGTTTTTGTACTTGTTTTCTAGAACACGAAAAAGTTTTATAAAAATCATCAAGTTTGGAATTTTCTTCAAGTTTTGGTATTTTTTAGCTTAGAAGTACAAGAATCTTGGATTAAAAACTTCATTTGGGTGTGCTTTTTGCGAATTCTAAAAACTGCAAAAATTTCGAAATCACATTGTACCTGTTTTCGAAATCACTACTAGTTTCGCAATCACCATTTTACCAACTTTCGAGATTACAAGAAACGGCTCCTTTCGTGCTCACAGTTGGATACTCGGTATTGTCTCTCTTGTATAAGAAAGAAAATACTTCGACTTTTGGCTAAATTTCGAAATTGTATAATTTCGAAATTTGTTTGTGTGATTGGGTTTTCGAAAAAATCACAATTTTTGAGAACTTTGCAAAATTTTCAAAAATATCAAAATTTTCGAGAACATTGCTAAATTTTCGAAAAACTCCAAAATTTTCGAGAACACCTCAAAATTTTCGAAATCACTCAAGTTTTCGTAATCTGTCAAAGTTTTCGAGAACACAAGTTTCGAAATCACCTAAATTTCGCAATCAGGAGAAGTTTCGCAAATCCAAAGTTTCGAGAACACAGCAAAGTTTCGAGAATTTTGACAAAAGTGGTTTTTGACGACCAAACTTCAAAAGGCCATAACTTTTGAACCGTAACTCCGTTTTCGACGAATCAGCTGTCAAAACGACCGTGAGACATAGGAGAATGACACGCTAAATGATTTATCGATTTAGGCGAATTTTCGAGGCCTAAAAACGCTCCGAGAAAAAGTTATTGAGGTTTTAAGGCAAAATTTTCACCATAAAAACTTGCATCAACTCACTCTAAACACAACTCCTATTTCGTTGAAACGATCCAAGAATCAACTTTATCCATCTACAAATCATCAATGGCAACTCAGCAAGACATTCATGCAGCCAGTGCCGAAACCCGACCTCCCATGCTGTCAAACGGTGGATACTCACAGTGGGCTAGTCGTATGATGCGCTATCTTAAGAGCAAAACAAATGGAAATCTTCTCATCAAATCTATTGTGGATGGACCCTTCAAACCAACACAAGTACTAGACCCTGGTGATCCAAATGGTACCCCCCAGTACAACCATACTATAGAGAACAGAATGAGACTGAATACACTGTGGAAGACAGAAAACAGATTAAAGCTGATGATCAGGCATTTCATTTCGTCGTTCTTGGTTTACCTGAAACCATCTATGCTACTGTTGACAGTGAAGTAAGTGCTCATGCAGTCTGGGAAAGAGTCAAGAGGTTAATGTATGGGACAGACATCGGGAAACAGGAAATGGAAACACAATTGCTTAAGGAACTTCGCAAGTTTACTTCAATTCCTGGTGAATCCATAGAGACGTACTACCACAGATTCTGTAAGATCATGAATGATTTATCAAGACACAACCTCAGTCAGACAAATATTGCTAACAACACCATTTTTCTGAATGAGTTACAACCAGAATGGGGAAGATATGTCACTATTGTTTATCAGACAAAGAATTTGCATGAAGTGACTTATGATCAGGTGTATGACTTCTTGAAGCAAAATCAAGATGAAGCTAATGAAGTAAGAGCTGAATTACTAGCTAAAAAGCATGATCCTCTAGCATTAATGGCTGATACACCAACACCTATACCAGTGAACACACAACAACAACCATCATCATCTTCCACCCACAACTACTTGTAACCATCCTACATTCAACAACCAACACCGGTCTACCAACAACAGTTCTACCCACAGCAACAACATCATCTTATTCTACAACAGCAATACCCACAATTCCAAGAACCAGAATTCACTGAAAATGATGAAGCTACTGCAGCATTGACACAAGCGTTTGCTTTTCTGTCAAAGGCATTCCAAGGACGCTATCCTACAGCAACAAACAACAACCAAAGGATTTCATCGAACACTCGCAATAGGTAAATTGCTCAGTCGAGTTTCAATATGGGCAATGGAGGCCAAATGGTTGGAGTTTATGGGAATCAGCAAGGATATGCTACTGGATTTAACATGGGTAATCAGAATATGCAGAATCAGAATGCAGGTCAGTATGCAGGGAATCAGTATGGTCAGTATGCAGGGAATCAGATGGGTCAGGTTGTTGGAAATCAGAGGGGTCAGAATGTTGATAATCAGGCAATGGGTAATCAGAATAGGAATATTGCAACTCCAGTTGTTGGGAATAATGGAAATGTGAATCAAGATAATCTGGTAAAGTGTTTCAACTGCCAGGGTGTAGGTCATATGGCAAGGAACTGTCCTACTAAGCCGAACAAGAAAGATCTAGAGTACTTGCAGAAAGCAGTGATGTTGGCACAAAAGGCAAAGGCAGGGTTTCAGTTGAATGCATAGGAGAATAATTTTATGGCTCTTATGGATGACATGGAAGATAGAGAGGATATCGATGCGAACTGCATATTCATGGCAAATCTTCAGGAAGCTAAGTATGACACGGATTCTGACACACTTCCTGTTTATGACACCAATGCACCATCTGAGGTATCAAACTTCAACACATGTCACAATAATGATATATTTGATATGTCTCCTCATGAGAAACAACATTCTGAGAAGCTAGCACAGTAGCAATACTTCTTCAGCAACTCCAGAAGTGAATCATAATGGAGGCTTCGTTTCACAGCATGCTGAGAATGATGAGGAAACACGTGCTTTATTTGAATCATTATTAAATAATTATGGTATTGAAATCGAGAAAGTGAAAAAGGTCAATCGCGATATTAAGGCCGCGAATGAGAAATTGACCACTGAGCTTGAGAGATACAAGGAAAATGCAAAAAGTTTTCAAATTCACAAAGAACGTGAGTCAGAATTTGAAATTGGTTATAAGAAGTTACTTGTTAAAGATAGGGAATGGAAAAACACGTTTGCTAATCTTGAAATAAGTTCAACAAAAACCATTAACTCTTTAAAACAAGAAATTTCTGAATTAACAAACCAACTTTCAAAACAAAAAACAGCTTATACCAATCTTGAAAAAGAACGAGATGAGTTGAAAAAGGACTTTGCAATGAAAGAAGATAAACTTTTGGAAGAAATCGCAGAGTCAGAACACAAGATTGTACATCTAGAAGAATTAGTGGTTAAGTCGGGCCAGTCAAGTCAAACAATGAAAATGATTTCAAACCAAACTAATCCGATTTACCATACGAAACACAAAATGGCTCTTGGTAACAACAATCCTTGTAATCTCAAGAAAGCTCAGGAAGAACAGAATATTTTGTATAATGGTAGTGTTTTTTACACCAAACATGATCCTCTCGTCGTTCGGGATTCTGTGCAAATGATAGAACATGTCGAAGCGAGCATTATTAAAATGAAACAAAAGGATTTGAAACCCATTGATTACAACAAATTGAATAAACTTTCGGGAATTACTTTTGTTCCACAAAAAGAACCATCTGTGTTTTCCATAAAACGACCATTCTCGAAAATGTTTTCTAAAAAGGTAGTTGCTTCCAAATCGCTTTCAAACATGGAACAGATATCTTCAAACAACACTTTTACCACAAGTGCTGCCAGAGGATATCTTGATGATCTTAAAACAAGAGTTGGGCAACTTAAAACGACTTTAGAATCTAAAATGAGACTTAATGAGATTAACTGGAATTCCACGGTTCATTTACAGCTTAAAAAAATTCTTGAAAGTGAATTTTCTCCTCAAATTAATAACATTTATGCTCGTGTAATTCACTTTGAACAAGCATTTTTGAAAGAAACAGCTGACTTCGTCACGGATCACAAATCCCTGATAAAGAAGGCTAATGAATCTTTTGAGCAAATCAATGTTTTGGAAAACCTAAATGATTCTCTCTTCGAAGCTGTTATGACTACTGACATTATGTCCACCATTTTACAAACATATTTTGTTCAAGACGATGGACGACTAAGAGCTGCGACCTCCGCAATTGTTTCAAAATATGAAAATGCTCTTATAAAGCTTGAAAAAGAAAATGTGTCATATTTTAAACAACTTGATCGGAAACAGGAAGAATGCAAGTATGACAAATTGTCGTATGAGCGTGACTTAAAGAACATGAAACAGCAAAATGATCTTTTGAGGGCTCAGCTTGAAAGTCAAAAAGGAAAGGGTGAGGAAACTAAGTTTGCAAAACCATTGACTTTGGAGAAACCAAATGTTTCTAACACGGTTCAAAAACCAAAAATGTCAATTTCAAGGTTTGCTCCAAAAGTCGATGAGAAAAAGGATTTGACAAAACCAGTCACTCCAACACCCTTGCCTAAGAAAAGTGAAAATGATAAGATTGTTGATAAAGGAAAAGCGGTTGTCGAAACTCCTAAAGTGTTAGCACCTAGCCTTTTTAGGATTAGTCCCACTAGTGCGTCTACCTCAACATCTAAGACAAATGATAAGTGCATAAAGGCTAATTCTAAAGAATCTATGGATGCTAAAAAGGACAACAATATAAATCCTAATGTGTGTGCCTTACCTTCTACAGGATTAGAAAGCACCTCTAGGAGCAGCAGACTAAAGCCTAAGAGCAATACAAGGAACAATAGAGTCTCGCCTGTTTCTAAGAGTAGTAGCAAGAATAAAGTTGAAGATGTAGAAGAACACCCTAGGAATTTATCGCTTTGTAATAAGAGACATGTTTCATCTGAATGTAATGTCGAGCGTACTGTTTCTAATGCATGTAATGACTCTGTTTGTTTAATATGCAAGAAATGTTTAATTAATGATGTTCATGATGAATGTGTTTCTAAGAATGTGTATGTTACGCCTGAACAGAAGGATGTTCCAAAAAGACCTAGTGCTAGATCCAGATCTATAGAAAGATTAGTTGCACGATTTAGGACTACCACTATTAGTCGAATGCCTAGGAACTATCTTAAGTTTTGTATGTAGATTCCGACGGGTAAAGAGTTTGATACGTGGGAATCGCACCAGGCTTTACCTCTCAAGGGATCTTGAGAAGCTTACAACCCTCACCAGGCAGTGTACCTGATCGTTGTAGTATAGTATAGTGACAAGTACCGGGGGATTGATCGTTCAGCTAGGAATAGTGTCGCTAGGATTAGAAAACCTAAATACTAGTTCTAAAGGTGAGGGATGATTATTTTTGTATTTTTATATTTTTTAGAAAGCAAATAAAAATCTCGGGTTTTAAGGATTTGGACGGAATTAGTTGCTAGTCAACTAACCCAATACTAAAGATGCAATCAAAATAAAATACTAGAAAATGAAAATAAACTAAATTAAACTAAGGTTGTGAACAATAAGTGGAGAAGTTGTGTTTACTTAGATTTCACTACTCCCTAGATATCTTTTACACGTTAATTACTTGTTATAGTTGCGTGGATGACGGATTGTATTCCTTAATACCATTCATAGGGTGGAGCACTTAATTCCCCAATCCTATGAGTGCCTACTTCACTCCTATGTCAAGCCGGCTAAGAAGCTCCTAACATAGGATCATTAGAATTTACTCATGTATTAAATACAACCAATAAAACCTAGTGCACGTCAGTTCATGTTTCTTAAGACGTTCAAGCATGTTACCAATTGGAGATCTGCCAGTTTTCTTAAGCCTAACATCGAAATCATTCATCCAATACAACCATAAATAAGTAATCAACACATAATTAACATCTAGGTTTCATTAGATCCAAGCATACACAATATAGATCTAGCCTAGCATGATGGAATTAAGACAAGAACAAGATATAGACAACCAACACATAGACATATTGATTGAATTAAAAGAATACTTATCTCAATTACACATGAAAGGGTTCAAGGGCTGAGAACCCTTGAAAAACCTGTAAAATTCGTGCCAAGTTCGGCCTTAGGGTTTCTCCAAAACTTTTATTTTTAATGTGTGAAAATTAGAAAACTATATATAGGAAATAGGGTCTGACGGCGTCAAGAACAAATTTGTGACGCCGTCATCTCGCCGCCAAAATACTTCTCAGACTGCCTTGATCCAGATCTTACGCCGTCAAGTGTTATGTGTTTCCAGGCCGTCACCACTTTTACTCTTGACGCCCTACTTTGTGACGCCTTCAATTCTGTACTGGATCGTCATGGAAATTACTCTTGACGCCGTCAAGATTTTCTTCTTGACGCCGTCACCTACAGTTCCCAGCAAGGAAAATTAAGACTTTGGCGTTTTCTTCACTTTTATGCTCTAAAAACGTCCGAATTGCTTCCTTTTCCAGATTTCTCTCCCAAAGTACCTAAAATCACAAAAGGAACGATTTAGGGCAATATTTGATCAAATAAATTCGAATTCGGGTTTAAATGACCCCCTAAAAGTGGTTCATTTTTCGCCTCATCATATACCCTTACACTTGAGATTTGCTTGTCCTCAAGCAAATGCGCTTTTATTCTACTCAAAAGACAAGTTAGGGGTCATTTAACACTAATATAAAAGTAATTACAACAAATAATCATTCCACTAAAGACCAATAGACAAGCACGGAGGTCATACACTAGCACCTCACAAATAGTGTTTAGATACTCACATCTCTCGGGTGTAATAAAGTATAAATTACAATATGGAAACGGAAGATATCTCTCACTACCTGTCATAGCAAAATAGATTACCATTGGCTTGGGAAATGATCAAACCTCCACCACATGGCGTAAGCACCTAGGATAAACTATCAAAGAGGTCTTTTAAAGGGTTGTAACGTTAGGTGTAGGGATATGAAATACACAGTTTTGTTGGAAAAAGGAAGTTTTTACTGGTGGCGAGTTAACAATCTTGGTTAATTACATGTACAATATGGCGTTGCTAAGCCAAGACTAGACTCGACTTAAGCTAATAAATGAAAAATAACAAAAACATAAAATGAACATAGAACGAAACGGGATGGTAGTCCGTATGTTTTTTTTTTTTTTTTTTTTTTTTTTTTTTTTTTTTTTTTTTTTTGCATACACTCTTACCCTACCATCCAAAATAATACATCATAGAGAATGAACATTTCCCTTACACTTGAATCTTTACATACTTTACAATGAACTAATCTATTGACTCGAATTAAGAAAATCAAAACACTTTGAGTACTTTTAAGATTAACGTACGTATGGGGGTAATAATATGATGTTCTTCCCCATTACTCCATAAAATAAGTACTTACCCATTAGTCCCAATCGTCCCAAAACAATATGTACAAGGATATGACTCGACTTAGCAACCATGTAATCAATTAGATAGTTAACTTAGGGTTTAACAAATAACAATAATGCACTAAAAATGAGCGCATACACGGAAAGCTAAGGCGATTTGGTTGTACATTTAAGTGGGGTGTAACAAATTTTTCCTTTAAGTAAAATGCTTAAAGTTAGAAACGAAAAGATAGGCTCGGAGGGGTGTACTAGGGGTTTCGTGTACTAAAAATGAGTACAACGCTAAGGGTGTGGGAAAAATTAGTTGACTTAACTAGCCAAGTAATATGACTTAAATGGTCAAGTAATTATGATACGGGTTTAACACAAGGGTGATCCTAATGCCTCTTATCATGTAGTAAATCCTACCACACGAATGTAGTCTCACTAGCGGTCTCGGGATGCATCACTAACGCAAGTTCTAGAATCTAAATGCTACCGGTACACTCATAAGCACTAATAGTAAATGTTTTTCCTATCAAATCTAAAGGCGAACCTCACATATTTGGGTGGAAAATTTTTCTGAATGATACGGTTATGTGCTAGTCATACAATCTCCTATCCTTGAGACGCTTGCTATGGCTAAAGTTTCACTCCTAAATGTTGTAAAAAATTTTAAATTTGGCGCTAAAATTGCACTAACAAGTATTTCTCATAGTTTTATTACACATCTACCATCAAACAAAATAAACTCAAGCGAAAGTGTACATGTAAGGTATCATCTTTTTACCCTCCCCTTACACTTAAGATGAACATTGTCCCCAATGTTCAAGTAAAGAATGTAAAAGTGAAAAAGTAAAAAGAATAAAATCAAATACTCCCCTGATTCGCTCGGTATGGATAATAATTGGCCAGGTTAAATCTTCCTCTAAGAAAATGAACAATCAAAGCTTCCCTTCCAGAATATAAATCATCTTCTTGTCATACATAACCTGTAAATCCTGAGAAAATAGACAAGACAACCTCGCATAAAATCGGCGGCATCCTATATAAGTTACTAAATCCTAGAAAACAAGATAAGATATAATGCTTGTGGAATGAAGTTTGCAGATTTCCTGGAGATTATAAAACTTAATAATTCACAAAAACCATAAGACTCCGTTAGAAAAACAAAACCGGTAAAATTTCCAGATTTTTACACTTGACGCCGTCAAGAGTTAACTCGTGACGCCGTCAGAAGTGACCTGCAGAAATTCTTATGTTAAGTTTCCAGAAAATTTCTAGAAAAACATGGTCTCACTTCCTGGAAAATCCTGCAAAACTTCATTATGACTCAATACAAGCATTTGACTCTAACAAATATGAATATACATGTTCATTTAATATTGTGGAGAATCATGATCGGGTTGTTTCTTAAAAACATATTTGAGGTTTCCCCTTACACTTATCTTTTGCAAAAATACTTTTAGGTGGAGTTAAGACTAGGCCAAAACAACAAAGTAAAGTATTTCCACTATTTAATTTAGAAACATGATCTACCAACAATAAAAATAAAGCATGCATACGGAAACAAATAACAAACAAACAAAATAAAATAAAATCACACAAAGCATGAGTTGCCTCCCAAGAAGTGCTTGTTTTTGTTCGAGTCACGAGCCTGACTCTACCCTTATTTAATAGAAATAGGGGAGGTTTTCCCTACACTTAGGATTAAGTGCGGGTGGAAGTAGCGATACACACCCTTAGGGTGGAAATATGCCTTATGAGGAAAGTGTGGTGGAAGAATTATATGCTCAAAGGGTTGTGCTCCTATCATCATAACCTTACCTAATTCAATCGGGTTAATGGGTGGATTAAGATTTTCTCCTAGAAAATGATCATTTTCTATCAACTTCGAGAGACTCCTAGTTGGGAATCCATCTTGACCTAATAAACCTGGTTTAAACCCATAATGTTTCTTATGATCAATCATGAATGGGTGATGTAAGTATGTAAGGTCATTTTCCACTCTTATATTGGCTTCCTCTCTACAAGGCTTAGAGTCCACTATCTTTATCCTAAGACTACCCGGACTATATGGTTTGATGGGTGGATCGGAACCTTTTTCAATTCCTAGATTTTCATCCAAGGATGGAAGATTAGGTAACGGTTTTGGTTGAGGCTCCGGTTCATCAAAACTAGGAATTTCCCTAGAACTAAGAGTAAGGTTATCATTATAAGTATTCAAACCTATATCCTCTAGTTGTGTTTGGTTCAAAGGTTCTACCTCTATCGGGGCTCCTATAGTCTCTTCTACTTCTTCCGGGTAAGTCACGGGCGGTGTGTGTGCCTCAAGTGATGATGGGAGTTGTGGGGTACTTTGTAGGTTTGTGTTATTTACCTCATCCTTCCTTGTGTCAAGATCACCTATATCCTCAACATGTGTTTCATTATAATCTAACCCTAACATTTTCCCAAGTATCTCACGTACTTCTCTAGGCATCTCAACTTCTATGTCCGAATCATACAGATCATCCTCAATATTCTGACTGCTATATACAAATTGCCCAAGAGATTCATCATCTGTTTCTTGAGATTCATCATCATCGATCATAAAACCTAGGTCTTTTTTATCAATGTGATCATGTTCGGCTACATCCTCCATCACATCAAGGTCACCTATGGGTTCATCCTGTATTATGGTAGTGCCTAACCATGACATGCAGCTAGGTGGCTCATACGAAACTATCCTAGGTGAAGGATCATATGGTGCATAGGTTTCACTAAGTGAGGCATTTTGAGGGGTTGATGGAGCTCCTAAGGTGAATTCTTTAAAAGCATTATGCACTTGGCCTCTTTTCTCAAGATACTTAATAAAATCAATATAAGATCCTGTCCTCCTCATTTCGTTCCTCTATCTTGTAATATCCAAACTAGTGTAATTATATTTTTTCTGGTAAAACTCTAGTGTCGGACTTGGTGGATTCGTGTTCTCCATAATGGCAAACAGAATAGTCAATGAACTTAATTTACTAACAAAGGCACAAAGAAAAAGATAGACTAAAGAAAACCTAAAAATAAAAATAAAGTCTTACTAGAAAGGAATCTAGCAAGTAGACCTAATAAAAAGAAATTCTAACCTAGACAATAAATATTCCCCGGGCTGCGGCACCAAAAACTTGATACGTGGGAATCGCACCAGGCTTTACCTCTCAAGGGATCTTGAGAAGTTTACAACCCCCACCAGGCAATGTACCTGATCGTTGTAGTATAGTATAGTGACAAGTACCGGGGGATTGATCGTTCAGCTAGGAATAGTGTCGCTAGGATTAGAAAACCTAAATACTTGTTCTAAAGGTGAGGGATGATTATTTTTGTATTTTTATATTTTTTAGAAAGCAAGTAAAAATTCGGGTTTTAAGGATTTGGGTGGAATTAGTTGCTAGTCAACTAACCCAATACTAAAGATGCAATCAAAATAAAATACTAGAAAATGAAAATAAACTAAATTAAACTAAGGTTGTGAACAATAAGTGGAGAAGTTGTGTTTACTTAGATTTCACTACTCCCTAGATATCTTTTACACGTTAATTACTTGTTATAGTTGCGTGGATGACGGATTGTATTCCTTAATACCATTCATGGGGTGGCGCACTTAATTCCCCAATCCTATGAGTGCCTACTTCACTCCTATGTCGAGCCGGCTAAGAAGCTCCTAACATGGGATCATTAGAATTTACTCATGCATTAAATACAACCAATAAAACCTAGTGCACGTCAGTTGATGTTTCTTAAGACGTTCAAGCATGTTACCAATTGGAGATCTGCCAGTTTTCTTAAGCCTAACATCGAAATTATTCATCCAATACAACCATAAACAAGTAATCAACACATAATTAACATCTAGGTTTCATTAGATCCAAGCAAACACAAGATAGATCTAGCCTAGCATGATGGAATTAAGACAAGAACACGATATAGACAACCAACACATAGGCATATTGATTGAATTAAAAAAATACTTATCTCAATTACACATGAAAGGGTTCAAGGGCTGAGAACCCTTGAAAAACCTGTAAAATTCGTGCCAAGTTCGGCCTTAGGGTTTCTCCAAAACTTCTATTTTTAATGTGTGAAAATTAGAAAACTATATATAGTAAATAGGGTCTGACGGCGTCAAGAACAAATTTGTGACGCCGTCATCTCGCCGCCAAAATACTTCTCGGACTGCCTTGATCCAGATCTGACGCCGTCAAGTGTTATGTGTTTCCAGGCCGTCACCACTTTTACTCTTGACGCCCTACTTTGTGACGCCTTCAATTCTGTACTAGATCGTCATGGAAATTACTCTTGACGCCGTCAAGATTTTCTTCTTGACGCCGTCACCTACTGTTCTCAGCAAGGAAAATTAAGACTTTGGCGTTTTCTTCACTTTTATGCTCTAAAAACGTCTGAATTGCTTCCTTTTCCAGATTTCTCTCCCAAAGTACCTAAAATCACAAAAGGAACGATTTAGGGCAATATTTGATCAAATAAATTCGAATTCGGGCTTAAATGACCCTCTAAAAGTGGTTCATTTTTTGCCTCATCAGAGTTCACTCTTAAGAACGGCAAATTAGAAATAACTTAAGCTAAACAAGTAGCAACTGTCTATGAGTGTGATTCTACTTTTACTCCTAACCCCATGGAACCAAATTCAAAACGGTTTCCAAATACAAACTCTTCTGTTCTTGGCAGGTTATCGAAATATGTCTTTGGATCGTCGACTCGGGTTGCTCCAAGCACATGACCGGGAATTTAAAGCTGCTGATCAATTTCATCTGGAAATTCATGGGAACTGTACGATTTGGAAATAATCATGTAGCAGCTATTCAGGGTTATGGTGATCTTCAATTTGGGAATTTTTTAATTACTCGAGTTTACTACGTCGAAGGGTTGGGACACAACTTGTTTTCAGTCGGGCAGTTTTGTGATGCAGATTTAGAAGTGGCATTCAGAAGAAACACGGTTTTTATAAGAAATTCGGTTGGTGATGATCTCTTAACTGGTAATCGTAGTACAAACTTGTATACTATCGACATCAACCAAATGGCTTCTACATCACCAATTTGTCTTATGACAAAGGCAACCGAAACTAAGTCCTGGCTGTGGCATAGACGTTTATCTCATCTCAATTTCGACACCATCAACAAGTTAGCCAAAGACAACATCGTTACCGGACTTCCTAAGTTCAAATACACCAAGGAACACTTATGTCCATCATGCGAACAAGGAAAAAGTAAAAGAGCATCATATAAACCCAAAACCGTACCTAGTTCGGAAGCACGGTTACATATGTTGCACATGGACTTATGTGGCCCAATGAGAGTTGAAAGCATTAATGGGAAGAAGTATATTCTCGTTATTGTTGATGATTATTCAAGATACACTTGGGTAAAGTTTTTGAGATCAAAAGACGAAGCACCAGGCATCATCATCACCTTTCTGAAGCGTATTCAAGTTCTACTTCAAGCTCTAGTAAGGATTATAAGAACAGACAATGGTACAGAATTTACAAACTAGGAGTTAAGAACTTACATTGAAGATGTTGGAATCACACATCAAACATCAGTTGTTAGAACTCCACAGCATAATGGGGTAGTTGAAAGAAGAAATAGAACTCTTGTGGAAGCTGCTCGCACAATGCTGATTTTTTCTAGTGCACCTCTATTCTTATGGGCTGATGTTGTAGCCACTGCTTGTTTTACTCAAAACCGATCCTTAGTCCATCAGAGATTCAATAAAACCCCATATGAGCTAGTGAACAACCGTAAACCTGATATCTCTTACCTTCACGTGTTTGGCGCTTTGTCCTATCCAACGAATGACAGAGAAGATCTAGGGAAGTTAAAAGCTAAGGGTGATATTGGAATCTTCATTGGATATTCAGAAAACTCGAGGGCATTCAGGGTGTATAATAGAAGAACGAAATGGATAATGGAGACGATGAATGTGAAGTTTGAAGAGATTTCACAAATGGCTTCTGAGAGATACGCTCTAGAACCCGCGCTTAATCCGATGGCTTCTAATCAAAACGGATTAGGACCCGCACCAAACATGCAGACTTTTGGACACATCAGTTTAGGACTCGTACCTCAAGGAACTCAGTCAACAAACACGGATAAGCCTTCAGAACAAGAACTGGAAAATTTCTTCGAGTTAATGTTTGATGAATATTATGGTGGAACTTCGACAAATGCATCTCCACAACATTCCGCTGCACCCGCTCAAAACCATCAACCACCACCACCATCACAAGATGCATCTACCACAATCGAAGCTGAAGCACCAACTACATTGATGAGGCAAAAAATGAACCACTTTTAGGGGGTCATTTAAGCCCGGAATTGAATTTATTTGATCAAATATTGCCCTAAATCGTTCCTTTTGTGATTTTAGGTACTTTGGGAGTGAAATCTGGAAAAGGAAGTAAATCGGACGTTTTTGGAGCATAAAAGTGAAGAAAACGCCAAAGACTTAATTTTCCAAGCTGGGAACAGTGTGTGACGGCGTCAAGAGGAAGAAGTTGACGGCGTCAAGAGTAAAGATCATGACGACCCAGTACAGAATTGAAGGCGTCACAAAGAAGAGCGTCAAGAGTTAAAAGTGTGACGGCCTGGAAAAGTGGATAACATGACAGCGTCAGATGTAGATCAAGGCAGTCCGAGAATTATTTTGGCGGCGAGATAACGGCGTCACAAGGTTGTTCTTGACGCCGTTAGCCTCTATTATCTATATATAGTTTTCTAATTTTCATTTATTAAAGGAGGAACAAGTTTGGAGGAACAAGTTTGGAGAAACCCTAAGGCCGAACCATATACGTATTTTACAGCTTTTTCAAGGGTTTTCTGCCCTTGAATGCTTACATGTGCTATTGAGATAAGTATTCTTTTAATTCAATCAATATGTCTATGTGTTGGTTGTCTATATCTTGTGCTTGTCTTGATTCCACCATGTTAGGCTAGATTTATCTTGTGTTTGCTTAGATCTAATGAAACCTAGATGTTGATTATGTGTTGATTACTTGTTTATGGTTGTATTGGATGAATGATTTCAATGTTAAGCTTAAGAAAACTGGTAGATCTCCAATTGGTAACATGCTTGAACGTCTTAGGAAACATGAACCGATGTGTACTAGGTTTTATTGGTTGTATTTAATGCATGAGTAAATTCTAATGATTCCATGTTAGGAGCTTCTTAGCCGGCTTGACATAGGAGTGAAGTAGGCACTCATAGGATTGGGGAGTTAAGTATGCCACCCCATGAATGGTATTAAGGAACACAATCCGTCATTCACGCAACTATAACAAGTAATTAACGTGTAAAAGATATCTAGGGAGTAGTGAAATCTAAGTAAACACATTTCTCCACTTATTGCTCACAACCTTAGTTTAATTTAGTTTTATTTTCATTTTTAGTATTTTATTTTGATTGCATCTTTAGTATTGGGTTAGTTGACTAGCAACTAATTCCGCTCATATCCTTCAAACCCGAGATATTTACTTGCTTTCTAAAAAATATAAAAAATACAAAAAGAATCATCCCTCATCTCTAGAACTAGTAATTAGGTTTTCTAATCCTAGCGACACTATTCCTAGCTGAACGATCAATCCCCCGGTACTTGTCATTATACTATACTACATCGATCAGGTACACTGCCTGGTGGGGGTTGTAAGCTTCTCGAGATCCCTTGAGAGGTAAAGCCTGGTGCAAACCCCACGCATCATACATCAACATCATTTACATCTACTCAAGCAACTCCAGTACTTGACACTGACACACCAAGAGTTGATGAGCAAAACCAAAACACAAATTTTCAAGAAGAACCAACAAATAATTCAAACGATGTTACGTTAGAAGAAGAAGAAGAAGAAGAAGAAGTATTTGAAAATCCGTTTGCAACAGACTCTGCTGAATCTTCTTCAAGGTTACAAGAACCATCTAACACACATTCGTTACACCCAAGGTACCCTTCTACGTTTCAATGGACAAAAGACCATCCAATAGAACATGTTATTGGTGAACCTTCAAAGCCAGTTCAGACAAGGAGACAACTTGCCACCGATCTCGAATTGTGCATCTACATTTGCTCAATCAGCCTCAAAGAACCAAAGAACATTCGGGAAGCAATGGCAGAAAACCCTTGGATTGAAGCGATGCAGGAGGAATTTCTTCAATACCTGTTACATGATAGTTGGGAACTTGTTGAACGACCACTTGATAAACGAGTTCTTGATCTCAAGTGGTTGTGGAAGAACAAACTGGATGAGGAAATGACCGTAATTCGCAACAAAGCTCGTCTCGTGGCTAAAGGTTATCCACAAGAAGAAGGGATAGATTTTGAGGAATCATTCGCGCCTGTAGCTAGACTTGAAGCAATCCGGATTTTCTTAGCGTATGCCGCTCACAAAAACACCATAGTCTATCAGATGGATATTAAGACTGCCTTCTTAAATGGAACTCTGAAAGAAGAAGTGTTTGTGAGTCAGCTAGAGGGATTCATCGACAAAGATCATCCAGACTACGTCTACAAGCTTAAGAAAGCAATTTATGATTTAAAACAAGCTCCAAGAGCGTGGTATGACGAACTATCATCTTTCTTGCTCAAAAACAATTTCACAAAAGGAACGGTTGATGACACCTTGTTTATCAAAAAATTCAAAGATGACATTTTGATCGTTCAAATTTATGTGGACGACATTATTTTTGGATCAACCAATCCTAACCATTCAAAACATTTTGAAAATCTCATGAAAAGAAAATTTGAAATGTCCATGATGGGGGAACTAAAATTCTTTCTTGGTTTACAAATACATCAATCCCCTCGTGGTATTTTTATCAATCAAGCTAAATATACAATAGAGATTTTGAAAAAACACGGAATGGAAAATTGTGATTCTGTTGGTACACCAATAGTCACTTCACCAAAAATAGGTGCTGATTTGTCTGGAAAACCCATCGATCCGAAAAAATATCGGAGCATGATCGGTTCTCTCATGTACCTAACCGCTAGTCGACCCGATATTCAATTTGCTGTATGTTTATTAGCACGGTTTCAGGCAAAGCCTACCGAACTTCACCTCAAAGAGGTTAAACGGATCTTTCGGTACCTACGAAGCACCACTAACATGGGACTTTGGTATCCGAAGGATTCGGGGTTTCATTTAACAGCATTTTCAGATGCAGACCATGCTGGTGATCAAGTTACAGCAAAGAGTACATCAGGTGGAGAACAATTTTTGGGTGAAAAGCTTGTAAGTTGGTCGTCAAAGAAACAGGACTGTACTGCACTATCAACCGCCGAAGCCGAGTATGTGTCTCTATCTGCGTGTTGTGCCCAAGTTCTTTGGATGCGGACACAGCTCACATATTATGGCTTTACTTTTGACAGAATACCTATGTATTGTGACTCAAAAAGTGCCATAGCCATCTCGTGCAATCCCGTACATCACTCTAAGACGAAGCATATCAAAGTCCGCTACCATTTCATCAAAGAACACGTGGAAGAGGGTATTGTTGAATTATTTTTCGTTAAGACTGATTATCAACTCGCCGATCTTTTTACTAAAGCCCTTCCAAAAGAACGGTTTGACTATTTAGTTCGACGAATTGGCATGCGAAGCCTAACTCCTGAGGAGCTAGAACGTCTTCTCGAATCTTCTTGAAAAATGTTTTCAAAATCGCTTCGCTGTAAATATTTTTGAAAAAACAAAATACAAAATCTGAAAAACCAACAAAAACAAAATACAAAAATATAAAATTTCAAAAAATACAAAAACAATAAAAAATCAAAAAATCCAAAAATATTCTTCTCACGACATGTCTCTCGTATCAATCAATATTCTGTACGTTTCTAGAAATGTCATTCAACAATGATACGGACATGTACAGATGCTTGAGCGGGAGTTCTTTTTAATGTTTTTCTAAAACATGTCGTTTCTCAAAATTTTCTTCACTATGGCTTTCGTATACTTCAGTACGAAACCCGTACTTTAATGATGACTTCTGATTATTTTTCAAATCAAGGACTCGTACGTTCAATGACAAACTCTTTTTCAAAAAAGTTCGAGTCTAAACAAACGAAAAAGATTTCAAGCAGAAACTCGTTTTCCTAATATAATCTTGAGCACTTTTTCAAGATTGTTCAAAAGATTTCTCAAAATCTCTCAAAATTAGTGCTCAAGAAAACTCCCTCTAAACCCTTAAATTGATTTTAAATGAGCTATCATTAAGGGGGAGTATAAACAACTAAAATGTTCCGATTTCATGCAAAAACAAATCTGTCTTTCTCTCCAAAAGCTTTTTCTTAATCAGTTGATATCAAAAATATCACGCTATGCTATTTTTGAGGGGGAGAAAACATGATTAAAATGTGATCAAAGATGTTTAAAGTTTGTGATTGAATCTCAAAAGAGCTCGACTCAGAAAGTACCAATGAATTGATGAAGCTTTAAATGTCAGTAATCGAAAAGACTTGTCCAGGACGGGTAATAATTTCAAGCTAGTCCAACTAGTGATATAAGCGTGTCTCGAATAGGACTTGTCTGAGTAGAGTGTACCGTATCGAGAGACTTTCTTTGGACTTGACCTGGACGGGTAATAATTTCAAGCTAGTTTAACTAGTGATGTAAGCGTGTCTCGAATTGGTCATGTTCACTGAAAGTGGATCAATTCAAAAAGTGCAAACTCCTCACGCATGTGCAAATTTCTTAAAAATCCATGAGCACATGTGAAGGGGGAGTCCTTTGTAACAATTCGCATTTTCAGATTAATTACTATTCCCGGAAAATTTCACTATTCACTTTTTACTATTCACTTTTCACTATTCATCTCAGAAATTTTTATTTCATATTCTCGTAAGTTAAACTATTTTAACGATAATCCGAGAGTTTGACGCTCGTCGGATCATTTCTGCAAAAATCACAAAGCCGTGTCCGAGATTTACTTTTAGGTTTAAACGTCCTTCCAGCATCCCGATATATCCATAAAACATTATAAACAATAGAAATATGATTTTCTTTCATTTTATGACAATTCCAAAAGTTTTGGAATTTTACGTTTTTCAGTTCAGCGTTTTACGCGAATTACGCGTTTTAGACCCGTGTTTCCAGTTTTTAGCAGGGTTTTCGCACCCGATAGAACCTACCACTCATTTTATATTTTATTATGGACTATATTGACATGTTTCACAATACTTTCAAGTTTCATATTTTTACGATACCCGGTTTTACGTTTTAAGGCTTAATCATTTACGGTTAGCATTTTACGGGGTCAAAATGCACAAACTAAGCAAGATAGCACCAAGACTCATCATCTAGTCATCTTATCCTCATTCAAACCGCCATTTAGGGGGGGGGGAGTCACCATTTTGTGGCTTGATCTTGACCATTGATCTCTAGGATGTTTACAAATGTCTAAACTAACCATGGTTAATTTCTAACCCAATATATGGTTAACTATTTTTCCTACCCTATAAATACCAAGCTAAAAACACATAGAAAACTTGCACCACACCTTCTTATAACCTTCAAGTCCTAAAACCTAAGGCACTTTTCTTATATTTTGTAAGAAAGTTAACTAGTTTTTGAAAGAAAACTAGTGTTTGATCTTCAATCTTGGAAATTTTCTAAGAAAAGTTGTTATAACTTTAAAGTCTCCAAAAAGACGTCGTTATAATCTTCAAATAGCTTTGGACTTCAAGAAGGCGTCGTTATAATCTTCAAATAACCTCGGTTTATCATAGATTGCAAAGGGTGAAGCTTAAGTCTATCAAAGTCCGTACCTTACTAGTTACTTACCTTTCTTTTAGAAAGCCTCAAGTTGTAAGCAAACCCTAACATACTTTCTTGCTTAATTATCATTTACATGCTCTTTGTGTTCCTTTCATGCTATATATGTTCTTGTTATTGTGTTCATGATGTTTAAAAATGGATAAAACAAGTATTGGTATACATATGTTAACTTATGACAAGTAAACAAGCAAACTAGTGATTTTTATGGAGAACCAAGACCAAAATAGTATAACTTTAATATTTGACACTTACTTACTGTTAAAGAGGACTTAACAAGGAAAACATAGCAATTTGAATCACCCAAAACGAGTACCCGAGTCAAAAGTTATGACCATTTGAAGCTAGCGAAACCAAAACGGCAAAACTGCCCAAATAGCATTCTGATCAAATTTTGATTTTTAAAGTCACCCTTCTGGTCCGATTCATCAAAAAGTTAAAACACAAAAGTTGTCCGGAACGACGTTTTCGTTTAGGTGAAAAGAAGCTCGAGCCCTGAAAACGCTTTCCGAGTGATAAATTTCTTCAAAATCTTAACAGCCCATTTTAGACCAAAGTCACTATATTATAGTTATCATTTACTAAGACCAAGAGGTCTAATGACCTAAAGCCAAGACCACAACCATGGCTAAAGCCAAGTTTGAGTCTCAAGACCATGGAAAAATGACCAAGGTCACGGCGAAGCCATGACTAAATGACCATATAAGCTTACTTAGGTGTAAACATGAAACAAGGAATTAGGCGATAACTTGAACAAACAATTTGGATCTACTTCACTTCAAAAGGAACCATGAGATATTACAAAGAGAAAATGGTCATATAAGACTTATGAAACTACCCCTAATAACAATCTTCATGTACTAATAAACTTTCCTAAGTTTATTCAAATATTGGACATGTAACTTTTCGGATTAAAACTTATACATTTGTTATCAAATACTACAATAGTAGGGAGCCTCATGTGAGGAGTTCATTAAGTAAGCTGTCGAGATGAGTTGTGGATTTACGAGTTAAAGTGTCCTGGCTCCTCGAACGTTTACTCTATGACTTATGAATTATGTCGGCCCGAACGGTAGTAAGAGATATACAACCTATACATGTTCCATAAACCATTTATATTCAAAGACTTACGCTATATACTAAGTACTACATCATGAACATTATGCAAGACATATATGGGCAATTCTTTGTATTCTTAGACGTTACTCCAAACCTAAGTCGCAACGTTCTATTATAGGCTGCTCTTAGTGACTTTCACGATTCGACTACCACTTTGATTTCACATCACTTAAGCTTAAGGTGAGTCATAGCCCCTACTCTTTTCATACTTGTCTTAACTCTTTGGGGAAGACACATGCTCGACTACTTGTTTACTTGTACAAATACTCAAAACGTTTATACATGACTGTGTTATACTTGATTGCATACATACATGACTGCGTTATACTTAATTGCGTTATTCTATTTATTGGCTAGTAGTTATCTTTGGGAAGTGGCTCCCAGTTGTCTTTGGGAATTGGCTCCCAGTTGTCTTTGGGAATTGACTCCCAGTTGTCTTTGGGAATTGGCTCCCAAAGTGAGGTCTTCGGAGATGAAGTAGAGACTCACTTCTAATTGTTTAAATTGTCTTGATGAACTTATACATGTCTTATTCATACTATATATGTTAGCAGTGGGTTGTGAACACACAGGTTGCAAGTCTCTTATGGCGGGAATTGCAACTGAGTGGATTCACGATGCCTTTGCTGTGCGAATATTCTTTAAAGACTTTTCAACTGTTTTAAGACAAACTCTATGAACTCACCAACCATTGTGTTGACACTTTAGCATGTTTGTCTCAGGTCTATAAGGTGATAGCTGTTGCATGGAGCATAGAGTCGCTTGGCATGTTTTGAAGACTTATGCTTTTATCTTTACCATTCGATATGTCTTAAAACTCTTATGTATTGTATTATGGAACTCAAGTTTGTAACTCGGAATTTATTAATCGAATGGTAACTTTTCAAAACGTCTCATTTAGAGTTCGTTTTCTATACCTTGTACTTAGTATTATGAAGTAGCACCCCTATGACACAGTCTTCCGCTGCGGTATTTTGGGGGTGTTACAGATTGGTACCAGAGCCTTGGTTATAGAGAACTAGGTTGCATTTAGTGCCTAGACTATAACTGATATGAACATTAAGACTCTTCTCTTTATTTTGCCTTACACACACTTCATGTGCATATGCTTATTGCTAATTGTTTGTTTAGGAGAAACCCCAGACATTAGTCAAGTCATCAAAAATTTAGAGCTAAGTAATAATTATTTATTTAACTTAATCTTGTGACAGTTCTTGTTTGATAAGACATAAGATTTAGTTAAATAAAGGTTATTAGTTTCCTGTAGAGATTTGATGATTTGCCTTATACTTACTTTATATGATTCTAATACCTAGAAGTGGTTCATATGTCCTAGTACGACACTCAAACCTTTTTACAAGCGCGACTAGTCCATTTCGTCATATCACCTTCTCTAGATACCCAGACTACGTTACCCTTTCACAACTTAAGAGCAGATGATAGAAAGTCTACCCAATTATGTAGTACCAATTGTTGAGTTATGTGTGCCTGGTAAATATGTATACGTGTGAAAGGAAGCAATTATAATTATGGTGGCCAACATAATTATAAATGCGTCACGACTCACGTAGACGTATGTGACCATGCTTACATTAATCAACGATTGACTCAAAATTGACAAGATTTAAGACTAAGTAGTCTAGGAATGTCACCTCATATCTGACGTCGACAAAATGTCCCTCCTTGTAGATATCATGGCACCAAAGAGAGTAACTCGTAGCACTAGCCGAGGTGGTGCAACACCAAGAGGTGGAAGAACTGGTGGTCGTGGTGGTAGAGGAACTACTCACGACACTAGTAATAATAGTGGAAGAACTGGTGGACGTGGAGGTAGAGGAGATGCTCACGACACTAGTAACCCTAGTAACGATGGTGGAAATCCAGATGTCTCCACCATTATTGCCCAACAACTACAAAACCTACTTCCCACTATAGTCACACAAGTTGGCAATCACATGAACAATTCGGGAAACCACGGAAGCATAAATGACGCTACAAATGATGGAGGAAGGAATGGTAATAACAACAACAACAACAACAACAACCATAGGACTGGATGTACGTATAAGGAATTTACGTCATGCAAACCAATTGAGTTTAATGGCAAAGGAGGTGCATTGGCATATACTCGATGGGTCGAGAAGATGGAGTCAGTGATTGACATCAGTAACTGTGCAATCCACCAGAGAGTGAAATATTCTGCATGCTTACTATCAGAAAAGGCATTGACATGGTGGAACATGCAGATTCAAGCAAGGACTAGAGAAGCAGCTGTAGGCATGACATGGGACGACTTTAAGGGACTACTGAAGGAAGAATACTGCCCGGTTAATGAAATGCAAAAACTAGAAGACGAGTTTTGGCATCACTCTATGGTAGGGGTTGGTCATGCAACCTACACAGATCGGTTTCATGAACTAGCTAAACTAATTCCTCATCTGGTTACCCCTGAATCCAAAAGGATTGAGAGGTACATCTATGGCCTTGTTCCTGAGATTCGTGGGACAGTGAAAACAACCGAACCTCCCACAATTCAAAGTGCAATATTAAGAGCAGGGACACTAACAGATGAGATGGTTAGAAATGGAACTTTGAAGACTAGTGATAAAAGGAAGGGAGCAGGTGAATCAAGCGAGCAAAAGGGTACAATGGTTGATAATAAGAGAGCAAGAGGATTTGCAGCAACAGTTTATGATCAGAAAAAGTATGAGGGTCCACATCCTAAGTGTACTAAATGTGCTTATCATCATCAAAGGTCTGAGCCATGCCCTGTGTGTTATAATTGCAAGAAGTCTGGCCACTTTGCAAGTCAGTGTAAATCAATTACAAGGCAGGCGAATGCGGACAATATAGGAAACAACCAAAAGACATGCCATGAGTGCAACAGCCCAAACCACTTCCGAAATACTTGTCCTAAGTTGAATAGGGCACCGAGACAAGTGCTGGATAACCCGACTCTAGCAGTAATGCTTGAAGAAAATAACCCAAACCGTGAATACAATGTTAGTCCACCTCGGGGTCGAGCATACTATTTGGGTGCTAAGGAAGCCCGCAATGCGTAACGGGTACGTACCTTATCCTACCATATTATTTTATTCTAAATCTAGATTTATTATGCCGCTATTAAGATAAGAGACCTAGACACACTAAACTTCGGGACGAAGTTTCCTGAAGGGGTAGAGACTGTAACAATTCGCATTTTCAGATTAATTACTATTCCCGGAAAATTTCACTATTCACTTTTTACTATTCACTTTTCACTATTCATCTCAGAAATTTTTATTTCATATTCTCGTAAGTTAAACTATTTTAACGATAATCCGAGAGTTTGACGCTCGTCGGATCATTTCTGCAAAAATCACAAAGCCGTGTCCGAGATTTACTTTTAGGTTTAAACGTCCTTCCAGCATCCCGATATATCCATAAAACATTATAAACAATAGAAATATGATTTTCTTTCATTTTATGACAATTCCAAAAGTTTTGGAATTTTACGTTTTTCAGTTCAGCGTTTTACGCGAATTACGCGTTTTAGACCCGTGTTTCCAGTTTTTAGCAGGGTTTTCGCACCCGATAGAACCTACCACTCATTTTATATTTTATTATGGACTATATTGACATGTTTCACAATACTTTCAAGTTTCATATTTTTACGATACCCGGTTTTACGTTTTAAGGCTTAATCATTTACGGTTAGCATTTTACAGAGTCAAAATGCACAAACTAAGCAAGATAGCACCAAGACTCATCATCTAGTCATCTTATCCTCATTCAAACCACCATTTGGGGGGGGGGGGGGGGTCACCATTTTGTGGCTTGATCTTGACCATTGATCTCTAGGATGTTTACAAGTGTCTAAACTAACCATGGTTAATTTCTAACCCAATATATGGTTAACTATTTTTCCTACCCTATAAATACCAAGCTAAAAACACATAGAAAACTTGCACCACACCTTCTTATAACCTTCAAGTCCTAAAACCTAAGGCACTTTTCTTATATTTTGTAAGAAAGTTAACTAGTTTTTGAAAGAAAACTAGTGTTTGATCTTCAATCTTGGAAATTTTCTAAGAAAAGTTGTTATAACTTTAAAGTCTCCAAAAAGACGTCGTTATAATCTTCAAATAGCTTTGGACTTCAAGAAGGCGTCGTTATAATCTTCAAATAACCTCGGTTTATCATAGATTGCAAAGGGTGAAGCTTAAGTCTATCAAAGTCCGTACCTTACTAGTTACTTACCTTTCTTTTAGAAAGCCTCAAGTTGTAAGCAAACCCTAACATACTTTCTTGCTTAATTATCATTTACATGCTCTTTGTGTTCCTTTCATGCTATATATGTTCTTGTTATTGTGTTCATGATGTTTAAAAATGGATAAAACAAGTATTGGTATATATATGTTAACTTATGACAAGTAAACAAGCAAACTAGTGATTTTTATGGAGAACCACAACCAAAATAGTATAACTTTGATATTTGACACTTACTTACTGTTAAATAGGACTTAACAAGGAAAATATAGCAATTTGAATCACCCAAAACGAGTACCCGAGTCAAAAGTTATGACCATTTGAAGCTAGCGAAACCAAAACGGCAAAACTGCCCAAATAGCATTCTGATTAAATTTTGATTTTTAAAGTCACCCTTCTGGTCCGATTCATCAAAAAGTTAAAACACGAAAGTTGTCCGGAACGACGTTTTCATTCAGGAATAAAGAAGCTCGAGCCCTGAAAACGCTTTCCGAGTGATAAATTTCTTCAAAATCTTAACAGCCCATTTTAGACCAAAGTCACTATATTATAGTTATCATTTACTAAGACCAAGAGGTCTAATGACCTAAAGCCAAGACCACAACCATGGCTAAAGCCAAGGTTGAGTCTCAAGACCATGGAAAAATGACCAAGGTCATGGCGAAGCCATGACTAAATGACCATATAAGCTTACTTAGGCGTAAACATGAAACAAGGAATTAGGCGATAACTTGAACAAACAATTTGGATCTACTTTACTTCAAAAGGAACCATGAGATATTACAAAGAGAAAATGGTCATATAAGACTTATGAAACTACCCCTAATAACAATCTTCATGTACTAATAAACTTTCCTAAGTTTATTCAAATATTGGACATGTAACTTTTCAGATTAAAACTTATACATTTGTTATCAAATACTACAATAGTAGGGAGCCTCATGTGAGGAGTTCATTAAGTAAGCCGTCGAGATGAGTTGTGGATTTACGAGTTAAAGTGTACTGGCTCCTCGAACGTTTACTCTATGACTTCTGAATTATGTCGGCCCGAACGATAGTAAGAGATATACAACCTATACATGTTCCATAAACCATTTATATTCAAAGACTTACGCTATATACTAAGTACTACATCATGAACATTATGCAAGACATATATGGGCAATTCTTTGTATTCTTAGACGTTACTCCAAACCTAAGTCGCAACGTTCTATTATAGGCTGCTCTTAGTGACTTTCACGATTCGACTACCACTTTGATTTCACATCACTTAAGCTTAAGGTGAGTCATAGCCCCTACTCTTTTCATACTTGTCTTAACTCTTTGGGGAAGACACATGCTCGACTACTTGTTTACTTGTACAAATACTCAAAACGTTTATACATGACTTTGTTATACTTGATTGCATACATACATGACTGCGTTATACTTAATTGCGTTATTCTATTTATTGGCTAGTAGTTATCTTTGGGAAGTGGCTCCCAGTTGTCTTTGGGAATTGGCTCCCAGTTGTCTTTGGGAATTGACTCCCAGTTGTCTTTGGGAATTGGCTCCCAAAGTGAGGTCTTCGGAGATGAAGTAGAGACTCACTTCTAATTGCTTAAATTGTCTTGATGAACTTATACATGTCTTATTCATACTATATATGTTAGCAGTGGGTTGTGAACACACAGGTTGCAAGTCTCTTATGGCGGGAATTGCAACTGAGTGGATTCACGATGCCTTTGCTGTGCGAATATTCTTTAAAGACTTTTCAACTTTTTTAAGACAAACTCTATGAACTCACCAACCATTGTGTTGACACTTTAGCATGTTTGTCTCAGGTCTATAAGGTGATAGTTGTTGCATGGAGCATAAAGTCGCTTGGCATGTTTTGAAGACTTATGCTTTTATCTTTACCATTCGATATGTCTTAAAACTCTTATGTATTGTATTATGGAACTCAAGTTTGTAACTCGGAATTTATTAATCGAATGGTAACTTTTCAAAACGTCTCATTTAGAGTTCGTTTTCTATACCTTGTACTTAGTATTATGAAGTAGCACCCCTATGACACAGTCTTCCGCTGCGGTATTTTGGGGGTGTTACATCCTTCAAAATTGCAAAACTCTCAAAGTGGTAACAACAATGTGTTTTATTATCATAAACACTTTGAGAGATTTTCACAAAAAGGTTTCATGGCAACAATAGGATAGTCATGGAGTTATAAGGTGACTAAGGTTAGGAAAAACCGTCCTCTGATCCGCCAGAGCCGGAGGGATCTACCCAAGGACAAATTCAATAGATTAGAATTATAAGTCCTTAGGTATGATTGAAAAAAGGAGAAAATGAGAAAGGAGAAAGAAGGGGTTGAAGAATTAAAAAGAAAAGTTATGAAAAAGGGTGAAAAGAAATAGCCCTCCAAATGTTCAACCTTAGGGCAGACACCGGGTACAATTCGTATGCTACTGATTGTTACTGAGGTGACACCGGTATTGAAGACAAAGACGTCATGGACCCAGTGACGCACTGCACTAAACCTTCTTAACCACTCAAGTTCTCTTTAAAGAGCTTGTTTCATTCTCACGGGGAACCGGCATAATCTATCGACCTGTCTCTTAGAGATGGTTGATATTGAAGCAGGAGACCTCTCCCTAATCTCCGCATAGGAAACCAAATGTGCACTTATCGAGTCTAGAGCCCCGAGATTCATCAAAAGATCTCATAGGAACACATGATATTTCTACACTGGTTGTTTATCATTAAGGACGCCAGATGTAAACTTTAGAGTCCTACGAAGATCTTAGCAATCTGCCAGAACATTTATGAGAGGATTCACTTTTGTGATTCTCAATGATTGAATGGAAATTCCTGCCAGGGTCAACCTCAAGCAGCCCTGACAGCAGGTCACTTCGGTAATTCTTTATGGGTTACGCTTAGTGTTCGCGGTGGTTTCAAACGGTCTACAGTCGTGGAGTGATCCCCAGCGACTCACCCAGTCATTGAGCTACTAAGTAGGTCTTGTAAGCTCTCTCGAGAGTATCTGACATGGGAACAGCCATGGTAAGGGTTAGAAGGAGTCTTCACACTATGCTGTTGACGATCTCTAATTCCTTATCTGTAAGTACCGGTTGATTTATTGCTAACTTTTTACCTGCAACTATACATCATCTCCATGGTGAAGGATTCCACATGCTCGTACATGCATCTCGAAGTCAAAGGAAAGTTCTCACAAAGATCAATGCAAAGAAAGGTTCAAAGAAAGATTCTACGCAATGTGAAAGAATCTACAGAAGTAAAGTGACAAAGATCTGTGTGAAAGAACGGGAACTACAAATGCATGTATCACAAAGACTGAAGATGTATGAGCATGTTGGAATGGCAAACAACCACCACAGACGCAGAAGTGACGAAAGGCAAATAACTCCACATCACAAAGGAACAAAGAACAATGAATAATCAATTATCAAAGATCACAAATCATGAAGGAACAAAGACAAAAGACTATTCTACAACGACACACAAAGTTAAAGACAAAGAACACGGAAGACCTACTCACGTGGAGCATCATTTGAATGACCACCCCTTAGGGGGAGATTGTTAGCATTAAAAATATGTATTATGAAGTGATGGTCATTCTCATATTGTAACTTTGTGTCGTTTGTTAAGATTAGTAATAGTTTAGTCATTGGGCCTTGGACTTGGCAAGCTAATATGTTATGTGCTATGTTTCATAAGCCTAGTTATCCAATCATGTAACCAAGTCCAAGCCCAAGCCCATTGAAAGCCTATGTATGGAACTATATAAGACACCTTACCTCTCATTTGCAAGGTGTGCTTGTGTGTGTATTTGTGTGTGTTTTCTCTTAATATAAGTTCTCATTTCCATCTCTCTCTCTCTATACACGAATTACATTTATACATATCAAGTCACCATCTTTCAATCTCTACTTCATCTTTGCTTCTATATTGGTGTGATAAAGTTGTGAAATCTAAGGTCCTACATCCACAATTGGCATCAGGAGCTACGTTACTCAAGATCTTTAAAATAGAATGTATTTTAAAACTTGGATCGATCCATGAATTTTGAAAATCTCAAAGAAGGGCAACCTATTCAAAACGCACCGCTATTTGAAAAAGAAAACTTCCTTGAATGGAAAAGTAATTTTGAAAAACTATGTGAAATCAATTGATCAAGATCTTTGGCATATTATTTCTTTTGGTGATTTCAAACCAAAGAAAACAAGTTTTGAAAACCAAGATGACTATCCTAAACTTGATAAAAATACTAAAGCTAAGATAATGATTTATAAAGCTTTATCAAGTACCAAATATGAAAGTGTGTATTTTTGTCAAACGGCTCATGATATTTGGAAAAATATGTTATACTTTCATCAAGAAATATGTCAAGTCAAAGATGATCAACTTGATCTCACATACGAATTAGAAGTCTTTGAAAAATTAATAGATAAACTTTTAGTTGAGATAAATACATGTGCTACTAGTTTAAATGTTTTAAATGAAGGTGTAAGTGAAGATGATTACTCATGTCATGCTCTTTAGTGGACTTGCTTACGATTCATGGAATAACACGGATGAAGATGAAGTCAACCATCCGGCTTGTGATTCTCAACTAGATAAAACATCAAGCAAGGTACATTTTGAAACCAAACACTTTTGCTTTGACACATTTATCCTAGAGTTTTCTAAACTAGAAATTAAGTCTAAACTTTTATGCAACATGGACCTAAAAACTATCTTTAACAACCAACCTTCAAAATCTTGTGTGAATAATTTTGAAAAGGAAGTCATGTTAGAAGATAAGATGTCGAGACTTGAGAGTCATGTTGAAATTGATTTAGAATGAAAATTATGTCTAGATTACAAACATGAAATTCAAAGACAAAATGAAAAAGGAATAATGCTTGCTAAATTTGAAGAAAGTTCAAAAGCTCTTGAATGTTGTTTGAAGAGTCAAAAGTTATTTAGAGATAGAACCGGATTAGGATTTAACTCTAATGAACTATCAACAAGTAAAACAAAGCAAATTGTGTTTGTGAAACCTAGGAGAGAATTGTAGGAGTAATCCTATCTCTAGTAGGAGCTCATGATAAAAGGATAAAGATATCATGTTCAAATATTTTTAAGTGTTTGTCTAACCTCCTTGGATTCATAAGTATTTGAGTTTAGCTTTTCTACGAGTCAAGATTATTTGCTTTATGATTATCTTCTTGATGGCTAATCTATGGAGCTTAAAAGGTACACATTTCTTCAACTTACCTTTTAGTGTTTCATGTTGATTAGTATTAAGTTCTGTCATGGGTGATACTAGTAGTTTTTACTCTATGATGGTTATGTTGTGTAAGTAAACATAAGGATTAGATCCTTTGTGGATTTAGACACTACTTTTAGTAGGAGATATAAGGTGTTTTACTTCTTTTAACCTTCGGGAAAAGACACGAGTAACTCTTGAGTAAGTCTTACTTAATACTTGTCTACAAGTGAGCTAACTAAGAATCTCCTAAGTGATAAGACAATCAACACTTTTGTGATGCTTGCAAATCTAGCAAAACCACAACATTTCTTAGATACTTGTAGAACAACGTCTTTTGACAGTATATCTCACATTTTCAATTGTGTCTTAAATTCAACCATTTTTTGTTAAAGTTTCATATAAGACACACAAAAGAAAAATAAATCATTTGAATTCATTAGGATGATTGGGAGAAAACGATTTATAAACATCTAGGATTTGCACATCAAATTTGACCCATAGTCTTATGATGTTGCATCTCTTGGACATTTACACTCATAGTGTTTTAAGTAAATAAACCCAAAGAGTCGAGGAGTCATTGAATTTAACATTCGATGAAATACCACCTCCTTCTAAGATATCATCTTTGGTAGATGATGACTTAGTCGAAAGCCCAACATTGATAAGACAAGTAAGTCAAGATCAATAACAAGGAAGATGAACTATTAAAATTGAAAAACAACATCCTTTCATCTTGTGTCAAACATTGAGTCAAGTAATATTGACAAGGTCATAAAAATTTGATTCACAAGTCATAGTTGTGATTAAAACAAATTTGATAAAAAGTGTTTTTGGACATTAGAGTAAAGCAACCATTAAAATAAAATGGATCTTTAAAAATAGAAATTAATGTAAATCTATGAAATATTTTTTTTCTAAGCAAGCTCCAAAAGTAAGGGATAATCACTCAAAGACATTCCTAGTTACTCACATGTTCACAATGATTAAGTCCTTTATGGCTTATCAAGAATGAGATTAATAAATCCGTAGGTAAAACTAAACATAGAGAAATGTTTGGAAGTATACTTGTTCTCACAACGAATAAATCCAACATTATGTTTAGTGCTTGTCTATGTGCTCGTTTTGTTTTTAGAGAAGATCCTGAAACAACTCTCTCAAAAGAGCTTGTTTGGATTCATCATAAGGTAATACACAAGTAGGATTATGGTATCCCAAAAGAATGGAATAGAAACCATAGTGTATGCCAAATGGAATTATGTCGGTAATAAGTTGATAAGAAAAGCCCAAGTGGTACTTGCACTTTTATACTTACTTACCCAACGATTCTCCAATATGCCTAAGGTTCTCAAATTAGTATCGGATGGAGAAGCACATCAACAAGCTCCGCTTGAACAAGCAAATTCGTGTCAACAACGGAATTCTTTTATCAACATTGTTATCCCTTCAACAAAGGAAGCATCGACTTCAGCAATAATTCAATCCATTATGTTCTTTATTGACATATTGTGATCCATCATCATCGCCTTGGTAAAAATGTTCATTGAGGAACATCTTAACTAAGAAAGTCTTATACGTTAACCATTTTGTCAACGTTTTCACAAAACCTCTTGAATAAGAAGCATTCATCATCCCTAGACTTAGGTAAAGACTCATAAGACTTAAAACCTTAGTTTTGAACATTAGGATAAAACCAATAGGAACAAGAACAAATGTCAATAGGGTTTCATTCTTAAACATTTAGCACTTAAGTTCACTTTCTCTTTCACCATCATCTCATCACATTCACCTTGTGATATATCTCAGCCCATAAGATTCACAAAATGAGCAAAACTTCAAGCATCTTCCTCATAACCTTTCATCACTCAAACCTCAAACAACCAATGTGAAATGAGAATCCGAGTTATCCTTTGTCCTAATCAATATCGAGTCATCCACCATTTCCATGCCCTCAAAGAAACCAAGAGTCAATATCATCTTCACCAATAACTTCACCTAGTCATCTTCACAATAAGATTCCACAATGTAACCAAACAAGTGTGTCATCCCCACTATAACCTAACCTATTAAGATTAAACCACCTTTCATGATACATAAACCTATGTTCACCCTTGTGTCGCTCTTTGAAACAAAGGGCAATTGTCATATCCATACTCTCATTAACATATTTGTCTATGTCGTCAAAAGTCAAGTGAATTTCATTATGAAATGCGTCTCTTCCACTTTCTAGCAAGTGAAGAACACAAAGAAGATATCCAAGCTTCAAGTGTTGTCAAGCAATCACCACCTCATTTCACATATCCACTCTCGGTCGTCAACCATACTTTACCACCATTCACCACATTGTTAAAACAAATGAAAAACGTCATTGAAACATCACTTGCATTATAAAACGTTTTTAAGCATCAAAATGAGTCAAGTTAACCGCACCTCCACATTGTTTTCATATAGGCACACACTAAAACAAACACATTACAATAGTCGTTTACTTAGACTAAAATGTGAAATTTTGATTTTCTAGGAATCATCATGCCTCCTCTAACTCACTACTACCACAAGGACACCATAAAGTACCTACCCAAACACCACAAAACCAAAGGTCTTACTCAAACTCAAATCGTTGTTTTCAAAGCCTTAAAAAACGATATGTCCATAAGGGTAGAATCATTGATCCATCCTTTTTAGAAGGTACAAACCTCTAAACGGAACTTGCCACAATCAACTTTGAGTATCTCTTAGAAATCGACGAGCCTATTTGTTCTAGGTTCATTTTAGAATTCTATGCATCTGTCACCCTCTCCAAGGATGAGTATGGTCGCATGTCTATTAACTTTAGGGCTAGTAGTCATCAATACTCCTTCACTCTCGAGGAGTTTGCTCAAATCCTAGTTGTCCCAAACCATGGTACTTGCATCTACTCCGACTTGCACTCCCTCTCAACTCTTGACACACTCTTTGACCGCATCCATCCCTATGATACCCCTCTTGTGTCCAAAGATGAACTTCGTGACCACCTCTTCATTAGGACCACCAACACTAGGAGAACTAGAACCGGAAATGAGGTCATCAAGGACCCATATGAAATGGAATTCAATGAACTCAAGCCCCAATTCAAGAAATGGGAAGAACTCCTTAGAGCCAATGTAATTAGCACCATAGGAAACCGGGATCACATCAATGTTTGCCTTTGCTACATGCTCTACTCCTTGTCCGTTAGGCAACCCTTCAACCTTGCCTACTACATGACCAAGAGAATGGCCGACATTCCCGTGCAAGGTACAACGTCTATGCCGTATGGAATGCTCTTGACCCGTCTCTGTAGGTTCATCTCTCCCATTCCATCAACTCCTAGAGGTCTTCACCTAGACTACTCTCTCATTCCACACGCTTTTGTCCCACTAAGTGATATGAGAATCTACAAAGCCCAAGGTAAACATTTTCCAACTCTAGGCTTTGCCCAACTCTAAGCTCCCACCTCTAGAATACATTTTTCAACTTTCGGATATTCCAAATGAGTCGGCGGAGTTCAAGCAAACAAAGGGGATGTTCAAAAACATCGAGAGATTTCTTGGAAAACTCAAGAAGAAGATTGACCGTCTATGAGAGCGGGTGTGTAGGAGTGTTTGACACTAGGTGCTATTTGAACAATTTGGTCGTTTAAACATTACGTGTTATGTATTTGTGTGTTGGTAAGATATTTGGTACTATTTGGGACTTGTAGGAACTAACAATGATGCAGGAAGTCAACATTTGGCATGTTGTCAAATTTTCAAGTTTATGATAATTTCACTATGTATAGTGAAATTCGCTAGCCCCCGGTCAAAGTCCAATGGTATGCGTCTTTACAAGTCCAATTTTTGCATTTCCTAACCAGATATGAATTATATTTTTGTTTTTAGAAGTTTTTGAAAAATTTGAAAATCGTCTCGCGGGTCAAAAATGCGGACTGCCAAGTTTTTCAGGTCTGGCGGATCTGGCGGCACCCAAAAATGGGTTCCGCCAGTGTATTTTCTGGGCAATCCAGAAATGGCCCACCGGACCAGCCGGAACCCTTAGGAGGGTTCCGCCTGTGTTGTCTCAGGGTTTCGCCAGTCACCTGCAGAAAATTTTTGTCATTTTTCTTAAATTCAAAACTTGTAAAGTGTCAAATCATTTTCTTTAGTGAGAAACATCTTCCCTTACCTCCAATAACCATACTATGATAACTCTCACTCACTAAAACAATTAGGAAGTCACTTCCCGCCAAAAATTCGAATTCAAACATAACTAACCCAAGGAACCCTTTTAAAGGATCCTTCAAACCATTGGAACATTTTCAAACCAAATCACTTCCCATGATCACAAAGCATTGAGTTCATATGTTGGTCTTTCACTCCACCCAATTCCATTGGATTGACATCAAATCATTTGAAACCTCAATATTTGTACGGAACACATCAAATCCAAACACTCCTTCCCACAATTCTTTTTAAGTTTGATCACTTTAGAATACCCCAAAACTCACACCAACACCATTACTTCTCTCAATCTCAAAACTCTTGCAAACCAAAGATTTGAGATGACTAAATCAAACACCTCATCCGAATCATCAAGCTAAAACCACTAGGATTAGTGTTAAACCTTGTTGCTTCAACAAAACCATCAAATCAAGCTCATCACTTGACATTTCTTCACCTATCCAAGACTTCCTTAACCTTACTACCTCAACACCATATTCAATACCTTGCAACATCAACATGACCACTATTCAAGATTTCCTCAATCTTGCTACTCCAACATCCTCTCCTAAACATGGCAATACAAACATATACAATTTTCAACCATCAAAAACTTTTTCAACCATCGATCACCAACATTTACACCAATGGAACTTTTCCATACACCACCAACATCACCACTCCCGATTTGGAAACTTTATAAGACCTATCACCTAAATCATCAAGCCCTCCATCTTTGTCACTCGTTGACACCATTGCTCAAATGGAAACCCAACAACAACCAAGTGAGCAATTAGATGATGAACCCTATCAACCATCATTGGTAGAATGGTTGGCCTACCGTTATGCAAAACCCTCAATTTTTCCCCAAATGATCAAGGTCATACACACCTACAATCATTTGTGTTTTTACCCCATTTACAAAGACCTTCATGGTAATCCTTCCGGAGAACCAAACTTCCGTCACTTTGTTCAACAAAAACAACTACAACAACAACTACCACCACCACATGAACCTTCCCAACACTTTGAATCTCTATTTTCTTCGTATAAGAAAATAGAAGCATCTCAATGATCTTCCACCAAGACCAACAAAACCACCACCTTTCACAAATGAATAACCAAGGTCATTGTTTGACCAAAATGAGTCTTTCGACCACAACCAACCACCACAACAAGAGTATCACCACCCAAAACCATTGTTGTTTCACCCTATCCAATAAAATGAGGTTTATCCTAAACCACATTTTGGATGGTCTCAAGTTTAGAGTCTCCAAAATGAAACAAAACCGTTTCTTTTGGAAAATGTTTCCCATTTAAACCAACAAACCAAAACCCGTGTCACCCTCTCAACCCTCAAAATAAAGCCCGCTACAACCTCCAACACACATTTTCATCCTTAAACAACCTTAGCCTTGTTTTTGGAAAATGTTTCTCATTAAGGAAAATGATGATTTCCTTGTAGCATTTTATGTTCTTAGTTTATTTTTAGTTTTTCCTTATTTTTAAGAAGTAGGATGATGTCGTCCTAATTTCTTGTCTTTGACTTTTTAAGAGTCAAAATTTTACATGAATTGAATTTCATTCTACTACAAAGTTTGCATTGTTTGTTGACCATTTAGGTATAATGAATAAACTATACCTTGCTATGGTAGCATACATATATCTTGTGTTTTAGAAACTAACCTTTCTTTTTGTAGGATCATTATCCATGTTTTCTTTCCTTGATACTCCATTTAGAGGAGTAATATTCAAGGGGGAGCATGAGTGTTGCATTATTCCACTTCACAACTCTTAGTTGTGTTCTAGACATGAAATGCTTTCATGACTTGTCTTGTGCGGCAACTAACTTTTTTCTTGTAGGTTCAAAATCCATGTCTCCTCTCTTGGCACTCCATTTAGGGGGAGTATCGTCCAAGGGGGAGCAAGTGCATACTTCCGCTTCGCTACTCTTCTTTTTGTTTCGACAAAAAGGGGGAGAATTTATATAAAAAAACCTTGTTCTCATTATCTTTTCTCTTTCTAACTCTTGCATGTCACAAACAAGTTTTAATACTAACTTTATAAGACTTAACACTAAATCTAGTGGCTTACTTATAAATAAAGTTTATGTTTTGTCATCAACAAAAAGAGGGAGATTGTTAATACAAATATCGCCTAAAAACGTTATTTATATTTTACGATCTTTGCTAAGTTTTGATAATGACAAAGTATGAACTTTAGCTAATAGTAAATCATCACTTTAGTGTTTAAGTCTTGTTTAACTAAGGTTTACATTTACTTTTAAACAAAACATTGTTTTTATTTCTTAAATTAAAAAGTGTCTTGTCACATCACATTTATTTCTTTAAATAGAAATATCACATCACATTTATGGTAAGTTTGTCAATATACATTTATGGAAAGAAAGTGTGTTTGACTAACCATAAGTTTTCTTGTGCAAGTTTGTGTTTGACTAGTGTTTATGTGATGTGACCTTGTTTGGTTTGGAAGATTTATTGCAAAACCAACTGCAGCCCTGACGGAACCTTGGGGATACACGGGCGGAACCCTTCTGAGGGTTCCGCCGTATCCGCCAGACCTGCAGAATGTTTTGCTATAAATACCAAACCACTTGTTAGTTTTGAGTAATCACTTTAGGACATATTTTCATATACTCTCTCAACTAACTCAATAACATTTGACTTGTGTGATCCTCTTATGTAGCAAGGAACTTCACAAGATCATTCAAGAAGTTACAAGCTTCAACTATAAAGTTGCAAGTCTTGTTAGCTTTGTCATGTATAAGCTTTGGTAGTTTATACTTCATTTGTATTATGTATGTAGAAGTGATCGGTTAGTATTTTAGGCCTCAAAATACATAGTGTGTCGGGAGTTGTTGTACCCTTGTAAAAGAACTAACGGGAGTGGTTGTACCCTTGGTAAAGAACTCGACATCTAGCTTAGTGTCGGTAAAAGTGTAAGCGACGATGGGAGTGGTTGTACCCGTGTAAAAGAACTCGACATCTAGCTTAGTGTCGGTAAAAGTGTAAGCGACGTTGTAAAGGTTTCTCCACCGGGAAAGGAGCTTGTTGATTAGTGCTTATAACTCTCGAGTTGGAAACTCGGGGCGTGGATGTAGGGCAAGGAAAAAGAGTCCTTGTAGCCGAACCACGATAAACAATCGTGTTGTGGTTTGATCGTTTCTTTCTTTATCTTTGCTTATTACATATTGTCTTTAGTTAGAATTGCTAATCACATGTAAAGCTTTTCAAAGAATTAAACAAGTAAAGTTGTGTTTATATCTTTAAACAAACGTAAAGTTTTTCAAAGAACTAAACAAGTAAAGTTAGGATTGTTATTCACACGTAAAGCTTTTCAAAGAATTGAACATGTAAAGTTGTGTTTATATCTTTAAACAAACGTAAAGTTTTTAAAGATAATCATGTTAAAAAGCGGTAAACTATTCAACCCCCTTCTAGTTTTCCACAAGTTAGATAAGTTGTTCTGAGCTTATTGGAAAAATAAAAATGTTAAACTTTTAATTTGGTGAAATTTGGACTAAATTTGCAAAATTTCATAAATGAGGGACTAAAAGTGTAAATTTTGGAAACTTAGGGTCAAAACTGTAAAATTTGAATTTGTGGGTTATAAACTGTAATTATTAAAAAATAGAAGTAATAAGTGTAAATATCGATACTTTTGAACCTGAAATGTGAATATATATAACTTAGGACTAACGGTGAAAAGTTTATATCGTTAAGGTTAAAATTGTAACTTTAGTGAAACTTAAGGGGATTCTCTGTAATATTATTTTATATAAATTATAATAATGTTGAATATATATATGTACATACATTTAATATAAAACTTAATAAATTCAACTTATATATATATATATACGATATAAATATTAGCGTAACTATAATTAATATTTAACGATATAACGATACAATACTCTTTCTTTTAAACTAACATTATAACACATCGTCTACACACTTCGACTTATTCTTGATAATTTTTCCATCACACATCGATCATCGATCATTGTACTCACAAGTTATATCTATATATAACTTTGTTCTTGAACTTAAGGCATTTAAACAAACACGAATTTCGATCACAACTGAATGACTAATATTTGCGGTAAAAACTAGACTTAGACTATCAACTAAAACATAACATATCTTTTAGGTTGTGTGTGAAGCCGTTGCCTTGCATCGTTGAGATTACGATACTACCACTACTACTGTACTACTAAGGTGAGTTCATGGCCCCACTTTCTACTGTTTTAACTGTTTTTATAATCCTGTTGGGGGGATGCATGCTACTGCTTTTATACTCGAACACAATGTTTTAAACTGTAAACTGGGTCGCATGTTTTATTGTCACTAAGTAACTATTTTGCCACGTTTAAAGTCCCTATATCATGAACCATTAATCACTTGTAGGGTGAGCGCGAATATTTTGAATTGTACTATTGGAATTAACAATCCCGTTCCTATTGACCCAGATAGGGGAAATCGAACGCACTATATTTGGAACACTGGGTAAATCGGCAAATTTACCTGCTAGGGCGATACTGAAACGATTTAGCCAATTTCTATTGGTACGATGGGGTTTACGCTTTGGTTATCATGAGCTTAGTGAAATAAAGAAATAAATACTGATTTCGTTTTTCAACGATGAGTGTATAACAACGTAACTCGCACTATGATTATTGTGTTCAACAATGTAAACTAAACCTATGGATTTCACTCAACCTTTGTGTTGACTGTTTTAAGCATGTTTTATGTCAGGTAACTAAACAAGAAGGAACTTGAAGGCACGGAGTGGGCTTGTAACCCTGCATGGACTAAAATAAATGTTTTGATACATTTCAAATAAACTTGTTGTTTAAAATATGAAACATCTTGATATCTCGAATATTTGGTATTTTGAATAAATTAAACTTTAAAGCGTCACTTTTGTGTCGTTTCCTATGATTGTGATAAAGATCCTTGAAGTAACACCCAAAAAGTCTTCCGCTGTCATTTGTAAGTCTTCTGCTGACGTGATTATTTTGGGGGTGTTACAGATTGGCATCAGAGTTTCAGTTATAGAGAACCAAGTGTTTCGAACATTGGACTATAACTACACTTTTAAAACGGACCACTTTTACAAAATACCACCTTATGCCCTCCGTGCCTACGCGTTTCCAACATCTGGTAGAGACGATACCTTTACATGATTTCTTATATATGTTAACATGTTATGATTATGCTAATGACTTATATTTACTAATCGGGATTATTACAAGTACCATGTCTTCATATTCCCACCCTATTGTCGTGTCATCGGATTCAGAGGCTTCCCCTCCGACATCACCTGATCCAATTCACCGAAATAGGAAAATTCGAAAACTTCAACCGTATGAAGAAAATTCTGTTATATCACTACCAGCTCTTGTCATTCCACCACCGGAATCAGTTGTGCCACCACCACTTGCACCACCTGTGCTATCACCACCACCACCTACTATCTTCTACCAATAGACCCATGAATTTCTTACTAGAGCAGTACTATAGGCAATTTTGAATGCCCATCTTTTGTTCGACGAATTTGATCGGCATTTCGTGCCATATAAGCATATCTTCACTAAAAGTCATTAGGGCTGCTTTTACCCATGCCATGAATAGGAACAAGTCCAATCCATCCTCCTTCCCTGAATAGGCTGTGTCCCCTACATTTGCTTCGCCCTCCGCTACTGCGCAAAGATTTTGATCCCCCGTTTAGTAAGTCGTGAAAGCACCTGCCTTATGTTTAGACGTATTGGTTTCAGTAAAAAGCCAAATAGAGAGTTTTGCGTGTGCCTGCTATAGTAAGAGTAAAGGAAAAGCTTGAAAAGCATACTTGCTTTAACAATGGAAAGAGGTTCCCTTAGCGGTTCAACATTACATCCACATAGGAGTTATTTGCATAGAAAAACCCCAAATAGTCCTCTTAGTATCAAAGCCTTCTTTTAACTTGTCAAGAAACATAAATAAACTGAAAGACTTTAGACCTCCCACTAGAACAAAGGCTGAAGTTCAGCAACCTTCTCTACGTCTATCACTTTTATCCGAAACCCTCATTGTTAAATATCTGTTACAGACAAAATCTTTGTCTAAATGGGTAAGTTACCCCGCAGATTTTCACGGAACAATAGAATGTGAACAATAATTATTTTCCAAACACAATAGAATAACAATCTTCATTCAAAATGTAATTGTTTCTCAAATCAAGACAACGCCACTAGTTAGAGCTACTCAACAATTATGACTGTGAGATACGTTATCACCCAAGAAAAGCTAATGTAGTAGCAGATACGTTAAGCTAGAAAGAACGATTAAAACCACTTAGGATTAGATCATTTGGAATGACTACTTATTCACCCTTTCATCACACTGTACCCTTGTTAGCAGACAGACTTGTCCGACATGAGGATCGACTCGATGCTATTACCGACACCCTCAACGACTTTCTTCGTGAACACGTCGAGACTCTTACAGATGAGATTGAGAACTTCGTAATTGGCCAGTTAGCAATGAAGGTTGTATTTGAACAGATGGATACTCAATTTTGGGAATCAATGGAGTTTATAGGAGCATTGTGTGGAGCAAATACTTCAATGGAGATAATGGTAGGAGCCATGGATTGTGAACTTGATAGGACCAGCACTCAGAATATGCATCTTAAGCATGCATTGCAGGAATCCCAAGATGGGAAAAAAGCGAGGGATCAAGCTATTGAAGCCATGTCCGCTGTAACAAAAAAACTTCAACACCGTATGGACAAGGCACCAGGAAAACCATGAATCTAAGACTTGTCAGCTTAGCAAACCAACGTTCTATTAATAAGGAATCTTGTCATATAATGTTTTGTAAACATTTAAGCAAGTATTAATAAATGTTGTAATGACATCGATTTATGTTTGTCCTTCCGACATGCTGTGACACATCTTAACTTAAATTTCTCATTGACTAAGTTGTTATGACTATAACCTATTCTTGGTTGTATAAGAAGTATTCTAACTTAACATGGTCATTATGAAATTCTAAAACATACGTCTTTCTTCCGTTGATAATAGCAACATGGTTAGAACTAGAAGAACAACCACAACCACTACGCTAATAAACCCCGAAGTTATGACCCCAGGAGCGATACAACAAGCAATTGCTGATGGTGTCAATGCCGCTTTAGCTGAACAAGCCCGCCAAAGAGATACTGGCGCACAAATGGCTAGAAACGCGACACCCGCACCTCGTTACTGGACCTATAAGGACTTTATAGCATGCCAACCAACATACTTCAAAGGTACCGAAGGGGTATCCGAATTAGCCCAATGGTTTGAACGATGTGAAACGGTCTTCCAAAGAAGTGGATGCTCTGAAAACAACAAAGTTAGCTTCGCAATGGGAACTCTAATGCAAGATGCCCTATCTTGGTGGAATCCTACTGTTCAGACTTTAGGAGCAATAGCAACATATCAACTCTCGTGGACTGAATTCAAGACCAAGATATTAAAGAAGTATTGTCCTCGTTCGGAATTGAGGAAGCTTGAAGACGAGTTTCATATGTTGGTAGTATAGGGAATCGATCTAAGAAGTTACAACCGAAGGTTTCAGGAACTTAAGGTACTATGCCCATCAATGGTACCTGACCTTGAGAAAACCTTGGAGAAGTACATCGAAGGACTCCCTAGGAGCATTGAAGGGGATGTCACCTCATCAAACCCGCAAACCTTGGAAGCAGCAATGGAACTTGCTCAAAGGCTATTGGACCGAGAGGTCAAATACAATGAGCTCAAGATGAAACTCGATGATAAAAGAACCACCCATCACCACGACAACAACCATCATGGCAACACTAGTAATCACCGCAACAACAACAACAATCCTCGCAACAACAACAACGGAAAATGGGAAAATAACTAGGGAGGTTATAATAACAACCAAAAACATCACGCTAACCACCATCAACAACAAAATAGGAAACAAGGGGCTGCAATGGGATATGTGGCAACACAAGCACTAGGAAAAGGTTATGCGGGGACCCAACCACTTTGTAATCGATGTAATATCATCACTCGGGTCCTTGCCCTGCTAAGTGCTACAACTGTCAAAAACCGGGACACCTTGCCAGGGACTGTAAAGGCCAAACTATGATTACATGTTTTGGATGTGGGGAGCAAGGACACTATAGAAACCAATGTCCCCAAAACCAAGGTCAACAAATCGAAGTCGCTCGTGGGAGAGCGTATATGCTAGAAGCTGGAAAAGCTCACCAGGGTCTCAACAACGCCGCAGACTGATGAAGTTTAACCGTCCAAATTCCTTAAGCACTTTGTTGTACTAAGTGATGTCACCTTTAAGTGTTCTTCTTTTCACGACTTAGGTCTACTTTCGGTTCAATAAGCAACTCGCTGTGATATTTCCTCATCTATTATACTTCCTGAATTCCAAATTATCCACTCCTTCTACTCTAGCTATCATTTAATTTGTGGCATGGCCAAAATCCATTTCAACACCAAACCGACGAACTATTTTAGTATTGACTAAGTTAGGACAATCACCCAACTTTCGATTTAGATAATCAACTATTTATTTATAACTACTATGGACTCATAAACTCTTTGATTTTGGAAATCAACCGTTTAACTTATAAACTCTATGAACTAACAACTAGACCAAACATCATACGAGTCGATTGATCCAAGCATTGCATTATTACTTGTAAATTATACATAGCCTGATCACCTATGTCTAATTTAGGAAGAATCATGCAATGAAGGGAACAATGGTCTCTAAGGTGTAAGTAAGTTATATTTAAGATATAGGATTTCTAAGGAACACGAGGATCAGATTCGTACCAAGTACCCACATCTTTTTCCTAGACACCCTTGGCAACTATCTTATACTAGAATTCCGGGACGGAATTCCCTGTAAGGAGTAGGTAATGTAACCTCCCGTAATTTTCCCACACGATTAGTAAATATCAATATTTGAATAAAAGGATATTACGTGAATTAAATACCATTTTTACGGGGAACAATTTTTTTTTATTATGCATGACATATTATGTGAACCACTACGACATTTGTGATTGACCATTTGCCTAGGAACGATGTTTACACACAACCTCGATAGACTTTATATCACGAATATATATATATATATATATATATATATATATATATATATATATATATATATATATATATATATATATATATTTAAAGTTAATAATTAAAATTATACGTCTTGTTAGCTATCAGGATTGTCAGGAATGATCTTACACATTCCTTGCCTTGTAAAAACTCGATTGGTTTATTTTGGAGGCGACATGCAATACATTCGATCTAACTCTCAACCACATATGATCTCTACTTATATACACTCACAAGACTCACTATATAAAACCTCCCAAGCAAGCTCAACTGAAAACTCACGCTCAAACACACCACTTTCAAAATTTTGTGAAGTATTATGGAGTATTAAGGGATGGACGGTTTGTCAAGCGTACGAAGAGTTCGAAGCATGTTCAAGTACCATCATTTCTCATTCCTGGACCTTTGGTAGGTCGTGTATCAAGCCACATTCATATCTCGTTCCAACTCGATCCCTATACACGTTTTTACGCCACCTTTGTGAGGTGAGGTGAGAACTTGAAGCCCTTTTCATTATTTTCATTTCATTATTTTGGTTTTGGCACCTTTACTTTGTCCATTTAATTCGTTATATAAAAACATGACATAAGTATTTTATTTGACATCCTAATTATTCAACATATTAACAAACGAGATACATAAACTTTCGAACCTAAAAGTAACGTTTACTTGTTAGATTCGACACATTTGGAATACCCCTTGACCCAACCGAAATAATCTCAACACATAGAATATTTTCTAAGTCTTTAACAGTTTTCAGAAACGAACATGGAACATTCACTTTGGTCTCGTAAATAATTATTTCGACACATGACCACATCTTTTTATTACTCGACCTCATTAACCACCTAGCTAGCAACCAGGAAACATAAATAACTTGACCTCATAAGCTCGTATAAGCTGTTTACTCGACCCATTTTGAATTGACCAAATCTGTTTTCTATAAAACTAAATAAGTTAACTTTGGGCCTTAAAAGCCCAATAAGCTATTTTTAAGCTTATTCGATAAGCTGATGGTAAAAGCTCTTTTGAAATGTTTTTATAACATAAAAATGTGGACTAAGGTAAGCCCAATGTTCCCCCTAACCCTTTGGATCGTTAAACCTTAATGGGCCCTTATATTAGCCTCGTTATGGCCCAATTTTGTATAAAACTAGATTTTTAGAAAATTAGCAATGGAAATAAGTTAGATAAGCTGTTCTGCGCTTATTGGAAAAATAAAAATGTTAAACTTTTAATTTGGTGAAATTTGGACTAAATTTGCAAAATTTCATAAATGATGGACTAAAAGTGTAAATTTTGGAAACCTAGGGTCAAAACTGTAAATTCTGAATTGATGGATTATAAACTGTAATTATTAAAACTTTGAAGTAATAAGTGTAAATATCGATACTTTTGAACCTGAAATGTGAATATATATAACTTAGGACTAACGGTGTAAAGTTTATATCGTTAAGGTTAAAATTGTAACTTTTGTGAAACTTAAGGGGATTCTCTGTAATATTATTTTATATAAATTATAATAATGTTGAATAAATATATGTACATACATTTGATATAAAACTTGATAAATTCAACTTATATGTATATACGATATAAATATTAGCGTAACTATAATTCATATTTAACGATATAATGATACAATACTCTTTCTTTTAAACTAACATCATAACACATCGTCTACACACTTCGACTTATTCTTGATAATTTTTCCATCGCACATCGATCATCGATCATTGTACTCACAAGTTATATGTATATATAACTTTGTTATTGAACTTAAGGCATTTAAACAAACACGAATTTCGATCACAACTGAATGACTAATATTCGCGATAAAAACTAGACTTAGACTATCAACTAAAACATATCATATCTTTTAGGTTGTGTGTTGATGAGGCGAAAAATGATCCGTTTTTAGGGGGTCATTTAAGCCCGAATCCGACTTTATTTGATCAAATATTGCCCTAAATCGTTCCTTTTGTGATTTTAGGTGTTTGGAGAGTGAATTCTGGAAAAGAAGCTATTTTGGACGTTTTTGGAGCATAAAAGTGAAGAAAACGGCTAAGTACCAAATTTCCATGCTGAAAATACAAGGTGACGGCGTCAAGACCATCAGCTTGACGGCGTCAGACATGAAGAATTAAATATCGAAGGTTGTGACGGCGTCAGACGGACTCGTGACGGCGTCAAAGTGGCAAAATTAATATACCATGGGTGGTGACGGCGTCACATAGGCCGTCATAAGTGGATCAAGGCCGTCCGAGGAAGTATATGGCGGCGAGGTGATGGCGTCAGAAGTTACTCTTGACGCCGTCAGACTGTTTTTCCTATATATAGTTTTCTAGTTTTTTCATAAAGAGGAGAGAAGTTTTGGTGAAACCCTAAAGACGATTTTGGTGCCTCTTTTACAGGTTTTTCAAGGGTTCCAAACCCTTGAGACCTTGCATTGTAATTAAGATAAGTGTACTTTCAATTCAATCAATATGTCTATGTGTTGGTTGTTTATCTCTTGTTCTTGTCTCAATTCTACTATGCTAGGCTAGATCTCTCTTGTGTTTGCTTAGATCTAATGAAACCTAGATGTTGATTATGTGTTGATTACTTGTCTATTCTTGTCTTGAATGAATGATTTATATGTTAGGCTTAAGAAAACTGGCAGATCTCCAAATGGTAACATGCTTGAACGTCTTAAGAAACATGAACCGAGGCGTACTAGGTCTTTATTGGTTGTATTTAATGCATGAGCCACTGTTTACAATCCCTATAGTTGTGCTGGGTCATGGTGTAGGAGGAGATAAGAGCTCATAGAGTTGGGGAGTTATGTATGCCACCCCACGAATGGTATTAAGGAATACAATCCGTCATTCATACAAGTGTAACAAGTAATTAACATGTAAAAGATATCTAGGGAGTAGTGAAGTCTAAGTAAACACAATTTCTCCAATTACTGCTCACAACCTTAGTTTAATTAGTTTAATTTCATTTTTTTTATTTTATTTTGATTGCATCTTAGCTTTGGGTTAGTTGAATAGCAACTAATTCCGCCCACTCCTTCAAAACCCGAGATTTTACTTGCTTTCATAAAAATATAAAAATACAAAAATAATCATCTCTCACCTCTAGAACTATTAATTAGGTTTTCTAATCCTAGCGACACTATTCCTAAGCTGAATGATCAATCCCCCGGTACTTGTCACTATACTATACTACAACGATCAGGTACACTGCCTGGTGGGGGTTGTAAGCTTCTCGAGATACCTCGAGAGGTAAAGCAAGGTGCGATTCCCACGCATCAAGTTTTTGGCGCCGCAGCCCGGGGAATAGTTATTGTCTAGGTTAGGATTTCTTTTTATTAGGTCTACTTGCTAAATTCCTTTCTAGTAAGATTTTTATTTTTATTTTTAGGTCTTCTTTAGTCTATCTTATTTCTTCGTGCCTTTGTTCGTAACTCTTTACCATCCGACATCATGGAAGGTGGTAACATCTTTGAACCCATCATCCCACCACAACAAAACCAACCATTAGAACCCCTTAGGCCCCGAACCTTAGGAGAGTATTCCCGACCTAGCCACCAAGGCTACCGAAACACCATTGAGCTCACCGGAGCCAATGTGACCCCCTTGCGATCCGACACCATCCGGTTGGTGCAAAGCGGATGTGCATTCCATGGACTTCGTTCCGAAGATCCAAACCAACACCTTAAGGACTTCCTCAAAATCGTAGATTCCATAGACCCAGGTGTTGAGACTAGAGAGACAACCCGATTACGCCTATTCCCATTCTCTCTACGAGATCAAGCTAGTCAATGGCTTGAACGTTTACCCGCGGGATCCATCACCACATGGGACAATCTCACCAACCGCTTCCTCACCCAATTCTTTCCGCCGAAAAAACTGCAATGCTTAGAAGGGACATTTTGATGTTTGAGCAACAGCGGGGTGAACCTTTCTACGAGGCTTGGGCCCATTTTAAGGATCTCCTCCACAAGATCCCTCATCATGGCATAAACCTTTGGTTATTAGTTCAAATTTTCTACGACCATGTTGACTATCACACTAAGCGTACCATCGACAGAGCCGCGGGAGGCAAATTGCGTGATAAGAATGCCGAGGAGTCATGGGCAATTATAGAAGAGCTCGCTGTCGATAATAATGAGATTTGGGAATTTAAACATACGGTGGAAGCGGCCATCAATGCAGTCTCGGCATCTGGAGGAACCACCGAAATCCCTGATGAACTCTTATGCAAACTTGAGGCAAAAGTTGACTATTTTGAGGAAAGGCAAAGGAGACTCTTAAGTCCTAGACAAGCCACTGTCAATTCTGTCTCAAGATCAACTTCGGCACCATTATCTGAATCACCTTCTAGAGAACATGTTGAAACTTTTCAGAGATACACCCCACCTTGCTCTCCTCCCAAGGAACTTAGCTCGGAATTTGAGGCTAAGATGAGAGAATATATGGCGACTCATTCTGATCGGTTTGCTAGATTTGAAGAAGCAGTTTATAAGCAAAAAGAGGAGATGCAGGAGAAAATGAATGAGATATTGAGTCTATTGGAGGAGTATGCCAATCAGAAAACCCCCGAACGAATATTGCTAAGGAAAGAAAGCGTCACTCCCACCACCCAATTTGTTAACTCAATCACCATTGTCCATAAAGATAACGAGAAGGTAAAAACTCCTGCTAAACAGACCTTAGAAAAACCGCCTGAGTCCCAACCTTTGAGCTACTACCTGAAACACGACATAAACAAAAACACCATAACAAATTGGATTAAGGGTGATAGGCGTAACCAATCCTCCGAACAGGTTCCCGAAAAAGAGAAAGAAGAGGAAGATGAGTATGATACGCTTATTGGAGGATCAGTGGTCGAGAGGTTATTGGTACAGAAAGTGGCCACCAAGCAGGTAGCATGTGGGAATTTTGAATTACCAACGAGCATCGGGGATTTGAAACATCTTAGTGCTTTCGCCGACCAAGGATCGGAAGTGAATCTTATGCCCCTGACTATCTACATCCAACTGACGTCAAAGATGCCAATACCCACTCGTGTTAGGCTGTCTCTTGTTGGGCACTCGTACATATACCCCCTAGGAATAGCAGAAGATGTATTAGTCAATGTTGCAGGATTCATGTACCCCGTCGATTTTATGATCATTGATGATAAAGGGGATGGATGCATGCCAATAATCCTTGGGGCACCATTCCTCACCACCGCTAGGGCTGTCATTAAGTATGAAGATAGGAAGATTGAGCTTAAATCTGGGAAGAGAAAGATTAGCTTCCACATGACTCCGCGAAGCGGGCATGAGAATTTGAGTTGGAGAATGATTAAAAACAACATTGGCACGACGCCCATTCGTGTTCAGAATAAAATTCTTGCATGGGAGGCAAGAATCAAAAGCTATAAGAAAGCTAAGGATGAAAGAAGAAAAAGCAATAAGGTTCCGATTGAACTCAAACACACTCAACACGAAAGCACTCATACACCGTTTGAGGAAGGGAACTTAGTACTCTTGAGACACTTAGAAACAACAATACCACCCGATAAACCAAGTCCTTGGTGGTATGGGCCATTCACAATCGAAGGATTGAGCCAAGATGGGGTAGCTAACTTGAGAAGCAAGTTAGGTGGGAAGGTGATTGCAAGTATTGATAGATTAAGGCACTACCACCATAACTGTAATGATCAGAATTATATGGGGTACATCATTTCAAATGATGAGATCACGTAGTAACCCATGACTTTGAGTCTAGCTACAAGACTCGTAAATAAAGAAAAGCGCTTCTTGGGAGGCAACCCATGTTTTGTATGATTTTTATTTGTTTGATTGTTATTTGCTTCCGTATGCATGCTTTGTTTTTATTGTTGGTTGATCATGTTTCTCTACTAAAATGTGGAAATACTTTATTATGTTGTTTGACCTAGTCTTAACTTCAACCTAAAGGTATTTTTGCAAAAGATAAGTGTAAGGGGAAACCCCAAATATGTTTTTAAGAAACAAATCGATCATGATTCTCCACAATATTTAATGAACATGTATATTCGTATTGGTTAGAGTCAAATGCTTGTATTGAGTCATAATGAAGTTTTGCAGGATTTTCCAGGAAGTAGGACAAAGTTTTTCCAGAAATTTTCCGGAAACTTAACATAAGAATTTCTGCAGGTCCATTCTGACGGCGTCAGGGTATTGCTCTTGACGGCGTCAGGAGTTAAAATCTGGAAATTTTACCGGTTTTGTTTTTCTAACGGAGTCTTATGGTTTTTGTGAATTATTAAGTTTTATAATCTCCAGGAAATCTGCAAACTTCATTCCACAAGCATTATATCTTACTTTGTTTTCTAGGATTTAGTAACTTATATAGGATGCCGCTGATTTTACGCGAGGTTGCCTTGTCTACTTTTTTCAGGATTTACAGGTTATTTATGACAAGAAGATGATTTATATTCTGGAAGGGAAGCTTTGATTGTTCGTTTTCTTGGAAGAAGATTTAACCTGGCCAACTAAAATCCATACCGAGCGAATCAGGGGAGTATTTGATTTCATTCTCTTTACTTTTTTCACTTTTACATTCTTTACTTGAACATTGGGGACAATGTTCATCTTAAGTGTAAGGGGAGGGTAAAAAGATGATACCTTACATATGCACTTTCGCTTGAGTTTGTTTTGTTTGATAGTAGATGAGTAATAAAACTATGAGAAATACTTGTTAGTGTAATTTTAGCGCCAAATTTAAATTTTTTTACAACATTTAGGAGTGAAACTTTAGCCATAGCAAGCGTCTCATGGATAGGAGATTGTATGACTAGCACATAACCGTATATTCAGAAAAATTTTCCACCCAAAAATGTGAGGTTCGCCTTTAGATTTGATAGGAAAAGCATTTATTATTAGTGCTTATGAGTGTACCGGTAGCATTTAGATTCTAGAACTTGCGTTAGTGACGCATCCCGAGACCGCTAGTGAGACTACATTCGTGTGGTAGGATTTACTACATGATAAGAGGCATTAGGATCACCCTTGTGTTAAACCCGTATCATAATTACTTGACCATTTAAGTCATATTACTTGGCTAGTTAAGTCAACTAATTTTTCCCACACCCTTAGCGTTGTACTCATTTTTAGTACACGATACCCCTAGTACACCCCTCCGAGCCTATCTTTTCGTTTCTAACTTTAAGCATTTTACTTAAAGGAAGAATTTGTTACACCCCACTTAAATGTACACCCAAATCGCCTTAGCCTTCCGTGTATGCGCTCATTTTTAGTGCATTATTGTTATTTGTTAAACCCTAAGTTAACTTTCTAATTGATTACATGGTTGCTAAGTCGAGTCATATCCTTGTACATATTGTTTTGGGACGATTGGGACTCATGGGTAAGTACTTATTTTATGGAGTAATGGGGAAGAACATCACTTATTACCCCCATATGTACGTTAATCTTAAAAGTGCTCCAAGTGTTTTGATTTTCTTAATTCGAGTCATTAGAATAGTTTAATGTAAAGTATGTAAAAATTCAAGTGTAAGGGGAATACTCAAACCCCTATGATGTATTATTTTGGATGGTAGGGTAAGAGTGTATGCAAAAAAAAAAAAAAAAAAAAAAAAAAAAAAAAAAAATCGAAAAAAATCGAAAAAAATCAAGAAAAAGAAAAAAAAATAGAAAAAGAAAAAAAAAAAAAAAAAAAAAAGAGAAAAAAACATACGGACTACCATCCCGTTTTTTATTCTATGTTCATTTTATGTTTTTGTTATTTTTTTCATTTATTAGCTTAAGTCGAGTCTAGTCTTGGCTTAGCAACGCCAACTTGTACATGTAATTAACTAAGATTGTTAACTCGCCACCAGTAAAACTTCCTTTATCCAACAAAACCGTGTAATTCATATCCCTACACCTAACGTTATAACCCTTTAAAAGACCTCTTTGATAGTTTATCCTAGGTGCTTACGCCATGTGGTGGAGGTTTGATCCTTTCCCAAGCCTATGGTAATCTATTTTGCTATGACAGGTAGTGAGAGATATCTTCCATTTCCATAATGTTATATTACTTTATTACACCCGAGAGATGTGAGTATCTAAACACTATTTGTGAGGTGCTTGTGTATGACCTCCGTGCTTGTCTATTGGTCTTTAGTGGAACGATTATTTGTTGTAATTACTTTTATATTAGTGTTAAATGACCCCTAACTTGTCTTTTGAGTAGAATAAAAGCTCATTTGCTTGAGGACAAGCAAATCTCAAGTGTAAGGGTATATGATGAGGCGAAAAATGATCCGTTTTTAGGGGGTCATTTAAGCCCGAATCCGACTTTATTTGATCAAATATTGCCCTAAATCGTTCCTTTTGTGATTTTAGGTGTTTGGAGAGTGAATTCTGGAAAAGAAGCTATTTTGGACGTTTTTGGAGCATAAAAGTGAAGAAAACGGCTAAGTACCAAATTTCCATGCTGAAAATACAAGGTGACGGCGTCAAGACCATCAGCTTGACGGCGTCAGACATGAAGAATTAAATATCGAAGGTTGTGACGGCGTCAGACGGACTCGTGATGGCGTCAAAGTGGCAAAATTAATATACCGTGGGTGGTGACGGCGTCACATAGGCCGTCATAAGTGGATCAAGGCCATCCGAGGAAGTATATGGCGGCGAGGTGACGGTGTCAGAAGTTACTCTTGACGCCGTCAGACTGTTTTTCCTATATATAGTTTTCTAGTTTTTTCATAAAGAGGAGAGAAGTTTTGGTGAAACCCTAAAGACGATTTTGGTGCCTCTTTTACAGGTTTTTCAAGGGTTCCAAACCCTTGAGACCTTGCATTGTAATTAAGATAAGTGTACTTTCAATTCAATCAATATGTCTATGTGTTGGTTGTTTATCTCTTGTTCTTGTCTCAATTCTACTATGCTAGGCTAGATCTCTCTTGTGTTTGCTTAGATCTAATGAAACCTAGATGTTGATTATGTGTTGATTACTTGTCTATTCTTGTCTTGAATGAATGATTTATATGTTAGGCTTAAGAAAACTGGCAGATCTCCAAATGGTAACATGCTTGAACGTCTTAAGAAACATGAACTGAGGCGTACTAGGTCTTTATTGGTTGTATTTAATGCATGAGCCACTGTTTACAATCCCTATAGTTGTGCTGGGTCATGGTGTAGGAGGAGATAAGAGCTCATAGAGTTGGGGAGTTATGTATGCCACCCCACGAATGGTATTAAGGAATACAATCCGTCATTCATACAAGTGTAACAAGTAATTAACATGTAAAAGATATCTAGGGAGTAGTGAAGTCTAAGTAAACACAATTTCTCCAATTACTGCTCACAACCTTAGTTTAATTAGTTTAATTTCATTTTTTTTTATTTTATTTTGATTGCATCTTAGCTTTGGGTTAGTTGAATAGCAACTAATTCCGCCCACTCCTTCAAAACCCGAGATTTTACTTGCTTTCATAAAAATATAAAAATACAAAAATAATCATCTCTCACCTCTAGAACTATTAATTAGGTTTTCTAATCCTAGCGACACTATTCCTAAGCTGAACGATCAATCCCCCGGTACTTGTCACTATACTATACTACAACGATCAGGTACACTGCCTGGTGGGGGTTGTAAGCTTCTCGAGATACCTCGAGAGGTAAAGCAAGGTGCGATTCCCACGCATCATGTGTGAAGCCATTGCCTTGCATCGTTGAGATTACGATACTACCACTACTACTGTACTACTAAGGTGAGTTCATGGCCCCACTTTCTATTGTTTTTATAATCCCGTTGGGGGGGATGCATGCTACTGCTTTTATACTCGAACACAATGTTTTAAACTGTAAACTGGTTCGCATGTTTTATTGTCACTAAGTAACTATTTTGCCACGTTTGAAGTCCCTATATCATGAACCATTAATCACTTGTAGGGTGAGCGCGAATATTGTGAATAGTACTATTGGAATTAACAATCCCATTCCTATTGACCCAGATAGGGGAAATCGAACGCACTATATTTGGAACACTGGGTAAATCAGCAAATTTACCTGCTAGGGCGATACTGAAACGATTTAGCCAATTTCTATTGGTACGATGGGGTTTACGCTTTGGTTATCATGAGCTTAGTGAAATAAAGAAATAAATACTGATTTCGTTTTTCAACGATGAGTGTATAACAACGTAACTCGCACTATGATTATTGTGTTCAACAACGTAAACTAAACCTATGGATTTCACTCAACCTTTGTGTTGACTGTTTTAAGCATGTTTTATCTCAGGTAACTAAACAAGAAGGAACTTGAAGGCACGGAGTGGGCTTGTAACCCTGCATGGACTAAAATAAATGTTTTGATACATTTCAAATAAACTTGTTGTTTAAACTATGAAACATCTTGATATCTCGAATATTTGGTATTTTGAATAAATTAAACTTTAAAGCGTCACTTTTGTGTCGTTTTCCATGATTGACACAAAGATCCTCGAAGTAACACCCAAAAAGTCTTCCGCTGTCATTTGTAAGTCTTCCGCTGACGTGATTATTTTGGGGGTGTTACAGTTTGCGTCCCTTGACCCATTTGGGCAAGGTCAACGCACGTTTTATGTTCTAGTTTTAGGGGCATAATAGTATAATCACTATTTAACTATGATCTAACCCAAGCTAAACCCGACAATCAAAATTAGGGACCAACAATGAAAACAAAGTCATTAAAACCCTTGAACATCTCTTCCACGAGACTCTAGTAACTTTTGTGCTTTAACCAATAAACCCATCCAACCGGCCAAATTTCTCACACATTTACCAATGGAAGATTTCCCCTTTTTTGGATGAAGTAATGGAAGTTAGTGGTTCACACCGCCTACAAGATCGTATGGGGTTGTCGTTTGGTTTTTTGAAAATTGAAACAATCACCATTCCAACTTCCTAGCATTCATTTCGCACACCCTATATTAATCCCTTATGATTCATGAGGTTAGCATCCAAAAAATAAGTAGAAACACAAATACGTAGTAAATTTCAAATGGCAGAATCATCTAATGCATTTGTGGCTAACAATGCTGAGAGGCGTAAAGATAAAAAGCTTGCAGAAGCCGTTGCTTGGTATTTTGAAGAAAAAGCAAAGGCTTATGTGAAGAAAAGGAGCGAGTGGGAAGCAAATGAAAAACGATGCATGAAAGAAAGACGAAAGACTACAGCGTTAAGGCGTAAAGTCAATCAGACAAGAAGAAAATGGGAACATCTTGAACAAGTGGGCATCGAGCATGACAATTCAGAAGTCGACCACGAGGATATCTTGGAAACATTAGACTATGCTACTTTACATCTGGCATATGATCCAGAATCATCCACATAGTTTAATTGTTAGATATGTGTTGTCACTTTATGAGTTTATGTTAATGTAATTTTATAATATTCCCTGCAATGCACTTTATTTACTATAATAGTTTCAATTATTTTTGTCTTTATTTATTTATTGGAGCAATAAACAACTTGGGCCAGATTCGTTCTTTCCTTGCTATCTTCTTATAAATACATGGTTTACATAAACGCTAAATCTCATATCCATGTACTTTCTTGATGTCATTACGGGCCATAAACAACGAAAAATGTCAATAAAGGGGGTGTTTGGTTTTGCTGTTATGAAATTAATATCAATTGTGTTTGGTTTTTATCATATTAAGGGGTGTTTGGTTTTTGCCGTTATAAACATTACATAAAAGGGGTGTTTGGTTTGTTACAGTCGATTTGCATTTTAGCCCCAAACCACTGTCTTTGGATTTGCTGACATAAAGGGGTGTTTGTTTTTGGTCATAAGAACAGTAAACACAATAGGAAACAACAAGAAGATTAAACAAGAAACCATAGAATTATATATGCATTATATTGGCAATTAGCCTACAAGAGCATTAAAAGCCTAAAACAAGAACCTAAAAGACCGCATTAACCTACCCCTGAAAATACCCTAAATTATGACCCCATTACACTAATTATTTTCAGCCATTTTCTGAACAAAACCTTCCTGCATACGAATATTAGCATCAGCTTCACCATAGATCTTGATCAAATGTGCAAGTAGGTCGATTTCAATGGTCTGGGTTTTTTTCAAAGCCTCCAAACAGTTAAGCGCCACACCACGAGGTCCCTAAGCTTCATTCTCCTTAATCAACTCCCTATGCTTTGGTATCATCCTCTAGAAATGATCAATAGCAGCACGAATAAGGTTTTTAAAAAACCCTGCTTCAACAGCCTCTTAACCAAACCAGAGGCTCATACAATCATGTAATCGTGGTGAATCGGCCACTTCCATGAGTTCATTCAACATTGGGAAATCTCTTCCATGGGGAAATGTGAGGAAAAGCTTGTTGATGGGTTTATTGGGTTACGCGCTAAAGTTAATACCTTCTCAGTGAAGAGACGGTGGAGGGGTTTAATAACAAATTTTATTTCATACTTGGTCCCTAAGGTTGTCTACATTTTCGTCAACGTAGGTACAATTCCCGCCCAAAATGTAGTGACGTGTTCACAACATGCTACATTGAGTTTACAAGCTTAGGGGGTGTAATTTGTGAAATTAATTAATTGCACCTCATTAAATCCTTACCGACCCATAATAAACTCAAAAACAATGTATTCATTACTTAAAACACTAAACATAAAGACACAAAATAAACATTTGAACTTGCCATTACATTTGGTGACCAACATAGGCATTGTGAAAATTGCAAATGGAAAATAACCTTTACCATTTGCACGTTTGACTTCCTAAAGTCAAACTTGCCATTGCATTTGGTTAGCAACATAGGCATTATACCACGTTGAAAGTAAAGTTGTCTTAGGATATTTAACCCATACATAAACTAGAATCAGTAAAAGAAATCTACCCTGGCTGTGGTGGAATCTCGATGGAGTTTCAACAGTTTCCTTGCCAAATCCCAGTTCAACTTGATATTTTGATTCTCATCAGGAGTCAAATTTCAGTCATGGATATAAATTTTCTTCAGTAAGGGGGAACATGCAAGTATCAACCTTATTATGGCTATTTCATTATCTGTTTTAGGGAAAGAACGAAACACCACAGTTTGAAGCTGCCCCGTGGTCATTCTGTTGATGGTTACATCAAATGAATCAATCTCCAAAGGTACATAAGTAAGCGTGTATATGGCCTGCAAAATGAGAGTCTATTCATATGCACACCAATTGGAAATTTATATGATGTCTTTCATACATATGCATTCCACTTACCCTGGTTTCTAGCCTTTGCATAATTGGAGACCCACGAATCATTTGAACGATCAATGAAACAATTGCATTATTCCTAAAATCGACCCCGTATATCTTAAGAGACTTGAGGGATAGAAAGGCCACACGGACATTCATCCAGGAGGTACCTTCTTCCAACAACTACAAAAGGACGAATTTCCTTTAGTTTCAAAGCTAACATTGCATGAATGTTAGAAATTACTTTAACATTATGTAAGTTGAAGTGAAAAAATGAAATAGGTCTTACATTGCAGTCTTGAAAATTCATGGTAAGGGTCTCAAGTTTATGAACATTTGACATCTGAAAGATATTGGAAGTTGTTATTGTCATAGGATGGTTCCAAATACCAAATGACACATTTAACTTCTTCAAATTGCTAAGAATTTCAATATCCCATAGTCTCATCTCGTTTGTAGTACAACAATCCATATTTAGAGACTCAAGCAAGGGACAACCAGCAACTAAGTCCCAAACTGTACCACTATGAAAATTGACATTACACAATTCTAAGCTGAGTAGCTTTGGAAAACCCCTAAAACTTGTCATAGTGGGAAAAGTGCAACAATGAAATTCGAGAAATTTCAACTCCTGACGATAGTAAAGTTGGGTTGGCAAAGTAACTGGCTCACCATACCAGTTTCGAATTGTGAGATCCTCAACTCCAACCCGAGCCAAAAACACCCACTCATAAATGTCTTCATAATTCAAGTCGTCTTGTCCAAATAGCATTTTGGGCTATACGGAGAACACAAACCTTCTTGCTGGCCCATTAAGCTAAGTAAAAGCCTAGTAATATGCCTCCCATAAAAGGTATTTGTTAAATAGTAAAACAAATCCTCATCAACTATGACATCCGTCAGCAAAGTCCATTTAAACCTCCAGCTTTTGGCTAAACTACCGGTCCTCACCGCATCTTTTAGCGGCAATCGGTTCATAATATTAGTGGTCACATTATCTGGCATGTTGCTTATATAATATGCCATATCAGTGATCACATTGTCTCCAAAAGACATTGTAATGTTGGAATTTTAATTGGGTCTTTGACTTTCGGAAATGGGTGACTGGTTTTGGTTTTTGATTTATCGGTGATGGTCTGGATAAGGGTTGGTGTAATTATGGTGTGTAAATGTGTTTGGTTTATGGGTTAATTGGTTATTGCGCGAATAATAACTAGCGTATGAGAGAAGATAGGCTCAAGTTGCGAAGCATAGTTCTTAGTTGGTCCCTAAACTATCATATGTCATGGTTAATTTAACTATAGTGTGGTGATAAATGTATTTTGCCTGTTATACCCTTGGAAATGTACCAAAGTATGAGCGTTGACCGAGACAAAAGTGGTCAAGGGACGCATTCGGCCTTAATTTCACATGTTTTGGACGCTACACAACCTTTTTAGAAAGTTAGGGTGCCATGCGATGTTTTATGGAAAGTTCAGGGACCAGTGGTGTATTTTTGTCTAATAATAATAACAATAATAATTAAAAAAAAAAAAAAAAAAAAAAGAAAAAAGTTTGTTCGGGCGCACAGTAACAAAATGCATCTGCGAAGTAGGTAAAGAATCCTGGACGGAAACAGCAAGTTCCAAAGTAACGATCACTATTTTCAACTTGTTCTCCTTCCAAAACACAACAAACACACTTCCTTCCTTTATTCATTCACCTTCTCCTCCTTCTTTTTTCCACATTTTCTCTCTCACACACTCACACCTAAAACACACACACCTAAAAGTTTTTGATCAAAAATTACAAATTATGCAGTGACAATCAATGGAGGAACGAACGGATAATAAGAAGAAGACTGTGAGTGGAAGAAGAAGCTCATGGAGACAACTGAAGGCTATGCTTCGGAAGAACTGCCTTTTAAAATTACGTCATCCTTACATCACTCTCGCTGAGGTATGAATTGATTCAATTCTGTTGCTTTATGTTTTGGCTTAGAGTTTGACTCATGATTATTGATTTTAAACAAATGCACTGTTTCATTTCTATATTGTTATTTGTTAATTTCTTTTTATACTTAAATTGCATTTCACATATAAGAGCATTCCCGAATCAGGGACGGAAACTGACCTTGTACATTTAAAAAAACTTAACAACACTACAAACTACCCATATTTTTGGGACAAATCGAGGTTTTTTCTACGAAAAAAAATAAACACTAACAGTGGCGGAGACAGGAGGGGGCAGGGTAGGCACGTGCCCCCTAGCGAAAAAAAATTTAATTTAAAATTTTAAAAATATTTGGCTATTTTTGTAATTTGCCCCCTAACGAACCGATTTGTAGTGTAGTTTCTAAAATCATCAAAGTGTACCCCTCGGCCATAACTTTCTAGCTCCGCCACTGCACTCTTAGCAAGAATATGTAGGTGGATGCGCAATGGTTATTCCGGTACAATAGTGCCACATCATCACCAGTATCCTACCACTTTTATCATGCAATGATTTCATCTTTACCACTCACAAATTCTCTCTAATAAAATATACCCTATATTTTTCAACTTCTTCTTTTTTACCTAATATTGACTAAAATGCAATCTGATTCTTCTTGGTAAAGTGGAGTGATTGTTAGTGTTAGATGGATATTCAAATTCAAATTTCCTGCTTTTTATTCGGGGGTTCAGCTATGCAATAGGCGGAACTTGGAACTGGGGGAAAAGGGACTAATTTTCTCTATTTTATGGCCAGGTTCTGCTTCCCTTGGTGGTGATGCTGATGTTAATGGCCGTAAGGACACAAGTTGACACAAAGATACATCCTGCTCAATCGTAAGTCTTAGCGGTCTTTGTTTTGTTTTTTTTTTTTTTTAATTTTTATTATAATTTCCATCCAATTTCTAACCTTGAATACTAATTTCGGTATTTTCAAGAATGGTTATTAATAGCATTGTTAAGAACGGGCTGGCACAAATTATACCATTGTTAGGCTTATTATTTGTCACTACTGGTTGGAAATTTGATCTTTTTCCTCTAGACTGCAAGATTTCTGTCTGATATCACAGTTTCGGTATAGAGGGGGAGTATGTACAAAAATTTATGTATGCATGATATTCGTCAAACTAAACTGAATGGTAATTTGTTAATCAAATGAGGCAATGTAAGGTTACCACACATATACGTTCACATCTTCCTTCAAATTCTTTGAGCATCCGACTTTTACGTATAGCGGATATAGATGATAACAAATTCTGAATACTTACTAGCTTATCCAAATGTATAGCTAATGTGAGGTTTATGTACTTGTTTTCATCTTCCTTCACATTCTTTGGACGTTCAACTTTTATGAATAGTTGATGAAGATGGTAGAAAATGACCAAATGAAACAAATTAGCATGCTTAATATGAATGCCATTATCTGGTTCTTTGTGATGTGAGGTTATTTTGCAAATCTTCTATAGGTACATACAGAAAGACACATTTGTGGAATTAGGAAAGAGCGATATATCCCCAACTTTTGATCAAGTTCTGGAATCATTGTTGGCCAATGATGAATACTTGGCTTTTGCACCTAACACAAGCGATACAAAGATGATGATAAATATTTTGTCATATAAATATCCCTTGATAAAGGTATGGGCACATCTTCATGATTTTGTTATCGTTTAGCTGTTTTCATATGATTTTAAATTACGGGATGTTTACATTTATGTTTTAACAATGTACTACCTACACATCAACCATGCCATCCATACTGGCAACCATAGAGTTACTAAATTGTTGAACATCTAAGACAATTGAATGGTAACTAAGATATGTGTATTGCTATTTATTACCAAACCTTATACCCTGCTGTTCAAAAACATAGTAACCCTTATGCCCTCGACGCACTTATGCAATTATGAACTAGTAGCTAGCTCCACTTTGGCTCTCCCAGATATCAAACTTCAAGTAAAATGTGCAACAACCATTGACCAAGTATAAAAATATCTAGTTAAACTTTTCCTATATTACTTTCTGGTTGCTAAGATCTTCACTTTCATTTGTGGTGTCATACTCTGTATCTAGTACTATGTAGCATAGCCTAATCCTACCAAGCGTGTGAAACTCCAAAATCACCAACTCGTTGGTGAGTTTGCCATCATATTTTTTATAGTTGAGAGACTACAACGTAGTAAGTTATTTGGAAAATTTTTAAATCCAATAACCTCTTTACGGAGGCAATGTTACTTATAATGTTATTCATCAATCATTTTGGTTGCTGTTAATCTAAAGCAACATGCAAGACAGCCACAAAACTTTTTTCGTGTCAAAATCTTATATGATTAGTAATATTTTGTAAGCTGCTTGCTTTCATAATCTTTTTTGTTTGTCCAATAAGGTTTCTTTCCCAGCCGATTTTGCCATTGTTTCTTTATGGGACCACTGTAATCATGTGCTCCGGAGATGTGGTGGTTCTTACGTCTACTTTATCTTTTTGTGTTTGCAGCTCGCTACAAAGGTATACAAAGATGAATTAGAGCTTGACACTTATTTAAAATCAGACCACTATGCGGCTTGCAATGAAGTAAAGTGAGTAATATTGTTTTTTCTCACTCCTTATGCTATCTGGTTTGCATTTGCTGGCAGTATACAAATATTGAGTTTCCTTATATATAATTCAGATCTCTTGCTGTCTGCAACTGCTCAATATATGATAACTGAAGAGTTCTATTTACTCTTGATATAGGAACTGTTCCAATCCGAAAATCAAAGGAGCAATAGTGTTTCATGGTCAAGGCCCTTATTTATATGATTATAGCATTCGACTCAACCACACATGGGCTTTTTCAGGATTTCCTGATGTAAATAGCATAATGGATATAAATGGACCTTATGTCAATGACCTAGAATTGGGCCTCAATCAGATACCAATTCTGCAGTACGGCTCCAGTGGATTTTTAACTGTGAGATTTAACTACTAGTATTTATTTTACTTGCTTAACTTGTATTATATTGCGTGCTAGACGAAAAGATTATTTTCAGTGTTATATATAGGATAGGAGGAGTGCTTTTTGCTAGTTATGGTTGTTTCTTTAAAAGATCTATGTTTCTCTAATACTATCTCCCCTTATCATGCAGTTGCAACAAGTTATGGATTCGTTTATTATCTTTTATGCGCAACAAAAGATGACCAATGAAGTAATTGAAGAGAACACGGACCTAAGTACGCCATTGTCGAGTAATAATCAGTCCAACTCACTCAAGATACCATGGAGTCAATTCATGCCATCAACAACAAGGCTGGCTCCATTTCCAACTCGTGAATATACTGATGACGAGTTCCAGTCCATCATCAAGGATGTCATGGGAGTCTTGTATGTATCTGATATGTTAGGCTGGTTTTTTTGTGCTTGTTGATTCAGTAGAATTTTTTTTGTTGACCTTGTTGCTAATGTCAGGTACTTATTGGGGTTTCTTTTTCCAATCTCTCGCTTAATCAGCTATTCGGTTTTTGAAAAGGTTTGAATTATATATCATTATGGTTTCTCATTTTACTAGTATATGCTAACTAAATACAGTTTTATTATACATGTATATGTGTATCTTCAGCTTATGAATTGGGTTGTTGCTTTAAAAATCTATTAAATTGAGGTTGCTTTTGACTTACTATTCCAGGAGCAAAAAATAAAGGAAGGGCTCTACATGATGGGACTGAAGGAGGAGATATTCCATCTCTCTTGGTTTATAACATACGCTTTACAGGTGATTTTATTTTCGAAAAAGGATTACTGCTCTTCCCTTGTTTGTGACACGAAAGAAATTTGTACTAGTTGCTTCAGTTATGGGCTACCATCTGTTTCTTATGATGTATGTTTTCTGCAGTTTGCAATTTCATCGGCAATCATCACTGTTTGCACAATGGGCACACTGTTTAAGTACAGCGATAAGTCACTGGTGTTCATGTATTTTTTTGTGTTCGGACTCAGTGCAATTATGTTGTCCTTCCTTATCTCTACTTTCTTCACACGAGCAAAATCAGCTGTGGCTGTTGGAACTCTTGCTTTTCTTGGAGCCTTCTTTCCCTACTATACAGTGAATGATGAAGGTGTTTCGATGTAAGCCGTCAAGATATGACACTACTAGAACAATTTTATGTATTGATCAATGATCAATGCAAAGTTTCTTTTAGATTGTGTGTTAATCGGCAAGGACAATTATGTTTTTGTAGGGTCTTGAAGATTTTGGCTTCTTTGCTTTCTCCTACGGCATTTGCTTTAGGGTCAGTCAATTTTGCTGATTATGAGCGTGCACACGTTGGACTCCGTTGGAGCAACATTTGGCGGGTATATTCTTCTAGTGCTGTTCACTTTTTTTCTTAAACTATGCAATTTAACTTATTTCTAAGCTGACTATGATTGTGCTCCATAGGCATCCTCTGGAGTCTGCTTTTTGATCTGTCTCGTTATGATGGTGTTTGACTCTCTGTTATACTTTGCAATCGGCCTGTATCTAGATAAGGTATATATTCTATTTTTTAACCTTTCGTTCTTCTTATGGGTCGTAATAGCTGAATCTTTATTGCTGAAATTCATCTTTACGGGTTCCAGTGACTTGTTCTAGTTATTGTTATTGCTTTCATTTGTGCCATATCTATTGTAGTGGAATTAGTAGCAATTATTATACCATAAGCTTTATAAATTAAGCAAATTCTATTTTCATACCTTCCTCGTGGGGGCTGATTAATACTGTATTTGACATTAATCAATGGAAAGTTTCTAACATTTACTCGATCAGGTTCTTCATAAGGAGAACGGATTTGTGTACCCGTGGAATTTTATCTTTCCGAAAGGCTTTTGGACGAAGAGAAATACAATTAAACAGTTAGCTTCTAGTGTAGAAGGTGATGGTGATGATCCTTCCAAAGAGGTGTGCACTTCTTCCCTGTCGTCAATGGAAGCAATAAGCTTAGATATGAAACAACAAGAGATGGATGGCAGGTGGGCATCTTAATTATGAATTCCAGTGTACTCTTGGATGCTCATCATTAATCTATTGTCTATGATTTCTTCTATATTTTTGTTAGATTTAGTTGGTACTATGACATTACTTGCAGCATAACATGTTTCTTTAACTACCGTTAACATAGAAATATTTCAAATGTTTGTTATATCGAACCTACTTACATAGGTGATGTCATTCCAGGTTCTGTAATTCTGTTAATATGAGTTGATTACACGGAATTGTGGCCAGTTCTGAGGCCATTGTGTAACTACAATTTAAGCTATATCTTACTTTTTCAGGGTTAGACAAAAATCACACAATGCAACATACAAATCTAAATATTTAAGTGATTAATAATAAGAAATAACCATAAGCAATAGTGTTCCTTGTCACTCTTAATCGTGCACTCTCGTAACTTCTTTTAGCATCGATACAACATAGGTTCTATAGATGTTATTATCTATAATTACAGCCAATTATATCCAGCTACTCTGCCGCAACATGACACATTTCATACATATAATTTTCATTTTTGACTTAACAGTGGCATACATAAGTTCATGATGCCTTTTGATATGGTAAAGATTGTAAAGACTAGATAATTTCCTTATTGCCCAACACATATGATAGCTTTGAAAACTATCTGGAGAGATACACATATGTAATTCTCTTATATCCATGTTTTTTGTAGGAGAAACTTCTGTACATCCATGTTTTCTGGGGATGCAATATACTTACATTTGTTCTTTGTTGCAGATGCATCCAAATCAGGAACTTGCACAAGGTGTATAATAGCAACAAGGGGAAGTGTTGTGCTGTCGACTCTTTACGGCTTACATTATATGAAAACCAAATACTTGCACTTCTAGGTAGCTGCATCCATTTTTACTTGATGTACCACTCATCTTTATAAAATTAAAAAAACAAACAAACAAACAAACAAACAAACAATTTTTATTTACTACAGACCTGGATAAGAAAGATACCTATATATATTTACTTGTCAACTTCTGTTAAATTGTTTTTCGACTTTGAGCGGTAAGTTTTTTCCATTTTGCAATTTATGCCTTTCCACGTTTATGGTTTGCAGGACATAATGGTGCTGGCAAAAGCACAACAATCTCAATGCTTGTTGGCCTTCTTGCTCCTACTTCTGGGGATGCATTGGTATTTGGAAAGAGCATCTTAACAGACATGGTAAACTTGTTCTCCCCATAGTTTTTTTGGATGTTTGTTTTTATGCATGCCAGAAAATTCTCATTTTGTGTGCGTTCTCGTCTGTTTGGATGAATTGATTTTTGAGGGGGTTTATAAAAATATATTGATTTTATAGCCCATTAAACCACATCATATCAGGGAAATGATGCAATATAAGCATGTGAGTAGTGTTATCTTCGTGTTTTTGTATGTGACTGAGATTAGAGAGGTTCACTTACCGAACCAGCTTAGGTTTATAAGCCAATAGCAATGTTTATGTCACAGTGGAATCAGAATGGTGAAAGATCATCACCTGTTGCTTTGGTTGCTGAACTATTTACTTGTTCTTTATAACCATTTTTTGGAATTGATTTGTATTTTTTTCTAACTTTTCTGTGTCGATACAAAGAATGTATGGGTTAGTGCAACTATAATTAATACTATCATTATTCGTTTTCTGTCTCTGCAGGATGACATACGGAAAAATTTAGGTGTTTGCCCCCAATATGACATTCTTTTCCCAGAGTTGACGGTAACTAAGCACCTTTTGCTGTTCTTAATATCGTCTTTTGTCTCAGATTATTTTTAATTGACATAGGTAGTATCACGCATGAAAGACCTTTCTGTATGGATGTCTAAGTTTTCTTCTCATAAATATATAACTATCTCTTCATTCTTAAAAGTTCATCTTTCGTCTTCCATTTCCTGCTTTAAAGACCTACATTGTTCTGTTATTGCTGAAGCCTTTTTACCACATTTAAGTCTTGTGCTCTGTCTTCCTTTTTCTATACTTGGGTTCTCCAAATTTTTACAGTAGCATAATTCAGCTTTATTCTATACTTGCGTTCTCCAAATTTTCTCTTGATGCCTTTGATGCGCCAGATTCTCAGATGTCAATCTCTTGCTGGTTTTAATTAAATTGAGGTTATTCGACTAAACCGATAATCAATAAACAACTAAGGTAAAGTTAAAAATAAAATTCCTTAAAGCAAAGACAGTTTAAAATGCTAAGTGCAATAAAATTTAATGGACGGGCATGTGTAGTTATAAGTGCAATAAAATTTAATGGACGGGCATGTGTAGTTATTGAAGATAGAAACAGATCTCAGGTAACAATTATTGTAGATTAGATTTAAATAAACTCACTGTGGGACTGCTTGGGTTGTAGCTTAATGTCCAAAAGATGATGAAAATTCCAAAGGTTATGCTCTTTTCTGTGGCACAGATCTATAGTCAAAGCTAGAAATTTAAAGTTCCGAATATGATACGACACTGAATCTACTGAGAGGTTGTACCAGTTCTCCTTGTGTCACTCATTGAATACATTCAGTACCATAAAATAACTTAATGGCTTAAATATTTTGATTAGAAGACAAACATAATCACAATATTATATAACACAACATATGTCAAGCTCAGTTAGAATTAAGAGTGAATAGCTATATTTTCAATCTAAACAAGTGATCAATCCAGTTATCATTCAAACTAAAACATACACAGGAATGAATATCATAAAACAACTAGAATAAAGGAAGGATAAAAATAACAGGACCATATATTGACCAATTGTTTTTAACATGTGCGACACACGTGCCTCCAACTTCTTTTTTGCAAGGCCGTGCCCTCAACTAGTCTATTTCAAACTCTAGATACATGATTGTTGCTTACATTACTTCCTTACATGAATCCTATAATTTACTAATGTGAATGTGCTGGTTTTCTAATTTATTTGTCTGACAAATTTTATTTATGCATGGTTTCTTGAATTAATCTAATTTAGTAGCATTTTCATCTTATACAGGATGTTAAAGGCCACATGTTTTTATTTTTCTTGATATCCTATGGTTGATAACTTGAACTCTGAATTTTTGTTATTCAGGTCAAGGAACATTTAGAAATTTTTGCTAACATAAAGGGTGTGAATGAGGAATCTTTGGAGAATAGCGTAACCGAAATGGTTGATGAAGTTAGTTCCTGAACTTTTCTTAAATATTTTCCTCCCAAAGTCTGCAGTTTGCGACCATGATCCATTCTTATTTGGTTCATCTGATCTAAAATAGCCATCTCATTATCTGCTAAGATGGTTTTTGAAAATTCTTATTTTGCTATTAGGTGGGATTGGCTGATAAACTTAATACTGTCGTAAGTGCTCTTTCTGGAGGCATGAAAAGGAAGTTGTCCCTTGGCATAGCTTTAATTGGAGACAGTAAGGTAATGCGTTCAAACAAGGCTAGGTGTATTTTGCTTGTCAATCGTTTATTTATTGTTTTTTTTTTCATCATTAGGTCGTTATTCTTGATGAACCGACTAGCGGAATGGATCCATACTCAATGCGGTTGACTTGGCAGCTTATAAAAAAAATTAAGAAAGGCAGGATTATATTATTAACGACACACTCGATGGATGAAGCTGATGTACTTGGAGACCGGATAGCGATTATGGCTAATGGCTCTTTGAAATGCTGTGGAAGGTATCTAACTTTTTGTGACCTCTTCTTATTCTTTTCTTTTAAACTACATTATTTTCCTCTTCCAAATTTTAAATTGTAAGCAAGAATTTTGTTAAAGATATCATAGCAAGCGAGATAAGTACCTTTTTGTTGTATAGGAATATAAGTTCTTTACATGATGATTATAATGAATATATTTCTTTTTGAGCAGTTCCCTCTTCTTAAAGCACCAATATGGCGTTGGCTACACACTTACTTTGGTGAAGGTATGTTTTTTTTGCTCCTTGGTTTGATTTTTCTGTAATTAATTTCCAGTATGTTAGGGCCTGTTTAGATGCAAAGATGTTTTCCTACTTTCCCATCTTTAGTAATCATGAGGAGTGGAAGGGTTTTCTTCTCTAGGAAAGTATTGAAAATATGGAATACATTTTTAGATGATATTTTGCATTTTTTTTAAGAGTGGAAGAAAATATAAACTGATGTTTGACAATTTTATTTAAAAATTTGAATAGTGGGCTTTCTATCTTTCTAGAAAATATTTCTTGAAAATTTTGATTTGAACATGTTTTCTACTATTCTATATATATATAAATTTCCTGGTGTTTTTTTTTTTTTTTTTTTTTTTTCAAAAAGGTGGCTCAGTTTTCACCAACTAAACTCACAAATACCTTTTCATCTGTACTGTATTTACATCCACTATGTTCATCTTATTTTCAGACTTCTCCTGGGGCATCTGCAGCTGCTGATATTGTCTACAGACATATTCCATCAGCTACATGCGTGAGCGAGGTACTTCTCAGATTTACTTGCTTAAGTATTATAGTATCCTATTGGATGGTTGTTTACCCGATGTTTTGATGCTACTTTTGATTGGTCAATGTGTTCTCAGTAACTTATTGAGAACAATTCTGCTTTTTCAACATACTCTGCTGTTGATGCCAGCATGGACTCTTTTAGCTTACTATATCTATCTGATGCTTCAGGTTGGCACTGAGATTTCCTTTAAGCTTCCTCTAGCATCATCTGCTTCCTTTGAATACATGTTTAGGGAAATTGAAAGCTGCATATCAAAGGTGGATGCTAACTTAATAAGCTCAGAGATTGAGAACCTAACAGATTTTGGTATAGAGAGTTATGGCATATCTGTAACAACCTTAGAGGAGGTTTTCTTGAGAGTTGCAGGATGTGAAATTAGCGAAGAGGAGTCCGCAGAGGGAAAAAGTAGCATAGTTATACCCGATCCTGCTCCGCCTCAAATCATTGATGATTATGTTGATGATAAAAAATCAAGTACCAAACTTTTTGGAAATTATCTACTTGTCCTTGGGATAATGTTTTCAACAGTTGGCAGAGTCTGTACTCTTTTCCTTGCTGCAGCCTTGAGTTTCTTGAATTTTGTGAGCGTGCATTGCTGTTGCCCATCTTTCATAACGACATCCACATTCTGGAAGCATTCGAAAGCCTTGCTCATAAAGAGGTGGATATCTGCCCGGAGAGACCGGAAGACAATTGCTTTTCAGCTATTGATTCCGGCTATCTTCTTGTTTATCGGTCTTCTCCTGCTCGAACTAAAGCCACACCCTGATCAACCGTCCATAACCTTCACAACTTCTTACTTTAATCCACTAATTAGCGGTGAAGGTGGTGGTGGTCCTATTCCTTTTGATCTATCATTGCCTATCGCGCAAGAGGTGTCTTATCTTTTCTTTTCTTTTTTCTTTTTCTGCTTCTTGCCTTGTGTTGTTTGCATAATGATTTCATCTTGTGTGCTATTGGTAAACAGGTTTCACATTATATAGAAGGGGGTTGGATTCAAAGGTTCAAAGAAAGCACATACAGGTTTCCCAATCCGGAGGAGGCATTACAAGATGCTATTGAGGCAGCGGGGCCAACTTTGGGGCCACTCCTGCTTTCCATGAGTGAATATCTAATGTCCAGCTTCAATGAATCATACGAGTCAAGGTGCGCTACGCTGAAGTTTTAGGTTCCTTTTATTGCAAGTGTAAACGAGCCGAGTCGAGCCGAGTACTGTCAAGCTCGAGCTCGACTCAAATACTAAAACTCGAGCTCGAAACTCTGCTCGAGCTCGGTTGAGCTTTATATTTCGAGCTCGAGCTCGACTCATCATATGAAACTCGACTCGAGCTCGTTTATTTCCATATTTCATGCTCGAACTCGATGAATGCTTGGCATGTCAAGCTCGGCTCGACTCAATTTGTATGAAAAATAAGTAAATGTATGTATATAAAAGGGTAAAAGTGTTATTTAATCGAAGCTCGTTAACGCTTGCGAGCTTCACGAGCCAACTATTTTAGAGCTCGAGCTCGACTTGAGTAGCTCGAACTCGAGCTTGACTCGTTTAAATCGAGTCGATTTCGAGTAGTTTACGAGTCGATCATGAATAGCTCGCGAGTTGTCTCGTCTCGTTTACACCCCTAGTTGATATTGCACTTCAATTGAGTTTGAGTTAAATTTCTGTCACAAGTTTACTTTTATTTTTAACACAGTTTTGCTCTCCTAAAATTTAGCAATTACTGTTGGTTCTTTTTCTTCATTCATGCAAAAAGTTTAACATGTTTCCCACGGATGAATTCATTGCGTGGTAGTTGTAACTCATAACTCATAATGTCTGTGTACAGGCTACCTACTTAGGTTTCTGGCACCTTGAAACATGTTATTGATTAATAGCTAACACTCAAAACATGCATACTTGTCTCGATGCAGATATGGGGCCATTGTAATGGATCCTCCGAATGATGATGGTAGCATAGGATACACGGTTCTACACAACAGTACTTGCCAGCATGCTGCTCCAACCTTTATCAATTTAATGAATTCAGCAATTCTTAGGCTTGCTACCCTTAATGGAAATATGACCATACAGACACGTAATCATCCACTGCCAATGACAGAAAGCCAGCGCCTGCAACGTCAAGTATACTTTCTGTGATTCTTCTATTTTGTTGTGATCCTCCCAGAAGAGGACGAGACCCTTTGCCTGTCCATATTGAATCTTTCTCATGATTCTCGATCAATTATAAAACATTCTTTTCTCATATACGCATTGTGTTATGTATAGTGTATCTAAATTCTGATTTTATGATCCTTGTAGGACCTGGATGCATTCTCTGCAGCTATTGTTGTGAGTATCGCCTTCTCCTTCATTCCTGCTTCATTTGCTGTTGCGATTGTGAAGGTATGTCACTCTAAAAAGGATGGACCCGTATTTTATTACTGCTTTGGTGTGGTCTGATGCGACATCAGGTGGTGACATCTTAGGTCTGTTTTAATAAAATGTAGAAAGGATTACTCTAAGGTGCTTCATAGCCCAGCACTAATGAAAACGACACTTTTTAGGGATCAAACTTGTGAAACCTCAGCATACGTAAAATCTGACATCTTTTGATACACATTTGCTTTAGATCCAATTGCAGGATCGGGTTGGTTATATATATTTAAGTAGGGAATATAAGATGTACCTGGAAATCCTCTTGCATTAAAATTGGTGTGTCATGTACTCCTTTTGTTTTTCTTTTAACTGTCACTTCCTAACTTTCTTTGTTTTATAACATGAATGTGAATAATACACTCAGAAAAACGTGTATGATAGATCTACGCTTAGGCCTTGACCAATTGCATGTTAACAATCAGGGTTAGTTTGTTATAATCAGGAACAATAATATTGCCATAAATAGTTACCTTTATAGTATGGTGTCATTTTTATGTTTAATTTGATTTAATAGATTAATTTAGGCATCTCTGGGAACATGCTCCATAACAGCTCTAAGTGATCTGATAGCCATTTTTTTATTATCATTATATTGATCAAGGGTTTATGAGTTACTGGTCATTTTTGGTCAAATATTATAGGTTACCTAAATGTCTGTTTTATTGAATTTGGTTCTTTGGTTATAACACATTCACATGTCCTATGCAGGAGCGTGAAGTAAAAGCCAAGCATCAACAGCTAATTAGCGGGGTGTGTCTGTGTTTTTAATTCTTTTATTTTGTTAACATATCATTTGTATCAGCAGTGAGTAATTCACATTGCAGTCTTTAACTGGGTTACAATTACCAACGCTCAGGTATCGATATTGTCGTATTGGATATCAACATATATATGGGACTTTATAAGCTACTTAGTCCCTGCATCTTTTGCAATGCTTCTCTTCTACATCTTTGGTAAGTTTCCAAACTCCTATTTTATGTACACTTTTTAAAGTATATTGTAAATATTTGGTAGCACTTTTTTAAGTATCTTGTTAGTATTTTCTGTTAGTCGATGTTTATTATTAGTTAATGAACTATTAGTTGTGTTTTGTAGTCCAAGCCCACATTGCATGCTTCTAGATTATTCTTTGTATCTATATATTGTAATTTGATGAATTAAGTGAATCAAGGAAATTTACCAATCTTACATTTACATCAGAAGGATCTGCATGTCGACTAGCAATTCCAGTTGTTATATCTTCAACCAAAGCCTAATCTAAGATGAACCTAAAAGTTCATTGAATCTTCTGGGTGCTTCCGTCGTATAAGTAATCATTCACTACGTTACCCTCTTGAGAATCAGGATAAATATCCTGGTGCGCCCCGCCGGTTGTTGGAACGACGCGAGCCGGGCCGATTCTCTATTATAGACATCTTCAAAGAAAATGCAAATGAAACTAAAAACAAGTGATCTAAGCCTAGCATGATTGAGACTGCATCCCTAGACCCTAGTAGCACTTTATCTTTAGTTGGGAATTTGGGATAAGCTGATATTAATATGATTTCTAGTCTAACGTGCCTAATCTGTGACGCATCCCTTGAAGATCTATATTCCTCTACTGGAGGCTGTCTAAGTAGCTTGTATTTTGAAATTGCATGTTAAAATGCCTACTATGTCAAATAACTTTGGAAGTAATTAAATCTCATGTGTAAGTAGTACTGAATATGTTAATGGTTTTACTAATTCTGGAAGGCTACTTATTGAAGCTTTCAGTTTCATTTCCTAAATGTATGCTTTCTTAATCATGAACGCTGGCCAGTCATCTTATCTGAAAGCCCGAGATGCCTGTTATTCGCTGCATTCTGCTAAATTATGTAGAGGTGCACGGATATGCACCTTACAGATATGCACCTTACAAGCAGAAAACAGATTGTAGAACCTAGTAATAGATACAGCTGAAAGGCATAGAAACCGATATGTAATAGAGTGATGACATAACCCCATTGAAAACGGGAAGTTTAGGACATAATCACGTTGACTTTTATTAAGTGATATCTATTGTGTACCGTGATGGTTTATTTGTTCAAATTTCATGCTAAATATATCATTCTCGTACGATTTTAATGGACTTCGTACGTCATATGCTCACAGCTCACTATTTTTCCATACATGTCATATCTGTCTAGCTTTGAAATTTATTACCAATCCCTGAGAACTATACTCAAAGTTTAGGGGATGACAGTGTCCAGATGGTTGCTCTTCCTGGACCAAGTAGTTTGGCTCAGTAATCTTTGAATTACTGCCATTAAAAATGCCCTCCCCTTGTGTAATGTTACTGAATGAGTTTTACGTGTATGGCTCCATTGCCATGTAATGTTGTTGCATGAGTGCGTATTCTCTTGCTATCTCACCACTATTTTATTATCTGTAGGCTTAGAACAGTTTATTGGAGGTGGTTCTCTATTGCCTACAGTTCTCATTCTGTTGGAATATGGTTTTGCAATTGCATCTTCAACATATTGCTTAACTTTTTTCTTTTCAGAACACAGTATGGCACAGGTACCTTTATTTCTAATCTTTGCATGCCTTTATGAAACAAAAGTGTTTGTTTTTTGCTGATTGTTTTATTATATTTGCAGAATGTAGTACTGTTGGTCCACTTTTTTACAGGGATTGTTCTTATGGTTATATCATTCATTATGGGATTCATACCAGCAACTCAAGACATGAATTCTGTCCTCAAGGTTGGAATGCACAATAATTTGCTAATATAGGTCATTTATAATTTACATGCAGCTAAATTTATTTCAACATATTGGACCAGAACTTCTTCCGGTTATCTCCAGGATTTTGCTTTGCTGATGGACTAGCTTCACTAGCTTTGTTACGTCAAGGAATGAAAGTTGGATCAAGTCAAGGATATTTTGGCTGGAATGTCTCTGGTGGATCTATTTGTTATCTGGCTGCGGAGGTGTGTTTCTTATTACCCGACTCGTGGCATTATGTTCTGTTCTTAATGTTTTACTGCATATTCGCTTGCACATGTAATAAGTACTTCACCGTTTCAGTGACCACCTTTTGAATATAAAGGTCATGATCAGTAAAACTAGAATACCCTTTTGTCATAGATGGAAATCGAATTAAGTATTTTTTTTTTTTTTTTTTTTTTTTTTTTTTTTATTATTTTATTATTTATTATTTTATTATTTATTTATTTGTTTATTTATTTATTTATTTTTTTGTGACAGGGCATCATTTATTTTCTTCTAACACTTGGGCTTGAGGTTTTCCCTCCCCACAAATTTAGTTCGTTTGGCATTACCGAATTTTTAAGAAGTTTAAGAAGAAGAAGCAGTCGACCTGTTTCTGATGCATATGCTGAACCCCTTCTGAGTTCTTCCACAAACAGTGCTGCCATTGATCTTGACGAAGATATAGATGTCCAAACCGAAAGAAACAGGGTTCTTTCAGGTTCCATAGATAAAGCCATTATCTACCTGCGTAATCTCCGAAAGGTACTTTTACTTCCAACATTATCATTTCCTACCCTGTAAATTATAAAAACCATAAAATTTGCATTTTGTTAATGTGCATTGTATACCAGGTATTCCCTGGAGGAAGGAACTATAGTAAGAAAGTTGCTGTGCATTCGTTGACTTTCTCAGTTCAAGAAGGTGAATGTTTTGGTTTTCTGGGAACAAATGGAGCTGGGAAGACCACTACTTTGTCTATGCTATCAGGTACAAGATAATAATGTCACGGATTTTGGTTGACAAGTTTCATGTATTTTATACTATTTGGCTAATAGTCAATATCTCATTGTGAAATTCATGTTTGGTTAAACCGATAATCAATGCTGTTATAAAATAATTTGCAGGAGAAGTATATCCGAGTGATGGAACTGCATTCATTTTTGGTCAAGATATGCGATTAAACCCCAAAGCTGCTCGCCAGCTTGTAAGTCGAATTTATTGGTTTTGCCTTTTGTTGTAATTCTTTTATCGACAACTTATTTACAGTTATTGCTTATTCACTTTGCCTAATGAACTGGATTTCAGATTGGGTATTGTCCACAGTTTGATGCTCTGCTAGAATTTCTGACTGTCCAAGAACATCTTGAGCTCTATGCAAGAATCAAAGGCGTCCCCGATTACATGCTAGACAATGTACTTTCTTTGCATTACTGATTTAGATCATCTTGATGTATGGTTAACTTATTACTATTTTGTTTGCTTGAGAACTTAATTTTGGTACAAACTTGGCAGGTTGTAATGGATAAGTTGTTGGAGTTTGATTTGTTAAGGCATGCTTCTAAACAATCATTTACCCTTAGTGGGGGAAACAAACGAAAGTTATCTGTTGCAATTGCAATGATTGGAGATCCTCCTATAGTTTTTTTGGATGAGCCATCCACAGGTAATACCCTTCATTTTTTTTGAGAAGGGTAATACCCTTTATTTATTTATTTATTTTACTTCATATCAATTTCCTAGATGTATACATATATTTTTTTCATTCTAAGTATGCGATACTGTTTTAACATTACTGCTGTATGATGACTACTGTTTAACATTACTGCTGTATGATGACTAGGAATGGATCCAATTGCAAAACGGTTTATGTGGGAAGTTATATCTCGTTTATCAACTAGAAGTGGTAAGACAGCGGTTATTCTAACTACTCACAGTATGAATGAAGCTCAAGCACTTTGCACAAGAATTGGGATAATGGTAAAAAAAAGTTATTTGTTAATCATTCATCCTATGGTTTTTAGATGTTTTGTATCTACTGATCTAATGGCATGTGAATCAAGGTTGGAGGAAAGCTAAGGTGTATTGGCAGTCCACAGCATTTAAAAACACGATTTGGGAATCATCTTGAACTTGAGGTAATTGGTAATATATTGTTATGTCATGGTTTTCTTGTTATTTGTGGTCTAAACAACGATCTTGTACGTATCCTTAGGTCAAACCAACTGAAGTTAGCTCGGTTGATTTGGAAAATCTTTGTCAAATGATTCAAGATAGGCTATTTGACATACCTTCTCATCCAAGAGGCATATTTGGTGATCTTGAAGTTTGTATTAGGGGACCTGACTCCATAACATCTGAAGATGCTTCAGCCACAGAGATTAGTTTGTCAAGAGAGATGATAATCTTGATTGGACGCTGGCTTGGCAATGAAGAAAGGATAAGGACTCTTACTGATAATGTTGGCTCTAGTAGTGCTTCCAACGAGCAATTACCTGAGCAGTTGGCTCGTGATGGTACTTTCTATTTCCTCTGCACACATACACACACATTGTGTGTACATGTAATAGTATTTTATATATTAGAATCAGGATGAGGTGAAAATTTTTCACTTCCGTGAGAACCGTTAAGGTACCCTAAATTATGTGATGCTTTGTAGTAGAGTATTAAGGTTTGTAACCTCAACACTATATATGGTACCTTAATGTCTTCTCACGGGAACCCAAATCTTTATATGAATATATGTATCTTGTAAAGTCTTATTAGTGTCTTGATTTCTTAATCAAGGTATATTGATAACTGGCTTTAACTTATACCACTGTTATATACGTATCGATACCATTTATGACTACTTGGTGCTTTTATAGGTGGTCTCCCTCTGCCAATTTTTTCAGAATGGTGGTTAGCAAAAGAGAAATTTTCGGTGATAGATTCATTTGTTCTTGCTTCGTTTCCCGGGGCAACATCTCAAGGTTCCAATGGATTGAGTGTTAAATACCAGGTACCTTCCATTTATCGATTTATACATAACACTTTCCTTTATCTGTTGCTTTGATAAAAAATCTGAATATTCTGAGTTAAATAGAAGATATCAAAGATTCATTCAGGTTGCTCTGGGAATTAATATAATTTCATAATAGGAGTCGCAAACATTAGTAGTGTGTTCGTTCTACTCCATCTTGAGTTTTGCTTAAAAAATTCTAACACTGGCGACTAACTTTAACGTCAATATTATAGATGAAATTTCATACAACTTGTTGTATCAGTCTCTTAACTCTAGTGACACTCACTTTTTTTACATATTTGCAGTTGCCACGTGGAGAAGACTTCTCTCTTGCTGATGTTTTTGGACTTGTAGAGAGAAACAGGTCAGAGGATACTCTTACGCACGAGTGTGTCTGTCTATAATGATAGTAAAATTAAAAAAATAATACTTTAAAATAATAATATTATCTTGCTGAGTTGCTGTTCTTTCAGTTTTCTAACTAAATTCTACTTTTATTTGATGCAGAAACCAACTTGGGATAGCAGAGTATAGCATCAGCCAATCAACACTCGAGACTATTTTTAGTCATTTTGCTGCCAATGCCTGAGTCTTCTGTTACAAAATCCTTCAATGTTGATACTGAGTGAAGGTACCAATCTTCTTTTTATAACCGAACTTGTCCATTGGGCCAAGATATGAGTTATTAGTAGATAACATAGTATAGAATCCCATAGTCGGACTACACAAACAAACAATGTATCAAAATTGTTACTGGGGTTATTATTATAATTCCCTTGAAAACTGAAAAGAGCATGATGGTTGTTATGAAGCCATGACAGTACACATCTTGCTAAAAGATCGTCTTAAGCATTTACAATTTCCCATGTTATTCCGGGAGCCTGTCTAAGCAAAACCACGACATAATTTTGTATATAATCTTATATATGAGGATTGCTAATTTCTATCATTACGTTGTTTTGTTATCACATGGATTGATACCTTTTGAGAAACAGATAAGGTTGTCATCACATGGATTGATACAAATTACTAATGTTATTGTCAATTAACGCAGAGTGATGATGTGTTAATTGTCTTTTTCGTATGTGGCCACTAGTCTGTTTGAACATCGAGATTATTGCTTATGTCCAAACTTTCATCGCCTACTTGTGTGTGACTCATTACTCTTGTCGAAGTTTGTTCACGCATTCCCTCCACTATAATGTGGACTCTTGGGGATTAATAACTCGCTGTTTATTATTTTGTTTTCCCCTATTCACTGCCTGCATAAATTACTTCTATTTAGCACTTGGAAGTGTTTTTTTGGGGTGAATTTCACATGTAACAAAGAAAATGAGATTGGATCAATACAAATTACACACATACATCTTTTGTTTTTGTTTTCTGTTCCAATCAATATGTATGGAGTTCAAGTACATGAGTTGCACACTTGCTCCTGCATGTTGCATCCTTGTCATGGGGCGACAAACACGAGAAAAAGGGTGTGTGCAACATTCAGGTGTCCCTGCCAGACAATTAATTCTACATCCAATATGAGAGACAAATATAGTACGTGAATACAGACTCTTGAAATCCTAGGTTTATATTGTCACACGGTTAGAACTGTTAGATGTAAACTTGGTAAACATCAACTATGAAGGAAAAAATTTACATCTACAAAGATAGATAAGGTAACGGAGTTTAGTAAATACTTCTAAGTTTTAACTATGTGCCACTATGACACAAGTTAGAAAAAACCCAAATCAGAAGTGCCGTCTCATCAATATACTTCGACCTATATTATTGTTAAGAGGTTGAAGTGTCACGTTCTCTGTTCTCTTATTTAGTATAATTATCACGTAGACCAAATATGATGTAACTGATAGTATTACATAATGAATATATGATATAACTTTTATATATCTCCTCTTCCTCTTGTCCTGACTTTGACTTTCAAGTTGGTTAATTCTGGTGGAAATATATACATAAGATAAAGAGAATAGAATGGGTCATTCTATACAAACTTTCATTATGTTGTCACATCATAGGGGTTTGGTCAAACTGTACAACATGCGATACAATACACACTGTACAAGTCAGCGATGCGTCCAATCATTAGATACCCTCCCTATGGGCAGAGGCGCAGCTTCAGAGGGGGGGGGGGGGGGGGGGGGGGGCGGCCGACCCCCCGAAATTTTTTTTGCGATGTAGGGGTATATTGTTTTCGTGTAGAAAAATTTCGGTATTTTCGGTTTCGCCCCCCCAATTTAATTCGGTTTCGACCCCCCATAGTGTTAGGGAAAAAAAAATTTAGATCCCGACCCCCCACTCGAAATTTCCAAGCTTCGCCACTGCCTATGGGAGGGAGTGGATAACTTGTCCCGAATAGAATTAGCATTATTATAAAAACTTTTAGTGATTAGGGTCAGGGTGATGATAATCTTTGATATTTTCGCGAATCGTTTAATCATCTTTGATATCTTATAATGCTGAGTTAGTTTCTTCAGTTCTTATGTATGTAATATTTTATTTTATTTGGGTCTCAGTCTCGTTTAATCATCTTTTTTAGTCGATGTGGGACGCTTTGTATTGTACTTTGGTCATTTTTTCAAGGTTTTTTTTTATTATTATTAATATGGTGCCTTATTAGAAAAAAGTATCTTCACGAATCATGTAAGTTAATTTTTCGTATAAAGTATTTCGACCCTATTGATGCCCGGTATCACAAAATATATATTGTAGAGTATCTAAAGTAAGTCTAAACACGGCAATAAAAAAAATTGAACAATAAGTACTTTAATAAGAAGAAAATACAAGTAAGAAAAGAATTAAATACAAAAGAATGAGTCCAAACCTATTCAAATATCACGAAAGAGTCAAAACATGACCATCCAATTATATTCTTCATTTTGGATCCAATATTCTTCATTTTGGAAAATTACTCATTTAACTTGGACTTTACTCAAACGCTCACATCAGTTGGATAAACCTATATTTTGAAATTTACTTTTCTATTAATATCTATCTTTGTCAACAAGAACCTAGGGTTTGAAAAGTCTTTGTGTTCATACTTAAATATAAATATAAAAACAAGTTATTTTAAGTTTTACCATTAGAGGCAACAAATCATGTTGCTTTATGATCATTATCGAAAATTCCATATTGGGAGGTTTTCGGTGTCACATCTCGGCTTTAAGCGTGACGTGAATTGGGGCATGAAAAAGCACAAGATGTGTCGAGTTTTTTTTTTAAGCGTTTAGGAAATTACTAATAATTGAAATTGTATTTACTAAATTTTAGATTTAGGTTTTGATTTACTAATATTTATGACTCATATAATTATATATGATATAAATCTATAAATACTTTTTGCCGCCTTAATTCACGTCTTAAAATGCCGTGCTGTCACACCTCACGCTAAGGCTTGGTCATGCTGCATACCATGCCTCACGCTCTTTATAACCTTGATTAATACTCCGATCCGTCCATTTCATAATATGTGTTCATTTCTATAATGCACAAAGTTTTAGAAATTTTCAATAACTACACTCTCCATTAATCAAAATATAAAGTAGACATTTATTATCGGACAACCTAAAATAGCAATGTGAACAATTAAATATGTGATGAAGGGACTACTAAAAACTAGCGAAATACTAGAAGATCATATCACACAACCATTAAACAACAACAACAAAATTGTTGGAGCCAAAAAGCTTAAATAGACACCCGAACGAACACGTACAACCACCTCACACAATTGAAATGAAGTAACAACAGCCAGAAAAAAGTAAAAAACAACTGAAACAACACTTAGACACAAAAGTGATCATAAATAAAACAGCAGGTGGGTGAGCTGAGCATTGCTTGTAACCCTTTGTTCCACGCTAATCCTCCCTTAAACCCACCTCGTTGTATCCGGGCCGGCCCTATGGTTGGGCGAGGTGGGCGACCGCCCAAGGCATAAAAAAAGCGGGGGAATCAAAACGTTATCCTTGTGAATCGGTTTTATACTTTTATGTGATGAAATGGTGTTGTGATAATAAACAATGTCTAACATAAACTCTTTTTGCTGTCAAAAAGTGATATTGTGTCCAAAAAGAATTTCTCAGCGTGTACTGTGTTGATAGTTGAAGTCTTGAAGAGATTTGGTGAAGAAGAAGAAAAATATGCAAGAAGACCTTGGGAGTAAAAATAAAATAAAGTATTATATTTACAATACAATACACTATTTTTTAATATTTTTTATTTATACAATATTAATTTATGAATAAATGTGAAAGTCTGTATGTCATAGATGTGGATAGAGCTATAAGCGAATCGGACGAACATGAACAACGCCTTCTTCATGTTCGTTTGTTTATTTTTAATTGGACAAATATGTGGACATGATCAAACGTTTAAACGGTCAAATTTTCTTGTTCATGTTTATTTATTAAGAAAATGAGTTGGTCATGTTCGTTCATTAAGACACTAAACAAACTCTAAACGAACATAAATGATCGAATATAAATGAATGTCAAAAAACAAACATAAACTTTATTAAATTACGCATAATATTTTGTTTTACAAGTATTGTTTTGTTTAAACAACCAGTTTTAAAAGTATATAATTAAAATATATGATTACGAACATAAACAAATAAATGAATATAAATGAAGGTTAATAAGCGTATAATTGAACGTTCACGAACATAAATGAACGGACACAACTTTTGTTCATGTTCATTCATTTAATAAATAAATGAATATAAATAAACTTTTTACTGAACGATTTATAAAATGTTCACTGAACCTTTACTTCGTTTACAGTCCTAGATGTAATTATGTACTCCTTTCGTTCTATTTTGAGATATCTTATAATAAGTATTCATTTTATATTTCAACCGATGAAAATAGAATTTAGTATATAGATTTGATATTTAATTGGTAAAAAATTTAGTTAATGAGATATTTTAAAACTTTGTGCATTAAGAAAATTGACATTTATTATAAAACGTATCCATGATAAGTTATACATGAACAAAAATGATTTTAAAGTCACGCTAATTTTTTCTAAAGTTTGAACATCTAAAGGTTACCTAATTAAAACCTAACTATTTTGTCAAATGGGTTTTCTAAATCATTTATGTTTGAAAACTTAAAGCTTGTACTTAGTATCAAATGAGAAAAAACCTTAAAATAAGAAGGATGATAATAACTATAACTACACACTAGAGATGCATGATTTGAATTAGATGCATCCCTAATCTTTTAGATGCATCATAATATATTTTATAGCTAAAACTTATATGCATATACATATATTAGATGCATTTCATCAAGTTAACCGAATCTTATGTATTTTGCGTTCTCTGTGGGTCAAATTTGTTGCTAGTACTACTTTTCATCGTTTTCACTTCAAAATCACTTTCTAAACTAAGTGAGATACATCTAATTCAAGTCGATGCATCTCAAATATGTGGATATAGTTATTTCTTATTCTTTTTATTTTAAGTTTTATTTTCACTGAATTGTTACCCGTACTTAGTATATAATTATTACGTCATCTAGTTCATTCTCTATCTTTATGTTCCAACTTTTAAACAGTTCTATTAATATGTTGATATGCGGTTTCTATCTAGATCGATGTTAAGCCTCTAAAAAGTGGTGTTTTGTTTATTTACAAAATTTAACCGGAGCATGTTTTATCGTTTTACCCAGGGCATAAAAAACTCGGACCGGTCCTGGGTGATGCTAGCTTCTTGTTGCCCGTGTACACCTCCTCCCACCCGTTTTCTAGATAGAGCACCTTTGGGTTCCGTTAAATTCTTTATTATGTTCATTTACTTTTCTTTTCCTAATGTATCAAGGTTGTCCCTTGTTCTTCCATTGTTTTTATTTTTATTTTCATCTTTTCCTTTTGGTAGTTGGCATTCAAGTTCAGACGGGGATGATTTGTGCCATTTTCGGCTCTTGTTTTTTCGGTACTTGTCTTATAATATTACTATTGCATCACAAGTACATTTTCCAATTCTATAAAACATTTCCCTCATGTATTATGTCCTAAAAGTTCCGCATGCATAATGCAGAGCGTATTTTGCAAATTATAGAGTTGTAACATGGAAGCTTGAGTTATATATCGCTGATCAATGTAACATACATTTAGATGGTTTCAAATCTTGCAATCTGAAACTACATACATGAGACCTTAGACATATACATCATGATATACGTACTTCGAATTTTTCTTACAAAGGATAGGTTTAATCAAAGTGATTTGCGTAGAACTATTAAGCTATCTATTATTCATTTGCATTGACTGAAAGTAGAATTCTTCTTGCACTTTCACTAACCTCTTCAATTCTCTTCCTCTTTCTCTCCTTATCGCCTTGTACCTCCAACCTCACCCCAAACAACTTTGGCCTCTTATCTTCTTCCTCTTCTTTCTTTGGGCTACTAGTGTACATACAAACCAAATCAATGAGCTCCTTGCATTTACTTTTCATGCTCGAAAGCTCGGAAAACAATACCTTATTTTCCTTCTTGAGCTTTTGATTCTCATCCACGAGGATGTTGTACCCTGAGGATAAAGAGTTAGTGGATGAAGATCTTTGATCTTCATCTGATTCTCTAACGGTATGGGTCATTTGCGGCTTGTTAGCCCATGATTTCCTTCTTCGGATTTGACATAGTAACTCTTTGCGACCTTTGTGAAATCTTTCGTTGCAGAATTCCCATCGACTTGTTGCAACTTTACGAAACCCCTGCATCATATTAAATCATTATCATATATTAAGCCTTTGAATACTCTTTAATTAAAAGGGACAATTTTGAGTTTGTAATGTTAAATGAGTTGCTTTACACATGAAAAATGTTAAAGTTGCTTCGATATATAACTTAGAATATAATTAGTACGTTGGTGCATGAAAACTTGACAAGCCATACATGTTGTTGATAAACGTTTATGTATATCTAGTTTCCCATCAACTTGTCATGATACTTAATATTATGAGTATAACAACTTATGGCTGAGTTCACAATAAGAGTTTTAATGACTTCCTAAGAATAGAATATATACGGATCACTGATGATTGAATTGTTAATGAGCTACATCCTTAACAGCATTAGTCATTATCAGAAAATATTTTCTATGAAGTACAGCACCTAAGAAGTTCAAAACAAATTTTATTACTTGATTTAGAATTCCAACAACCACTCTTATTCAATGCTCACCAAAAGTCAAGGAATTCTAAGTTTTTGTTTTGAAATTTATAAGTGATCACCTCATGACTATTGTCCAAAATATATAAAAAACTTACTCTCCGTATTGTTCCTTAAAGACAAAAACAGTAAATTACAAAGAAAAAACATTGCATATTATAATATCACAAATGTTTTCAGATATAACTAAGTGTTAGATTACTGGTAAAAAAACCAACAACCAACTTTGACTTAATTTTTAATTTAATAACCTTTTTAGTTTCATTTCTTGTAAAATGTTACAAGTTGGTTGTCAGTTTTTGCATGAACATTAATAACCTGATTATACAAATATTACAATCACTTTGAGTCATATATGGAATCTTAAACGTATCTTTTAGTATTAAAAGATTGAGCATTTTCGTGATTATTTCAAAAATGTTAACTTTCCATTTCTAAAACAAATAATTTACATGATTATTATGATACCTTTGATGACAGAAACATGATACCAATAAATTTCCAAACAAAAAACAAAATATTGTAAAAAGTGTGAATGAGGAAAGAGAGATATAGACATACGTAAGTATTGAGTTGGCGAACAAAGCTAGAAAAGTTGCTATGTTTAAAAAGCGTGGGAAGCAAGTCTCTTGCGAATTCCGCCGGCTGCCACACCACAAACCCCGTCCCATCAGCGTTCCAAGACACGACGTGGTCAGTATCCGGATCGTCAACTAGCATGTATGTTTTCAGTAAAAAAGGCGATGGAGATGACTTTGTCACGAAATCTACCATCAACTCATCACCACAACCACGATCACCACCCTTCTCCATTAACATAGCTATATCTATATGTCTATCTGTCTATTTATTACAAAATATTGAGCTGAAAAGACGAAGAAAATTAAGAGAGGTGATTAATGAATGGGATTAGAAGGAGAATAGAAGAAGGGCAGTTAAGAATTCCCAATCCCAACAATAAAAACCCGACACGATTGATCCTCTAGTAGTGTTCATGAGGTTTATGCGAGTCTATAGATTTTTTATCAAATAACATAACACAAACACACTTTATGTAAAACTCTCTATCTCTTTCTAGCTACTACTATATTTGGAACTCTGTATGGCCGGTTTGTGTTTTATCTGGAAGTGTGTGTTATGTGTGAGTAAAGTTGAAGAGAAAAATGTAAATGGTTGAGACGTTAACGTAAGGAAAACATTGGGTTCCTTTTATGGTGTGTTATATACATGACTAGAAACATTTTTTTAATGTACAATCATGACATTTATCATATTCCAAACCAAACGTGTCTCTCTCTCTCTCGTAGTCTCGTAAAGATACATGCTTCTATTTTTTAATTTGGTGATCCACATACAAGAAAATCCCGTGATTTTTTGTTTTTATTTATTTATTTATTTATTTGGTAACCATGATTTCTGACCTTATGGCCGACTAATTCACAGGATTTGAACCCACCATCATACAGACTCAAACCATGTAAAACCCTCCCTTTACAGGAGGTTGGCGTGACCACTTAAGGTTGTTTGCACTTAACAGGAATTGAACTTGAGGCATCACACATAATAGAGTGATAGTCACAAGCCCTTTTGCCACTATACCACTAGACCACTTTTAAGTGGTTTATCCCGTGGATTTTGCTAGGGCTCCCACGAAAGCCATATATCTTTACTTGAATCGAGCATATTATTAATGGAAAACTTATTCACGCGCCATTATCAACAAATGTTACATTTTATGATACGATACATATAAAGACAAATACAATGTAACCCTAATGGACCAAAACCATCAATCGGGTTTGGGCCATATCTATCTACTAATACTCTCCAGCAATTCAAGCGGTGAAACCGCGAAAGCTCTGGATGAAAAAATTAAATACATGCTAAAGCAATAAAAGTTTTGTTGAATAAGACGTTCTATAGCAAGCAAAGACAAATTTTCATCAGCAGCACCAAAAGCAAAATAGGGAGATAACAAATTAAAAGCAATAAAGCAAATAACTCATTTTGATGACGAAATCCGATAGCAAGCGGAGATTAATCTTTATCATGCATCAACAATAAAAGCAAAAGCAAAGAAACAAAAATAAAAGCAAAATGGATAAATGATTGCAGTTTGGGTTTGACGTGGTGACATAAAAGAGGCGTCTAAACTTAACCACCTAGGTTTAAGGATCAAACCTACTCCGATACCATATTGAATGATAAAAACCCCGTCGATGATACGTTTTATTGATTCAATATATAGAGAGATAAATACAATAAAACTCTAATTGACCGAAACCCTCGAGCTTGGACCATATCTATTCACTAATACTATGGCGTCACATCATTAAATAACTGCCATGTAAGTAAAAAATGGGAGTTGATATTCATACGGAATGAATCACTACATCCCAAAAAAAAATTAATGTGAATTTACCTTTGTGCCCTCCCTATCCATTTTACTTTTAATCCAGTATTTTCTTTCTACGGGTCCCAATTTTGATAGACTGGTCAGCACATAACTTTGCATAACAATTACTGCGAGATGGAATTTCATGTTGAATTTTCTTCTCAATGGTGCACCTCTATATTTATCCTATTCATATTCATCTTCTACTTGTTCTTATTGTGAGCAAATCATCATTTATCTAATCGAAACATGTAAATTGATGCCATAACAAGTGTGACCAAATCTGAGTGAGTACATGAAAATTGATCCTATTCATATTCATCTTTTACTTAACGTTGTACAATCTATTCACCAATAACATTGTGACTTTCGAACTTCAAATCACCACCGTGCACCCGACACTAATTATCACGCATATGTGAAATATAGGAATTGTGCTTAGTGTTAGAAAATTTAGTGCACTTGAGGGATTAATTCACACCTGGTAATGGGTTTGAAGGTACGGAGTGTACATCCATTTGGTCACTGAATCCCCCGACTCAATAGTGGTTATGTATTGATTCTACTGACAGCTTGAATCTGTTTCTGCTGATAGCATGAATTTGTTTCTGCTGATAGCATGATTCTGCTGATAGCAGATTCTGCTGCTAGTGTGAATCTGCTGCTAGCATCAGTTCAATCTGCTGCTCGTTGATAACCAGATAACCACTGATTCCTACTATTATGGAAAGTATTATGATATAATTAATGGGCCGTTAATTATATATAATTCCATGGGCTAGGGTTTTGAGTATTCTCTATTATAAATAGAGGTCATAACACATCTGCATGGATATACAAAATCACAAAACCCTAAACACTTGAATACGCATCTGGTTCTTGGTTTGTGCCTAAAACAAGAACATCACTTGGTCTTATCCCATAGAGATATTCGTGTAACTCAGGCATAGGGTCGAATAGTTTCTATTGGAAAGTGATACCACGATTTCAAGTGAATATCCGATACCTTATTGATTATCTTAACCCTAATCTGGGAACTTGTTTACACTTAATAACCAACAATCAATAGAAACTATTAGTGATAATCAATGGCTGCTGCTATGAGACAAATGGCTGCTAACTTTTCCAAGTTGGAAAAGTTTGAAGGTGTTGATTTCAGAAGATGGCAAAAGAAGATGCACTTCTTGTTGTCAAGTATGAATGTGGTTTATGTTCTCACAACTGAGATTCCAGAAGATTTTGGAGATGATGCTACTATGGATCAGATGAGGCAAGAAACAAATGGGAGAATGATGATTATGTTTGCAGAGGTTTAATTCTCAATGGTATGTCTGATTCTCTATTTGATATTTATCAGAATGTTGAAACTTCTCAAGAATTATGGGATTCCTTGGAAGCCAAGTATATGGCTGAGGATGCATCAAGTAAGAAGTTCCTTGTAAGTAATTTTAACAATTACAAAATGGTTGATTCTAGACCTGTCATGGAACAATACAATGAACTTCTTAGTATACTTGGTCGATTCACACAACACAAGATGAACATGGATGAGGCTATTTCAGTCTCTTGTATCATCGATAAACTGCCTCCTTCTTGGAAAGATTTCAAGCATATGCTTAAGCATAAGAAGGATGAGTTAACTCTTGTTGAGTTGGGCAGTCACTTGCGCATTGAGGATTCACTTAAAGCTCAAGACATTGACAAGCCAAAGAGTAGCACTGCTACTGGTCCATCAGTTGTCAATATGGTGGAGCATAACAACTCCACCAAGTACAATGATAACAAAGGCAAGCGTAAGCATCAAGATAACACCAAATCTGATATTAACAAGAAACCTAAGGTGACTTGTTAGAAGTGTGGGAAACCTGGACACTTCAGGAAAGATTGCAAGGGTGGTAAAGTTGGAAACAAATCCAATGGATCAGGCACAGGTGGAGGGAATGGTAACACCAATTCTCTGAAAGGTCAGAATGTGTTTAATAAGTCTTTTAAGATTTATTATGTTACATATATATCTGACATTTACTTTGTGCAGGATGATGATGTTGCGTGGTGGGTTGACTCTGGAGCAATAATTCATGTGTGTAAAGATAGAAGCTGGTTCAAGACCTATGAGTCAATGAATGATGGTTCTATTCTTCATATGGGAAACGAATCAACTGCCCTGGTGCATGGAAAAGGATGTGTTGATTTGAAGTTTAGTTCTGGAAAGATTGTTTCTTTATTTAATGTTTTATATATTCCTGATATTAGAAAGAATTTGGTTTCTAGTAGTGTTTTGAATAATTGTGGTTATAGACAAGTTATTGAATCTGATAAGTTTGTTTTGTCTAAAAATGGTGTGTTTATTGGTTTTGGTTATTTGTGTAATCAAATGTTCAGACTTAATATTGTTCATGATAATATTGATTCTGCTTTTATATCTACATATAAACTTTATGATTCAAACCTATGGCATGCAAGACTTGGCCATGTACATTTTAAAAGAATGCAAGATATGTCCAAGGATGGGTTAATACCAGCTTTTGATATGAACACTGAAAAGTGTAAAACTTGTATGTTGAACAAGATAACTAAGAAACCTTTTCAAGGAGTAAAATGTGAAACTAAAGTTTTGGATTTAATTCACAGTGACCTTTGTGATTTACATGCTACTCCCTCTTTGGGGAATAAGAAATACTTTGTGACTTTTATTGATGATGCTTCTAGGTTTTGTCATGTTTACTTATTACATTCTAAAGATGAAGCATTAGATAAATTTAAAGTATTTAAAACTGAAGTTGAATTGCAACAAAGTTCCCTGATCAAAAGATTAAGGACTGATAGGGGAGGTGAGTACATGGATACTCTGTATTTTCAGTCTGTTGGTATAATCCATGAAACGACTGCCCCTTATACTCCTCAGCAAAATGGTATTTCTGAAAGGAAAAACAGGGTGCTGAAGGAGATGGTTAATTCCATGTTGTCATACTCAGGACTGAGTCAAGGGTTCTGGGGTGAAGCTATGCTAACAGCTTGCTATTTATTAAATAGGGTTCCCAACAAAAGGAACAAAGTTACCCCTTATGAACTTTGGACTAAAAAGAAACCTAACCTTAATTATCTTAGGATATGGGGTTGTCGGGCTGTTGTAAGACTCCCTGATCCAAAGCAGAAAACTTTGGGAGAAAGAGGCATTGAATGCATCTTTGTTGGATATGCTGAGCATTCCAAGGCATATAGGTTTTATGTTATAGAACCTAATGAGTCTGTTTCAATTAACTCAATAATTGAATCAAGGTATGCACTCTTTGATGAGAACAGATTCTCATCTATCCCTAGACCAAGTCAAAGGATTCCAAATGGAACCAATGACAATGGTGTTTCAGAAGTATCTGATGAGGTTCCTGCTGAGGTTGTGGAACAACAACCTGAACCTGAGCTCAGAAGGAGCAATAGGGTGAGGACTCTAAAGTCATTTGGACCTGAGTTTCAATTATACTTAATTGAAGGTACAAGGAGTGAGGTCTCTGACCAATACTCCTATTGCTTTATTGTGGAGGATGATCCCAAAACATTTGAAGAAGCAATGAAGTCCCAGGATGTTGCTTTCTGGAAAGAAGCAATAAATGATGAGATGGACTCCATTATGGGCAATAACACTTATGTGTTGACTGATCTACCACTTGGTTGCAAACCTCTAGGTTGCAAATGGATTTTCAAAAAGAAAATGAAGGTAGATGGAACTGTTGAAAAGTTCAAAGCAAGATTAGTTATTCAAGGCTTTAAACAAAAGTCAGGAATAGACTACTTTGATACTTATGCTCCAGTGGCACGTATCAGTACCATAAGATTGCTAATTGCTTTGGCATCAATTCACAATCTGATTATTCATCAGATGGATGTGAAGACAGCTTTCTTAAATGGTGATTTAGATGAGGAGGTTTACATGAACCAACTTCAGGGCTTCAGCATGCCTGGCAATGAAAACAAGGTGTGTAAACTGATTAAGTCTCTTTATGGACTAAAACAGGCACCTAAGCAATGGCATCAAAAGTTTGATGAAGTGGTTTTGTCTAGTGGTTATTTACTTAATCAAGCTGACAAATGTGTATATAGCAAATTTTATGAATCTGGTAAAGGAGTCATCATTTGTCTATATGTTGATGACATGTTGATCTTTGGCACTGACCAAAATCAAGTTGATCTTACAAAAGAATTTTTGTCATCAAAGTTCTCCATGAAGGATATGGGGGAGGCTGATGTTATCCTTGGTATTAGGATTAAACATGAAAGTAACAAAATTTCTATCTCTCAGTCTCATTACATTGAGAAGGTGTTAAGGAAATTTAATTAATTTGATTGTACTCCAGTGAGTACTCCTATGGATGCAAGTGAGAAGCTAATGCCTAATACTGGCAAAGCTGTATCTCAACTTGAGTATTCTAGGGTGAGTGGCTGCTTGATGTATGCCATGACTTGTACAAGACCTGACATTGCTTTTGCTGTGGGTAAACTGAGCAGGTATACTAGTAATCCTAGTGCTCATCATTGGCAAGCAATTCAGAGGGTCTTTAAGTATTTGAAGAGAACTATGGATTATAGTCTCTCATATACTGGTTATCCTTCAGTATTAGAAGGATACACAGATGCAAGTTGGATCAGTAACACTGAAGACAATTCGTCTACTAGTGGCTGGGTATTCCTACTTGGTGGAGGTGCAATTTCTTGGGCATCCAAGAAACAAACTTGCATTACCAGTTCAACCATGGAATCTGAATTTGTGGCTTTAGCTGCTGCTGGGAAAGAAGCTGAATGGTTGAAAAACTTGCTTCTTGAGATTCCATTGTGGTCTAAACCTATAGCACCTATTTCTATCCGTTGTGATAGTGCTGCTACATTGGCAAAGGCTTATAGCCAGATGTACAATGGAAAGTCTAGACACTTAGGTGTTAGGCATAGCATGATTCGTGAGCTTATCATGAATGGGGTGATATCTATAAAGTTTGTTAAATCTCAACAAAACTTAGCTGATCACTTGACGAAGGGTTTAGCTAGAGACTTGGTTTTGAAGTCTGCTAAAGGGATGGGTTTAAGTCCAACTTAGTCACTGAATGCAAGGATACCCAACTCTCTTCTAAGGAAACTTGGAAGCTGAGTTCAATGTGGAAAGCTGATCATTTGGTGGACTGAAGCACATGTATCATAAACATCCCAAGGTTGTGCTTGTTATCTGCAGGAAAGGAGGATGAAGTCACAACTTCTTAATGGTTAATTTTCTTTGAAAAAGTGCTAAGCAGGAGCATGAATTAAAGATGAACCACCTATGTGAATGTTGAAGTTTTGCCGCTTCAGGAAGCTTTGGACTTTTAGCTTTTACAACATTTATGAATTGGATATGGACACATGGCTTGTATAGTGTCAGGAGTATTTTAGTGTTTGAAAACTTGTGTGTATTTATCATCAGGTATTCAAATGGGTTGAAGGGTTCAATTCTTAGAACACCCTGATTCTCGAATATTTGAAAGTATATGTACTAATGTGGAAATTCAATCCTCAGGATATTTTCATTTATGCACTTGTTTTGTTTTGTGTTTAATTTTTCATGTAAAGGAAGTGAACTAAATTTGGGGAGGATTGTTAGAAAATTTAGTGCACTTGAGGGATTAATTCACACCTGGTAATGGGTTTGGAGGTACGGAGTGTACATCCATTTGGTCACTGAATCCCCTGACTCAATAGTGGTTATGTATTGATTCTACTGACAGCTTGAATCTGTTTCTGCTGATAGCATGATTCTGCTGATAGCATGAATTTGTTTCTGCTGATAGCATGATTCTGCTGATACCAGATTCTGCTGATAGCATGAATTTGTTTCTGCTGATAGCATGATTCTGCTGATAGCAGATTCTGCTGCTAGTGTGAATCTGCTGCTAGCATCAGTTCAATTTGTTGCTCGTTGATAACCAGATAACCACTGATTCCTACTATTATGGAAAGTATTATGATATAATTAATGGGCCGTTAATTATATATAATTCCATGGGCTAGGGTTTTGAGTATTCTCTATTATAAATAGAGGTCATAACACATCTGCATGGATATACGAAATCACAAAACCCTAAACACTTGAATACGCATCTGGTTCTTGGTTTGTGCCTAAAACAAGAACATCACTTGGTCTTATCCCATAGAGATATTCGTGTAACTCAGGCATAGGGTCGAATAGTTTCTATTGGAAAGTGATACCACGATTTCAAGTGAATATCCGGTACCTTATTGATTATCTTAACCCTAATCTGGGAACTTGTTTACACTTAATAACCAACACTTAGAAACATTTGTTGATCCACGCATAAAGTCGTCCGTAGAAATTCTAGTTTGTGAGACAAGACAACACCGCTGCAACTTGCTAGCTCCGATGGTATCGAAGGAGTACATTGTACATATCAACCACTATATCTTCACGAGTTACTCGCTCCATGAGCCTACCTCTCGCCGTGTTCGTGAAATTTCTATATAGTGTCAGATATGAGTAAGGTTTGTACGATATGTAGTTATATGAGTGAGTTTCAAAGGTGACTTATATTTCATGGTGCGTGATCGTGAATGCAAGCAACGGTTTTATGTGTGCGATTTATTTGTTATTTCATGTTTTGAGTTGAAGCATAATGGAGTTGAATGAGGATGTATCATTTTATTGCATGAAGAGTGCTTTGCAAAAAGGGTCAAAGATTCGGAGGGGCATAAGAGTAAACTCACACAAGTTTGCTGTGGATGAAGTAAAACCATCCATGTAATAAATATCACTACCCGTAAAAAATCGATCATACTACCTCTTAATTGTTAGTCGATGTATACACAGTTTGTGTTTGAGTCCATTTAGTATTCGTGTGGGCTAAGGCCCGAGTCTAGAACATTATTGTATTGGTATTTATATACCACGCCTCATGTTTAATAACACAGATACGATTCATTCATTATTCCCACATGGTATCACAGCCTTCATTAAACCGATCCTTTAACAAACCCTAAATTTTTTTTCTGTTACTTTCTTTGTCGATCGTTGGCTCAAGTTTGATAGCCAGTCGACAGTTGGTTTGCGTCTTTAAAAAGTCGATTGTTGGTTCTTGTTTGATAACCAGTTGACAGGTATTGCGTTGTTATTTGCTGCTTCTTTTCATTACAAACCATAAACATAAACCACGTTTACTGTTCATCTGTTTCATAACCTTACCTACTGTTTCATTCACAACTCTAAACCAAACCGTAGTTTTTGCCAAACATCATCATGACAGGATCGCCTCCCCCACCACCCGTTATTCTTTTGTCCGACAAACTCATGACTATCAATAACATTCCCACCCTTGTTCCGGTCAAGTTGGATGTTGACGAGATGAATTACTCATCTTGGACTTATTTTCTCAAGCATATTTGCAAAGGATATTCCATCTTGGATCACTTACTAGGCAAGTCTTCCGATGATGCAACTTTAAGTGCTCCCGATGCCGAATGGTTAAAAAAATTGACACCATTGTACTTTCTTGGATTTTCATTACTTTGTCTCCTACGCTTCAACAACGACTTGTCAATGAGGATCCTCAAACGGCCAAGGAGGCATGGGACATGCTTTATTTAATCTTCAATGACAATAAGCGTTCTCGCTCCATTGCATTGAAGGCCGAACTCCGTACTATAAAACTTGGTGATCTAAGCATTGATGCTTATTTTCGGAAGATTGAAAACATGGATACTATCTTATCAAGTTTGGGTTCTCCTATTAGTAGTGACATTGTTACTTTTGCTTTGGAAGGGTTGCCCGTGAAGTATGATAGTGTTTCAACTATCATTGCTCATCGTGAGGTTTTTCCGGATCTTAAAACGGTGCGGTCCATGCTTACAACGGAGGAGATGCGGTTAAAGACTCGTGGACTAGATACTCTTGTTGATTCTAGCTCTTCTTCACCGATGGTTTTGTTGGCTAACTCGAATTCTAATATGCGGCGTACTAATAACTCTAATGAAAAGGTACACAAACCTTGTTTCCTTTTTGCTCAAGGGTTTTGTCGCTTCGGTGTGCATTGTAAGTTTCTACATGATGGTATTCACAATAACCCGTCTAAACGGCCCTCCACTATCACTGCTCCTTCAAGTACCAATTTGTCTTCTAATGACTTGGCAAATTTTCACACTCTTTTGGCTAAGTTGGGGATTCAGTGCAATGTGAATGGGGGAGATACACAGGTTTCTAATGTCAACACACAAGTGCAACATTCAGTTGGTCCTCATCAGCCCTTAGCATGTGTTGTGGCTCCACCAGGTTTCGACAAACAGGCCCGGCCCATGTCTACTTATCAGCCAGCTCAACCACTTAATACTTACGGGGGTCATCACATGTATCAGGGGGCTCATCTTGGCCAAGGTCCGGTTCCAGTGGCCGGGTTCACAGAGCAGCAAGGGGTTCATCCAGGGGGTCAATTACCTGTGTATGGGGGTTCATATCCCTCGGTTCATCAGGGGGTTCCACAGGGTCAGTGACAGTTCGTACCTGCTGGGTTCACACAGCAGCAGGGTGGTTCATTTAATGTGCCTGGGGGTTCTTCTTTGGCATGTTCGCAACAGGTTTCTAATCCTATGATTAGTTCACAGCAGGGGGGCTCACTCCCGGGTCAAGAAACGGTTTTACCTCATGCATTTACTACTGAGACTCTTCAAGCTCCCGCCGATGGTAATTGGAATATGGACACAGGTGCGTCCTCTCATATTAATGATGATATCAATTGTCTAAATGATGTTTTTAATTCGTGCATTTATCCCTCTGTTGCGGTTGGTGATGGGCATTTTATTCCTGTCATTAACTCTGGCCATAGCATTTTGCCAACTCCTAAACGTCCTCTTCATTTAAATAATGTTTTAATTACTCCTAATATTGTAAAAAATTTGATCTCTGTTCGTCAATTTGTCCGAGATAATTATTGTACAGTTAAGTTTGACCCTTTTGGTTTTTCTGTTAAAGAGTTTCAAACGCGTCGGGTGCTGCTCCGCTGTGATAGCAATGGAGATCTTTATCCAGTCACTCAACCTTCCACCATTCCGCATGCTTTTCTAGCGAGTCAGTATACGTGGCATCAACGTCTTGGACATCCAGGAAGTGAAGTGCTACGTCGTGTCCTTTCCAGTAGTTCTATTTCATGTAATAAAGAGAAGTCTCCTGTCCTTTGTCATGCTTGTCAGCTTGGCAAACATGTGAAACTTCCATTTGTTAGTTCTAATAGTTTAGTTCATTCGTCATTTGACATTGTACACTCGGACTTGTGGACTTCCCCAATTCCGAGTCTTTCTGGTTTTAAATATTATGTCTTGTTTTTGGATCATTATTCTCAGTTTGTTTGGGTTTATCCTTTAGTTAATAAATCTGATGTTTTGTCTAAATTTAATTTGTTTCGTAGTTTTGTTCGTACTCAATTTAAGTGTGAAATTAAATCTTTTCAGTGTGACCATGGTGGGGAATTTGATAACCAACTTTTTCATAAGCTTTTTTCAGAAAATGGAATTCAATTTAGATTTTCTTGTCCTCGTACATCTCAACAAAACGAGAAATCCGAAAGGATGATTCGAACTATCAATAACCTTATCCGTACTTTGTTATTTCAAGCGAATCTTCCTCCTAATTATTGGACTGAGGCTCTTAATATGGCTGTTTATCTTTTAAATATATTACCCTCACGAGCCATTGACAATGATGTCCCCTTTACCCGTCTCTTTGGATTAAAACCTGACTATAGTCTTTTGCGTACTTTTGGGTGTCTTTGTTATCCTTATGTTGATACTAATAACAAACTTGGTGCACGGGCCACACCATCCCTTTTCTTGGGACATGCCACTAATCATCGTGGTTATCGATGTCTAGATTTGAACACCAATAAAATCATTCTTTCCCGTCATGTTACCTTTGATGAGACTGTTTTCCCGTTTGCCACAAAGACATCCAATACCACCACTCATACTGTCAGTAAATCTTATGAATTTTTGGATGACTCATCTAATGTCATTTCTAATATTCTGCGATTATCTCCCACCACTCCACCCAATCTTCCTACACTTAATGCACCTGTTGAGCCTCTTAGTCCATCTTCACCACAAACGCCACCTGATCCACCTACTCCAAAAACGCCACAAACACCTGATCCACCTACTCCAATTCCACAGCCTACTGGTTCGATTCACCCCATGGTCACACGTGCTCGTGTTGGGATTACTCGTCCCAATCCTCGTTATGCTGGTCATGTGTCTACGATTTCTCCTTTACCTCGGTCTCATAGTGATGCGTTTCGTAATCCCAATTGGCAAAATGCTATGTGTGATGAGCACGATGCACTAATTAAAAACAACACTTGGATTCTTGTACCGAAACCCCCGGATGCAAATGTTATTCGCAGTATGTGGTTGTTTCGTCATAAGTATTTAGCGGATGGCACTCTTAGTCGATACAAGGCTCGTCTTGTTGCCAATGGTAGTAATCAGATAGAGGGTGTTGATGTTGATGAGACATTTAGTCCGGTTGTTAAACCCGGTACTATTCGGACAGTTCTTAGTTTAGCTATTTCTCGACATTGGCCTATTCATCAGCTGGATGTCAAGAATGCTTTCTTGCATGGGGATTTGTGTGTTTATTGCAGCGGTCTTTGTATGGGGATTTCTTACATGTATCAGCCGCCTGGGTTTCGTGATCCTATTCATCCTGATTATGTGTGTTTATTGCAGCGGTCTTTGTATGGTCTTAAGCAAGCACCTCGGGCATGGTTTCAACGCTTTGCTGCTTATATTACTTCTGTTGGGTTTAATTCTAGCCGATGTGATTCTTCTTTGTTCATTTACAGACAGGGTGATGATACTGCATTTTTGTTACTTTATGTGGATGACATTGTGCTAACAGCTTCGTCTGATGGTTTATTACAGAGGCTTATTGCTTCGTTACATAAGGAGTTTTCTATGACTGATTTGGGTGCTCTTAATTATTTTTTGGGTGTTTCAGTTATGCGTGACTCTTCTGGTATGTTTTTATCACAGCGTAAGTATGCTATGGAGATATTGGAACGAGCACATATGGTTGATTGTAACCCTTCTCGGACTCCTGTTGACACAGAGTCTAAATTGGGTAATGATGGTGCTTCGGTTGCTGATCCTAAGTTATATCGGAGTCTTGCTGGTTCTCTGCAGTATCTTACCTTTACTAGACCAGATATTTTCTATGCAGTGCAGCAGGTTTGTCTTTTCATGCATGATCCTAGGGAGCCTCACTTCTCGGCTCTTGTAACACCCCCAAAATACCTGAATGGCAGCGGAATGGAATACCTGGGGGTGACTGTCATAGCACCATAATTACAGTTATATTGAACGACCTAAAGTGTCGTTTAGAAAATACAGCGTTTGATCATTAAAACATTCAGAGTTACAAAGCTTAGGTCCCAAAAGAGTTTGCCAATACAGTTAAAATAAGTTCAACAAGATCAAACGTTTCATAAGTGCAGAAAATATAGTGAGACGCGTCGACTCCGCGACTCCATGAAGGTCCAAATGTATGCACATGAGCTACCTTAATAACCTGAGAAATACATTGCGAAAAACGGTCAACATAAAGTTGGTGAATAATCATAGGTTTATAAGTAAAATCTAGTGTACAAATGCCATAAGTAATGCCAAGAAATAGGATGTCCGGAAAGTATATACATTGGCTCTTAAGCTCATGACCCCGAAGCTAGACGATACTTGGCCCCAATGAGTGTTTACCAGACACTCTAATAATAAAGACATGAAATGCATTCGTTCCATTTGGAGCAACCCAAACACGAATGGAGGCGTCACCCTCGATAGATCTATCCACTCACTCCCGCTTAGTACCAGAAATTAACGGTCCATGATAATAAAAGGGGACTTTTCAAGACGTGGTAATAAGGAAACTTAAGCAATGTATGAATTTTATACTTAGGCATGTACACAAAAATAAGTAATGCAATGTATTCTCCCCCGTGGGATTTGAAATCAAAATATAGAATTAAAACGGGGCTATGAAAACTCACCTCGAAATGATGATACAACAATGGTACAATGATGTAAAAGTAGTCGGGACAATGAGGCGCGCACACTAGCCGCAACCTAAATGAATAATCATGATCTAACTTAGATCAAGCCGTAATGAAGTGAATGCACATGCACATGATACTCATACCACTCGTAATTTGAAAATACTAGTTATCGTCGTAGAAAATAGTTTCCATACTTAGGAAAATAATTCCATTTAGAGAAGTATATAACTTGTCATATTAACTCGTACGAAAAAGTTAGCGTTATAATCCTTGTATCAAAACCTTAGAATGACGTCGTCATGTCGTATAAATATTCCCTCGAGTTGTACGTATTCGTTCGTTAAGAAAATAGTCATTAGTACGTTGCTAGAAAATATACCATTTTAGTACATACGTTATTATTTTTATTTGTGACTATATATATAAATATAGTTTTGACAATGTTAAAACGGGTATAACTCGGTCGTTTTAGGCTCGTTTTCCTTGTTCTTTATGTCCACGGATTCGTCTTTGTGTATACTAGTATATTTTAGATAACTCGGCTCCTCTAGGTTACGTTTAATGCCTCAAAATACCCGTCGTATTCTGCCAATCAGCAAGCAGTTTTCTGAAAAATAGTTTTCGTCGTTAAATTTGCAAAAATCATAACTCCTTCGTTATAAACTCGTTTTAATCCGTTCTTTCGCCTAAAGTTTCGTTTTTGAAAGTATTTTCTAAATCTTTGGTCAAAAATTAGCCATCAATCACTGATTTTCCCACGAAATGAAAATAGGGACAGTAGGTATATCAAAAGTTTCAAAAACCATTTTTCAAGTCTCCAAACTAGTTCCATCATCCATCAATCCACTTTCAAACACCACAAAACTAATCTAATCCTACCATACACCTTCTTAGGGTGTCATGGGTTCCTAATCACCAAAACCAAGTAGATCTAACAAGGATCTAACCACAAATCATTTCTAGGGCTTGTATGATCAAAAGTTACAAAAATAAAGTGGTATAAGTTAATGCATGTATAAGATCTTGCAAGAAACATGTATAAACATAGTAAGAACTTTGTAAAAATTATGAAATGAGTTTAGTAACTTACTTGTAAGATTAGTGAAGTTAGGATGATTAAAACCTAATAATCCTTGAGTTTTTATTTCAAAACCCCAACAAGGATACTATAAACACAAGATAAACACTTTGATCTTTGAAAAATCTTTTGGTCTTGCTTGTTCTTCCTCTTGGCCGTTTATATGAGAAGAGAAAGAGAGAAAAGAGAGCTTTTGATGGTATGAAAGAAATGAGATGAAAATTGGTAAAGTTAGTATGTATTATTGCAAATATATTATAAATAAAATGGTTAGTAACTAGCATTTATGAACAAAGTGTATGTAAGTGATTTTTGTAAGAAATTGGAGAGGGGGGGGGGGCGGCAAAGTCAAAAAGGGGGGGGGATGAATGTAGTATTTTGTAATTAAATGTATTATTGGTTGTTTTGTGTAGTTTTAAATTGTACCGGGTACCGGGTTAACTAAAACTAAATTTTAACGGAGTTAACCGGGTCATAATAAAGTTATAAAAATTATAAAAATAGGTTGGATAAAATTATTGGGTGTTTAGATAATTATAGTTTAATTTCCACGAAAACCGTCGTAGTTTTAATAAACTTAAGTTAATAATAAAAATAAATATCCAAAATACCGGGTAAATTAATATTATAATTTTTATATTATAAAAATGAATATAAAAATATATTGGGATCATAGTTGGGAGTATCGGACGTGTTAGTCACATTTATAGTTCGCGTATTGGTGTTTATTTAAAATAAACGTACGTAATTCGTTAATTATATTAAAAATATAATTTGAATACCCTACGAGTGGATTAGTATGCAAGTGCCCTAATAATGATATGTCGACTATTTCTAGTCCGTATGAAATGTCCCTGATAATAATGCATGAATTCGCTCCTGAACCAATACGGTTACGCGAATTTGAACACTCGTAAACTGAATTTACGATGACATGAATAATGCACGTGAATAGTAGTTTTCTCTCGGAAATGAATAGTGTCAAGTGAATAGTAAATTTTCTGAAGGTGTCTCGGAATGTCAAATTGACCTAAAAAACGATGAATAGTAAAATGATGAATAGTAAATGATGAATAGTAACTTGTGAATAGTAAATTGTCGAGGTTTGGAAAATGACCGGAAATTACGAGTTGTGACAGTCTTCCCCACTAACAGGAACTTCGTCCCGAAGTTCAGTTTTGGTTGGTCTCTGAAGTATATTTGGTAAAAAGACGTGGATACTTGAGCTGCATTTGGTCCTCTCGTTCCCAAGTAAATTCGGGTCCTTTTCAAGAATTCCAGCGAACTTTCACGATAAAAACTTGACTTTGCATCAACCGTTCGACCTCATGGTCCATGCTTTCTACTGGTTCTCTTACCAAGTTTACGTTTGTCTCAGGGTTGGACCCTTTTCCAAATGAGATTATGATTGACTAATCCGAAAGTCATTTTCCTGGGATTTGAATAGGTGAAACATAGTTGTGTAATCCGGCTGTTCCTTAATCAAGGCTCAAGTCTGACGGCCACTAGGCCTACTCTGTCTGAACTATTAAGTGATCCAGTGTATATCGGTTTTAACTTTCCAAATCACTCCGAATAATATCATGCCTTCCCTGGGCAGAACTTTCAACGTGATCTGGCTACCAACTTGAAGTTTTAATGGTTTACAACTTGTAGGATTTGTAATTGATTCTTGACTTGTAAGAAATTTCTGGTTATTTCATGAGTACTTACAGGAATAGTGAGTTTGGCTTTTTCCGAGTTTGGTTCGTTAATAGAGGATCAGTGCTTCTTCAGGTTTATAATGTATTAAAGGTAATATACGTTGCTGAATTATGTCAGAACCCATATCTTATATGTCAGCTGGTCGATTCTAAAATGAATCTTAAATGGTCCAATATACTTGAGGTTCAATCTCTCGCGTTACCAAAATTGTATCATGCCTCTCCAAGGCAAAGTGATGAGTGCTTATTAACTCATCCTTTTTAGACCTTATTTCAGACCAAAAATACCAAATACTAACCAAAAATGCCAAGAGAATGCATGTTTTTGTATTTGTGTATGTGCAGGTACGGATATGTGAAAAATGAACGAAAACAAAGCCAAAACCGACAAAAACGAGCACGAGATTGGAAAAAGGTCAAAAGCCGGAGCCGGGGAAGCAAAATGACAAAGACAAGCTCATTATGTGATTAGAAGTCCTCAAAGATTCATATTTGGTCCCTGGGCAAAAGTTTGAAGAATTGGCAGTTTTAGTCCCTCACTTTCAGTATTTGGCAAAAATGATCCCTCAAAGAAATATTCAAAGAAACAGCCACATTGGTCCTCCATGATTTGAAGATTGTCAACTAATACCCTTGGAAGATACTTTGGGCACATTACAGTTTTGGTCCCTATGGTTTGCAAATTCACAACATTAGTCCTTATTTATAATCTATTAGTCCTAAACCTTAACTATCCGGATCCACAAGAAACAGCCCAAAACCTTTTACCCACTCCCCATCAGCCCACTAGCCAAAGCCCACCACTAATAAAACTATACCCGGCCTACCCTTTCCAAACCCGACCCAACGCAATAAATACCTTTTAAAAATAATAACCCGCGCCCCCTTTTACTTATTACCCAGAAATTGGCACTGTTCCATGAACCCTAACTTTTTACCCCGTCCAATTTACCTCGTACTAATTAATTACTAATGATTGGGACCTTCTAGAAGGCCGTGCACGTGTCAGGAGTGACAGGCACATGACAGAGGACGCGTGTACCAATGAGCTCTCACACATAGGATTCACAATCTATCAATCAATCAATCAAGGGTCATCATTGAATGGAAGCATCTAGAAATGAATCAAACGGCTAAGATGGGACCAAAACAAGCACAAACCTCACAAGGATTGCTGAGGTGGAATCAGTGGACATCAAACCCTAGCTCCTCAACTCACTTATAAATACCCCCTCATTTCATGTATCTAGGGGTGCCATTTTTAAGTATTGTTATGCTGTTACTTTTATTTCATGTATGAATTCCTTTTATTAATGAAATTTTAAATTCAGTTTTATTTACTTGTCTTATTTTTAGTTTACTTTAATTTACAGCTTATTGCTTATTTCATTTCTACTTTCAGTTATTTACTTCTATTTACTTTTTGTCCTTTCAATTCAGTTCTTATTTTCAGTTACTTACTTAATTATTGTCTTAAGTATTTCATAAAAAGAAAAGAAAAAAAAAAAAAAATAGAAAATCAGAAAAAAAAAAATAAATAAATAAAAAAAAAATACAAAGTTCTTATTTCCACAAGCTTCAATAAGCTTTTTAGTTGTTTATAAGTTTCATATCAGCTTACTATAGCTTTTGTGAAGCTTACTTTGGCACCAAATACTCAATTCTCTCAAAAGCTCAAAAAGTCAAATAGTCAACTGTGTTGAGCTTATTGTAAATAAGCTCAGCTTATTGGGGTATAAGGCAGCCTTAAGGTGTCCAAAGGCCTGTCTAAAAGACAGGCTAGCTTAGTGAACCCCCTCTTTTCATGCTGAGGGGGATTTGCGTTTGTAAGTTTATTCTATTTTCATAACTGTTTCATTGCATCAGCTTATTAGTAGTTTATATTTGATATTGGTAGTTTGCTTATTGATAATTGTTGCTTATTTTGGTCTGAAATTGCTTAATAGTTGCTGTTTAGTCATATTTGGTAGGTTTTCTAGTTGGTACTGTTTCATTCTATATTCATTTCTGTCTCACATCTGTGGATCATTTTCTGAGTAGCATTTGAATCTGAGATCTGTTTTTCTTCATTGGTTTATAGTTCATGGATCATTGTGAGATAATAGGCTGAGTTTTGAAGTTAATTTGGTTGATCTGTGGTGGTTTGTAGTATTGACAGAAAATAGTAGGGTGTTTGGCTAAGTGATAGTTTGCTAGTGTCAAGTAAGTTTCAGAGGTTGCTTGTAGTTTTGACATGTCACTATAGGTCTAATATTAGTAGTAGAAGCATAAAATCAATAGTTCAATAGTTAAATAGTCAATAGTGCTAAGTAATTTCTAAACAGTTAAGCTTAGTTGGATTTTTAGATTATTTAGCTTATAGATAAGTAGTATACTAGTAGAAGTAGCTTTTAGAAATAGCTAAATAGCTTAATACAACTTCAGTAGTTAGTAAATCAGTATCAAAGTTCAAGTTAGTCAAAAGTTTGGTGTTAATCAAAAGTCAAAATAAGATTTTAGTAGTCTGTTTTGATCAGGATTTCATAAGCTTGCATAGTCTTCATTATTAATTCAAAATACATATTGTTTGCTGATTTTAGTAGTTTGATAGTAGGTTTACAAGTTTCAAAAGGAATTTTGAGGTTTTGGTTTCATTTGCTTACCTAATAAGCTGTTTGAAATCAGCTGTCTGAGCATACTAGTGCCCTGCACCACAGTTCATGCCCAAGCTTCTAGGGTACTTTTAGACTAGTAGTTTTAATCTAGGATCAGTATTCAAGGTTTATTTGTGATCTTTGGTAGCTTGACAGTAGTTAGCATCCATAAGTTCACACTTATCAGCTTATTCACACAGCTTATTTGCCTTCTAAAGTAGGGTGTTTGGGACTTGTTTCTGAATTCACATATAGGGCTGCAATTCGAATATAGTGCCCTTAAGTGAGATTTTATTGTTGATCTAAGCTTTTCTATACTCAGAGTTACTGTTTCTATTGATTTTTGGCCTTTGCTTAAACTGTTTCAGCTTATTGCTTATTCCACTTTGCTTATTTGGACTTATTTAGCTCATATCTGTGTTTCTGTGCTTCAAATTGATTCTCAACTGTTCCAACAAGTTTAAAATAGTTCAAAAATCATCTGTGAAAAGATTTGGGTCAAATAGTCAAGGAGTGCTTATAAATAAGCACTCCAATTCAGCTGATTTCAAGCTTTTAAGCACTTTCCTAGTTTATTTTTGTTTCAATTTTTTTTCTCAAGCTTATTTTATCATTTTAGATTTTCCCTGAAATTTTCAGATTTTTCCAAGTTCATTTGCTATTTTTCTTATTTAATTTTCAATTATAATCACTTTTTAATTACTTTTTAATTCCAAAAAATACAAAAAAAATCTAAAAAAGCCCAGAAAAATCCAAAAAAATATTAGAAAATTATTTTTAGTTGTTTTAGAATTTTAGAAAGTAATTTTGTATTTTTCTCATTTTATTTTCATTTTCTTTTAATTTTTAAATTAGATAATTAGTTTTTAATTCATAAAAAATTAATAAAAAGTCAAAAAAATATTTTTCTTTTTCTCAAAATTTTCTTTCATCATTTTTGATTTTTAGAAATTATTTCCAAGTCCGTAGGAGTAGCGTAGCTTAAAAGTCGCGTTTTATTTCGTACGGTTACGTTTATTTTCCGTTTTAATTTACGGTTTTCGATTCTACGTTACGTTTTTGGTTTGTTTAGTTGAATTACGTGCTTAATTGATTATTTGTGCTTCATTTACTATTTCATTAGTATAATCTCTTTCACATCACTTTTTACCACTTTTCACGACACGTTTTCCGAATCGGAAATTCGGAATTCCATTCACCCTTCACACGGAATACGACCTCGGATTATCCGTATTTCTTTGCGGATCTCTTGAGCTACTATCTATACTATAACTTGATTTTTCACCGAATCAATTTTGGCGCCGCTGCCGGGGAAGGTTGAAGTGAATTTTTGAAATTTCGTTTTTGAAAAATTGTGTTTTGATAAGCCTTCCTCTATTTTGTATATATTATATAAATATCGAAAAATCAAAAACACTTTTCCTAAAGTGTTTTCACAAAAATACCAAAAAAATAATAAAGTTACAGCCTCGTTCCGATCGAAAGAAAGGGCGTTGTAAACCAAAAAAAAGTCTCCCAATATAACTACGCGTGAAATTAGTTGCGAGTCGGATTACTTTAATTCTACAACCGAATAAGCGGAAAATACGGAAGCTTTGACATTAAATTGCAAGCTGAAGAGAGATCCATTCTTCTCTCCCGTTCCGTCGCGAGTAGATTAAGGGAAACGTTTTACAATTAACGTAACGTTAGAAAAAGAAAAAGAAAAGTTTAAGTTTAAGTTTTGCTTTATAAAAACAAAAACACAAAAAGATTTTCCTTTTCAAATTTGTTTTTCCTTTTATTTTTCAAAAATTTGATTTTTGTGGTGTATGAACACACGATCTACGTCTAAACGACTTGTTTCACCACTTTCAAATCCGGAAAGTTTGTTTCGTCATACACACCGAGTTCTTTTTCCTAATACGGAGGAAATGAACCCGAACGACCAACACTTGGGACCCCCGCCGATGGGTGGTGTTCAAAACAATGTGATTCCTCCGATGGGACCACAACCGGCTTTCGATCCACGTCCGATGGAAGAACAACTCCAATCACCATTCAATGGTGTGAGGAGAGCGATTGTGATTCCGGACATCAATGCCAACTTTGAAATTAATCACGGGTTACTTAACCTCATCACGGGTATATCATTCCACGGGTTTGATAACGAAGACCCCTATGCACACATCCGAAATTTCGCCGACATCGCTGAGACTATTAGGATGAATCAAATCCCTCACGATGTGGTGAAATTGAAGTTGTTTCCTTTCTCCTTAAAAGGAGCAGCCCGGACTTGGCTGGAAAAGGAACCGCCGAATTCGATTCACTCTTGGAACGACCTTGCTTCCAAGTTTGTGAATTACTTCTATCCTCCTTCTAAAACGTCTAACCTTCGTTCCCAAATCTTTCGATTCCAACAAGCTTTCGATGAATCGTTCAGCGAAGCTTGGGATCGATTCAAAGATTTGTTGGAAAAATGTCCTAACCATGGGTTCTCCGACCTTCAGCAGATCGATACGTTTTATAATGGGTTGTTTTATATTGATCAAGATTCGCTTAATTCTGCTGCGGGTGGGAACTTGTTGGCTAGGAACACGAATGATGCCTTCACGATTATTGAAAATAAGGCTCGCGTTAGAATGTCGAGAAATAAGCTTCCAATGCCGACTAATGAGAAAAATAATGATAAAATGGAAAATATGATATTGGCTTTAACTAAGAAAGTCGATGCACTCTCTATTGAAAAATCAAGTCAACAAGTCAATGTCGTTAATCAAGGTTGCACAACTTGTGGTGGTCCACACCCGTATTATGAATGTCCTTCGACTGGCTATTATGCTCAAGAGAACGTGTATGCTGCAAACATGGGTGGCACCGGCTACCCACCTCTTCAAGGAGATCGAAATCTTCTTAGCTACCGTCCGAACCAACATCATGGACCACCCGGTTTCGAACAACCAAACCAAGTCAATCAAGTCAATCAAAATCATAATGTGCAGAATCGTAATAATCAAGGAAATCAAAATCAAAGTCGAGCTAATAACGGTTTTCAAAATCATAATCAAGGGTTTAATCAAAACCGTGGTTTTCAAGGTAATTACAATCAAGGCCCGCCTCAAGGGAACAATTTTCAAAACCAACAAAATTATGGAAACCTTGGGAATTTTCAGAATGCTAATCAGAATAACGGCAATTATCAAAACCGTGGGCAAAATTTCAATAATAATCAAAATCAAGTTGTTATTCCAAATCCGTCACCCACGGATGAGTTGATTAAGCAATTGATTCAGAGTCAACAAGTTTTAATTGCTAAACAAGAGGAAACAACAAAGTTATTCGCGACTCAAATCAGTGATATTAACAAACGTTTAAATGATCGACCCTCGGGCTCGGGTACTCTTCCAAGCAACACGATCGCTAACCCGAGGGGCGAGATCAAGGCGATCACGACTCGCAGTGGTGCTTTATATGAACCCACAGTGCCGACTACCTCTTCTTCTTCGTCTCCGCCTAAGGTAGTGGACTGTGAGACCGAGGTGACAAAGGACCCGGTTCCTCCTACTAATAACGGAGATTCCGAAAACGTCCAACCTCCGGTTGTCCAAACGTCAAAAGATAAAGAAAGAGTCGTTTCTGAAAATAATGTGAAATACAAGTCTAAATTGCCATATCCGTCAAGATTTAATGATGAAGAGCTCCGTGCAAAATCTAAAAAACAAATGGAAAAATTTCTCGATATTTTTCAAAAATTGCACTTTGATATCAGTTTCATGGATGCTCTTGTTTACATGCCGAAATTTGCCTCAACGTTTAAGAATCTAATAAGTAATAAAGAGAAATTGCTCGAATTAGCCGAAACACCGATAAATGTTCAATGCTCCGCGATTCTTCTCAAGAAGCTTCCCGAGAAGCTTGGAGATTCGGGAAAGTTTCTCATTCCTTGTTCGTTGAAAGATCAAGAAGTTTGCAAAGCCCTGGCCGATTCAGGTGCAAGCATTAACCTTATGCCTTTGTCAATCTATAAACAACTTGGGATGGGGGAACTTAAACCGACCCGAATGACGTTAGAGCTTGCTAATCGTTCGATTACTCATCCGGTTGGAATTGCGGAAGACGTTTTTGTTCAAGTGAACTCGTGTACTTTTCCGGCCGACTTTGTCGTTGTTAATTTTGAACCCGATCCGAGAGTTCCTCTTATACTAGGGCGACCATTTTTACGAACCGCAAAAGCCCTAGTCGATCATTTTGAGGATACTCTAACTTTACGACATGATGATGATATAATGATTTTTAAAGCCGATGCTCCGAAATCAAAGAAGTTTTCCGTCAAAAGTATTGATGTTTGCGATTATTCATTTGATGATTTTGTGAAAACGTTCGTCTCCGACTTTTCCCCATCATTTCCTCCGACTAAGGAACATGATTCTTTTTGGGAAGAGGTCGATGAATTTCTTGCTATTGATACGATTCCGTTTTCTGAGATTGATGATTCTTACTTTGATTCGGAGGGAGATACTATTTTTCTTAACAATTTGTTGAACGACGAACCGTCAATCCCTCCGGATAAAGTTAAGACGAAGATTGAGCTTATAATTGACGATCCTCTGGAGCCCGAGCTCGAGGAATTTTTACCCGACTTTGAGAGTTTTTCGTTTGACACGACTGAGGAGATAAGTGGCAATCCCACTTATCGTCCTGATTTTTCCTATCCGACTTATGAAGTTTTTAACTTTGATATCGATCACTCGGAAGAGACGAGTCGTGGCAGTACCACTTCTCATGCTTTTATCTCTCTTCCGGAGTATGATTCGTTTTGTTTCGATAAGTTTGGAAATTTTTCTAATCCAGAATATGAAAGTTTCAATTTTGATCTTGGAATTGATCATGATCCGGGTGGTGTTCTTAAAAATGAGAGTTTTAATGAAAAGTTTTTCCCAACCCTCCCACCCGGGAAAGTTTTTAAAATGAGCTTGAATGATAAAATTCATAATTTCACAATTATGAAGTTTTCTTTTGATGAGGATGAATTTTACAAGATTGTTATCATGATTTTCTTGCCATTTGTAATGTTTGGTGTGATTTCTCTTATCCTTCACTCCGTGGGAAGTGAGGATGTTGTATTTGATCCGGGTATCGTTTCTAAACATTTTCAAAATTAAAATACCAGTGGTTATCTCTTCGGGATGGAACTTTCAATTTAGTCTTATATATTTCAAAATATTTTAAATGAAAGCCCGATGGAGATTATTTTCCATTTGCTCTCCCCAAGGACGAATTAATTCGGGGATCGAGTCAAGCTAATGTGACTCGGAAATCAAAAACAAGCGCTTCGTGGGAGGCACCCCATGCTTATCAAATTTCATCTTCTTAATTTTCTATTTTCTAATAACGTGATGTGAGGGGGGCGACCCTTTCCAAACTTGTGTTTTCGTGGTTGTTTATGAATGTTCAGGAATTTCCCCGAAGTTTGAGGACTCTCGTGCTCGTGGTTTGTCGTTCTCTCCACTCGAGTCTCATTCTTCGCTGCTCTTTCGGAAATTCACCATATCCAAAATCTTATCGACTAACGTTTATCTCTTGGCATACTTAATAAACGGCCTTAGATTTTACGTAGGATTACCTTTACCCTTTAAAACATTGAGGACAATGTTTCACTTTAGTCTGGGGGGGGTGAATCTTCGATTCGATTTAACCTGTACCATCGTCTGAGCTGTTAACTTACGCAACTCCGTTTTCCACCAAAAATTTTAATTTTTGTCACTGCTTTATTATGCAAAAAAAAAAAAAAAAAAAAAAAAAAAAAAAAAAAAAAATGATGAAAAAAAAAAAAAAAAAAAAAAAATGAAAAAATATATATGATATGAATAATAAGTTTTGACACCTTGTTTTGACTTTCCTACCGGCGAGAGTAAAAATAAATGTTCCGACTTGACCGGGCGTGTTGAGCCCTAGCTTGTTTCCCTTAACCAATATAATCCAAAAGATTATGGCTAAGCATCCGCGGATCTCATTATTTGGGATTTTAAATTTGCGGAGATCGAGGAATGATAGAGTTTATTTAGAAGTTTCGTGCTATACACGGATCGCATTACTGGGATTTAAAAAAACCCACGAGAGGTACTTGTGGCCTCCTTGTTCCCATCAGCAACGTCACCAATATATAATAGATGTCTAGGATTAATTAAGGGTATACGGTTTGGGCAATACTTAGTTTTTTCTCGTTCCCAACAAAATCTCTGCATATGGGGGTTTGGTACACATTGAGGTACTGCCAGTGTTACGGTGAAATAGACTATTGCATCTTGCCGGTTCGCAGCCGATGTTGTGATCTTAGTAAAGGCCGTAGGACTCGGGGTTTGGCATATGATTATGAATATCAATAATAATAGTCCAAAGCCAAATAAAAAGGCAGAGGAATCCAAAGCTATAAAAAAGCAGCGGATAGAAATCCAAAGTCATAATAAAGCTCTTACATCTTGGCGGATCATAAACCGTTGACTGTAAAAGAATAAAGGACTAAGGACCAAAGTATTATTAAAGTGCTTATGATTATGCAAAAAATGCCAAACTTCGACTCCGGGGGTTTCCCTAATAAAAAGCTTCCGTTTCGGGTATCAAACATGGTATGTCTCGGTCGTAAATAAAAAGGGGGCCTCCACAAATCGTGTTAAATCAGAGACCTTCATGTGGACCCGATTTCTGTATGCAGGGATTTTCAAGGGAAAGTTTGGAAACTACTTAGCGTTCAAATTTTGTGCTCTTATCGGACTAACAAATATCGAAACGAGAAAATATGAAGCAATTCATTTCTCACAAATTAAAATCTTTAGATACAACTAAGGACCTGGGGACAAGAGGTAATACACAAGTAACTTTTGTGGGCAGTGTTAGCATCTAACTTCTGGTAAACAATGATTTCGATTTTACGCTTAGTTTGGGAGCTTGTGAAAAATCAAGGATGACGATTTTTATCCGTATGGTCTCTTCTCTGTGAGAAGTGTTTCTACTCGTAGACCCTGAAAGTTATCAACAGATATGAATTGATAATGAAAGTCATAGCAAACCGTCACTTATATAAATATGAAAAATACAAAAAGAGTAGCTGTAGTTATTATTCATGAAAATCGGAAAACGGAGCGTTTTTGAGAATAAATGATTTTACTATCTCTCTTGAAAGTCATTGCTACTTTACAACGTCAGTAAAGAGAGGTTTTGAAATTATTTATCTTTTAAGCGTGAGGTGATAACATTGCGTGAGGGCACGGCAATACCTTAGTCTGGGGGATTTTGATGAGTGCTTATTAACTCATCCTTTTTAGACCTTATTTCAGACCAAAAATACCAAATACTAACCAAAAATGCCAAGAGAATGCATGTTTTTGTATTTGTGTATGTGCAGGTACGGATATGTGAAAAATGAACGAAAACAAAGCCAAAACCGACAAAAACGAGCACGAGATTGGAAAAAGGTCAAAAGCCGGAGCCGGGGAAGCAAAATGACAAAGACAAGCTCATTATGTGATTAGAAGTCCTCAAAGATTCATATTTGGTCCCTGGGCAAAAGTTTGAAGAATTGGCAGTTTTAGTCCCTCACTTTCAGTATTTGGCAAAAATGATCCCTCAAAGAAATATTCAAAGAAACAGCCACATTGGTCCTCCATGATTTGAAGATTGTCAACTAATACCCTTGGAAGATACTTTGGGCACATTACAGTTTTGGTCCCTATGGTTTGCAAATTCACAACATTAGTCCTTATTTATAATCTATTAGTCCTAAACCTTAACTATCCGGATCCACAAGAAACAGCCCAAAACCTTTTACCCACTCCCCATCAGCCCACTAGCCAAAGCCCACCACTAATAAAACTATACCCGGCCTACCCTTTCCAAACCCGACCCAACGCAATAAATACCTTTTAAAAATAATAACCCGCGCCCCCTTTTACTTATTACCCAGAAATTGGCACTGTTCCATGAACCCTAACTTTTTACCCCGTCCAATTTACCTCGTACTAATTAATTACTAATGATTGGGACCTTCTAGAAGGCCGTGCACGTGTCAGGAGTGACAGGCACATGACAGAGGACGCGTGTACCAATGAGCTCTCACACATAGGATTCACAATCTATCAATCAATCAATCAAGGGTCATCATTGAATGGAAGCATCTAGAAATGAATCAAACGGCTAAGATGGGACCAAAACAAGCACAAACCTCACAAGGATTGCTGAGGTGGAATCAGTGGACATCAAACCCTAGCTCCTCAACTCACTTATAAATACCCCCTCATTTCATGTATCTAGGGGTGCCATTTTTAAGTATTGTTATGCTGTTACTTTTATTTCATGTATGAATTCCTTTTATTAATGAAATTTTAAATTCAGTTTTATTTACTTGTCTTATTTTTAGTTTACTTTAATTTACAGCTTATTGCTTATTTCATTTCTACTTTCAGTTATTTACTTCTATTTACTTTTTGTCCTTTCAATTCAGTTCTTATTTTCAGTTACTTACTTAATTATTGTCTTAAGTATTTCATAAAAAGAAAAGAAAAAAAAAAAAAAATAGAAAATCAGAAAAAAAAAAATAAATAAAAAAAAAAAAAATACAAAGTTCTTATTTCCACAAGCTTCAATAAGCTTTTTAGTTGTTTATAAGTTTCATATCAGCTTACTATAGCTTTTGTGAAGCTTACTTTGGCACCAAATACTCAATTCTCTCAAAAGCTCAAAAAGTCAAATAGTCAACTGTGTTGAGCTTATTGTAAATAAGCTCAGCTTATTGGGGTATAAGGCAGCCTTAAGGTGTCCAAAGGCCTGTCTAAAAGACAGGCTAGCTTAGTGAACCCCCTCTTTTCATGCTGAGGGGGATTTGCGTTTGTAAGTTTATTCTATTTTCATAACTGTTTCATTGCATCAGCTTATTAGTAGTTTATATTTGATATTGGTAGTTTGCTTATTGATAATTGTTGCTTATTTTGGTCTGAAATTGCTTAATAGTTGCTGTTTAGTCATATTTGGTAGGTTTTCTAGTTGGTACTGTTTCATTCTATATTCATTTCTGTCTCACATCTGTGGATCATTTTCTGAGTAGCATTTGAATCTGAGATCTGTTTTTCTTCATTGGTTTATAGTTCATGGATCATTGTGAGATAATAGGCTGAGTTTTGAAGTTAATTTGGTTGATCTGTGGTGGTTTGTAGTATTGACAGAAAATAGTAGGGTGTTTGGCTAAGTGATAGTTTGCTAGTGTCAAGTAAGTTTCAGAGGTTGCTTGTAGTTTTGACATGTCACTATAGGTCTAATATTAGTAGTAGAAGCATAAAATCAATAGTTCAATAGTTAAATAGTCAATAGTGCTAAGTAATTTCTAAACAGTTAAGCTTAGTTGGATTTTTAGATTATTTAGCTTATAGATAAGTAGTATACTAGTAGAAGTAGCTTTTAGAAATAGCTAAATAGCTTAATACAACTTCAGTAGTTAGTAAATCAGTATCAAAGTTCAAGTTAGTCAAAAGTTTGGTGTTAATCAAAAGTCAAAATAAGATTTTAGTAGTCTGTTTTGATCAGGATTTCATAAGCTTGCATAGTCTTCATTATTAATTCAAAATACATATTGTTTGCTGATTTTAGTAGTTTGATAGTAGGTTTACAAGTTTCAAAAGGAATTTTGAGGTTTTGGTTTCATTTGCTTACCTAATAAGCTGTTTGAAATCAGCTGTCTGAGCATACTAGTGCCCTGCACCACAGTTCATGCCCAAGCTTCTAGGGTACTTTTAGACTAGTAGTTTTAATCTAGGATCAGTATTCAAGGTTTATTTGTGATCTTTGGTAGCTTGACAGTAGTTAGCATCCATAAGTTCACACTTATCAGCTTATTCACACAGCTTATTTGCCTTCTAAAGTAGGGTGTTTGGGACTTGTTTCTGAATTCACATATAGGGCTGCAATTCGAATATAGTGCCCTTAAGTGAGATTTTATTGTTGATCTAAGCTTTTCTATACTCAGAGTTACTGTTTCTATTGATTTTTGGCCTTTGCTTAAACTGTTTCAGCTTATTGCTTATTCCACTTTGCTTATTTGGACTTATTTAGCTCATATCTGTGTTTCTGTGCTTCAAATTGATTCTCAACTGTTCCAACAAGTTTAAAATAGTTCAAAAATCATATGTGAAAAGATTTGGGTCAAATAGTCAAGGAGTGCTTATAAATAAGCACTCCAATTCAGCTGATTTCAAGCTTTTAAGCACTTTCCTAGTTTATTTTTGTTTCAATTTTTTTTCTCAAGCTTATTTTATCATTTTAGATTTTCCCTGAAATTTTCAGATTTTTCCAAGTTCATTTGCTATTTTTCTTATTTAATTTTCAATTATAATCACTTTTTAATTACTTTTTAATTCCAAAAAATACAAAAAAAATCTAAAAAAGCCCAGAAAAATCCAAAAAAATATTAGAAAATTATTTTTAGTTGTTTTAGAATTTTAGAAAGTAATTTTGTATTTTTCTCATTTTATTTTCATTTTCTTTTAATTTTTAAATTAGATAATTAGTTTTTAATTCATAAAAAATTAATAAAAAGTCAAAAAAATATTTTTCTTTTTCTCAAAATTTTCTTTCATCATTTTTGATTTTTAGAAATTATTTCCAAGTCCGTAGGAGTAGCGTAGCTTAAAAGTCGCGTTTTATTTCGTACGGTTACGTTTATTTTCCGTTTTAATTTACGGTTTTCGATTCTACGTTACGTTTTTGGTTTGTTTAGTTGAATTACGTGCTTAATTGATTATTTGTGCTTCATTTACTATTTCATTAGTATAATCTCTTTCACATCACTTTTTACCACTTTTCACGACACGTTTTCCGAATCGGAAATTCGGAATTCCATTCACCCTTCACACGGAATACGACCTCGGATTATCCGTATTTCTTTGCGGATCTCTTGAGCTACTATCTATACTATAACTTGATTTTTCACCGAATCACAAAGCTTTCAACTTAGTTCGTTCTCCCACTTGAATCTAGATAGTTTGTTGTGCAGGGATACTCAATCCGCATGATGTGCGTCATGCACCAACCTGACTTCTACCAGTTTCTCGTTGCTTGTAATCTGGTTCTTCCACAAAGTTAAGCTTGTCATCAAGTTGTATTTCTTCTAATGGTATAATGGCAGACTCGTCCGAAAGACATTTCTTGAGGTTCGAAACATGAAACGTGTTGTGTACATTGCTAAGTTCTGATGGAAGTTCAAGCTTGTAAGTAACCGGACCAATCCTCTCCAGGATCTTGAATGGCCCAATGTATCTCGGGTTCAATTTCCCGCGTTTTCTAAATCGTATCACGCCTTTCCAAGGCGAGACTTTCAACATAACTTTGTCCCCGACCTGAAATTCCAATGGTTTGCGTCGAATATCTGCGTAGCTCTTCTGTCGACTTCTAGCAGTTTCGAGTCTCTCTCGAATTTGAATTATCTTTTCTGTTGTTTCTTGTACCATCTCCGGGCCAGTACATTGTACTTCACCGACTTCGGCCCAACAAATTGGAGATTTACACTTACGACCATAAAGTGCCTCGAATGGTAACTGTTGTTATAGGAAAATTCGATTAACGGCAAATGGTTAGCCCAACCATTTCCGAAGTCAATCACACATGCTCTAAGCATGTCTTCAAGTGTCTGAATAGTCCTCTCACTCTGACCATCGGTCTGTGGATGATAGGCGATGTTTACATCTTAATGAGGTTCCGAAGAAAATCTTAGAATGATTGTTAGAAGTCTGAGGCGATTCGATCACCTTTAGCGGGAATAGTTGAGACGGTTACAATGAATCTGGTGATTAATTCTACAACGTTACGTCTTCCGGATTCGGCGTTACTCAAAGAAGATGAAATATGGGTAATAATTTTTGATTCCTCGTGTTTTAGTCTAATCGATTGCTAAGACATGTGTCATTCTTTGCCTACCGTGCTTGATCTTCATTACTGACATTTGTAATCGTTCTATGGTGTTCCTCCTAATTTCCTTCATCACCTATTCCAATATTCCTTATTGTCAAATCACAAAGCCCTAAATGCATAAGCGATATAGTATGGTGATTTGTTTTCAAAATTTCTCTCGCGATTTTCGAGTTTTTGGTCAAAATCTTTTTCTGAATAAACAAATTTAGAAAATGGAACAAATGGTATACTCAATATTAGCTTTATTGATGATTCAAAATTTAATAGTTATGAAATGTGACGCGATTTTCAAACATGTTGTGAATAGAACTGTTTACCAAAGTTTGATGTTTAAACATTTCTCATTGTATAATGGTTCAAGTAAATACTGGCTAAAAAGGGTCGTATTTATTCAAAATAGGCAATTCAAAATTATTTTCCACGAGATATGTGATTTGTATGGACACAATTTTGAAATCAACTTTATTTAAAAGTAAAAATACTAACAAGGATAAAATAGTAGGATAGGTAGTGTTCGCATAATGCAATAGATGTCTAACGTTCGGTTCCTGATATTGGATGGTGCCTATTGGTGGGTATCTGGTAAAACTACAAGCCTAGGTATTCAACCAGCTTAAGTCTTGAGATGTTTTATCGTTGAAATTGTCATCATGTTGGCAATATGAGGGTTTCAATTGATACTCTGTCGATGAATTTCCGTATTGTCTTCACATGTAGCTGGGGGGATATTCTTGAGTCTGATGCCTTTCTCGATGTATAGGTGAGGTTATCCAGAAGTTCTAGAGAACATAATGCTTTAGAGGAATCTATATCGATATCCATAATTCGAATCAATCATTCTTGTCGTAAACTCACTGCAGGGAAGTTTGCATATGGATGAGACCATGTTAACTCAAAACACTTTACAGTATCGGTTAGGAGGTTTGGTTTATTCCCATGATGTTGCTTAGCGTACCTTCACAATGTGTTTGATCCCGTAGCTCAGTCTAGCTAGTACCTTTGAATAATAAAATCGGACAACTAGGTCAGAGATGGTGAGTCGGATGTTCGCTTGGTATCTTAAGATTGTTGTTGAGTTATAAATTTTTCTCAGTCTAGGTATAATAGTTCCGTAATCCTTTTATTGTTTTTCTTGTATCAAGGAATCCTCCTAGTACTTAATATGGGAAGTATCTCCTAAAGAAGTCAATGGAAAGTCTAACTCAATGACTAAGTGTGTGACAGGTGGGGTAAGTATCCAGAGAAAATTTGTCAGAAAGAAATATTCATAAAAGAGTTTATTTGTTTAAAACGCTTTTGGATGAAGATTGTTATTAACAATACTTTATAAAGTAACTATTTCCTTCATGGCATGATCTTTCCTGAAGTATACATAGGTGATCAGGCTATGTATAGTTGAGGACTAATGATGCGATGCTTGATTTAATCAAAATAATATTATTTTTCTCAAAAGCTTTAGATGGTGTTCAACGTTTTGTTTCGAAGAATGGTATTCTAGTCATTTCCTTTCAAAGTAATATAAAAATTGTTTCGCGTAATAATAGTAAATATTTGGCGTAATATCGGAAAAATCAGTTTATAGTAAGGTAACAAAACGGCTTATTTTAGAAATTTGGTAAAAACAATTTCCCCAATAGGTAGTAAAATAGTTTGAAATAAAACTCGTTGAATGGTTTATTGGATACATGGGCAAATACTATGGATTGGTAATAATCTACTAATCCGTCAATTACGAAATCGGTCAAATCCTTAATAAGACAATGGTATAATGTTGCTAAACGATTGGAAATTGCGCAATTGCAATAAGATATGGAATAAACGAAGGTTACGATTATCGCTGAGATAACAAAGATAGTCATTACATTAGATAGGAAAGTGCTTAATACAACTAGGTTACACCGACGTACTTATGGAAAGTACCAACAGAAAGTACAACCCTAGAGGGCTCAAACTATGGTTCACATAACTAAAACATAAACTTCTTCCTCCAATTCTGGTTTCCCAACTCCGGGCATTCACTCCTGAAGTGTCCCACTACTCCACACTCACGGCAGGTTACCGAGAGTTTCTGATGCTTTGCGAGGGTGGGAGCCTTGCAATCCTTGGTTTCATGTCCAAGCTTTTGGCAGTTCTTACATTGAGAGGGGCAAGATCCTTTGTGATGAAACTGACACTTGTTACACTCGGGTAAATTACCAACATACCTTTTCTTTTGGCTTGACCCAGCAGTAAAGGTCTCCACCACTTGTTGTATCTTAAATGGTCGTTGAGTAGCATTAGCATCCTGATTACCGACCTCTTTTCTCTTGTTGTTATTATCGTCTCCCGATGTCTTGTCGCGAACTATGAGTTCCTTTGTTTCGATTGCCATCTGGATAGCTTCAGACATGGTATTGGGTTCACATGCGATGACCATCCTACGAATTTCAGGAGAAAGTCCTCCGACGTACCTTTCAAGTCTCTTGCTTTCCGATTCATCCATTGTAGGGCCTAGTCGAGCAAAATCATAAAAATAAGTAGTATACTTGACAACATCATCTCCTTCCATGGTAAGGTTTAGTGTTTCTTGTTCAATTGCTTGTAATTCGCTTTTCACACAGAACTTCAAACTCATCATCCTTTTTAGTTTCTCCCAAGAGTGTGAGTAAGCAGCATCAACTCCTACTACCTGGACATACTTAGTCCACCATTTCTGGGCATGCTTCTGAAAAGTGCAAGTGGCGAACTTAACTTTGTCTTCCTTACGGCAGTCACCACTTTGAAAGATTGTTTCTAATTCTTCGAACCATTTGAGAACTTCTTTTGTGTCTACATTTCCGCTAAAGAAGGAGGGATTACAACCCATAAATTCCACGTGAGTAAGTTCCTTAGTGAGGGCGGTAGTTACGTTCCTGGCAATGAATTGTCCAACAGCGGCTTGCGTCATGCTTGGAGTGGTTTGCTTAAATCTATTTCCATCAAATCATAAGAGTCCATGAGAATCTATAGGTAATAAAATCATCATATTCATAACACATGAATATAATACATGAAGGTTTCGGTCTATATGGACCAATATCATAGATAGCACAACCATTCCCCTATAGTAGAGTCAATACTTGGTGATTCCGTTTGTACAACAATCAAAATACTACAAGTTTCTTTGAACTATGCCACACCTCTCGTGGCTAGGGTATTAGTAAAAGCTAGTAAAGATATAAGTCTAGTCTAGAGATTTCCTGTAGTCCCTCTAAGTGAAATCAGGTTTATGGCATCATAAGATCGAGATAGTCCTGAAGTAGTGTCTGAAGTTGTGCATCGATCAAGTCCTAGATAGTGTAGATTCTAAGCCATTCTTGAGGAACCTGTAGATGTTCCTGCTGAGTCCGTAATCTTGGTATTATCCACAAGGCGTTATCTAATTCATGGCAAGTGAAAATGGAAAAGGAAACTGACAATGGTGGTATTCTAAAGGATGAGAATAACATTGATGACGATGAAATCCCAGTGATGAGTTAGAAGATAATGGTGATAATAGTGAATGGGATACTACCCTCTTTCGCGCTATCTCGCGACATCTAAGAGGTAAAGTTGAAGTACGCACTATGGGACGACCAATAGTGTAATAAGTAACTGACGGTGGTGGTAGTACCTGAGTAATAAGCGTCCTACTAGTGGAGGAAAGAAAACATGCTATCTCCCTTGCAATAAGCATCCTAATAAGTCCATTAGAATTAAGTCTGAATACTCTACCAAACGGCATTCTATGTATAGGCTGAATGATAGGAAAACCTTATTCCTATAACAATTCAATAGTGCTAACGGTGGTATACGTGCAACTGGTGGTATAATGGTAGTGGAAGATGACAAGGCATCTTCAATGTCGGAATCCGACGAAAGGATAACGGCGTGGGTGTCTGAAGACATGTCACTTGTGAACCAGGTCAATATAATCATATATATATATGAGTATGGTTATGAATAACTTGCACAATGTGTGCGTAAAACAACATGTATAGTGAATATGCACCTATGATGAAATGATGAGATGCTATGATGATGTGGTTATAGTCTAGGGTCCAAGATACATCCTAGTTCGCTATAACCTTAGCTCTGATGCCAATCTGTAACACCCCCAAAATACCTGAATGGCAGCGGAATGGAATACCTGGGGGTGACTGTCATAGCACCATAATTACAGTTATATTGAACGACCTAAAGTGTCGTTTAGAAAATACAGCGTTTGATCATTAAAACATTCAGAGTTACAAAGCTTAGGTCCCAAAAGAGTTTGCCAATACAGTTAAAATAAGTTCAACAAGATCAAACGTTTCATAAGTGCAGAAAATATAGTGAGACGCGTCGACTCCGCGACTCCATGAAGGTCCAAATGTATGCACATGAGCTACCTTAATAACCTGAGAAATACATTGCGAAAAACGGTCAACATAAAGTTGGTGAATAATCATAGGTTTATAAGTAAAATCTAGTGTACAAATGCCATAAGTAATGCCAAGAAATAGGATGTCCGGAAAGTATATACATTGGCTCTTAAGCTCATGACCCCGAAGCTAGACGATACTTGGCCCCAATGAGTGTTTACCAGACACTCTAATAATAAAGACATGAAATGCATTCGTTCCATTTGGAGCAACCCAAACACGAATGGAGGCGTCACCCTCGATAGATCTATCCACTCACTCCCGCTTAGTACCAGAAATTAACGGTCCATGATAATAAAAGGGGACTTTTCAAGACGTGGTAATAAGGAAACTTAAGCAATGTATGAATTTTATACTTAGGCATGTACACAAAAATAAGTAATGCAATGTATTCTCCCCCGTGGGATTTGAAATCAAAATATAGAATTAAAACGGGGCTATGAAAACTCACCTCGAAATGATGATACAACAATGGTACAATGATGTAAAAGTAGTCGGGACAATGAGGCGCGCACACTAGCCGCAACCTAAATGAATAATCATGATCTAACTTAGATCAAGCCGTAATGAAGTGAATGCACATGCACATGATACTCATACCACTCGTAATTTGAAAATACTAGTTATCGTCGTAGAAAATAGTTTCCATACTTAGGAAAATAATTCCATTTAGAGAAGTATATAACTTGTCATATTAACTCGTACGAAAAAGTTAGCGTTATAATCCTTGTATCAAAACCTTAGAATGACGTCGTCATGTCGTATAAATATTCCCTCGAGTTGTACGTATTCGTTCGTTAAGAAAATAGTCATTAGTACGTTGCTAGAAAATATACCATTTTAGTACATACGTTATTATTTTTATTTGTGACTATATATATAAATATAGTTTTGACAATGTTAAAACGGGTATAACTCGGTCGTTTTAGGCTCGTTTTCCTTGTTCTTTATGTCCACGGATTCGTCTTTGTGTATACTAGTATATTTTAGATAACTCGGCTCCTCTAGGTTACGTTTAATGCCTCAAAATACCCGTCGTATTCTGCCAATCAGCAAGCAGTTTTCTGAAAAATAGTTTTCGTCGTTAAATTTGCAAAAATCATAACTCCTTCGTTATAAACTCGTTTTAATCCGTTCTTTCGCCTAAAGTTTCGTTTTTGAAAGTATTTTCTAAATCTTTGGTCAAAAATTAGCCATCAATCACTGATTTTCCCACGAAATGAAAATAGGGACAGTAGGTATATCAAAAGTTTCAAAAACCATTTTTCAAGTCTCCAAACTAGTTCCATCATCCATCAATCCACTTTCAAACACCACAAAACTAATCTAATCCTACCATACACCTTCTTAGGGTGTCATGGGTTCCTAATCACCAAAACCAAGTAGATCTAACAAGGATCTAACCACAAATCATTTCTAGGGCTTGTATGATCAAAAGTTACAAAAATAAAGTGGTATAAGTTAATGCATGTATAAGATCTTGCAAGAAACATGTATAAACATAGTAAGAACTTTGTAAAAATTATGAAATGAGTTTAGTAACTTACTTGTAAGATTAGTGAAGTTAGGATGATTAAAACCTAATAATCCTTGAGTTTTTATTTCAAAACCCCAACAAGGATACTATAAACACAAGATAAACACTTTGATCTTTGAAAAATCTTTTGGTCTTGCTTGTTCTTCCTCTTGGCCGTTTATATGAGAAGAGAAAGAGAGAAAAGAGAGCTTTTGATGGTATGAAAGAAATGAGATGAAAATTGGTAAAGTTAGTATGTATTATTGCAAATATATTATAAATAAAATGGTTAGTAACTAGCATTTATGAACAAAGTGTATGTAAGTGATTTTTGTAAGAAATTGGAGAGGGGGGGGGGGGGGGGGGGGGCGGCAAAGTCAAAAAGGGGGGGGGGGATGAATGTAGTATTTTGTAATTAAATGTATTATTGGTTGTTTTGTGTAGTTTTAAATTGTACCGGGTACCGGGTTAACTAAAACTAAATTTTAACGGAGTTAACCGGGTCATAATAAAGTTATAAAAATTATAAAAATAGGTTGGATAAAATTATTGGGTGTTTAGATAATTATAGTTTAATTTCCACGAAAACCGTCGTAGTTTTAATAAACTTAAGTTAATAATAAAAATAAATATCCAAAATACCGGGTAAATTAATATTATAATTTTTATATTATAAAAATGAATATAAAAATATATTGGGATCATAGTTGGGAGTATCGGACGTGTTAGTCACATTTATAGTTCGCGTATTGGTGTTTATTTAAAATAAACGTACGTAATTCGTTAATTATATTAAAAATATAATTTGAATACCCTACGAGTGGATTAGTATGCAAGTGCCCTAATAATGATATGTCGACTATTTCTAGTCCGTATGAAATGTCCCTGATAATAATGCATGAATTCGCTCCTGAACCAATACGGTTACGCGAATTTGAACACTCGTAAACTGAATTTACGATGACATGAATAATGCACGTGAATAGTAGTTTTCTCTCGGAAATGAATAGTGTCAAGTGAATAGTAAATTTTCTGAAGGTGTCTCGGAATGTCAAATTGACCTAAAAAACGATGAATAGTAAAACGATGAATAGTAAATGATGAATAGTAACTTGTGAATAGTAAATTGTCGAGGTTTGGAAAATGACCGGAAATTACGAGTTGTGACAGCTCTTAAGCGGATATTGAGGTATGTTCGGGGTACATTAGACTATGGTTTACAGTTGTTTTCCTCATCCACTTCTTCCTTGGTTGCTTATTCTGATGCTGATTGGGCTGGATGCCCTACTACTCGGAGATCGACTTCTGGCTATTGTGTTTTTCTGGGCAACAATCTTATTTCCTGGTCCTCTAAACGTCAACAGACGCTTTCTCGTTCCAGTGCTGAGGCAGAGTATCATGGAGTTGCCAATGTTGTTGCTGAGACTTGTTGGTTGCCGAATCTTTTACGTGAGTTGCACACACCTTTATCTTCTGCTACGCTAGTCTACTGTGATAATGTTAGTGCCGTTTACTTGTCTTGTAATCCGGTTCAGCATCAACGTACGAAGCATATAGAGATTGATATTCATTTTGTACGGGATTTGGTTGCTGCTGGTCAGGTTCGAGTGCTTCATGTACCGTCACGTTATCAGTATGCAGATATTTTTACCAAAGGTTTACCATATGCTTTGTTTAAGGAATTTAGGACCAGTTTGAGTGTCTGGTGTCCTCCCGCTCCAACTGCGGAGGAGTGTTAGTCGATGTATACACAGTTTGTGTTTGAGTCCATTTAGTATTCGTGTGGGCTAAGGCCCGAGTCTAGAACATTATTGTATTGGTATTTATATACCACGCCTCATGTTTAATAACATAGATACGATTCATTCATTATTCCCACATTAATGACCATATTAGCACATCAATATAAACGTATAATTAAATACTAAAACAGATACCATGGTCTAATTACTAAATCGTAACATTAAGAAAAATATATTGTTGTTTAATTAATAACATTAGCCCAAAAATAAATACTTCGCATGTTTTTAAGTTAACCATTCGCGCGTACACGTAATCTGTCATCATGCTAACTAATATATGCAAAATCAGAGTATATTTAATTTGGACATTTTGTCACACAATATGAACATGAAGTTAGAAGAATTGCAATAATTCAAAACTCGAAATAAAGTATTAACACACGTGTAGCATTCCATGCATAAAACACAATCTTCATACTTAATTAAAGCCTTTCAATTAAGTTTATAAATTGCATGGAACGTGTCATTAATTATCATCAACGTATTCTATGAAGGTGTTCTTTAGTACCTTTTTGACTCAACCTTCCTATTCTTTTTTATATTGCAAATTGCAAAGACAAAAGTGACTATTTTTTTGGACATTACGTACTTGTACGGGTGAGATCAATAGATAATGTGAAAACTCGATTGCATTCACATCATCTTTTATTATACATGTATGAAACACAGACATGGACGGACCCATATGTATGACATGTGTGGTACGGGCTGCACCTGATTTTAGGTCACGAAATGCGAAAACATTACAAAACTCTCGTTTTTTTGGTATGTGCAACCCTCAAATTATTTTTGCTACTTTCATTTCTTACGGTGTAACTTTAGTTAACCCAACATTCTTTTTATGTAACACCCTTTTAAAAATTCTGAGTATGCCCCTACCACAGAATAATGTTTTATTCTATGAGGTGTAGTTTGTTATTAACAAAAATAAAGAAGTGACAATGATATTAAATGAACCCGGCCAAACGGTATGCATTAATAGCTAGCTGGAAACAATTTTTCGTGTCGACTAATTAGACTGTTTTCCAGGCAAAACCAACCAAAAAACGTCGAACAGGTTGCTGTTTTGTTTCTTCCCACCAAAACTACCAATGGTGACACATCATTTCTATTGATATAACAGCATGCTTGGTCTAAGAAAAATAGACAACTAAGAATTTTAATATTTTATTATTATTATTATTATTATTATTATTATTATTATTATTATTATTTTTTTTTTTTTTTGGTGCCTCTATAATCTTGAGTTTTAGCTTTGGCAATGTTGGGTCGAATGCATACTAGGCTACAATCTCAGAGAGGGTTTTTTCAAACGATTTTTAGTATTATGTAGATTGTTTATTACTAATATAGTATCATTCCCATTGCACTCGTAAATTTCCAACTGATCTATGCCAATATGCAAATCCTGGCGATCGAATCCAAATGATAAAATTTCGTGCCTTTCTAAAATAGCTAGGCCTCCTAAAAGATGGTCAATATTTCGTACCGATCGATATAAAACCCATTGAACTAATGTGAACTTGGCTTAGATCAGTTCTTTGTGAAACATATTAATAATGTTATCATCGGACATACCGGTCCACTGGGGCCAAATAAGACGAACGAGTTCTGTAAGACTCTAGAGCGCCATCTGTATAGAAATTTATGTCGACTAAATTTGTACATGTCATCGATAACCATCTAAAACCATCGTCAAATTAGCCTAATGATCTGACAGTTCGATGTACTCATAAGAGGTCTCATTACTCACTGCATATTTTGAAGGTTATATACAATGATAGCACTAGTGGCAATCCTCATGTAGGCCAGGATCTTAAGTCTAAACTCTAAACTGTAAAAAGAAGATACGGCGTAAAACAATTATTTAGAAAGACGATCATATACAAATGGTATAGAGAAACATAAAAGGTTGAATAATTTCTTCTTTACCTAATATTGCATGTGACTAACTAAAAGTAAGAAAAGCAAAAGGGAATGCCCCGCATGCCCCCATGTGTAGGGCCAAATGATACTATATTAAGCAAAAGGGAATAAGATTCATGCATAGAAGCTTTGCACCGCATACTTTTCGATTATGTTAGTCGAAAATTGTCGACTTGATTGATTTTGCCAAATGTCTAATTCTTTATATAACGGTAAACATAGTAATCTCATACTTCTACAATTAGTGGTTGGCAATTTGATAAAGGGTCTAAGAGGAGGTCAAGGGTTCGAATCCAATTGGGAGAAAATTAATCCCCTTGTGGCTACGGAGGTTTACCTGCGCCGACTCTATGATACTATATTAAGCAAAAGGGAATAAGATTCATGCATAGAAGCTTTGCACCGCATACTTTTCGATTATGTTAGTCGAAAATTGTCGACTTGATTGATTTTGCCAAATGTCTCATTCTTTATATAACGGTAAACATAGTAATCTCATACTTCTACAATTAGTGGTTGGCAATTTGATAAAGGGTCTAAGAGGAGGTTAAGGGTTCGAATCCAATTGGGAGAAAATTAATCCCCTTGTGGCCACGGAGGTTTACCTGCGCCGACTCTGGGCTATCTAAAAGGGTAGTCGCCGTGGGATTAGTCGGCTCGCAATGTCGAGTCGGAAACCTATGAAAAAAAAAAAAAAAAAAAAATTGATAAAGGGTCTCACTTTAGAGCCCGAGACATGACATAAAAAACTGTCCAAAAAAAGCTTTTGAGAAACAATATGCTTTTCCACTTGTATTTAGGATAGGGATTTGAGAAAAAAAATTAGAGAAAAATAATTTATTTCTGTCTTTTTTTATGAACAAAAGTATTTCATGGAAAAAGAACTTTTTTATTCGATAGAAAAATTCAAAAACTTTTAGATGAACAAATATTATTGTTCATCAAAACTAGTTGTTATTAATAAATTCAAATTGTTTTCAACTATTTTTACTCCACAGTTTTTTTATCGTTGTGAAATATTTTTTTAGCAACTTTTTTTTTTCTATTTTTTAATTGGAAATAATTTGTGCACCATTTATTTTTGGCTATACACCACTAAATCACACCGGTAATGCATACAGTACAACACCGCTATGCATAATTTAGTGGTGGATAGCAAAAAAAATGGCGGGATTAACCTAAGATTTAATATGGAAACCTAAGTCCATGTTTTTCTCCCATTTCTTTATCTTTTTGTCTTTCTAATTATTCTCTTTTTATTTTATTTTCTTTTCTTTTCCCTTTTTTTTGTCTATTTTTCCTGTATAACGTATTTTTTTTCTTTTTTTTTTTTTGTAATTCACTTTTTTTTTAATGTTTTTCTTTTCTTTTCTAATTCACGTTTTTTTTTTTAATAATTCACTTTTTTTTTCACATTTTTTTCACGTTCATACGTTTTCGCCTGTTTTCTTACGTATTCGCCCGTTTTCATACGTTTTTGTCTGTTTTCTTCCGTTTTTGTCCGTTTTCGTCTATTTTCTTACGTTTTCGCTCGTTTTCATCCGTTTTTGTTTGTTTTCATACATTTTCGTCCATTTTCTAACGTTTTTGCCCGTTTTCGTCTGTTTTCTTACGTTTTCGTCCGTTTTCATACGTTTTCGTTCGTTTTCGTACGTTTTCATCCATTTTCGTTCATTTTTCATACGTTTTCGTCCGTTTTCAGACGTGCTTTTACGCTTTCAAACGTTTTTGTCTGTTTTCATACATATTTGTCCGTTTTCTTGCGTTTTCATCCGTTTTCTTACGCTTTCGTCCGTTTTCATACGTTTTCGTCCGTTTTCATCTATTTTCTTTCGTTTTCGTCCATTTTTCATACATTTTCGTCCTTTTTCATATATGTTTTTACACTTTCATACGTTTTCATCCGTTTTTAAATGCTTTTGGCCGTTTTCAGACATTTCATATATTTCTGAATATCATAAAAGATATTCTGTGATATTGAGAATATCACAAGTGATATTCCGTGATATTCTTAATATCACAAGTGATTTTTTGAATATCACATGTGATATTCTAAGATTTTCTGAATATCACAAGTGATATTCTGAGTACCACAAATGATATTATGAATATCATAAGTGATGTTCTGTTATATTCATATTATCACAAGTGATTTTCTGAACATCACAAGTGATTTTCAACTAATGTTTTTTAACATGAAAATAACAAGTAATATTCAGAAATCCACAAGTGATATTAAGAATATCACAAGTGATATTCAGAATATCACAAGTGATACTCTGAATATCAATTGTGATATGAAAATAAAAGAAAATCACAAGTGATATTCGTCATTTTTCTTACGTTTTCATCCGTTTTCGTTCGTTTTAATACGTTTTCATCTATTTTCTTTCGTTTTCGTCCATTTTTCATACGTTTTCGTCCGTTTTCAGACGTGCTTTTACGCTTTCATACGTTGTTGTCCGCTTTCATACATATTCGTCCGTTTTCTTGCGTTTTCATCCGTTTTCTTACGCTTTCTTACGTTTTTGTTCGTTTTCTTACGTTTTTGTTCGTTTTCATACGTCTTCGTTTGTTTTCTTTCATTTTCGTCCATTTTTCATACATTTTCGTCATTTTTCATATGTGTTTTTACACTTTCATACGTTTTCATTCACTTTCGTCCGTTTTTAAATGCTTTTGGCCGTATTCAGACATTTTCATACGTTTCTGAATATAATAAGAGGTATTCTGTGATATTCGTGATATTCTTTGATTTTCTGAATATCACAAGTGATATTTTGAGTACCACAAATGATATTCTGAATATCACATGTGATATTCTTAATATCACAAGTGATTTTTTGAATATCACAAGTGATTTTCAACTAATGTTTTGTAACATGAAAATCACTAGTGATATTCAGAAAACCACAAGTGATAGATATTTAGAGAATCACAAGTGATATTCAAAATATCACAAGTGATATTTAGAAAATCACAAGTGATACTCTGAATATCAATCGTGATATTCAGAGTATCACAAGTGATATTCTGAGTACCACAAATGATACTGAATATCACAAGTGATATTCTGAGTACCACAAATGATATTCTAAATATCACATATGATATTTTGAATATCATAAGTGATTTTCTGAATATCACAAGTGATTTTCAACTAATGTTTTGTAACATGAAAATCACTAGTGATATTCAGAAAACCACAAATGATAGATATTTAGAGAATCACAAGTGATATTCAGAATATCACAAGTGTTATTCAGAATATCACAAGTGATTTTAAGAATATATCACAAGTGATATTCAGAAAATCACAAGTGATACTCTGAATATCAATTGTGATATTCAAAATGTATGAAAAACGTAAGAAAATGGATGAAAACATAAGAAAATCACAAGTGATATTCAGAAAATCACAAGTGATATTACTAAATATTCAGAAACGTAAGAAAACAGAAGAAAATGTAAGGAAATGGACGAATACGTATGAAAGCGTAAAATCACGTATGAAAACGGAAAAAAACATATGAAAAATGGATGAAAATAAAGGAAACTGATTAAAACGAACAAAAACGTATGAAAAAGAACGAAAACGAACGAAATCGGATGAAAACGTATGTAAATGGATGAAAATGGGCGAAAACGTAAGAAAACGGACGAAAATGTATGAAAGCGTAAAAACACATCTAAAAACGGACGAAAACGTATGAAAAATAAATGAAAACGGATGAAAATGGACGAAAACGAATGAAAACGTATGAAAATGAACGAAAACATAAGAAAATAGGCGAAAACGTAAGAAAAGGATCGTAGACGGGCAAAAACGTAAGAAAACGGACAAAAACGTATGAAAACGGACGAAAACGTATGAAAACAGACAAAAACGTAAAAAAATTGACGAAAACGTAAAAACGGACGAAAACGTATGAAAACGGACGAAAACGTATATAAATGAACGAAAATGGATGAAAACGTAAAAAAACGGACAAAAACAGATGAAAACATTTGAAAGGAGACGAAAACATAAAACAAATAGGTGAAAATGTTTGAAAACAGACGAAAACGAACAAAACGTATATAAACGTATGAAAACGGACAAAAACGTATTAAAACGAACAAGAATGTATAAAACGAACGAAAACGTTTGAAAACGTGTAAAAAGGGACGAAAACGTTTGAAAGTAGACGAAAGCGTAAAAAAACGAAGGAAAACGTTTGAAAACAGACGAAAACGTATAAAATCGAAAAGAAAAAACGTTAATTATTAAAAAAAAATGAATTAAACAAAAGACAAAAAAAAAAAAAAAAAAAAAAAAAAAAAAAAAAGAAGACGTGAACTTGAAAAAAAAAGTGAAAAAAGTTGAATTACAAAAAAAAACAAAAAAAAAATGAAAATAAAAAACGTTAAGTAGAAAACATGGAAAAAAAAAAGAAAAAAGATAAAGAAAAAGGGGGAAAAACATGGACTTAGGTTTTTCATATTAAATATTAGATTAATCCCCATTATTAAATCAAATTAAATGAATAGTAAGGATTTATCTGTTAATATGCACCAAAATAAAGACATGCAATTGAATTTTCCTTTACGAATGTAATTGAATTTTCCTCTACGAATTTAATTGCTTTTCTCTGAAAAGTAGCATAAAACACGTGTTTTGGCTACTAGAATCTAGATACTACAAAATACCATAAATACGGAGTAACATTCTATTTATCAAATAATTAAAAATAGTAATAATTCACGTGAGATTTCACAATCAAAATAGGATACGCCTGTTCTCTTAAATTGGATGAGTATCTCCAAAAGCAGCTAAAAGTCAGCATTGTAGAAAGTTCCAAAAGACCGCCTACCTTGCTGTAATTGTTGACCAATATACAACTAAATTTCAAAACAAGTACAATGGTGTTTGGATTAAGTCGAAGGTGTTTTTCTAAACTTATATGCTTGCAAGCTTATTCTGTATAATAATCTTAAAACAAATATTCAAACAAACTTATATGACTGAGCTTATGAATTACGGAGTAATATAGATGGTTTTTGATAAGCTCTAAAAGTATGATTTTTTTTTTAAAAAAGTGTTGCACTTATATAACATATTTCATTACAAATTACAATTTTACCTTTAATTATATCTAATCTAACATTCATATTTTTCACATTATGTCCTTTTTAATTATTCACCAATCTAAGCTAATACAAATACGTGAACTTCTTAACTTGTTAAACATGAGCTAATCCAAACACTTATCATGGCTTATAAGCTTATGAGATATAAGCCGTAAGGTACTTATATAATATACGAATAAGTCCAATTCATAAGCTTAACCAAACACCTTCGAAATAAGAAATTTTTGTCTATATGGCTATATAGGCCACTTTTTAAATTATGTTATTAATCAATTGGTCTATAGTCGCCTCTAAAGTCCCATGCATACAAAGATTGCTTTTGTTATAAGTATTAAGTTGGCCCAAATCCAGATCGTGGATTTAACTCCTAAACTTTCAGGAGTTAACTGACGATGTAAGCACCATTGGCCCATATCCTAATTTTGAAGAAAACCATCGAATCTTGGACGTAACTGGCGAATGTGGTTTCGTAAATAAATTCCAAATAAAATGTAACCAGAATCGTCACTTGCCGCTCTGATGCGTTCTTACGCGCCATCGTAAGGTTTTTTTTTTTTTTTTTTTTTTTTTTTTTTTTTTTTTTTTTTTTTTTTGCATACTATCATTAGGTGTATCTTAAATCTTCTCTCAATCGAGCTTTCGCGATTTCGTTGTTTGAAATGAATGAGGGTATTAGACGTATTAAGTTGGACCAAACCCGAAATATGGGCTTTGGGTCATTAGATTTTCCAACTATCATACAGTATTTTTGACTATCAATTTGTCTAGACTCCCATCCAACTTTGTGTAAGCTTTTTATGTATTAATGAAATTTTATTATTATAATAATAATAATAATAATAATAATAATAATAATAATAATAATAATAATAATAATAATAATAATAAAGTGATGTTTATAATAAAAAAAATAATGATAATAATAATTACATTCCTCTAAAAGAAATATTCAAGAGAAATTTATTCATATACATTCTTCTAAAAGAAATATGACAAAAATACACTGTTGGTCCCTAAACTTTCCACAAAACATCGCATGGCACCCTAACTTTCTAAAACCGTCGTGTGGCGTCCAAACCTTAGGAATTTGAGTCCGATTGCGTCCCTTGACCCATTTGGGCAAGGTCAACGCACGTTTTATGTTCTAGTTTCAGGGGCATAATAGTCCAATCACTATTTAACTATGATCTAACCCAAGCTAAACCCGATAGTCAAAATGAGGGACCAACAGTGAAAACAAAGTCATTAAAACCCTTGAACGTCTCTTCCATGAGTTTATGTTAATGTAATTTTATGATCTTCCCTGCAATGCACTTTATCTACTATAATAGTTTCAATTATTTTTGTTTTTATTTATTTATTGGAGCAATAAACAACTTGGGTCAGATTCGTTCTTTCCTTGCTATCTTCTTATAAATACATGGTTTACATAAACGCTAAATCTCATATCTATGTACTTTCTTGATGTTTTATGTAATGTTTAATGGAGTGTTTATAATCGATGTACTCTTTTAATTATTGATGAACTTAAGTTTGTGTTAGTGAGAGATTGTCTCTCCTTACTGGAGGCAAGCCTTATGGATATGCCAATTTGACTTTTGAAGTTTGACTATCTAAAGTCATAATTGAAAATTCATGAGTCAAAGTGTAAACACTAAACTTAATAATAGGCGGGAGTTTTAAATATACCAATGGCAACATAGACAAATTGAGGGACCAACAGTGTCTTCCTTGACACGCTCTATTTACGTCTAAATTCCTGTATATTTCCAACAAATAATGGGGAATCGAAGAGTTCAAAAATTTAATACAGACTCTTCGTTTTCCCCATTTTTTGTGTATATATTGGTTACTTCCACATGTTGTTACATACCAAGCTTATATCATCAACCTCAAACACATTTATCACATTCACTTGAAATCATGTTGTCCGGAAGCAAACGACCAAGAGATGCGGATGATATCCAAGACAAAGAATTGACCAAAAGACCAACTATTGAAGCAAATGTGGCAGTAGAAAATCCTGTATCTAACCAACAACAGTCGGCCAAAGTTGAAGGTGATGAAAGCTGGTACTATCAACTAGAAGCTGCGTTGGAACAGGAGGAAGATGAAAAGGAGAAGGAAGAAGCAACGGAGCAGGAAGAAGGAAATGAGGAAGCAGAAGGAAGCCATGCTAAAGTGATACAAGGAAGGCGTTCTGCAGCGGCCGAGGAACATTGGAAAGAGAAGGCTGCACTTAGGAAATTAGAAAAAATGGATAAAAAAAATAAATGATGAAACTGAAGAAGATGAATGTTTAGAAACATTCAGTTATGATGATGTCCATTTGGCATACGCCTCGGATTAATGTCATTATGTAACGAAATATATTTTCAATGATAATCTTAATCTTGCGTTTTCTGAGTTTTTGCTTTCAATTGCATGTTTGTATCTGCATATGCAGTTTAGCGGGTGTTTGGATTTAACCAGTTTGACTTTCACAAGTCAACATACACCCAAAAAGTGAATGGCTGTTTAACCAAATGTGTATTTTAGTGATCAACGGTTTATTTTAGTCATGATATAATCTACTAACTTGCTACTTAACGAGATGTTAACAATACCCTATTTGAGGAAAGAACACACTAATACGATGAATTTCCATGAAGATCCATGCCTGCTAACTTCAGAGAAACAACAACTAAGCACAAAAATGATGGTGTTAAAGGAGTTTGGGTTAGATTTAACTTAGATATGGTTGAAAATGTGATTGGACTATTATACTCCTAAAACTATAACATAAAACGTGCGTTGACCTTTCCCAAATGGGTCAAGGGACACAATCGGACTCAAATTCCTAAGGTTTGGACGCCACACGACGTTTTTAGAAAGTTAGGGTGCCATGCGATGTTTTGTGGAAAGTTTAGGGACCAACGGTGTATTTTTGTCAAAGAAATAATTTAAGAGGAATTTAATCGTAAAATTATAAAAATCATGATTAGTGAGAACTTCTTAGATTAGCTTTGTTATAAAAGTTTTGGGCTTGACTATAAGTTCTATTGACCATATTGAATCTAAGGTTATTTTACAGTTAAGTACTAAAAATAAATAAGAAAAAAGAAAAAAAAAATCACAATTGTTTTATGTATTTTTTTAATAAAATTAATTTGATTTAGTTAAGCCTTAATTTGACATTTTGTTTAACATAGAATGCTTTATTTTTCCACGTGACAAAATTGAGCTTTTTTCTTTATCCAATATAACTACGACAAAATGTTAGGATCAAAGTTTATAATCCTAACACGTAAATGGAACGACATTTACGGGATTACATTAGCTATCTTGAAAGGCACAAACACATGGACTAGAAGCGTCATTATTGTAAAGTTGTGTGTTTGTTGACCTATTAATACCCCCTCCATACTTCCATGGAGGGGTGAGACTTAGTGTGTAATTTACTCTTTCATTTTCATTCAATAAAACACCTAGTTTTCCTTCTCTCTCTACTCTCTCTCTCTAACTATGGCTTTCATCTTCTTCCACCAAACCCGATCTCCCAAATCACATAATCAACATAAACACACGATCCAACAAGTGGTATCATTCGCCATATGAAGGTGTAGTTATTGTTTTTTCATAGAAATCGATCCAAAATTTGTTTTTATTTCGTTATTTTGTTGAAACTTTTGTAATTTCTTGTTTGTTTCTTGTTTTTTATCACATCTTTGCTTACAAACTTGTGTTACAAAACATAACAAACAAAAAGTTTCAAAATTTCAATCAAAACATACGATTTGGGTTTTGTACTATTTTTCGAAAATTTTTTCACTTTTGAAAAAGTTTATCAAGTTTTCAACTTTCTTTAAGATCTTATCATTTTATACCTAAAAGTACAAGAATCTTTAAATAAAAACTAGTTTTTGGTTAGCTTTCTTTGAAAACAAAACTTTGCCTTATTTTCGAGAACTCCCATTTGACTAAGTTTCGAAATCTCAAGACTTTGCTTCATAACGACTTCCGGATCGTGAACTCAGTCTTTTCTCTCTTGTATAAGAAAGAAAGGTACTTCGACTTTTGGTTAACTTTCGAAATTGGATAATTTCGAAAGTGTGATTAGTGAATTTGTGTTTTCGAAAACTCTTATTTTTTTCGAAATCACATTTTTCTTTTCGCAAACTCTCATAGTTTCGAAAAGATACCCAACATTCACTAAGTTTCGCGTAATATTGCATCCACAAGGTTTCGCAATCTCTAAGTTTCGAGATCCTTAGTTTCGCAATCACAGATTTCGCAATCACTCAAGAGTTAATATCCTTAGTTTGGAGAACATGCATGTTTTTCATTTTCTTGTTAGGTACCCATATTGATTTCACACAAACAAGAATGAGATAGATATAGGGATGGGATGATTATGAGAATGAGAGAATTAGAATTGCAAGAGTTTCTTTAAGATTTCACATAACCAACCAAGTTTACAAATGGCCTAAGCTTACTATATATAGGGAAGGAGTTAGGGCAACACTCCCTCTCCTTCCTCTTACCAATCCGTGTGGGCTTTGAAGCCCATGGGTTTGATAACATAAGCCTAGTAAACTTAATACAAAATGTAAATGAAAGTAAATAATAACTAAGCAACCTAATATTATTACAAATGACCGAGACTTGATAAAATAGTAAAACTTCGTTCCCAACAAAACGTGCACTCCATCTTGTTCCCTTACTTTACTTTTGAATTCTGACTTATACATGCACGTAGTTCCCTTACTTTACTTTTGATCTTTAGTCTTTATACTTTGTAGATTCTTCTTTTTGGCGTAGAATCTATCTTTGAACTTTGTGTTGCTTAGATCTTTGAGGGAGCTTTTGATGACTTCAAGATGCATGTATGAGCATGTGGAATCCGTCGCCATGGAGATGATGTGTCCCTGCAGGTAAACAATTAGTAATAAAACATCCGGTACTTACAGATAAGGAATTAGAGATCGTCAACAGCATAGTGTGAAGACTCCTTCTAATCCTTATCAAGGCCGTTCCCATGTCAGATACTCCTGAAGGAGCTTACGAGACCTACTTAGTAGCTCAATGTCTGGGTGAATCGCTGGGGATCACTCCACGACTGTAGACCGCTAAGAAACCACCGCAAACACTAAGCGTAACCCACAAGGAGTTACCGAAGTGACCTGCAGTCAGGGCTGTTTGATGTTGACCCTGGCAGGATTTCCGTTCAATCATTGAGAAATACTTATGTAACTTCTCTCATAACGTTCTCGGCAGATCGCTAAGATCTGCGAAGGACTCGATAATTTACAGCTGGTGTCCATTGATGTAGAACACCAGTTGTAGAAATACTAAGTGTTCCTAAGAGATCTTTGATGTATCTCATGGCTCTAGACTCGAAAAGTGCACACTTAGGTTTCCTATGCGGAGACTAGGGAGGGGTCTCCTACTTCAATATCAACCATCTCTAAGAGATAGGTCGATAGATTACACCGGTTCCCCGTGAGAATGAAACAAGCTCTTTTAAGAGAACTTGAGTGGTTAGAAGGTTTAGTGCATTGGTCACTGGGTCCATGACGATTTTATCTTCAATACCGGTGTTGCCTTAGCAACAACCAGTAGCATACGAATTGAACCCGGTGTCTGCCCTATGGTTGAACATATGGAGGGCTATTTCTTTTCACCCTTTTCTTTACTTTTCTTTTTAATTCTTCAACTCCTTCTTTCCCTTTCATTCTTTTCTCCTTTTTTCGTATCATACCTAAGGACTTCTAATTCTAACTATTGGTGATGTCCTTGGGTAGATCCCTCCGGCTCTGGCGGATCATAGGACGGTTTTTCCTATCTTAATCACCTTATAACTCCATGATTATCCGACAATAGCCATTGAAACCTTTGAAAATCTCTCAAAGTGTTTGTGATTATCAAACATTTTGTTTAACACTTTGAGAGTTTTGTGTTTTCTTAAAAGGGCTCCCCTTCACATGTGCTCATAAGTGTTTTAATAAATTTGCACATGCGGGAGGAGCAAGCACTTTTTGAATTGATCCACTTTCAGTGAACAAGACCAATTCGAGACACGCTTACATCACTAGTTATACTAGCTTGAAGTTATTACCCGGCCTGGTCAAGTCCACAGAAAGTTTCTCGAAATGGTACATTTCTACTAAGACAAATCCTTTTCGAGACACGCTTACGTGGTTAGTTAAAGAGTTCCATTGTCAGTTTTTAGGTGACAACTAGCTCTAGTAACTAACTTGATGTCATTACCCGTCGAGGATAAGTCCTTTCGATTATTAACTTCTATGTTTCGTCAATTCTTGGGTGAATCTGAGTCTAGCTCGCATGAGATTTGACTTTAAAGCAACTTTGAACTTTCATATTTTAATCACACTCACTGTTTCTCCCCCTCAAAAATAGCATATAAGATGATATTTTTGACAATCTTTTGATTAAAATATGCCTTTTTGAGTCTTATGGGGAGAATTCAACAAGAACATTTGATTTCAAGAACCATGATTTTGTTTCAAGTGCTCCCCCTCAACAAGTGAATTCTTATTGAGGTGAAATACTTGTCTTTTGAGCAGAGTTATGAAAATCATAAAATGTTTGATTAACTCTACTCAAAAGTAAGAAGCCTTCGCTCCTTATATCAGGATTGAGGCACTGATGCGTACCTCAGGGTCCTTTCTTTACAATAACGGGTTGTACACTGTTATGTGTGCACAAGCCATAGTGATAACAAATCAATCAAATGAAACAGTGAATATTGAAAAGTTAATACCCATGTGTACCAGTTTAAGTTTCATCAGTGATTGGAGCATCAAAATCTGTGAACTATGGTTCTGGTCTTTTGAAGAGTCTGATGGGAAATGAAGGTCTGACACCGATATAACTTTCCAGTCGTCTGATCTGCTCCCGACGAGATAACCTTTCTTCAATCTTCACAACAAAGTTCCGAACTTGTCTTCTGGCACTGGATTTCCACCTTGGAGTTTCACCTTTTGACATCTTAATCCTATCATCATTCAACCGTTTGACAAGGCCATCGTGAACAGTTTTGAGCGTGACATCACAGAACTTGTGTAACTCATCGAGCCTCATAAAACTTATCAACTTTTTGCTGTTGAGGTAGGTGAAGCCAAAAGATAGTGTTTGGATGAGTGAGTACTGCGACATCTGATTAATTCCAGGAAATGATACTTGTGGCTTTGTCAAATTGATCTTCTGTTGGTAACTTTCCACTCCAAGCTGAAGATCTTCCACTCTTTCTTGAACTATCAATCGTCGGATGAAGAGAAGTAGAGATGACATGAAGTTGTATTGAGTTTCAGTATCGAATCCACGCATTCTTCCTTGAACTTTTTCTAGATACATGTCTTCAATGTCATTTAGATAAAGGTCAGGAAAGTCTGCTTCGGAGAATTTGTACTTCTTTTCATCTTGTCTTTTAACCACAATCTCATTCATGAACATGTAGTTAAACCGTTCTTCAAGATAGCAACGATCTTTGACTTATGCTTCACATTCTCCAATGACTTGGTGTCTAATCTGTGAGTGTAACCGAGACGACGACGTTCAGGCCAGTGCTGAATCCCGTGTAGAGCATCTCTGTCGTAAGCTACAATAGAGTCGCTAAATACTGGAGTAGATTCTTCAATTGCAGGAACTTCGTATCTTGCGGCTGGTACTGAGATAGTCAATGAGGAAGCATATTTCTTCTTAGATTTCTCTTGAGTGAGTTGGAGGTTACGAAGAACTTTGTTGAAGAAGAAGCGAGAAGGTATCTTAGGCTTTTCGGGAAATCCTTGCAGTGGTAAAGGTTTAGTCCAATCGGTGAAGTAAGGTTTGTCCTGTCTTTTAGAATAGTTGTCGAGATTCGCCTCAGGATTTAGCCAGTCAAACTGACCAGACATTGCACTCGCTATATTCTGCATGTAAAACTCGAGTTCCATCTTGTTTCCAGATCGAGACTTGAGGAATTCTTGTGCTTCCCGATTGATTCTTCTGAGCTCCGCCTTCGTGAGTTTCTCAATTTGAAGCTCCTGCATCATAATCTGAGTATATTGCAGTGTATTGCCTGGAAGAGGTTCTTCATCTTCGAGAGGAGGTTGAGCTTTGACCAATTCTGTCAACCAATCATTTTGAGGTGTGTCATCATTGTCGAGCCATGAATGACGTCTCCTTTTCTTTGATTTCTTAGACTTGGACGTAGCATCCTTGTCTTTAGCTTTCGATGGTGACGATGGTCCAGGTTAAGAATCGGGAATTGGGGAGGCATGGTAATCGGTATCGGGTTGCCCTTCATAATCATCAGTTGGGCGCATTAGAGTTTCTTCCTCATCTGTGGGACCTTGACCAATAGCTGAGGTGTGTTGCTGATTTCCAGGAGGAGTAGGATCCTTTTGTGGTTGGTGAGAAGATGATGGACCGGTACTGGACTTGTGTTTCTTCCCTTTAGAGTTTGGGTCTGGGTCGTCATCTTTCCTTGTCCTCTTAAGGGTTCCAGCAGCGTCTTTGCACGACTCTTTAGACAAGTTGGCAGAAATAGCATCGACAAGTGCTTTTTCTTCAGTTGTCTGTGTGGTTTTGTAGGCAACTTTGTCGTAGAGTTGAGCAAGCAGGTCATCGAATGATAGTTCAGGGATGGTTGGAGTTGGTGCAGAAGCTTTAGCAGGGTGAAGCGTGAATGGTGTTGTTGACAACATTTTCTTTACAACACTTCTGATCCTATGCTCCAAGTTGTCCTTGATAGGTGCAATAAGATTTGTAACTTCAGGAGTAACAATTTCAACCATATTGTCAGTAAGATAATCTAGTGTGAAAGTCCTGATCATTCCTGACAAGTCAACTTTCATGAACTTATCGATCTGCTGCTTTGCCTCCTGAAAGTCTTCAACTTTTTTAGCAAGACTGGTGACCATGGTTGTGAGAGTGTTGACTTGCTCCTGAAGATCAACTGGTTTAGTCGGTTCATTGATTGATTGTTGTTTTGACACGGTTTCAGAAGGTGTAGGAGATGAATGCTCCGGTGATGATTCAGATGACGACTCGTTGTGAGAACTTGAAGAAGAAGCTGGAGGAGTTGGATCCTTTGGTGGAGAGTCTTGAGGAGGTGAAGGTTGCTGTGAAGATGTCTGCTTAGATTGTGAAGATGATTGAAGGAATACGTTGGTGTCGAATGCTTCCTTTTCTTCATTTTCTTTTCTTCTGCGTTCCTCTTCTTCCTGTGCAAGAAACTCTGGAGTAGTGAAATGGTCAAATTCCTGATCCGTGGCAATGTTCTCCTGTTCGCCAACATTCTCCTCTACATTTGCAGTCTCAGTCATGGTGATGTCACCTGTTGTGTCTGTGATAATTGCTTTGTCACCGGTTTGTGAAGCTGGTTCCAAAGTGGTAGACACAACGGGAGGAATGGAGCTGCTGGTAGTGCCTTCATGTTCTGTTTGATCGACAGGTGGTGGTGAAGGTTGAGATTGAAGTCGGCTGAGGAGTGCTGCTTCCCTTTGTGCTTTGAGAAATTGCTTTTCTTCAGCTCGTGTGTCGACAATTATACTTTTCAATTTGCGTTTTTCGACCAATTGTTCAACGATTGGTTCATCTTCTTCATCATCATTGGGTTCATTTATCGTGATCCCTTTTCTCTTTCTAGAATCTGCTTCAAAGGTTTCAAGACTTTGTTGTATAGCAATCTCTGTTTCAGGAAATGCTTCTTCTGGTACTCTTACTCTTCATTCAAAGTCTTCCTCTTCTTCTTCTTCAGATTCTGTGTCAAACTCAGAGTCGCTTTCAGAGGGTGGTGGTGTAGGTTCATCTTGAAGAGCGAGCATTGGTGTTACCTTCTTCTTAGGCTTAGTTGCAGGCTTAGGTTTGGGTGTAGGTTTAGGTTTGGTGGAAGTTTTGGTTTTGGCAGAAGGTTTGGTTTTGGGAGTAGCCTTTGACTTTGTCTGCGGTGAGCCAGTGGTGCTTGTGGTACTCCCAGATTTCACACTTCCTTTACTGCGAGTCTGTATGGTAGCTTCTTCCTGTATCCCGTTGTAAGCATCATCGTAGAATTTGTAGTTCAAACTTTTCTTGATGTTATCATCAAGAAGATACTCGGGAAGCCTCATTCCTTTTTGCTTGGTAGAGGAAGTGGTCATCTTGATAAAAGAGATGGTGAAGTCGTCCTCGAAGAGGTGCTTAGGCTCATTAGGGTCTCCCATTCTTTTGATGAATTCCGGTGTATCTTTGCAGAAATATTCAATGAGAAGCTTTGTGAATCTTATAAACGGGATCATAGTCTTTTCACGTCCGGTTTGGATGCTGTAGACTATATCGTTCATTATTGGAACTGCAAAGTCAATAGGTGACATGGTCACCATTCCCCAAAATGCTTGTAAATGCTCAAGTCTGGGATGTTCGTGACCACTTTTTCTTCCTGATATTGATCTTACAACTAACAAACAGAATGTTCTCTAAGGCTGAGGTATGTTCTTCGCATTGAATCTGGAATGATTGATCAGAGGTAAGTCGTCTTGAACGTCATATCCTAGGTCAATGAAGAAATCCAGGAGATCCAGTTCAGGCAGTATTGGAGCAAATTCATTGTTAGGTTGAGGCAGAAGGAAGACTGTACGAAGAACTTCGTGATCTACAGTGTAAACTTGTCGATCCAGCGTAACAGTGAAAGACTCATCATCTAAGTTAACCTTTGCCGTAAGCCAGAACTGATGAAGGTAAAACACAGGAACATGTAAAAGAATGAAATCAAATACTCCCCTGATTCGTTCGGTGTGGATAGTGTGGTAACAAGGTTAGATCTTCCTCCAACAAAATGAACAATCAAAGCTTCCTTTCCAGAAAAATAAATCATCTTTTTGTCATACATAACCTGTTAAACCTGAGAAAACAAACAAGGCAACCTCGCGTAAAATCGGCGGCAATCTATATATACGAACAAGTCCTAGAAAACAAATTAAGATATAATGCTTGTGGAATGAATGTTTGCAGATTTCCTGGAGTTTATAAAACTAAAGAATTAACAAAAACTTCAAGACTCCGTTAGAAAAACAAAACTAGCAAAATTTTTAGAATTTTACACATGACGCCGTCAGGAGTTAACTCCTGACGCCGTCAGAAGTGACCTGCAGAAATCTTTACGTTAAGTTTCCGGAAATTTTCTGGAAAAACTTATGTCCTACTTCCTGGAAAATCCTGCAAAACATCATTATGACTCGATACAAGCATTTGACTCTAACAAATACTAATACACATGTTCATTTAATATTGTGGAGAATCATGATCAATTTTGTTCTTAAAAAAAATTTGGGGTTTCCCCTTACACTTATCTTTTGCGAAATACCTTTGTATGAAGTTAAGACGAAGTTAAACAACAGAATAAAGCATTTTCACAATTTTAGCTTGAAACATGATCTACCAACAATAAAAATAAAGCATGCATACGGAAGCAAATAACATCAAACAAATAAAAATCACACAAAACATGGGTTGCCTCCCAAGAAGCGCTTTTCTTTATTTTACGAGTCTTGTAGCTAGACTCAAGGTCATGGGCAATTACGTGACCTCATCGTTGGTCTCATTGTCTAGGTCATCTCCAATATTAGTTTTGTATTCCGGACCTAGTTGCAAGCATTCTTTGTAGAAACCAAGTATTCTATTCATAACATATTCTACTCCTCTACGTCTATCCTCATCATTCCTATAGTAAACCGCTTGTTTGTATTCCTTTTCTAGGTTTGATAGGAGGCGGTATTGTTCAATCTTATAGGGCATTTGGTAAGCAATCTCATCATTCTCTTCCTTGAATCTAACTATCCCTAGAGTCCGATCATAACTCATCTTAGAGGCCTCAACAAACGGTTTTCCGAACACTACTTGACTTAGGCAATCATCTATCACCGGATGAGTATCCTCCACTATCACAAAGTCGGTCACATAAGTGAAGTTTCCTACAATTACATGCAATCCTTTCACTCTTCCAACAAAATTACTTATCAAATTCTTACGGGGCATCATCCTATAACCAAGTTGCTTCTTCATTACCCAATTATAATAAGCCCTAGTCATGACGTTTATAGGAGACCTAGGATCGATATAAGCTTTCCATACATGCAAATGCCCAATGTTTCATGGTATGTTGATGTTAGAGGGATCACCTACTTTAATAAGGGGTGAACCAAGGATATATGGTGTCTCGGGATCATCGAATAAATCCTTGTGATATTCCCATTCTTCCTTGGTGGGCAATTTATCAAAGTAATCTTCTACGTTTTCTACTTCCTTTAACTTTTCTCCCTTATTAACCTCAACTTCCTTAATTTCATCCCTAGTCTCGGTTTCTACTCCAACTTCATCCTTGTCACTTTCTTCTATATCTTTATCTTTTGGCTTAATAGTAACAACATTGACAAAGTGGACGTGTTTGGATGACGAGGGGTCCTTAATTTGGATTCCGCTATTGGCGTCCCTAGTGTCCTTTCTAGGTGTAGTTAGCGCTTGGTTGTTGAGGGCTTTCAACAAGTTGTCAATCTTATTGGTCATCTCCGTTTGTTGTTGATTGAATTCGGTTTCAAACTTAGCTATGCGAGCTTCTTGAGATGCCATAAACTTGGACATCAACCCTTCAAGATTATTGGTACTACCATAGTTATTAGAAGGATTGTTGTTGAAAGTACGGTTGGAGGGTGGACCGTTTGGTTGGTAACGATTAAACGGATTGGAAGAATTGTTTTAGCTTTGTTTCCACCTAAGGTTCGGGTGATTTTTCCAAGAAGGGTTGTAGGAATCACCGTAAGGGTTTGGCTCGGGTTTGAAAGTGTACTACTTGTCTCCCGCTTCGTCGGTACGTGAGGATGCGTAGTCCACAAAAGCTGTTTCGGGGAGTTCCACGCAATCACGAGTGTCATGGGGACCACTACATAATTCGCATGAAGAAGTGATTTTGTTCACTTGGCTTGAAGGCTTAGGAGCTTCGTAAGATTTCATGAGAAACTTGACTTGGTCCTCAAGTTCCATGATCCTACGGTCGGGAGTGCTAGAATTGTTCGAAGGCAAAGATATTGCCTTGACCATTTTGTTCAAATCACGGGGATCATTCCAACTTTCGTTGTCATAGAGAGCAAGATCTTCTATGAGTTCCCATGATTCTTCCGCACTTAGATCACGTAGCTTGCCACCGGCCGATTGGTCAATGGTTCGCCTTGTGGAGAGATCGATATGGTCATAGAAGATTTGGACTTGGAGCCAAAGATCTATGCCATGATGAGGGACTTTTTGGAGTAAGTCCTTGAAACGAGTCCATGCTTCATATAGAGTTTCACCTTGACGTTGTTGGAACATCAATATATCATTTCTAAGCTTGGTAGTTCTCCCCGGTGGGAAAAATTGAGCAAGGAAAAGAGTGGTGAGATCATCCCATGAGGTGATGGATCCCGCGGGTAAACGTTCAAGCCATTGACTAGCTTGATCACGTAGAGAGAATTGGAGTAGGCGTAATCGGGGCGACTCTCTAGTTGTAACATCAAGGTCTATAGAATCTACGATTTTAAGGAAACCCTTGAGATGTTGATTAGGATCTTCGGAACGAAGTCCATGGAATGCACATCCGCTTTGCACCAACCGGATGGTGTCGGATCGCAAGGGGGACACATTGGCTCCTTGGGTGAGCTCAATAGTGTTTCGATAGCCTTGGTGGCTAGGACGGGAATACTCTCCTAGGGTTCGGGGCCTAAGAGGTTGGTTTACTAGTGGTGGGTTTTGTGGGTGGTTTTGTTGTGGTGGGTTGATGGGTTCAAAGATGTTAACACCTTCCATGATGTCGGATGGTAAAGGTTACGAACAAAGACACGAAGAAATAAGATAGACTAAAGAGAACCTAAAAAATAAAAATAAAATCTTACTAGAAAGGAATCTAGCAAGTAGACCTAATAAAAAGAAATCGTAACCTAGACAATAACTATTCCCCGGGCTGCGGCGCCAAAAACTTGAAACGTGGGAATCGCACTAGGCTTTACCTCTCGAGGGATCTCGAGAAGCTTACAACCCCCACCAGGCAGTGTACCTGATCATTGTAGTATAGTATAGTGACAAGTACCGGGGGATTGATCGTTCAACTGAGGAATAGTGTCGCTAGGATTAGAAAGCCTAAAAACTAGGTCTAGAGGTGAGAGATTATTCTTTTTGTATTTTTATATTTTTATAAAAGTAATTAAAAATCTTGGTTTTTGGAAGAGTGGGCGGAATTAGTTGCTAATCAACTAACCCAATAACTAAGATGCAATCAAAATAAAATAACAAAAATGAAAATAAAGCTAATTACTAATGTGGTGTGAAAAATAATAGGGAGAGTTGTGTTTACTTAGGTTTCATTACTCCCTAGATATCTTTTACAGGTTGATAGTTTGTTACAATTGCATGGATGACGGGTTATATTCCTTAATACCAGTCGTAGGGCCGTGTACAATATTCCCTAACTCTATAGGATCCTACTTCACTCCTATGTCGAGCCGTTAGAAGCTCCTAACATGGGATCATTAGAATTCTCCTACGCATTAAATACAACCAAAAATCATAGTACACCTCTGTTCATGTTTCTTAAGACGTTCAAGCATGTCACCAATGGAAGTCTGCCAGTTTTCTTAAGCCTAACATCGAATACAATCATCCGTAACAACTATAAACAAACAATCAACCCATAATTAACATATAGGTTTCACTACATCTAAGCAAACACACAAGAGATCTAGCCAAGCATGTTAAATTCAAGACAAGCGTAAGATATATTCAAACAACACATAGACATATTGAATGAATTGAAAGAGTACTTATCTCAAATTGACATGAAAAGTTTCAAAGGGTAAAAACCCTTGAAAAAACAGTAATATTCGTACTAGGGTTTCTCCAAAGTTACACCCTACTTGTTCCTCTCTGATGAATGAAAATTGCAAAACTATAAATAGATTTTACAGGGTGACGGCGTCAAGAAGGAATTTCTAATGCCGTCAACTCGCCGCCCATAATGAGATCGGATTGCCTAGATCTAGATTTGACGCCGTCATGTGCACTTCTACTCTGGGCCATCACATGTATTTGGACCATGACGGCCTATGGTGACGCCTTCATGTCCATAGTGTAAATCTCTTCTGGATCGTCACGGACTTTATCCACTTCCACCTCTTGTAATACTCTTGACGCCGTCACATGAAGACTCTTGACGCCGTCAGGTACTGTTCCCAGCAAGGAAAATTAAGACTTTGCCATTTTCTTCACTTTTATGCTCCAAAAATGTCCAAAATGCTTCCTTTTCCAAAATTCACTCCAAAAGTACCTAAAATGACAAAAGGAACGATTTAAGGCAATATTTGATCAAATAAATTCGAATCCGGGCTAAAATGACCCCCTAAAAACGGTTCATTTTTCGCCTCATCAACCGCAAAGAAAGTCTTCGATTCCGGCTTCTACTGGCCGACGATTTATCAGGATGCCCATGAATTGGTGAAATCATGTGATTCTTGCCAACATCAAGGAAAAATTTCTCAAAAAGATGAAATGCCTCAAAATACTATTCAAGTTTGTGAGATTTTTGACGTTTGGGGTATCGATTTCATGGGACCATTCCCGTCATCTAGAGGAAACAAGTATATTCTCGTGGCTGTCGATTATTTGTCAAAATGGGTTGAAGCGAAGGCGCTCCCCACCAATGACGCCTGAGTAGTTGTGAAATTTCTTAAAAGTCTTTTTGCCCGATTCGGTGCACCTCGAGCTATAATAAGTGATCGTGGGACCCATTTCTGCAATGATCAATTAGCTAAAGTTATGCTTAAATATGATGTCACACATCGTCTTTCTACTGCTTATCATCCACAAACTAGTGGTCAAGTTGAGGTGTCCAATCGTGGCTTGAAACGAATATTAGAAAGGACCGTAGGAGAGCACCGTGCCTCATGGGCTGATAAATTAGACGATGCATTATGGGCTTTCCGGACCGCTTACAAAACACCCATTGGGTGTACTCCTTATAAGCTGGTTTACGGGAAGGCTTGTCATTTGCCCCTAGAACTTGAGCACAAGGCCTACTGGGCCTTGAAACATGCAAATTCCGACCTCAAAACCGCGGGTGATCACCGAAAAGTTCAATTGAATGAGTTAGTTGAGCTTCGTGATCAAGCCTACGAGAATTCTTTGATCTATAAAGAGAAAACTAAAAGACTTCATGATGCCAAGATTAAAGACCGCGTTTTCAATATTGGTGATCAAGTGCATCTTTTTAACTCTTGATTGAAGATTTTCTCGGGTAAGCTTAAAACCCGTTGGTCTGGACCATTCACCATAACTCAAGTATTATCTTATGGCACCATTGAGTTAGCTCAGCCCGATGGTCCCAATTTTAAGGTGAATGGTCACCGTTTGAAACATTACTTCGGAGGGGACGTACTGATACGTGGGGATCGCACCCTCGCAACAGGTTTTACCTCTCATGGGATCTTGAGAAGCTTACAACCCCCACCAGGCAGTGTACCTGATCGTTGTAGTATAGTATTGTGACAAGTACCGGGGGATTTATCGTTCAACTCAGGAATAGTGTCGCTAGGATTAGAAAGTCTACTAAACTAGGTCTAGAGGTGAGAGATGATTCTTTTTGTAGGAGTAGGCGGAATTAGTTGCTAGCCAACTAGTTGCTAGCCAACTAACCCAATTAACTACAAATGCAATCAAATTAAAATAAAAGAAATGAAAATGAAACTATTCAACTAATGTGGTGTAAACAATGATGAGGAAAGTTGTGTTTACTTAGGTTTCATTACTCCCTAGATATCTTTTACAGGTTGATAACTTGTTACAATTGCATGGATGACGGGTCATATTCCTTAATACTAGTCGTAGGGCCGTGTACAATATTCCCTAACTCTATAGGATCCTACTTCACTCCTTTGTCGAGCCGTTAGAAGCTCCTAACATGGGATCATTAGAATTCTCCTACGCATTAAATACAACCAAAAATCGTAGTACACCTCCGATCATGTTTCTTAAGACGTTCAAGCAAGTTACCAATGGAATTCTGCCAGTTTTTTTAAGCCTAACATCGAATACAATCATCCATAACAATTATAAACAAACAATCAACCCATAATCAACATCTAGGTTTCACTACATATAAGCAAACACAAAGGAAATCTAGCCTACCATGTTAAATAGAAGACAAGCGTAAGATATAATCAAACAACACATAGACATATTGAATGATTTGGAAGAATACTTATCTTTAATTGAACATGAAAGATTCAAAGGGTTGAAACCCTTGAAAAAGCTGGAAAATTCGACCTAGGGTTTATTCCCTCAAAGTTGCACACTAATGAATGAAATTTGGAAAACTATATATAGATTTTACAGGGTGACGGCGTCATGTGTTGGATTGTCACGCTGTCAACTCGCCGCCATAATGAAATCGTATTGCCTGGATCTACTTGTGACGCCGTCATGTGTAAAAATGCTCTGGGTCGTCACTAATACTTGGACCATGACGGCCTTGGGTGACGCCGTCATCTCCTAAGCTTAAAAACTCTCTGGATCGTCACGTGTATTTTCCACATCCACCTCTTTTGTAACTCTTGACGCCATCATATGGAGAGCCTTGACGCCGTCAGGTACTGTTCCAGCAAGGAAAATTGAGACTTTGCCGTTTTCTTCACTTTTATGCTCCAAAAACGTCCAAAATGCTTCCTTTTACAGATTTCTCTCCAAAAGTACCTAAAATGACAAAAAGAACGATTTAGGGCAATATTTGATCAAATAATCACGAATACGGGCTTAAATGACCCCTTAAAAGCGGTACACTTTTCGCCTCATCAAATACCCTTACACTTGAGATTTGCTTGTCCTCAAGCAAATGCGCTTTTATTCCAATCAAAATACAAGTTAGGGGTCATTTAACACTAATATAAAAGTAATTACAACAAATAATTGTTCCACTAAAACTAAAGACAAGCACGGAGGTCATACACTAGCACCTCACAAATAGTGTTTAGATACTCACATCTCTCGGGTGCAATAAAGTATATATCACAATATGGAAATGGAAAACATCTCTCACTACCTGTTATAGCAAAATAGATTACCATAGGCTTGGGAAAGGATCAAACCTCCACCACTTGGCGTAAGCACCTAGGATAAACTATCAAAGAGGTCTTTTAAAAGGTTATAACGTTAGGTGTAGGGATATGGAAAAACACGGTTTTGTTGGATAAAGGAAATATTTACTGGTGTCGAGTTAATCATCTTGGTTAATTACATGTACAATATGGCGTTGCTAAGCCAAGACTAGAATCGACTTAAGCTAATAAATCAAAAATAACAAAAACATAGAATGAAATGGGATGGTAGTCCGTATGGTTTTCTCTTTTCTTTTTCTATTTTTTTTTTTTTTTTGTTTTTTGCATACACTCTTGCCCTACCATCCAAAATTATACATCATAGGGAATGTACATTCCCCTTACACTTGACTTTTTACATACTTTACAATAAACTAATCTGATGACTTGAATCAAGATAATCAAAACACTTGGAGTACTTTTAAGATTAACGCACATATGGGGGTAATACATGATGTTCTTCCCCATTACTCCATAACACAAGTACTTTACCCATGAGTCCCAATCGTTCCAAAACAATATGTACAAGATATGACTCGACTTAGCAACCATGTAATCAATTAGATAATTAACTAAGGGTTTAAACATATAACAATAATGCACTAAAAATGAGTGCATACACGGAAGGCTAAGGCGATTTGGTTGCACATTTGGGTGGGTTGTAACAAATTCTTCCTTTAAGTAAAATGCTTAAAGTTAGAAACGAAAAGATAGGCTCGGATGGGTGTACTAGGGGTATCGTGTACTAAAAATGAGTACAACGCTAAGGTGTGGGAAAAATTAATTAACTTTACTAGCCAAGTAATATGACTTAAATGGTCAAGTAATTATGATACGTGTTGACATAAATAATGTATGAAAACGTTATTTATATTTTTCGATATCTCTATATTTTGACGATCACAAAATGTAAACTCGTCAATCGTTTGATTACTACGTAAACAAGTATTAAGCTAGTTTATATCATTATATCCAACTTAATCACTTAAGGTATGAATAAACAAGTGCTTAATACATCTCATGATCAAAGGGGTATTTAATTAACTAATACAAAGTTTATTTAATTATATAATCTTATTATATATTTTTGAAAAACACTTTTGGTATTAAGGAAAAATGTTTTAATCATACTAAATATATGATTTCAAATATTTAACCAAAATCAGTTAGTTTTTCACCAAATAAACTTTCCCCACTAAAAGACAAGTTTTCTGGCCGTTACAGTTGGGCGGCCCCCTTAATTATAAGGGGCGGTCCCCTTAATTTTAAGGGGGCCGGCCATGCTTTAAGGGGACCGGCCAGGCTCCCCTGTCAGAAACTGTCAGATTTCTTCCCCTATAAATACCACCTTAATTCTGGAATTTTTCCTTACCTTTTGCACGAAATTTTCAGATCTACAATCATCTTAAACCCATCAAAAACCCTTTGATCATTTGTATATTAATCCTTGTTTCAAGTGATTCAATCCCTCATCATCCATTCTCATTCTAAGTGCAAAAGAAGAACTCTCTACAACCAAGTTCAAGAAGTGTTGAAGAGTTGTTGTGTATAGTGTATATATATTCATTTGTGAATATTGTGTTGTGCTTGTTATTATTTGTTTAGAAGATATAGAAGTTGTGTAGATAGTAGAAGTTGATTAGTTGTGAAGTAGGATAGTTGTGAAGATTGGTGTGTAGAAGAAGGTGTGTAGAAGATTGGTGTGTAGAAGAAGGTGTGTAGAAGATTGGTGTGTAGAAGCTTGGTGTGAAGATAGGTGTGAAGATTGGTGTGTATATTGGTGTGTAGATTGGTGTGTAAACTGGTGTGTATATTGGTGTGTACGGTTTTCTCCGCCATAAGGGAGTTTGTTGACATAGTGAAGAAAACTCTCGAGTAGGTGACTCGGGGAGTGGAGTAGGAACAAGGAAGGTGTCCTTGTAGCCGAACCACTATAAATCCTTGTGTTGTGGTTTGATCTTTCTAACTCTTCTCATTACTTATTTATTTACCTTTACTAATTAGTTTAGTTAGTTAGTTATTATACAATTGTTCATATAGTGCAAGCATTGAATTCACATAAACAAGAATCGAAGTTTTTAAAACAAACTTGTGCTTATAAATTTTAAAAGGACGTAAAACTATTCAACCCCCCCTTCTAGTTTTCCACAATACGGGTTTTACACAAGGGTGATCCTAATGCGTCTTATCATGTAGTAAATCCTACTACACGAATGTAGTCTCACTAGCGGTCTCGGGATGCATCACTAACGCAAGTTCTAGAATCTAAATGCTACCGGTACACTCATAAGCACTTATAATGAATGCTTTTCCTATCAAATCTAAAGGCAATCTATGCAAAGACCACCACTATTTGAAAGTGATGGATTTTTATATTGGAAAAATCGATTCGAAACTTATGTGAAATCAAAAGATCTAGATCTTTGGCATATTATTACCAATGGTGATTTTTTACCTATTCAAAATAACCCCGAAACTAAGAAAGATGAAATCGTACCTTTTGAAAAACAAAATGATGATTTAAAAAGAAAACTTGCTAAAAATAATGAAGCAAAAATGGTAATTTATAATGCGCTACCACGTAAAGAGTACGAAAGGATCTTTATGTGTGAAACCGCAAAAGAAATTTGGAACTCTTTATTAATAACTCACCAAGGTAATAATCAAGTCAAAGATAACAAAATAGATCTACTTGTTCAACAATATGAACAATTCACGATTCCGGAAGAGGAATCAATTGATAATGCTTTTGCTAGATTTAACACTATCATCACAAGTTTAAAAGCACTTGATGAGAATTTCTCTAGTAAGAATTTTGTTAGGAAATTTCTTAGAGCTCTTCACCCTAAATGGCGAGCTAAAGTGACGGCTATTGAAGAATCAAAGAATTTGTCAACACTACAACTTGATGAATTAATTGGAAACCTGAAAGTCTACGAAGCAATTATAAAGAAGGACTCTGAAATGGTTAAAGGAAAACGTGAGCAAAGCAAGTCAATCGCCTTGAAAGCTAGAAAGGAATCCAACAACGAAGATAGCTCATCTTCTGAAAGCGATGACGAAGAATATGCCATGGCCGTAAGAGACTTCAAGAAATTCTTCAAAAGGCGAGGAAGATTCGTTAGACAACCACACGATGAAAGAAGAACATCTCAAAAGAATAATGATGACAAGTATAGCAAGAATGAGAGAAAGTGTTTCAAGTGTGGTGATCCGAATCACCTCATTGGAAAATGTCCAATGATGACAAGAGATCAAAATCAAAGAGCATTCGTTGGAGGTGCTTGGAGTGATAGTGATGAAGATGAAAATGAAACAACAAAGGATGAAAAGTGTCTCATGGCCAAATCATCAAGTGAGGTACGTTCTGAATCCGAATACTTTAGTGATGAAAATCTATCATTAGATGAAAAAGATTTAGATAGTGAATACAATAGATTATGTAAAATAAGACAACTAGTTATGGCTAAAAATAAATCACTAAAATACATAAACAACCAACTAGAAAATGAAGTGCTTGAACTAAAAATTAAAATACGACAACTTGAAAAAGGAAAAGAAATTGTTGAAGAATGTAAAACATGTCAAGAGCTTAAAAGTGAAAACAACATACTTAAGGATGAAATTTGCAAACTTGATAAATTTGAAAATAGTAGTAACTCACTTAGTAAAATTATAAGTATTCAAAGAATATCAGGAGATAAAACCGGACTAGGATTTAACTCAACTGAATCTTCAACAAGTGGAGCTAAAAACGTTAAATTTGAAAATGAACCAAAACCTTCAATACTTAATCCTAAACATTTACTCATAAAAAATAAAATAATACCTATCGCGAGTAATGAAGAAATAAAACCATTTTATAAACCATCTTTAAAAACCGAAGTTGGATCATCTAAATCTAAAACAAGATCTAAAACTCCACCACCTAGGAAACCAAATAATTCTTATCCTAGACCTAAAACACCTCAACCAAGAACAAACCATAATAGACGAAACTTTAACTATAATCAACAAATGTGGAACTTCAATCCGTGGGGAGTGTTTCCACCTTATATGCATCCAAGTCAAATACAAAACATGTTCGGACCAAATAACTTTGGACAAATGAAACAATGGGCACCAACGTAAATAATATTCGCCATCCAAACATGGAACTTTTCATTGTCACCTATTGTCCGATTTACCTCTTGAAGACCTTGAAGATTAACGCATTAAAGACAAAAGGTACACATTTCCTTTTAAGTTCCTTGTCTAGAAATGCATGCTTAGTTTAGTGTGTTATATTTATGTGATTTTACTTGACTTATTAATCTCTATTTGTTTCTATATTACATCTATATATACATATATACATATATATATATATATATATATATATATATATTTATATACTTAGCTATATTTAGGATCTTATAACCTAGGAAATTCATTTGTTGATTTTCTAGAACTAGAGATTGTTCGTTTACGAACATCTCTTTTCCCCATTTGCCTTATTGAACTTTAATGTTCAATCAACACTCATGCTGATGAAGTGAGATGAGTCGAAAAATCTATGGATGAAACAAACTCCCGGCTTCCGTTGCATACGTCTCCCTCCTACTTTCTCGTCTTATAAGCCCATACTATATAAAATATATATATATATATATATATATATATATATATATATATATATATATATATATATATATATATATATATATATATATATATATATATATATATATATATACTTATAAACCTTTCACAACTTTCTCGTTTGCTTGACAACTTGATGAATTTCATCCGAAACAATCAAGAAAATTTTATTGACAAAATGTCAAGTAAAAATGTCAAGTAATTCCTCTCGTGCGTATATTCTTCAACGTATTTTTGATTAAATATAAATCTAGTATATATATAAATACTTTCTTGTTTGTTCCAGAAACCAAAACTTGAAAAATAAAAATTTTAAGGGCGGCCCCCTTAATATTTAAGGGGACCGGCAGCAAATACAAGGGCGGCCCCCTTAATGTTTAAGGGGACCGGCCCTCTGAGAGCTCAAGCCCGTTTTTCCCTTTCTTCCTTTTGCCAAACACTCCACTTTTTCACATACCCCTTCCACTGCTTCTGCTGTAACGAAAACCAAAACCCAAAAACCTCTCAAATCACTTCCAAATCACATAATTCGGGTTAATTCGCAAAGGGCAAATTCATCTAACACAATCACCATTACTTATTGTAAGTTTGTCATAACACATTTCATCTAATTTCATCTTACTTGATCATACTCATGATTATGCATGTTTTATAAAATTCGTCAAAATTCATAATTTCTTTCGAATTAAGCCTTAAAACTTCATAATCAAATGCTTCCCCTAGGATTAGGATGATTAATCAACACTAGAAACTAGTTATTATAAACTATCATGTCGAAAATTTTTGAAAAATTTCATACACTCCTTTTCAAAAATTTTAGTAAACTCATTGTTGAATAATGATTTGAAAACGTGTTAAAACTAACCACATTATACTTTTGTAACTTGTAAAACTTGAAATTACATTTTTCGACTAAGAAAAATTGTATTGGTTCACAATATAGGGGTGTTTGGATTATGTCCAAATAATATCAAAACATAGTCATTATAATTTTTATAAAACTTTATTATAATTATAAACCTTAAATTTGTTTATCGAACTCGTCAAGATATATAATTCATATGTATATTGACGCACTTGAGTTATAAGTCACTAGTTAAGGAAGCGTTTGGTTTATTACTTAAAATAACTTTTTTAGTAAAAATACAAACCATCTTTTTCAAAAACAAATTACATGCATAAGAAACTCGCAAGAAATAGCTAGTTTTACAATCTAATGTAAATCTAGTAAATTTCATGATATATTAAGATGTTTAAAGGGGCGTTTGGATTTGTCCATAACTACTAATTAAACATCGTAAAGTGTATCTAGAACGAGTTAAAAACAATATTAAGGAACGAAGTATGTTTACGTTCCAACATAAGCCTTGACAATAAACATATTTTTTTTTTCTCTTTATATTTATTTTGGTCTTTTTGAATTGTTGATGTGTTTAGGTGAAAATGCCCAAAGCAACTACCGAAGATCTTTCTCACACTAAAAACTACATTCCCAAAGTTTCTCAACTCCCTACCACATCTCCTTCCATTGGACTTATCTATCGTCAAATTGAAGATAGAAATATTCATGAGGGACGTGTAGTAGATCTTGCTTTTGCTCAATCCGACTACATAAATCGCGTGTTTACAAGCATCAACTTCAATTGTCTTTATGAAATAAATGAACCTATCATTCCTCGTTTCATAATGGATTTCTATAGCCAAGTCACCGTCCAAACCAATGATCTTGGTTTCATTACCATCTCCTTCATGATTCAAAATGAATTTATCACCCTCACTCTCGAACAATTTGGTCATATCCTTCAAATTCCTTTTAGAGGTCAAGCCGTTTTCACAAATGAGTGGGACCTCGAATCTCCTAATCGCTATCGACCAACCTTCGGTCCATATCTTGACGAAATTCCTCATCCCGACGAAATTCGTCAAATCCTTGGTATAGATCGTGCCACCACAAGTCGAAAAATAAAATCCAAAAACATTCAAATTTCTCCATACCAACTTCTCCTCAAAGAATTAAGCCCACACATGAAGCGTTGGGAAGAACTCATTCGTGAGAATGCGTTTGGTACTGGAGGTCACCGGGACCATCTCCCGGCTAGCCTTGCTCACATGTTGTATTGTATAGCTGTCGAAAAGCCGTACAATCTGGCATACTTCTTTATCAAACGGATTGAGTGTGCTAGAAAAACTCCCAAAGCCAATCTTCCATATGGAATGTTCCTTACTTGTATCTATCGTCATGTTATTGAGTACTACCCCGATCTTGACAATAGTATTTATGAGTCCATCTACCCCACTCTGCGTACTCTCGCTCTAAAACAAGCTCGACGAACTCGAAGTGACAAGGGTAAACCTCGTCGTCATAGCTTTCATGGATCATCCTCAAGGCAAGATGATGATGATGAGGAGGAAAACATCGATGATGCTAGTACCCCTTCGTTTTCTGAGTTCGTTGACAATTTAGAGGATCTTGATTATCCCAACTATTCTACTCCATCTCCAAGTGATCAAACTGAAGAAGTGCTTCATGTACGAACTACCGAGATGCTTAGAAGACAAAAGAGCTTGCACGAAGAAGTTAGAGGTGGCTTCAAATCTATTGGGAAGACTTTGAAGGGTATCTTCGGGAAGAAAAATAAATGATATGGTCGGATTATGTTTGTTTAACAATGTTTTATTTTTATGTCTTGTGTGCTATTTGTCCGAAGTTTATTCGGAAATACTTGTTATTTGAATATGTGTTTAGGATGATAACTTGATTGTCTTTGATATTTATATGCATGTTTCTCTTGATCTATATATATGTTTGCATGATTAGTTAATGGTTATATAACTATATGACATATATGCTTCCTAATAAACCAAAACAAATGTGAAATGTCCAAATTGAGCTTGCTGCACATTCAAACCAGAACATAACACCTTTCCAGAAAATTTTTGAAAAATTTTTGATTTCTGGGTCGTCAGATGGGCGGCCCCCTTAAATCATAAAGGGCGGCCCCCTTAAAATTAAGGGGACCGGCCACCATTTAAGGGGACCGGCCATCTGAAACAGTTTTTACACTGTTTTCTTTTGCATCATGTGATCCCTTTTGCTAGTCCCAGCTACCATTACTCTTAAAAACCAAACTGATTTTGGAATAAAACATTACAATTTCAAAACAATTCCACTTCTAAACATGTTTTCCCACTATATAATTCCCATGCATGTTTAATTCACAATTCATCATCCTCATCACTCATAACCATCATCATGTCATCACCAAGAACCACCCATTCAAACAATGCCAAGAAACAAAAACTTGTCATTATACCACCCAAACAACTCTTCATTGATCTTACAAATGAAGACAACACCACTCCATCTCCACCACCTCAATGTTCATCTCCTAGTGCACCAAATGCACCCTCAAAAACACCTTCAACAAATGGAAACTCCACTTCCTCCATACCATCCACCTCATCCATAAATGACTACATCAACACCCACTTATCTCCTCCAACAATTGATCAACCATCACAACCTACCAATGAGAACACATCTCTTGCACTCACTCTCTCATTATCACCCTTAACACCCCTTGATGCACATTTCTCATCATCTCCTATCAACCCACCAACCTATAACCCCGTCCCATGGAGCTTACTTGAAGCTCATGGAGACACTTGCCTTTGTTGCATTCACAACCGAACAATTGTGTTCGGATTAAGAGATGAGATCCAATGCATGTTTTCTCTTATTGAAAACATGTTGCATCAACCACCAACAATGAACACAACCTCTCCACCACCATCAACAAACACTCCTCCTCCACCACCATCTCCATGTTCACCATCCATTCCTCCCAATTAAACATGCTTGGTGTTTCACAAATAAAATTGTGTTAAACCTTTTTGGATGGCAAGCTCTAGAGAGGACTCTCATGCTTGAGACTTGGTTTATTATTTCTATGAAGATTGTAAGCCTTTAAAGGCTTTTGTTAGTTGAAGCATTACTTATTCCTTTTGTTGATGTAATGCTTGATGTATTATTTTCTTTAATCAATGATATGGTTATGTTTAGTCTATACTCTTGCATGCTATATCCATATATATATGTTGCTTGCCACTAAATATTTTTGCAAGATATCCATATCCCAATTCCTTTTGGCCTCATAATGAGGGGGAGTATACTTCAAGGGGGAGCTTCCATCTACTTGGGATAACCTTTTTGATGCTAACAAAAAGGGGGAGAAGTGATATAAACTCACTCTAATACTTGTATATAGACTAATTTTCGACTAATGAGTTTAAATTTTGTAATCATCAAAAAGGGGGAGATTGTTGACATAAATAATGTATGAAAACGTTATTTATATTTTTCGATATCTCTATATTTTGACGATCACAAAATGTAAACTCGTCAATCGTTTGATTACTACGTAAACAAGTATTAAGCTAGTTTATATCATTATATCCAACTTAATCACTTAAGGTATGAATAAACAAGTGCTTAATACATCTCATGATCAAAGGGGTATTTAATTAACTAATACAAAGTTTATTTAATTATATAATCTTATTATATATTTTTGAAAAACACTTTTGGTATTAAGGAAAAATGTTTTAATCATACTAAATATATGATTTCAAATATTTAACCAAAATCAGTTAGTTTTTCACCAAATAAACTTTCCCCACTAAAAGACAAGTTTTCTGGCCGTTACAGTTGGGCGGCCCCCTTAATTATAAGGGGCGGTCCCCTTAATTTTAAGGGGGCCGGCCATGCTTTAAGGGGACCGGCCAGGCTCCCCTGTCAGAAACTGTCAGATTTCTTCCCCTATAAATACCACCTTAATTCTGGAATTTTTCCTTACCTTTTGCACGAAATTTTCAGATCTACAATCATCTTAAACCCATCAAAAACCCTTTGATCATTTGTATATTAATCCTTGTTTCAAGTGATTCAATCCCTCATCATCCATTCTCATTCTAAGTGCAAAAGAAGAACTCTCTACAACCAAGTTCAAGAAGTGTTGAAGAGTTGTTGTGTATAGTGTATATATATTCATTTGTGAATATTGTGTTGTGCTTGTTATTATTTGTTTAGAAGATATAGAAGTTGTGTAGATAGTAGAAGTTGATTAGTTGTGAAGTAGGATAGTTGTGAAGATTGGTGTGTAGAAGAAGGTGTGTAGAAGATTGGTGTGTAGAAGAAGGTGTGTAGAAGATTGGTGTGTAGAAGCTTGGTGTGAAGATAGGTGTGAAGATTGGTGTGTATATTGGTGTGTAGATTGGTGTGTAAACTGGTGTGTATATTGGTGTGTACGGTTTTCTCCGCCATAAGGGAGTTTGTTGACATAGTGAAGAAAACTCTCGAGTAGGTGACTCGGGGAGTGGAGTAGGAACAAGGAAGGTGTCCTTGTAGCCGAACCACTATAAATCCTTGTGTTGTGGTTTGATCTTTCTAACTCTTCTCATTACTTATTTATTTACCTTTACTAATTAGTTTAGTTAGTTAGTTATTATACAATTGTTCATATAGTGCAAGCATTGAATTCACATAAACAAGAATCGAAGTTTTTAAAACAAACTTGTGCTTATAAATTTTAAAAGGACGTAAAACTATTCAACCCCCCCTTCTAGTTTTCCACAATACGGGTTTTACACAAGGGTGATCCTAATGCGTCTTATCATGTAGTAAATCCTACTACACGAATGTAGTCTCACTAGCGGTCTCGGGATGCATCACTAACGCAAGTTCTAGAATCTAAATGCTACCGGTACACTCATAAGCACTTATAATGAATGCTTTTCCTATCAAATCTAAAGGCGAACCTCACATATTTGGGTGGAAAATTTTTCTGAATGGTACAGTTTTGTGCTAGTCATACAACTCCTATCCATGAGACGCTCTCTAAGGATAAAGTTTCACTCCTAAATGTTGTAAAAAATTTTAAATTTGGCGCTAAAATTACACTAACAAGTATTTCTCTTAGTTTTATTACACACCTACCATCGAACAAACAAACTCAAGTGCAATTGTATCCTATAAGGTATCATCATTTACCCTCCCCTTACACTTAGGATGAACATTGTTCCCATTGTTCAATTAAAGAATGTAAAAGTAAAACAGGTAAAAGAATGAAAACAAATACCCCCCTAATTCGTTTGGTGTGGATAGTGTGTCAATAAGGTTAGATCTTCCTCCAAGAAAATGAACATTCAAAGCTTCCCTTCCAGAAAATAAATCATCTTCTTATCATATATAACCTGTTAAACCTGAGAAAATAATCAAGGCAACCTCGCGTAAAATCTTCGGCAATCTATATATACTAACAAATCCTAGAAAGCAAATTAAGATACAATGCTTGTGGAATGAATGTTTGCAAATTTCCTGGAGTTTATAAAACTAAAGAATTAACAAAAACTTTTAAGACTCCGTTTGAAAAACAAAACTCGAAAAATTTCCAGAATTTTACACATGACGCCGTCAAGAGTTAACTCCTGACACCGTCAAAAGTGACCTGCAGAAATCTTTTCGTTAAGTTTCTGGAAAATTTCTGGAAAAACTTATGTCCTACTTCCTGGAAAATCCTGCAAAAACATCATTATGACTCGGTACAAGCATTTGACTCTAACAAATACTAATACACATGTTAATTTAATATTGTGGTGAATCAAGTTTAATTTCGTTCTTAGAAACAAATTTGGGGTTTCCCCTTACACTTAGCTTTTGCAAAATACCTTTATATGAAGTTAAGACGAAGTTAAACGACAAAATAAAGCATTTTCATAATTTTAGTTTGAAACATAATCTACCAACAATAAAAATAAAGCATGCATACAGAAACAAATAACAATCAAACAATTAAAAATCACACAAAACATGGGTTGCCTCCCAAGAAGCGCTTTTCTTTATTTACGAGTCTTGTAACTAGACTCAAGGTCATGGGCAATTACGTGACCTCATCATCAAATGTTACATCCTCGTCACTAATCATCTCATTACTACTTTCTTGATAATGTTTTACGCATTGTATGTTGACAGTGAACTCTCTATTTTCATCGTCCATTAACACAACAGCGCCCGTTTTAGAGGAACTTTTCACTGTAAAGGGCCCATACCATCGAGACTTGCGTTTCCCGGGAAATAACCTTAACCGAGAATTGTACAATAGAACTTTGTCTCCTTCTGAGAACTCCTTAGGTTTCTTAATTCGCTGGTCATGCCATCTTTTTGCCCTTTCTTTATATGTAACGGAGGATTCATACGATTCTAGCCTTAATTCATCAAGCTCATGGATTTGCAGGAACCTATTTGTTCCAGCGACCGTATAATCCAAATTACATGCCTTAAGTGCCCAATAGGCCTTATGTTCAAGTTCCACCGGAAGGTAACACACCTTGCCATAAACCATGCGGAACGGGGTCGTTCCAATAGGTATCTTGTAGGCCGTTCGGAATGCCCATAGGGCCTCATCAAGTTTAAATGACTAGTCCTTTCTGTTTTGATTGACCGTCTTTTCCAATATTTTCTTAATTGCCCTGTTGGTGTTTTTGATTTACCGTTGGCTTGTGGGTGATAAGCGGTGGAGAACCGGTGGGAAACTCCATACCTCTTCATGACCTTTTCCATTTGCGCATTGCAAAAGTGGGTCCCCCTATCACTAATGAGAGCTTTAGGAATGCCGAACCTAGCAAACAGCTTTTTAAGGAAATGAATAACTACCCTAGCATCGTTGGTCTTAAGGGCTTGTGCCTCTACCCATTTTGAAACATAATCAATGGCCACTAAAATGTATTCGTTCCCCCCTGAAGATGGAAATGGTCCCATGAAATCAATTCCCCAAACATCGAAAACCTCACAAACTTGTATAAAATTCTGAGGCGCTTCATCTCTACTTGATATATTCCCGGCCCGTTGACATGCATCGCATGCCTGTATCATCTACTTTACATCACGAAATATTGTGGGCCAATAGAATCCCGCATCGAAAATCTTTCGTGCGGTGGTGTTTATCCGATGAGGCCCCCAGAAGGGCCCGAATGACATTCCTTCATGATCTTTATCGCTTCATTTACCGCAACACAGCGCCTGATTATTTGATCAGGACATCTTCGGAATAAGAAGGGTTCGTCCCAGAAGTAGTATTTTAGTTGGGCAAAGAACCTTTTCTTTTCGTGTCTAGTCATGTGTTCCGAAATGAGCCTGCTCGCAAGATAATTAGCATAATCAGCGTACCATGGTTCAGAATCTGTTATTGACATGAGCTGTTCGTCGGGGAATGAGTCCCGAATCTCACTTTTGTCAAGCTCACTAAGGAGGGGATTTTCGAGACGAGATAGGTGATCAGCAGCCAAATTCTCTGCCCCCCCTTTATCGCGAATTTCAACATCAAATTCTTGTAACAATAAGATCCACCGAATCAGTCGTGGTTTAGCGTCTTGCTTAGAAAAAAGGTATCGAAGAGCCGAATGATCAGTAAAAGCGACCGTCTTTGAAAGCACAAGATATTGGCGAAATTTGTCAAAAGCGAATACAACGGCTAGTAGTTCTTTTTCGGTGGTAGAATAATTCTCTTGAGCGGGATTCATAGTTTTGCTAGCGTAGTATATAGGTTGCAATTGTTTGTTACACCTTTGGCCTAATACTGCCCCAACAGCATAGTCGCTAGCGTCGCACATGATTTCGAAAGGTAACTCCCAGTTGGGTGTAACCATGATTGGGGCTTGCGTGAGTTCCATTTTCAGGAGATTGAATGCATCCTTGCATTCTTGAGCGAAATCGAAAGGGGCATCCTTTACAAGCAATTGAGTCATTGGACGAGCTATTTTAGAGAAGTCTTTAATGAATCTCCTGTAGAACCCGGCATGACCCAAGAAGCTACGTATTGCTTTAACAGTCGTGGGATAAGGTAGTTTAGATATAGCTTCAACCTTTGCTTGGTCCACCTCAATTCCATTTCCTGAGACCTTATACCCTAGCATAATCCCTTCTTTTACCATAAAATGGCATTTCTCCCAATTCATTACCAAGTTGGTTTCCTCGCAACGTTTGAGCATTTTTTCGAGGTTAGTGAGACAGCGGTCGAAAGAGTCCCCGAAGACCGAAAAGTCATCCATGAAAACTTCCATGCTGTCTTCCATTAACTCGTGAAAGATTACGGTCATGCATCGTTGAAAAGTGGCGGGAGCGTTACACAGCTCAAAGGGCATCCTCTTATAGGCGAATGTTCCATAAGGGCAAGTGAACGTGGTTTTTTCTTGGTCCTCAGGGGCTATGGGGATTTGGAAACATCCTGAGAATCCATCCAAGAAACAGTAGTACTCGTGCCCGGATAATCTTTCCAACATTTGGTCAATGAACGGGAAGGGAAAGTGATCCTTCCTGGTGGCATCATTGAGCTTTCTATAATCGATGCATACCCGCCAACTAGTAACCGTTCTCTGGGGTACCATCTCTCCGTTGTCATTTTTCACCACAGTCACTCCTCCTTTCTTTGGTACAACCTGTACAGGACTAACCCACGGGCTATCTGAAATCGGGTATATCAGCCCTGCATCCAAGAGTTTTATAACTTCTTTTTTCACCACCTCCTTAATGTTGGGATTCACCGCCTTGGGGTTGCACGGCTGGTTTATAATCTTCTTCCATAAGAATCTTATGTGTGCAAAAGGTTGAGTCAATCCCCTTAATGTCGGCTACACTCCATGCAAGGACTCCCTTATATTTCTTTAGGACTCCTAAGAGCCTATCCTTTTGCTCATGTTCGAGGGAAGAGTTTATGATTACTGGCAGTTGATCCTCTCCCTGGAGGAAGGCATACTCTAGGTGGTTTGGGAGTTCTTTAAGTTCTAGCTTAGGTGGTTCGATAACGGAGGGTTTTAGCTTGTTTTCGGGTTTACGGAGTTCGAGCTGTTCAGTGGTCTCTTGTCTGGGATAGAAGGAGACTGCGCTAGCGCCCTTCGTCTTCTCCTCCTCCATTATGGGGAGGAAACTCTCATCCCGTAACCAGCCTTCTTTGATTTGTTCATCAACACAGTTGTCAATGACATCAGTTAGTTCATCGACCTCTCCGATGAAATAGAGCCGGTTAGCTGCCTCGAGAGATAGATTCATAGTGTATTTAATATCGAAGGTCAAGCTATCGGTTCCTACTCGTAAGGTTAACTTGCCGTCGTGAACATCAATGACTGCATGAGCGGTAGCAAGAAAGGGTCTCCCTAAGATGATGGGCACCAGGTCATCCTCCTCCATCTCCAAGATCACGAAGTCAACCGGAAATTTGAACTTCCCTACGTTCACTAGCACGTTCTCGCATATCCCTAAGGGATATTTGACCGATCTATCGGCTAGCTGGATATTCATACGGGTAGGCTTTAGTCCGGAATATCCTAGTTTGAGGAACATGGAGTGGGGCATGAGGTTGATGCTTGCCCCTAAATCGGCAAGAGAATTCTTTATTGATAGAGATCCTATGGAACAGGGAAAGGTGAAGCTGCCTGGATCGTCTACCTTTTTTGGTAGCCCTCGTTGGGTCACCACCGAACAATCTTCTCCCAGAGTCACAAGACCCTCGAGTTTCTTTCGGTTGGCAAGCAATCTTTTGAAGTTTGAGCTATACTTGGGCATGTGATAGCAAGCATCAAGGAGAGGTATGGTGACCACTGAATCTTTTAGATATGACAAGAATCTCTTATTATCGTTTTCAATCTTCTGGTTTTTTAGGCGGGATGGAAATGGGATTCTCACAGGTTGGTTAGGTGGAGTTGGTGGAGATGGGGTCACCAGAGGAGGTTGTTCAGGAGCCTCATTGCTCACATTACCTTCCTCCTCGTGGGGATCTTTTGGCTCAATGGTGACAGGATGTGGGCTCGGATAAGGAGGGTCCTTGGTTGTTGTTCCAGCTCGAGTAGTCACCGCGAGTAGGGGATCTTTTTGGCTTACTGGGGGCCTGTTATGGCCATCGAGGGTGGCATTAAGCTTATTGAACCATTTTTCCATGTCATTCTGTTGCTCAGCGATGAACTCGTCAAGCCCTTTTAATTATAAGCCTTTTTCCTGAGTAAAGTGACCAAGGTCATCCTCAAAAGTGCTTCTGATTTTGTATTCAGGGCCTTCCTCTCCTTCTTTTCTTTTCACCAGATTCCCCCAAAGGGTGTAATCGTCGTTTTGGTAAAAAGGCAAAAGGGAGGGGTCAGCATAGATGTCATGTCCCGACAAACACGCATGTTCGGTCGTGGTTTCTCCTCCGCATTCCTCTACCTCGTGCGGGCCCCCACAGTAGTCGCAGATCAAGTAAGGATTTTAAAGTTGTTTAGTTGCTCGCGACCCTGCAAGGTATTCCACCCTTACGTGAATTTTTCTTAGCCGATCTGAGGGTGTTTGTGTGATTTCGGAAGTGCTCATAGTCGAATCGGGTTCATCCCAAGTATCGTCCTGGTCTTGAGCATATTCCTCAATCCTATTCCACCATTCCTCGGTGCTTAAATTAGCTATTCTCCCTTTTCTTGAATTATTGATTCCATTTTGGTCGTTTGGGGAGACATTGTCGTAGAAGATTTGGACCAGAAGCCAAAGTTTGATGCCATGATGGGGAACTTGTCTTATTAAATCCTTGAATCTAATCCATGATTTATGGATGGGTTCCTCCTTTCCCTTTCGGAAACGGAGGATCCTATCCCTAAATGCTGAGGTTTTTCCTGCTGGGAAGAACTTCTCATAAAACTTGGATATAAGTTGCTCCCATGTAAAAATAGACTCGGAGGGAAGTCTATCATACCACTCTTTGGCTTTCTCATAAAGAGTGAAAGGAAAGAATCGTAGTCGGGACGTGTTTCTAGTGGCCCCATCCGTATGGAGGGTGTCCACTATCTTCAAGAAATCCTTGATATGTTGAATTGGGTCATCGGTATCTAGTCCACGAAACTTGCATACACTTTGGATAAGCCAAACATCAGTTGCACGCAAGACCTCATTGGTGTGTTCGTTTGGGAAAACAATAGCATTTGAGAAGCCACGAGGATTCGGGGAGGAGTAGTCCTTAAGGCGCTTAGGGGTGGGAGTTTCAGGGGTGCTCATATCATTGTTGGATTGTGGGCTAGAGGGTGTGAGGTGATTATCTGAATCTTCTTCAGAAAGGGCCTCATCAAAGTTGATAGCTATGCTAGATGGTTCGGGTGTTGGGAGAGATTTCCTTAGCTTATGCATTTCCCTTTCGGGTTCTGCATATGGCAAAACGAGATTTCTAACGGAACTACGACTCCTAGTGACTCTAAGGTTAGAGAGATCTTCATTTGCCATGATGGCGGATGATGATGGTTACGAACAAAGACACGAAGAAATGAGATAGACTAAAGAAAACCTAAAAATAAAAATAAAATCTTATTAGAAAGGAATCTAGCAAGTAAACCTAATAAAGAGAAATCCTAACCTAGACAATAACTATTCCCCGGGCTGCGGCGCCAAAAACTTGATACTTGGGGATCACACCCTCGCAACAGGTTTTACCTCTCAAGGGATCTTGAGAAGCTTACAACCCCCACCAGGCAGTGCACCTGATCGTTGTAGTATAGTATAGTGACAAGTACCGGGGGATTTATCGTTCAACTCAAGAATAGTGTCGCTAGGATTAGAAAGTCTACTAAACTAGGTCTAGAGGTGAGAGATGATTCTTTTTGTATTTTTATATTTTATGGAAAGCAATTAAAATTTCGAGTTTTGAAGGAGTGGGCTGAATTAGTTGCTAGCCAACTAACCCAATTAACTACAAATGCAATCAAATTAAAATAAAAGAAATGAAAATGAAACTATTCAACTAATGTAGTGTAAACAATGATGAGGAAAGTTGTGTTTACTTAGGTTTCATTACTCCCTAGATATCTTTTACAGGTTGATAGCTTGTTACAATTGCATGGATGACGGGTCATATTCCTTAATACTAGTCGTAGGGCCGTGTACAATATTCTCTAACTCTATAGGATCCTACTTCACTCCTATGTCGAGCCGTTAGAAGCTTCTAACATGGTATCATTTGAATTCTCATACGCATTAAATACAACCAAAATCGTAGTACACCTCCGATCATGTTTCTTAAGACGTTCAAGCAAGTTACCAATGGAAGTCTGCTAGTTTTCTTAAGCCTAACATCGAATACAATCATCCGTAACAATTATAAACAAACAATCAACCCATAATCAACATCTAGGTTTCACTACATCTAAGCAAACACAAAGGAAATCTAGCCTAGCATGTTGAATAGAAGACAAGCGTAAGATATAATCAAACAACACATACACATATTAAATGATTTGGAAGAATACTTATCTTTAATTGAACATGAAAGATTCAAAGGGTTGAAACCCTTGAAAAAGCTGGAAAATTCGACCTAGGGTTTATTCCCTCAAAGTTGCACACTAATGAATGAAATTTGGAAAACTATATATAGATTTTACAGGGTGACGGCGTCATGTGTTGGATTGTGACGCCGTCAACTCGCCGCCATAATGAAATCGTATTGCCTAGATCTACTTGTGACGCCGTCATGTGTAAAAATGCTCTGGGCCGTCACTAATACTTGGACCATGATGGCCTTGGGTGACGCCGTCATCTCCTAAGCTTAAAAACTCTCTGGATCGTCACGTGTATTTTCCACATCCACCTCTTTTGTAACTCTTGACGCCGTCATGTGGAGAGCCTTGACGCCGTCAGGTACTGTTCCAGCAAGGAAAATTGAGACTTTGTCGTTTTCTTCACTTTTATGCTCCAAAAACGTCCAAAATGCTTCCTTTTCCAGATTTCTCTCCAAAAGTACCTAAAATGACAAAAGGAACGATTTAGGGCAATATTTGATCAAATAATCACTAATACGGGCTTAAATGACCCCTTAAAAGCAGTACACTTTTCGCCTCATCACGTACCAACCATGGTAGTCCCGGATCTCCAGACTTTCCCCAAGGATGAATGAATTCGGGGATCGAGTCAAGCTACGTGACTCGGTAATAAAAAACAAAGCGCTTCATGGGAGGCAGCCCATGCTTATCCAATTTATCTTCTTATTTTTCTTATTTCTAACAAATAACGTGAGGATGGGGTGCTTCTTCCATTCTTGTGTTTCGTGGTTGTTTGTGAATGTTTGTCCAGGATTGTCCCCGACTTATGATGACTCTCGTGCTCGTTATTCTTTCTCCACTCGAGTCTCATTCTTCGATGCTTTTGGAAATCCTATATCCGAAAATCTTATCGACTAACGTTTTCTTTGGCATAATTAATAAACGGCCCTAGAATTTTGTTAGGATTGCCTTTACCCGTAAAACATTGAGGACAATGTTCCATTCTAGTCCGGGGGAGGGTGAGTCTTCGATTCGATTTGACCTTGCATTTCTTTCACCATGTCGTGTACTCTTGCAACTCCTTTTTACTCAACTTAAAAAATTGAAAAGATTGAAAAATTTTGAAGAAAAATCAATGAAAAGGTCAAGAAAAAGCACAAAAAAAATGAAAAAAACTTGAAAAAGTTGTGCAAAAATATAATAAAGATTGAATAAGTGTTTTGAAACCTTGTTGACTTTCCAGCTGGCGAGAGTAGGAATAAATATTTTGACTTGACCGGGCGTGTTGAGCCCTAGCTTGTTCCCTTAACCAATGATAATCACATAAGCTTGTGCTAGTCTTGTACACCAGGAGCGATAAAATACGAATTCTTTCTTAAGAATCTGCTAGTTATCGTACTTGACTTTATACATGCGCAGTTTAAAAGCTTACGCTAGTCTTTTACAAAAGGAGCTATAAAACGCGAATTCTTTTTCTAGAATTTGCAAGTTTCCGTAACTGACTTTATATATGTGTGGCTGATTATCGGCTAAGTATTCGCGGGTTTCATTACTTGGGATCTTAAATTGCGAAGTGCGAGAAATGATAGAGTTTATTTAGAAATTAGATGCTAAACGTGGAGTAGTGGTTCTCTTTAGAGCTCATGAAAGGTACTTGTGGCTTTTTGCTCTCGCAAAATTGCTTCACCGATATATAATAGATGTTCTAGGTTAATTAGTGGTATTTAGGTTTAGATAATATTTAGTTTCTTATTTTCTTAAAAGAATCTTTGCTTTAGAAGTTGGGTACATATCAAGGAACATAAAAAATAAAAGCAAAAATGAAAAATCAAAAGTCAAAAGTTGATTATGTATGTGGTTTTTGAGCTACCCGATAAGCTTCCATTGATGATGAAAAAAATAAAGAAAAGTTTGAAAAATGAAAAAAGTGAAAAATAAAGAAAATAGTGAAAAGTGAAAGTTATGTTGAATAAGAGCTTAAGTGTTATAAAAGTTGTTGGCACGTGAGGTGCATGTGGATGATTCTGAATTGGACACATGAGGTGCACGTGTAGTACTCCGCAACTTATATATGAGATTGTATGTACCCAATTCCTTGATGTGGACCGAATTTCTATTGCAGTGGTTCTTGAGAGAAAATGAAAAACTACTTATCATTTAAACTTGGTATATCTATCGGACTTAAAAGTATTGAAACGAGAAAATATGAAGAAATTCATTTCTCAACAAAAATAAAATCTTGAGATACAAAACTTAGGACATGGGAGTAAGAGGTTTCCACAAGTAACTTTTATGAGTAGTATTAGCATCTAACTTGCAGATAAGCTGTGATCTCGTTTGTACGCTTAGGTTAGGGGCTTGTGAAAAATTAAGGATGACGATTTTTATCCGTATGGTCACTTTTCCATGAGAAGTGTTTCTACTCATTGACCCTAAAAATTATTGCAAAATAATGAAAGTTCAACAAACCGTCACAAAATTAAAGTGAGAAAAGTCCAAAAGTAGTGATAAGTGGAATAAAGAATAAATTTTGGAAAACGGAGCGTTTGCGAGAATAAATTATTTTATAACTTCTTTTGAACCTCCTTGTACTTTACAATGTTAGTAGGAAGAGTTATAAAATTATTTATCCCAAAAGTGTAAATTGATCACATTGCGTGAGGGCATGACAATATTTTAGTCCGGGGGATTTTGGTGAGTGCTTATTCACTCACCTTTTCTTTATCAAAATGAGACTAAATATTCCAAAAACTAACCCAAAATGCCAAAGAAAGTGTGTTTTTGTGATTGTGAATGTGCAGGAACGGATATTTCACAAAAAGACGGAAAACAAACGAAAACCGGCAAAAATGAGCACGAGAGTGGAATGAGAGCAGATAGTCAAAGAAAGTCAAAGGTGAGCCTGCAAAGTTCAAAGAAGACCTTAGAGATTTGAGATTTGTCAAATTTTGTCCCTGGATGAAGTTTCAAGATATTGTCACTTTTAGTCCTCCAAGTTTCAGAGATTATCAGATTTAGTCCTTTGATGATATTCTTGCAGAAGTGACATTATTGGTCCTTTGAGAATCAGAAAATTACATTAGAGACCCTTGGATCACACTTTGGAAGATTTACAGATTTGGTCCTTGTATTTCAGAAATTAACATAATTAGTCCTTGCTACCAAAATCTGAAATACACATAAGCCTTGGTCCAAAGTGATTAATAGTCCAAAGTCCATAAATAACAAATCCAAAAGTCCAAAAACCAAAAGACCCGAGCCCAAGTTCCACTTGGTCAACACCCCAGTCAAACTTTAATATTAAAAACCTTTTCCCATTTTACCCGCCCCCAATTCTTCCTGAACCCAGAACCCCAATTAACCATGAACCCTAATTAACTCTACCCTCCAATTAACCCACATCAGCTTAATTAACCATCAAATACCCAATGATTGGGGTTTCTAGAAGGAGTCCCACGTGCATAGATGGTATCAATGAGTATGAAGGAGTCACGTTGACACTTGGCAGCTTACTAGTGGTTGGAACGCATCATTCCAATCATTGGATTCGCCTTCCAGAAGCCTCTGACACCGGCAGAGAATGAGTGCACGAATGGGACATGTGGCAGATGGCTATTGGTTATGCCACATCACTAATCATGATCTAAGGGCTACTAGTGGTTGAAAGAAGCACAAATCTCATCCAAGGGTTATTAAATGATTAGAGAAAGCACAAGACTCACATGGATCGCCAGCATGGCATAAGACCCCTCAACCTCTCTCATTTCCTATAAATAGGACTTATTTTCTTCATTTTGAGAGGGTAGATTTAGAGTAAAGGAATGCTGCAAAAATGTCTCTAGAATAGATGTAGTTATAAAGTTTTTTTTTTTTTTTATAATTTCCTTCAGATTGTAATTTCTATATTTAATTAATAAAGTTCTTTAGCTTATTTCTTTTTAAATTCTGTTTTAGTAATCAACTTTTCATGTAACAGTAGCTTTTAAATAATCTAAATAGCTGATTTGGATGTATTGATAGCTTATTTCAGAAGTTTAATTCAAGTTTCATTCATTAAAATTAACTTCAGTTGTATCTTCTCTTTATAAAAACTTCAAAAAAAAATCAGAAAAACAATAAAAATATAAAAAAAGAATTTGAATTTTTTTTTAACTGCAATCAAGCTTGAAATTAGTCAAAAACTCTTCATTTTAGCTTTGTAGCTTTAGTGTAGAGTTTATTTAAGTCTGAATCAGATCTGTGCTCAAAAACTAAATCAGTCAACAAAAGTCAACTGTGGTGAGAACATGGTGAATCGTGGGGTTATTTGATAGTTCAAGTAAGATTTGGAATGACGCGTGCTCACGGTGTGTACAAGTTTTAAAATTTATAAACACGATTACCGGATTAACTATTCAACACATACGAGCAAGTATACTCGTCCGTTTTAGTAAAGGTGGGTAAGTCGAGATCATCCAGGGGATTTATAGATCAAAGTATTAGAAAACTAGTTTGTATAAAAGGGTTGTCAATCCTTTACTATCGAAAATTCAAATATTCAAGAAACAGTAAAACTAAAACATATACTTGTGTGTAGGGCTGTAAACGAACTGAATGTTCAGTGAACATTTCATGAACCGTTCAGTAAAAAGTTCGTTTATGTTCGTTCGTTTATTAAATAAACGAACATGAACAATATTTTACGTTCATTTAGTTAAATGAACGAACATGAACAAAAGTCTCGTTTGTTCATTTATGTTCGTGAACGTCCGATTAGGCGTTCGTTAAAGTTCGTTTATGTTTATTTATTTATGTTCATATATCATATCTTTTAATTTTATATTTTTAAAAATTGGTCTGTTTAAACAAAGCAACACTTATAAAACAATATATTGTGAAAAATTCAATAAAGTTTATGTTTGTTTGTCTATTTTCATTTATGTTTGATCGTTTATTTTCGTTTAGCGTCCGTTTAGTGTCTTAATGAACGAACATAAACGAACATGAACAATTCATTTTCTTAATAAACGAACATGAATAAGAAAATTCGTCCGTTTAAGTGTCCGTGTCCGTTTATTTGTCCGGTAAAAATTAAATGAACGAACATGAACAAGGCTCCGTTCGTGTTCGTCCGATTCGTTTACAGCCCTACTTGTGTGAAATGCCATAATCAATCAATTGGAGTAGGGCTGAGCATCGGGTCAGAACCGACCCGAACCGAAAAAACCGAAAACCAAAATTCATCAAAAACCGGAACCGAAACCGAACCGACGGGCCGTCGGTTCGGGTTTGTCGGTCCATGTGTATTTTGGCATGTTTTTGTCGGTTTTGGGCCGAACCGGACCGAACCGAACCGACCTGAAACCGAAATTCAAGAAAAACCGGAACCGAAACCGAACCGACGGGCCGTCGGTCCGGTTCGGTTTTTGTCGGTTCGGTCGGTCCGGTTCGGTTTTGAACCTGCGGTGCTCAGCCCTAAATTGGAGTATTCATGTTAAGCTTGGTGTAAATTTGTTATGATGCACAACTTTTATATGAATGATTAACAATCAATGGTGTTTATCATGTTAAACCATTACTAGAATTCAATCATCCAGCTACTTCCTTTCGGCCTAAGACAACTAGAATAATAATTCTATTAACACAATGATGTGTAAAAGCAATTCTTTACTTATGAATTCCTACGAATCCTTTCGGCCTAATTTCGTGATGAAATCTTCTCAAATCCATTTTAAAGAGTAAACATGATGCTCGTCACACAACATATCCCATACTAATTCGTGCATTAACTTTTTGGAATAAAAACATTTAGAAAACCCTTTCGGCCAATATTCCCCAAACATGTTTTTATCAACAAATTAAGCAAGATTAGATATTATCCCAACAAACTCATAAATTAAGAAGAGTTTTCATGCATCACCTTTTTAAAGAAAAGAATACTCCATGACTAACTACATCATTCACACAAGTATATACCAAATCACTCCATATCAATTATATTAAAACACAAGTAGTAAACAAAACATTCATTATATTCAAAGTAACAAGAATCATTGTAAGTAACAAGGTGTACCTAGCTTGAGAATTACAAGAACTAAAATCGTGGAACTATAGCAACCACACGCCTCCAATCGAATACCAAATACAATAAACAACTCCACACACTTAACCAAACTATTGAGACTTTAACTCAAAGTTTCCTGGACGTTTTTACTGCTGTAGCAACCTTTTAGGTGAGAAATATTGAGTTAGTAATAACTTGGTGTAAGTTATTACTTAGGATTTTTTGGTACCTTTTGGTTGCAAGCCTAGATGTGCTTAAATAGCCTCCAATCACTTAATTCTCAAGTAAAAACGTTCCCTAAGAAGTTATTAGTGAGAAATGATCAGCCATCCATGATAATGAGGAGTAAAAACGCCATTAAATGTAATCTTGTAAAAACAGCCACCATCCAACCGATCGGTATTTGATCCAACCGATCGGTTGGTTCTTCTTGTCAATTCCAACCGAATCGGTTGCGGGCTCCAACCAATCGGTTGGATTTGACTTGTAACCAACTTTTGTTTTTTCTTTGTTATTCTTCGTCGCATGCATTCTATTCCACTTTGGTGCTAATTCCTTTCATAGAACTTGATATTATCTTGACATATGAACGTAGAAATCTTGAATCTATCAAATCCTTGAGTCCTTGTGTGATTCTTCACTCGTTTCCTTCTCGAAAGTCTCCAATTATGCACCTTCACTTCATTTCTGCATCTTTTCATCACTTTTTTCTGTTTTTGGCTACATATGCTTGTACAAACACTTTTCCATGATTAAGTAACAAATACGTACAAATATGGCCAAATATGATGCATAAAACACACCTAAAAACATGTACAATTTACGTGTTATCAAATCCCCCATACTTGAGTTTTGCTCGCCTTCGAGCAAGTCTAGAAGAAAAAAAATCTTAATGGCACAATTTATTTATGTTCCCAAAAATCTAACAATCATCCCTAAGGTTAATTGTTAATTTTTAATGCGAAAATTATATGGAGCATTAATAAGTGTAAAGCATGATAACATAACTAAGCACCTCACGAAAGATAATTTGAATTCACTCAACACTCAAAGGTAATTTGATTGGTAAACCACTCATTGCTCAGTCATGATTCATGTTTCTTACCATAAACTTGTACAAGTATCAAAACAACAAAACAAAACATCAAAAAGGTCGTTTATTCGGGTTGTAACTTGAGGCTTAATGGGTTGTACCGGCTAATGTTCAAACATCTCATACAAGAATCAAATAGATCACTTGCACGGATTTTTTTAGTAAGTAATAACGGATGGTCACTAGATTATACCTTGGATTGCTGGCACGTCATTTTCATAACGGATGGTCACCAAAACATTATCTAGATCGCTGGCGCGTCATTCCATTACCAAAAATACGGATGGTCATTAAAATTTTCATGCACTTGATATTTTCAAAAAAACCAAAAAGGGTGGGGATAAGGCATGGGAAATATTTAATTGGTTATAAAAGAAAAACAAAATCAAGTCTAAATCCCATTGTTGCTAGTTACCGAACAAACCTCAAACCCAAAAATGATTATAGTTACAATTATTCTCCTCCTTTATGAACTCTTCATATATTGATATATCGATTCACCATAATAATATTCTTCATTCTTAGCACATTGGCTAACAAAATTTAACATAACTTTCTTATTCCATCTCCATACATAGCATAGCACATTGGCTATAATTGTCATCTTATAGTTGCGATGACTTATTCATTAATTTTTTTTAAACAAACATCACATCTCCCCCACACTTCGCATAAGCATCATCACAAAAATACAAAACTAAAGGTGATCAATCTTCATCTTTGTTGGAATGGCACACACGAATGATAAAGTGTGGCTAACTATTAATCATCAAAAAGAATCCATCAACCAAACAACTAGCAACCCACCGTTTAGATTTTAACAAGGGTTAGGCTAAGGTTAAAAATGTAAAATATTTTTTTATTTTTCTGGATGTAACAAAAGAAAAAGATTGGCTCGAAGGGTGTAACTAAGGGTATCTAGCATTAAAGATAAATGCTAACAAATGGGTTCCAAATACGAGGATAACTAACCGATGTGGTTAGCAAAAATTATTTATTAAATAGAAGGCTATTTGGTGTAAATCCTAAGTTGCCTCATATCATTTGAATATGTTTTACCAATCGAAAGTGATTTTAACCGTAATGCATAACAAGTACAAGTTATAGAATCAACACAATCACCAGCACACTCATAGCAAGAATATATAGCATAAGAAATGCTTTATACAAAAAGGCTTAAATCCTCACAATTTAAGGTGAATACTATAACATGTACTAGTAAATGTCATCAATTCCGAAATGAATTTGCTCTAATAACTTGATTAAGCTCCAAAAATTTTCAAATACCCTTATTCTTACCATTAAAACAATTTTATTTAAAATTAACTCAAGTGTTCAAACAACTAGATTTTCAAGGGCGAACGAATCCTAGTTACTTGAATTCTCAACTAATCCTAAAAAAATTAAAAATAAACCTATTTTTCCTATTTTCTTCCCTCCCCCACACTTAAGTTTTGCATTGTCCTCAATGTAAAAATAATAACTTCAAAGTAAAGGAAATGGGAAAAAATTTAGTAAAATAGAAACTACCGGGGTAAAAATACGCGATATGCATATTTGATCACAACTAAGCAAATGAGTTCTCCGACTCCAAATATTGATCAACCATAGGCTTCCGTAATGTCACCCCTGCAAAAACTGCAAACATATACCAAACCAAACAAACAAAAACACAAACACAAATACTGAAAACAAACCAAATGTTAACATAATACGTTATGAATCCTAAAAGAAAGAGTTATAGAAAGAAATAGAAATTATTCAACACACATAATTGTTTTGAAATCAACCATAAACCACATGACAATCACTCGTCATCGTCATAATCCATGTCGGGGTTGATAAACTCATCCTCGCTCTCCTCACTTTCTTCCTCTTCTTCTTCAACTCTACGCTTCTTTTTGCCATCACCACGAGACGATCCACCAACATCGAAACTTGTTCCTCCAACATGCGTACCTCCCACATTAGGAACTCTACCATAAGCCGGATACGGTTCGGGAAATGGTGAATAACCAGGATAGGGGTATGGATACGGACCAGGATATGGCTCATAAGGAATTGGGTAGGTAGGAACATTAGGTGGCACATAAAGTGGTACCTCATAGCTATTCTCACGTGCAATGTGTTGGAGCATCGGCATGGAATAATCGTAGTTATAGTTTTGTCTCATCAACATCGAATCTCTCTAAACATCCCTACGCTCTATATCATTCAACTCACTATGCCAATCTCCCCACCCCGAATCAAAACTACCCGGAGCATGTCCATAGATACCTCCCATGTGTTGTTGTGGCATCTCAATGTTAGGCTTAGTCCATTCTCCTAACGTCTTGGTTCTCTTATTCAATGCCTTACCAAAACCTTTATCATCCCACGTCTAACTCTCCTTTGGCTCCGAACATTTAGCCAACTCTTCATCTACAAAATAACCCAAATTTCTTGCCAAAACGGTCACATAATGACCTCCACAAATGTCACTCCTTTCCTTGATCCCCGGTGCTCTCCTAGAAAGATACTCGGCTATAATTCAAGCCGCATTGCCATTCTTGTCCTCTTCAAGCAATTTCATCTCCCATAAATCCGGATTGTTACACTTATCACAACCACCCGTCCTATGCAAAACTCCCAGGTAATTAACTTTTGCAAAATCTTCAACAACGGGTTCCTAATTCTAGATGCATTCTTCCTAGAGCAACTTGGATCACCAACACGATTCCAATACTCCAAAATACCTTCATACCTATGATGAAACCTTGTTAACCCCAAGAAGTGTGTCTCAAACAACCTATGATTTATCTCGTTTTGCTCGTACAAACCCAAATAAACCGCAAACTGTGGCAAAGTATAAGCATGCTCAACTGCACATAGTCTAAACCAAATGCAAACTTCCCTCATAAGATCGTAAACTTTCCTTTCAAAATAGAACGTAGAAAAGAATTCTAGACACCAATCACGATAAACATCTTCGAAAATGCTAAAAGCTCTTTCCCAAGAAAGATCCATAAATGTATCTCCATCCGCCGGATACACATAAGTCATTCTCATCATTTCCCTCAATTGATCCTCACATTCATATTCAGTAAACAAACTCCAATCAATGAGACATGGTAAAGCAATTTTTCTACCTTGAAGCTTAGAAAGTCGTTCACGAAAGGCATGCTTCTCCTCATTCTTCAAATTTCTGAACTTAAGATTGTCGTTCCTTTCCGCTTGAAGACTGTATGTAACCCTACTCTTTGAATTCCTTAAAAGATATTTCGTAACAATCGGGTTAACTTTCACTCCTCTAGAACTCGAACTACCTGCACCTTGACTCTAAAAATTACAAATTAATGTTAGTATAAGATTATAAGAGCCAATGCTACACAAATTAGAAGTCAAAAAGTCGAAATGCAAAAATTTTAAAAATTTTAACGAGCCATCCAACCAATCGGTATCCTATCCAACCGATCGGTTGGATACTCATGTTCAATCTAACTGATCGGTTGCCCCTCGCAACCGGTCGGTTGGATTTTCGTCCAAAATTCCAAATCCTAATTTTTCATTTCCTTTCACTTCCAATCCATTCCTACTTCATCCTAACCTGTTTTTGATCATCCATGGTGGTTTCTAATCATCCAAATCATCCTAATAACGATCCATATCATCTCCAAAAATTCCCTTAATCAACCCAAGAACATGAAAGAACACTATCTAATCAATCCTTCAAATTAGTGTTCTAATCAACAATGCACTATCCTAACATCACTAATTAACAAATATAGAACATCTGGAAATCATCAATTGCAAGCAAACATGTTCTAAAATAAAAACCCAATTCAATTCGAATTTTCAATTAATTAATTCTACCTTAAGACTTAATCAATCAATCTAATTCTTTTTGTAATGACTTCCACTATCAATTACCCACTTATCCTCAAAAGATTACATCTTAATTCGAACTATATCAAAAATACCCAAATCTTGATCTAATTCTAATAATCCGAATTAAAACTTGATTAAAGTAAATTGATGATATTACTTACTTGTTTTGGAGCCATGGATGATATCCTAACACTCATGCAACCTCAAACAACCTCTATGTGATCGAATTTCTAGACCCCCAATTTGGTGTGTGAGTGTGGGTGGTTTTCTTGTGATTTTTGAAAAGTTGGGTTTATATATTCAATTCTAACCATTCAGTTTTGATCCATCCGTTTCGGATTGAATTTTTGCAAAACTTGAATTTTTCAAAACCTCAACACTTAGTTTACTTGATACAAGTAACTAATGTGTTTACTTTTTACTAAAACCATTTTTGTATGTAAATTTTCCACCACACTACCAAAATTGGTCTATAACTACTAACTCTTAAAACTAAATACTAAATAACTCAACTAAAAACTTAAAAACTCAAACTCTTATTAAGACATAAACATAACATAAAACATAAAACCTAAATAGATAGATAAATAGATAGATAGTCTTAACCATAAAACTTAAAATGAAAATGCTTAAAAGTAAAATCAAACAAACTAGCACAAGAAGTGCTTTATTCTTGAAACTTGCTCCTCTTGCTCATTTAGCCTTGAAAATATTCATTCCTAAGAATGTCTTCACTTTGGTACTTTCCCGATATCTTCCGATTTGTCTTTTGTGTTTTGAACCTCCTAGCAAAGTTTCTTCCGCTTGGGCATACAATATCAAATTTGACATGCCATTCTCCATCTCCTTCTTCTTTCTTGTAGTTGCTAGGTCCATCGGGCCCCCACTCCAAATTTTTAAGTGGAACCGGTAATGATCCAAGAAAATCTGTAAGTTTATTAAACACAAAAATATTTTTAAACGGGTTAAAGAAAGCCTCCATAGCAAGAGCTCTTTCCATTTCATCCTCAATGTCAAAGAAACTAGGTGTCAATGGCCCATACTTTGGCCTTCCCTCTTCATCTCTTCCAACTTCAAAACAACCAAAGTAATCCTCTACTTCTTCATCCATACTATCTTTCTTTCCTCTCCTAGGCTTAGGATAATAAGTATGCTTAAGAATTCCATAATTAATGGTCATGGTTCCATGCCTCATATCTATTATTGCCCCACATTAGTAATTCCTTATCAACCGGAATGTTTAGCACAAGAAAATCACACAAAAATGCTTGGTAGCCAATTTGAACACGTAAATTCTTAACTTCTCCCATAGCCTTTGCTTTCGAATTATCCGCCATTGTAAGATTTGAGTGGTTAGGTTGTGGGTTACAAAGTCCTAACCTTTGGTACAACGGATAAGGCATTACACTAACACTTGACCCCGTATCGGCCAACGCATACATTGGAGTAGTCCCGTTCACTTTAATTGGTAAGACAAAATTTCCCGGGTCACTCATCTTCTTAGGAAGCCCATTTTTGACTATCCTCTCTCTTTCAACTTCATCAAATGTTGTATCTTCCAACCTTGACCTTGCCATCATGACCGAATCCAACTTCTTCCTATTGGTCATGTAATCATTCAAAACCTCAATAACCGGTTTCTTTTCCATGAGTTCATTAATGTTCTCTTCTAAATTCTCCAATATTGCTTCTTTTTGTTCATTAGTTAATGGTTGGGTAACTTTTGGTGAATTTGGTGGTGTACTAGGTAGTGATGATGATGATGATGATGTAGAATTAGTTACTTTTGGGTTGGAGGGTTGGGTAAGTTTGTTTTGTGTTCCTTTCTTCCTATTCGCTTTTCCCATCTTACAAACCTCTTCCTTTCCTTCCTTTTTCTTTTCCATACCTTCACATAACTCCGCTATCATAACATCCACTTCTTTTTCTTCCTCCAAATTAGTTATATTAATCCTTAACTCACTAAGTGCAAAGTCCACCGTGCACTTGGTAGTTACAAGAAATTCCCTACCAAAAACAATCTCCGGTTCATCAGAATTGCAATTATCAAGTACAACAAAGTCAACCTTAAAAATGTGTCCATGAATATTCACTTTCATATCCTTAACCTTCTTTCTACCATAATCCTCATAGTCAAGACGAACAAAACCAAGCTTGTCTAGAACATCCTCCGTTATATAGTTGTCCCCATACTCCATATTAAGTTCCGCATCCATAGCCTTGATCCCCTCCACCGCACAAGGTGTAGAATACCTCATGTGTGGGGCATCATACTTCTTAGAAGGAGCACTTGTGAAAACAACCACCCTTTTCTTAGGTTCCTTAGGCAAACAAACATCATTCTCCCCAACTATTTCTCCATTTTCCAAATCTGCTTTCGCTTTCTCCAACATGCTTTCCAACTTCTCCAAAGAATCGCCCAAATCTTTGAACATATCCTCCAAGTTCCTTAAGTACTTCAAAATTTGACTTAAACTCTCCATTTCACTAAAGCAAATTACTAACTATAACATAACCATCAACAAAACAACCAAATCATTAGCATTGGGGTTAGTTATAATAAAAAATAAACTTAGAATGAAACAATACCTAATAAATTAACAAACCAAAGCTATAAAAACACGAAAACAACTCAAAATAAAAATTTCAAAAAATTAAATCCGAGGCGAGAAACCGTTCGGCTTCTAATCCAACCGATCGGTTGGATCAAACACCAAAACTAACCGGATCGGTTACAGGCTGTAACCGATCGGTTTCTTTGAACCTGTAATTTTTTTTAAATTATTATTTTACTATATATAAAGAAAAAAACTTTTATTCTAATGATTTAATTAAACTTAAACTATATTTATTTTATTATAAAATCTTAATTAAAAACTTAAAAGAAGACTTAATTATTAAAAACTTAAAAAAAAAAAAAAAAACAACTTAAAAACCTTTCATTATCCTAACTTAAACTAATTAATTAATTTCATTAACTCAATTAACCACTTATTTAAAACATTAATTACTAATCATAAAACTTAATTCAAACTTTTAATTAATGAAAATTAACTTAAAACAATTAAAACTAATCATAACCAATTGATTAACATTAAATAACTAATAATTAAAACAAATAACATAAAATAAAAAAAAAATAAAAAACTAAAAAAAAAAATTTTACCGATTCAACCAACCGTTCGGTTGGAAATCCAACCGATCGGTTGAACGACCTTTTTTTTAACTTTTTTTTAACTTTTACCAAATCGAATTTTATGAAAAACAAACTGAAAAACTAAAAAATCTAATTAAATCCAATTAAATCCCCGGCAGCGGCGCCAAAAACTTGGTGTGTGCTCACGGTGTGTACAAGTTTTAAAATTTATAAACACGATTACCGGATTAACTATTCAGCACATACGAGCAAGTATACTCGTCCGTTTTAGTAAAGGTGGGTAAGTCGAGATCGTCCCAAGGGATTTATAGATCAAAGTATTAGAAAACTAGTTTGTATAAAAGGGTTGTCAATCCTTTACTATCGAAAATTCAAATATTCAAGAAACAATAAAACTAAAACATATACTTGTGTGAAATGCCATAATCAATCAATTGGAGTATTCATGTTAAGCTTGGTGTAAACTTGTTATGATGCACAACTTTTATATGAATGATTAACAATCAATGGTGTTTATCATGTTAAACCATTACTAGAATTCAATCATCTAGCTACTTCCTTTCGGCCTAAGATAACTAGAATAATAATTCCATTAACACAATGTTGTGTAAAAGCAATTCTTTACTTATGAATTCCTACGAATCCTTTCGGCCTAATTTCGTGATGAAATCTTCTCAAATCCATTTTAAAGAGTAAAAATGATGCTCGTCACACACCATATCCCATACTAATTCGTGCACTAACTTTTTGGAATAAAAACATTTAGAAAACCCTTTCGGCCAATATTCCCCAAAGATGTTTTTATCAACAAATTAAGAAAGATTAGATATTATCCCAACAAACTCATAAATTAAGAAGAGTTTTCATGCATCACCTTTTTAAAGAAAAGAATACTCCATGACTAACTACATCATTCACACAAGTATATACCAAATCACTCCATATCAATTATATTAAAACACAAGTAGTAAACAAAACATTCATTATATTCAAAGTAACAAGAATTCATTGTAAGTAACAAGGTGTACCTAGTTTGAGAATTACGAGAACTAAAATCGTGGAACTATAGCAACCACACGCCTCCAATCGACTACCAAACACAATAAACAACTCCACACACTTAACCAAACTATTGAGACTTTAACTCAAAGTTTCCTGGACGTTTTTACTGCTGTAGCAACCTTTTAGGTGAGAAATATTAAGTTAGTAATAACTTGGTGTAAGTTATTACTTAGGATTTTTTTGGTACCTTTTGGTTGCAAGCCTAGATGTGCTTAAATAGCCTCCAATCACTTAATTCTCAAGTAAAAACGTTCTGTAAGAAGTTATTAGTGAGAAATGATCAGCCATCCATGATAATTAGGAGTAAAAACGTCATTAAATGTAATCTTGTAAAAACAGCCACCATCCAACCGATCGGTTGGTTCTTCTTGTCAATTCCAACCGAATCGGTTGCGGGCTCCAACCGATCGGTTGGATTTGACTTGTAACCAACTTTTGTTTTTTCTTTGTTATTCTTCGTCGCATGCATTTTATTCCACTTTGGTGCTAATTCCTTTCATAGAACTTGATATTATCTTGACATATGAACGTAGAAATCTTGAATCTATCAAATCCTTGAGTCCTTGTGTGATTCTTCACTCGTTTCCTTCTCGAAAGTCTCCAATTATGCACCTTCACTTCATTTCTTCATCTTTTCATCACTTTTCCTGTTTTTGGCTACATTTGCTTGTACAAACACTTTTCCATGATTAAGTAACAAATACGTACAAATATGGCCAAATATGATGCATAAAACACACCTAAAAACATGTATAATTTACGTGTTATCATGGAAGCACTTGGCCTGTCTAAAGACAGGAAAGCTTAGTGAGCCCCCTCTGTTCATGCCGAGGGGGAGAAGCTTTGTAAGTTTCATTCCTGATTCATAGTTACTGTTGAATTTGATGAACATTAGTCTAGATCTGAGTTGTTACTTTTGTATTGTTTTAATTTGATAATATTAATGTTGTAGTTGTCATACTTGAGCTTGATTTATCCTTTGTGCATCTGATTAGATTAATTTTGTGTTTACATAGGTCATATTGATAATCTGTGGGACTGTGTTATAGTTAATCATTGTGGAATTTCAGAAGTTATTTGGTTTCAGTAAGAGATTTGTGACTGTGATTGATCATTGTTGTGGAGATTAGAGGTCTGGAATTAGTTGGTGTAGTGTAAAATCAGAAATTGAAGGGGTGTTTGGATCAATCAAATTTGTTGAGTCAAGTTTAGGTTTGTGGGAATATTATTGCTTCAGTACTTAGCTTGGGTTATAAATAGAATAAAAATAGCATACAAATACTAGTGTAGTTCATTAATAGTCAAAGTTAGTTTCTAATTGCTCTTAACTGCTAGTATAAATAAATCAGTTAGTAAGACTAGTTTAGTAGATATAATATAGCATTAGTTAGCTTCATATAGTATTAGATTAGTTTATCATAACAAATATTACTAAATTTGATCAATAGAAATTAGAAAAAAGTCAAAAGGGAGTAATAACTGAAAAGTCAGCATAGGAAATACTGAATCAGTATAGAGTATTGGTCAAGTAGCTGTTATCAGACTCCATTTAGAGTAGAATTTGTAAGTTGTTGAAAAAGAATTTGATGTTTAAAAATATCAACATTACTAGTGAGCTTTTGCCCCACTTAAGTTCTGGTTTGGAGATTATTTGAACTGCTTTTAAGCTCTCACAAGTTTGGCGTTTTGAACAAGATTTCTGAATCTAAAGTAGGGCTGCATAAGTGAATTTGATGTCTTAACCTGTGCTAAATTGTGATACTTAAGTTTCTGTGAGTAGTTTAAGTGATTTACGTGAGATTTGAACCTCTGGCTTAATCTGAGATCAAACTGCTTATCATTTGCTTATTGCATACTGCTTATTGCATCATTCTTATGATTTATGAGCTTATCAGGGTCTGATTTCTAGTCATTTGAGATTAATTGAGTATAAGTAGTTTCCTGAATAATTTTCACATAGTTTTGTCATAAGTGCTTATAAATAAGCACTTGTGATAAGCTGATTTGGTTTCATTAAGCACTTTTCTGGCTTAATTTTATTTCAAATTTTTTTTCTCAAGTTCATTTTATCATTTTTGAATTTTTGTAATTTTTTCAGATTTTTCTGATTTGTTTTACTATTTTTCTTCTTTTATTTTAGTTTAAAATCACTTTTTAAATACCTTTTAATAAACAAAAATCAAATAAAAATTAGAAAAACCTTAAAAATTCAAAAAATACTTTAGAAAATTCTTTTTTGATATTTTAGATTTTTCAAAATTTATCTTGCATTTTTCACTTTTATTTTGACATTTTCTCTTATTTTTAATTCATTTAAAAATACAAAAATAGAAATAAATTCATAGAAAATACATAAAAAGTCAAAAAAATATTTTTCTTTTTCTCAAAATTATTTTTAGTTGTTTAATATTTTTAGAAAATTATTTCATATTTTTAGGATAATTTTTCATTAAAAGTTACGTTTTAATTTGTACGTTACGTTTTAAGAATCGTGTTTGAATTTCCGTTTTTAGTTCTAAATCATTTGTACATATATAGCTTGTACATTCTGCATTATTTGTGATTTCTTATCATAATTTGAGTTTCTCAATCACAATTTTCACTTTTACTTTTCACGACACGATTTCACGAATCGAATTTCAACGATTCCACTCAATCTTTCACGGGATACGACTCGGGTAATCCGTATTTCTTGCGGATTTCCTTGAACCTTATAGATATATTATATATAATTGGTTTTTGTGAATCAACGCATGTCATACGAATCGTTTTAGAAAAGACCTAAAAAAAAAAAAAAAAAAAATCTCAAACGTAACACCTCATTTATATTTAAGTAACTAAATATATTATATCCATAAGTTTTTCATTAAAAACAATTTAATGTTCTTCAATTGAAAGAAAAACATATGCCCATTTAACTTTCAAATGGGCAATATATGCCCATTTAAAAAAAAGGGGGGGGGGGGGGGTCCAAATGTTCCAAAATCTCTTAAAAATTTGCCCATTTAGCTTATTTTTTTGATTTTGGGCACAAATTGCCATCTTTAATTTCAATTGTTGATCCACGAATGTAGTTTTCAAAAGAGTTAGCTTTGCAATCCAAAAAGGACTAGCGACGCAGCTTAATGCTCGTTTGTCTTCAACCACTATGTAAATTCTGTTGGAATTATAATATCATGACAATCATATAAATAAACCAAACACATCAAGTAAGCACAATGTTGCAAAAATCGTGAATCGGTCCTGAGGCGGTCGGGGGCCGAGTTGCGTTTTTTAGCCTATTAATCGGCCCAAAACCTTGTAATTGCCAATTAATCGGCCGACTTCCTTGTAAATGTCTCCAAGTTCCAGGGCCTTGTAGCTTGGAATCGGCGATTACAAGGCCTTGTAGGCCGTTTTTTGCAACATTGAGTAAGCATATAGCGAAAGCAATTATAACAAGACCATAACATGTAATTAATTAATCAAATATAAAATTAAACGTACCGTAGTGATTCAAGCCCGAATAAGAATCAAATGCAATCTTCAACTCAAGAACCCTAATAAGGGTTTATGTGAACAAATCCAAGAAACAAACAATGATGTGTTTGATTCACGATCTTGTACACACGTACTACTTCAAGTAAACGTTTATGCAAGTAAAGCGAGCACAAACACTAGAAGAATAACAAAGTATTCGACTCCCTTAAACTTTAGTGGGGTGTCGAAATCCTTGCTAGGACAAGAGGAGATGAGAGAAAACATACAAGATTAGGTTTTCAAGTTATGAGAAAAGAATGAAACCTTGTGTGTTTATATAGGGTAGAAAACTTGGAACAAAAGCTTCACCAAAGGATGTGGGATCCCTTGGCCGATCGTCCCTAGCACCCTCAAAGGGTTTCCGGAACTTTCTTGACATTCAAATTTTCATCTATAGTCCTTCTCCTTTTATTCGTCTAACGGACGTTATCCTTTTCCATTAAATGTTAACGATCGTTACGTGTTTGCTTTCTAATAATTAATATAACATTTATATATAATTATTACTCATTTACTTTTCATACGTAAAATATGCAATCCCGTAATCTCGGGTTCGATTATAACACACAACTATTATTTTATTGTCTATAAAACTAACAAATTCTATTTTGATGAAATTGTTGATTAATATATTTTTGATCAAGGTATTTAGTTATCGTATGAACATGTACTATATTACATTCTTAGGGGGTGCTTGGTTGGGGGTAATGGGGGGTGGGGAATGGGAAAGGTAATGATTAAACATGCCTGGTTATGACTAGGGAATGCAATCATTGTTCAGTATTGGGTAATGAGGCATTACCCAGTAAATTGGGAGGTATGGTAATGATTACCCACCACCACCAGCAGCAGCACCCACCACCACCAGCCACCACTACCACCAGCCACCACCATCACCACCACCACCAGCTACTAGCCACCACTACTACCAGCAGCCACCACCACCAGCAGCCACCACCATCAACCACAACCACCACCACTAGCCACCACCACCACCAACAGCCACCACTACCACCAGTAGCAACCAACACCAGCAGCCACCACCATCAACCACAACCACCACCACTAGCCACCACCACCACTACCACCACCATCACCACCAGCAACCACCATCACCAGCAGCTACCACCACCACCACCACCACCAGCCACCACCATCAGCCACAACCACCACCACTAGCCACCATCACCACTACCACCACCAGCCATCACCACCATCACCAGTAGCCACCACCATCACCACTAGTAACCACCACCACCAGCTACCACTACCACCAGCACCACCACCACCAGCAGCCACCACCACCAACCGCCACCACCACCACCACCAGCCACCACCACCACCAACTGCCAACCACCACCCGCCGCCGCCACCACCTTGGAGGTTAATGTGTTTTTCTTAAACCAAGCACTATCAAAGATAATGATAATCTCCATTCCATTCTTTTGCATACCTTTTGCATTCCTTTTACCTTTCCCTTTCCCATTCCCCATTTTGAACCAAGCGCACCCTTAATCTAACAATAAATTAATACTGTATTATAAAACGACAAGACTTCTTAATCTTAAAGGTGCACATTTTGTTCAACAACAACACACAGAATACGACATATTGTATAAACTTGATTATTTTAGCGTACACTTCACTGTTCACACTTGTACGAAGTACATAACAAAATTATGATACAAGTAATGTTTTTTAAATAAAGAGAAGTTTGAAAAACTTGAAACCCATTTCAACTTTGAGTTCAAGAATGCTGACCAGCTTCGAAAGTTTCTAAAACATCGCTATACCTTCAATTTCGGCTTTTTCAATTTTGTTCCCTAATCCCTAGTTTCAACTCTTGGCGTGTAGGTTGCACGCATAAAGACAATTTATAACGATAATGTTTCACAATGGATCTTGCTTATATTTTATTTATTAAATTTTTAGATTCAACGAGTATTATTTCCATCGCACTTTATTATGCGTTAACGTCAATTTATATTATTGTATAGATAAAAAATCTGCATAAAAGTACATGTGTGAAAATTGTATAAAAAATGTTTAAAAATGGGTTATTTTTAAAATATCTAGCTTTCTTTATTACAATACTCTTTAGACAATTTATAACGATAATGTTTCACAATAAATTTGATTATGTAAATTGATGGAGAAAAACTCTATAAAAAATTAAGTGTAAATTGACAATAAAAAAACTTAACAAAATGAAGGAGTAATTAATTAAATATTTGAATTTGAAATGACGTTATATATTCTAACTGGTACAAAATTTATATTTAAGCCCAAAACACTATAAAATATCTACTTAAATTTTTTACAACAAATACCTCCTAAACATTATATTTGTTTCTTTTAAACAATATGTATTGTTATTGTTGTATTTTATAATGTTTTTATTTAGTTGTCAATCAAAACATTGATCAAAGTGTGGCAAACTCAAATAGTATGACTTATGTTAAAACTTCTTTAATGCGGCTTATGTCAAAGCCCCAACGTGTGGGGATTTAAAATTAGTTATTATCTTGAAAAGTAAAACTGATTATTCATGACATTTCTTCTTATATTTAGTATATTGAATTTTCTACATTTGGAATAACCCGGATGTTGCAGTGGGGTCTAAGAAATTTGAGTTTCACAAATTATCGAAACCTTGCAATTTATCTAAAGAGTATTGTAATAAAGAAAGCTAGATATTTTTCTTTTGAAAGAAAAGAAACTTAGATTTTAGTTCCTAAACAATTTCGCAAATTATTAGAACCTTAAATTTCAACAATTTTTTTATGAAATCATGCCAAAATTGTTCATAAAGAAATCTAGAGATTAGTTGGATACTTGCTAAACAAAGTTTGTTATATAAAAGGAAAAGAGAAAAATTATAACATATATACATTTGTTGGGATTGCTTTTGGCAACCTCACATGCCAAGCTACTGTAGAAACCATTTTAGGGCGGGTCGGGTTTGGGCGGGTCGGGTCGGATTTAACGGTCGTTAGTTAATAACTAACGGCCGTTAGATATTTAACGGCTGTTAGCTAACGGTCGTTATTTTTAACATTTTCTTTAAAAATCCATACAAAATTGGTCCTTCATCTCAAAAGTTCGTTGCATATTTAGTCCTCGCATAATTTACATGATTGGTCCTTCATGTTATACGTCCATTGCAAAGTTAGTCCTTAGTCACTAAATTGACGTTAAGTAGCTACCGGCCGTTATTACACTTTCCCTATTCGGAAAACACCTCGCGGCAACACGCGGTTTTCCAACTAGTTACTAACAAAGTGCGGGATATATTTTGTAAGTTATAGTTAAGAGGGTATTTTGAAACAAGGTACATAGCTTGGGGATGTTTATGTAACATTAGGCGTAGCAAAACAACGCAACTTACTACCAGGGACGGAGTCAGGACTAAATATAACCGGGTGCAAAAAAAATTTGAACAATAATATTAGAAACACATTTCGATGGACCGGGTGCATTTAAGATGACTTTAGGAAAAATTGGTGTTTTTTTCAAAAACTAACACTATATCAAAAATTTTCATGGAGTGCACGGGCACCCGCGAAAACCCCTGGCTCCGTCCCTGCTTACTACACACAACGTATATATGTATAATATAATATATTTAGTCTCCCATGACACATTAGTCTTACTTTTATCTTGAACTCGCAATTTTATTGTTGAAAACGTAAGCGTCACATGAACCAAATGGCATTTGGTGGTAGTTACTTGTATCACTTAATTATTTCCCGTTTGAAATTACTAAGTTGGTTTTATAAAGCTTGTAAGTTTATAAACTTGATGTTCAAAGTTGTTTTGATTTGTATTTTTTTTATGAGTTCACTTAAAACTGACAAAGTTTATAAGTTGGGTTTTTCTTTGATTTACAAGCTTTTCAAAATTGAGCTTATAGCCTCTTCAAGTCCATATAGAAATTCATGTTAATAATCTTACAAGTAAAAAATAATGATATTATGAGTTTTTTTAATAATAATAATAATAATAATAATAATAATAATAATAATAATAATAATAATAATAATAATAATAATAATAATCCTCTCCAAACTATGGGCGAATTTTGGCGATGGACATGGCTACTGCGGTGGATCTTCTTGATCCCGTCATGCTCTAATCCATCCCCCCAGTTCTACACCCACTGTTGTTCCTTGTACATACACTCCACCTTTTCTTGGGTTTTCGTTTTGTTTTTCTCTTTGGTCGCGGTTTGGTAGGGTTCCGTTCTTGAAACCCTTCTCCCTTCCGTGTATAGTTGTTGGTTGTTCGTTGGTGGTAGCTTGGTTTAAGTCGTTTTACCTCTTTCTCTGTGGTCGCGGAACACCATATTGTAGGTTGAGCAGGTTATGGGTGGCGATTTGCTACTTGGGGAAGAAAGTGTCTTTTTTCTTGTCCTGTTGCAGCCAGCGATTTGAAAGAGTCCCTTTTCTTGTCCTGTTTTACAGCCAGCGAGTTGCCTTGGTGCTTTTCCTTTTGAGTGTGGTTTGAGAAAGGTTTCATGGTGAGATTGACTTTTTAAACCTTGGTAGGTTCTGTGGGTTTTCAGTGGGTCCCACTTTGGCTTTTTGTTCCAATTGATACTAAGGTGATGCGAGTTGAACAAAAGAGGGCCCGCTTGTTCCTATTGCTTTTGTGATTTCTTTCTTTGTTTTTGGGGTTTCTACGTTTGTTTACCGGATCAAGACGAAGTGCTACCTTGGGCTTCTTGTTTTGGGCCTTGTTTGACATTGTATATATATATATATATATATATATATATATATATATATATATATATATATATATATATATATATATATATATATATATATATATATATATATATATATATATTTATTTGTTGGTATGGCGATTGTGTGGTTTCATTGCCATTTTGTGGGTTTAGGTGGTTGTCATGATGGTCATGGAAACGGCCTAACCAAAACCTTGTTGATCACTCATCTTCGTGATCGCCATTTCGGGGAAGATGCACTAACTACCACCAAACAATCCCTGACTAATCATGTTATTTTTGAGGGGGCTGAGGTTACGTTGAAACGCATGGGTCTCTGGTTATGTGGGATTTGTTTTAAGACGCATACTCTTCGTACTAAGTGTCGGCATGGATATGATTTTGTGACAACTCCTGATTGTGGCGATGGTGTTGTTAGGTTTGTGTTATTTGATCTCGCCAAGCCACAAGTTCCTTCTCCTGCTCGTGTTGAAGACTTGGTTTTGGATGAACGGTCTGGTTTTGATTTACACCTACTTGACACCTTGCTGTCTAAAGGGTTGCACACTGTCAAATCCATCCCTCCTAAGTGTCGTTTGGGTTTCTCTCGCGTTTTGAAAGGAGCTCTTGATAAGGTGATCTGCACACCTGAGGACATTTCTTGTTGGGTTAGCCTGCTAGTCTTACCACTTTTTCTTCTTAAAACCTTTTGCCCGAGGAGTAACATGGAGTGTAGGTCTGCCATTAAATGCCAACACCAAGAAGAATACATTGCTAATGCCATTCGATCTTGGGGTACGTCCAGTGGTAGTTTGCAACTTGTTTGAGAGGTTTTAGCTGAATCATCCCCTGCGTAGGCTGATATTAATGAGGAACACTTTGACGTGAGTGAGCGCAATATCAAGCAATGTAAGAGGAAGATTTGTGATGGCCATTATACGAGTTCTTTCTTCTTCGGGTGTTGCTCCTTATAATGATACTACTCTTGAGGACTTAAAGGCTAAGCATCCCTTCAAGGCTGCTCCTTCTTCGCCAAATATACCTATTGATCATCATAACCTCATTGCATCTCCTGATGTGGTTCTTGACATGATTAAGAATTTCCCCCGTGGTACGTCTTGTGGTCGAGATGGTTTGCGAGCCCAACACCTGTTGGATTGCTTTAGTGGTGCTGCTGTGGCTATTTCCGATGAGTTAATCGATTCTATCACCCATGTGGTAAATCTTTTCCTCGATGGTAAATGCCCTAGGGCGTTGGGTGAGTATATTGATAGTGCTCCTCTCACACTGCTGATCAAACCTGGAGGTGGTATCCGTCCTATTGCTGTGGGGACCATTTGGAGACATTTAGTCTCCAAGGTTTGTGCTTCCTTGATTGGCCATTCCTTAGACGGTTATTTAAATGATCTTCAATTTGGTGTCAGGTGTAGGATACTCATAATCATAACATGTATGGTTTCTTGTGGTTATATAGATCGAAATATAAGAAGAGATTAGAGAGATGTTAGAGAGAGAAAGTGAGTTGGGAACCTTGAGAGAAAAGTATGAAATATTAGATTGCAAATGAAGGTCCAACCCTCTCCCTTGGTGGGAGAGGGGTATTTATACAAAGAAAGAAAACGCCCACACCCGGGTTGTGGATCAGGCATACAGTGGGTAAAGACCCGTCCTTTTTGAACCACATTTCCATCAAAAATACTTTTGTTTGAAAGATTGTACACAATCAATGTGCTCAAAAATGAGTTGGTGAGCACACTGAAAGGTTTTTGCAAAAGTATCCGTCAATCCATATCCTGGAACAAGTTTGATTCAATGATGAATCGCACCATCGTTGCTTTCCAGTTGTCACTTGGTCATTGATCCAAGATGGATCTCACATGTCACCTACCAAGAGCTTGAAAGATGTTCGCTCTAGAAGGATTTCCATCTTCATTGTGAATATTTTCATATCACTCGGATGTTCTGGCAATACTACAAGGATAATGCGTAGGACTCTAAATATTTTATCTTACTTTCCACATTGTGTGAAACAATAAGCATATTGGAAGTGTGTCCTAATGAGATTTATGTATGATCTCTTTGGCTCTAGACTCAATAGTGCGTTTTGATCCGCTCCTGGAGACCGGGGAGGCGTCTCCTGTTTAGGTATCAACATAGCTTGCAATGAGCGGTCGATACATTGCACAGGGTTCCCCGCGAGAATGAAACAAGCTCTTTTAGGAGAACTTAAGTGGTTGGGAAGTTTAGTGCAGTTCGTCACTGGGTCCATGACGTCTTGTCTTCAATACCGGTGTTACCTTAGTAACCACCAGTAGCATATGAAGTTGAACCTAGTTTCTGCCCTAAGGTTGAATATTTGGAGGGCTATTTCTTTTCACCCTTTTCACATTTCATTTCTTTTTCATTCTTCAACCCCTTCAGTGCTTACCGAGACTTCATCACTAGAACCTTGTTGGGTTTGTTCCAGTCCTAGCTCTATCTCAGTCTGCACTATTCCCTTTCTCACTTTTCTCCTTTTTTCAATCATTCCTAAGGACTTCTAATCTATCTATGGATTGTCCCTGGGAAGATTGATGAGGCGAAAAATGAACCATTTTTAGGGGGTCATTTTAGCCCGGATTCGAATTTATTTGATCAAATATTACCCTAAATTGTTCCTTTTGTCATTTTAGGTACTTTTGGAGTGAATTCTGGAAAAGGAAGCATTTTGGACGTTTTTGGAGAATAAAAGTGAAGAAAACGGCAAAGTCTTAATTTTCCTTGCTAGGAACAGTACCTGACGGCGTCACAAGTTTCTTAGTGACGGCGTCAAGAGTAAAACAAGAGGTGGAAGTGGTGACGGTCTAGTGAAAATGTGACGGCGTCACCCAAGGCCGTCATGGTTCAAGATATGGTGACGGCCCAGAACTAAATTACACATGACGGCGTCAAAAGTGGATCTAGGCAATCCGATTTCATTATGGGCGGCGAGTTGACGGCGTCAGAATTTCCTTCTTGACGCCGTCACCCTGTAAAATCTATATATAGTTTTGCAATTTTCATTCATTAGGGAGGAACAATTAGGGTGTAACTTTGGAGAGAAACCCTAGTCCGAATATTACAGCTTTTTCAAGGGTTTTTACCCTTTGAAACCTTTCATGTTCAATTGAGATAAGTACTCTTTCAATGCATTCAATATGTCTATGTGTTGTTTGAATATATCTTACACTTGTCTTGAATTTAACATGCTTGGCTAGATCTCTTGTGTGTTTGCTTAGATGTAGTGAAACCTAGATGTTAATTATGGGTTGATTGTTTGTTTATAGTTATTATGGATGATTGTATTCGATCTTAGGCTTAAGAAAACTGGCAGACTTCCATTGGTAACATGCTTGAACGTCTTAAGAAACATGATCAGAGGTGTACTATGATTTTTGGTTGTATTTAATGCGTAGGAGAATTCTAATGATCCCATGTTAGGAGCTTCTAACGGCTCGACTTAGGAGTGAAGTAGGATCCTATAGAGTTAGGGAATATTGTACACGGCCCTACGACTAGTATTATGGAATACGACCCGTCATCTATGCAATTGTAACAAACTATCAACCTGTAAAAGATATCTAGGGAGTAATGAAGCCTAAGTAAACACAACTCTCCCTATCATTGTTCACACCACTAGTTTAATTAGCTTTATTTTCATTTTTGTTATTTTATTTTGATTGCATCTTTAGTTATTGGGTTAGTTGGCTAGCAACTAATTCCGCCCACTCTTCCAAAAACCGAGATTTTATTTGCTTTTATAAAAATATAAAAATACAAAAGAATCATCCCTCACCTCTAGACCTAGTTTTTAGGCTTTCTAATCCTAGCGACACTATTGCTGAGTTGAACGATCAATCCCCCGGTACTTGTCACTATACTATACTACAACGATCAGGTACACTGCCTGGTGGGGGTTGTAAGCTTCTCGAGATCTCTCGAGAGGTAAAGCCTGGTGCGATTCCCACGTATCAAGTTGTTGGCGCCGCAGCCCGGGGAATAGTTATTGTCTAGGTTAGGATTTCTTTTTATTAGGTCTACTTGCTAGATTCCTTTCTAGCAAGATTTTATTTTTATTTTTAGGTTTTCTTTAGTCTATCTCATTTCTTCGTGTCTTTGTTCGTAACTTTACCATCCGACATCATGGAAGGTGGTAACATCTTTGAACCCATTAACCCACCACAACAAAACCACCCATAAAACCCACGACTAGCAAACCAACCTCTTAGGCCCCGAACCCTAGGAGAGTATTCCCGTCCTATCCACCAAGGCTATCGAAACACTATTGAGCTCACTCAAGGAGCCAATGTATCCCCCTTGTGATCCGACACCATCCGGTTGGTGCAAAGCGGATGTGAATTCCATGGACTTCGTTCCGAAGATCCTAATCAACATCTCAAGGATTTCCTTAAAATCGTAGATTCTATAGACCTTGATGTTACAACTAGAGAGTCGACCCGATTACGCCTATTACAATTCTCTCTACGTAATCAAGCTAGTCAATGGCTGGAACGTCTACCCGCGGGATCCATCACCTCATGGGATGATCTCACCACTCGTTTTCTTGCTCAATTTTTCCCACCGGGGAGAACTACCAAGCTTAGAAATGATATCTTGATGTTCCAACAACGTCAAGGTGAAACTCTATATGATGCATGGACTCGTATCAAGGACTTACTCCAAAAAGTCCCTCATCATGGCATAGATCTTTGGCTCCAAGTCCAAATTTTTTATGACCATATCGATCTCTCCACAAGGCGAACCATTTACCAATTGGCCGGTGGCAAGCTACGTGATCTTAGTGCAGAAGAATCATGGGAACTCATAGAAGATCTTGCTCTCTATGACAACGAAAGTTGGAATGATCCCCGTGATTTGAACAAAATGGTCAAGGCAATATATTTTCCTTCGAACAATTCTAGCACTCCCGACCGTAGGATCATGGAACTTGAAGACCAGATCAAGTTTCTCATGAAATCTTACGAAGCTCCTAAGCCTTCAAGCCAAGTGAAAAAAATCACTTCTTCATGCGAATTATGTAGTGGTCCCCACGACACTCGTGATTGCGTGGAACTCCCCGGAACAGCTTTTGCGGACTATGCATCCTCACGTACCGATGAAGCGGGAGACAAGTGGTACACTTTCAAACCCGAGCCAAACCCTTACGGAGATTCCTACAACCCTTCTTGGAAAAATCACCCGAACCTTAGGTGGAAACAAAACCAAAACAATTCTTCCAATCCGCCTAATCGTTACCAACCAAACGGTCCACCTTCTAACCGTACTTTCAACAAAAATCCATCCAATAACTATGGTAGTACCAATAATCTTGAAGGATTGATGTCCAAGTTCATGGCATCTCAAGAAGCTCGCATAGCTAAGTTTGAAACCGAATTCAATCAACAACAAACGGAGATGACCAATAAGATTGACAACTTGTTGAAAGTCCTCAACAACCAAGCGCTAACTACACCTAGAAAGGACACTAGGGACACCAATAGCGGAATCCAAATTAAGGACCCCTCGTCATCCAAACACGTCCACTTTGTCAATGTTGTCACTATTAAGCCAAAAGATAAGGATATAGAAGAAAGTGACAAGGATGAAGTTGGAATAGAAACCGAGACTAGGGATGAAATTAAGGAAGTTGAGGTTAATAAGGGAGAAAAGTTAGAGGAAGTAGAAAACGTAGAAGAATACTTTGATAAGTTGCCCACCAAGGAAGAACGGGAATATCACAAGGATTTATTCGATGATCCCGAGACACCATATATCCTTGGTTCACCCCTTATTAAAGTAGGTGATCCCTCTAACATCAACATACCATGCAACATTGGGCATATGCATGTATGGAAAGCTTATATCGATCCTAGGTCTCCTATAAACATCATGACTAGGACTTATTATATTTTGGCAATGAAGAAGCAAGTTGGTTATAGGATGATGCCCCGCAAGAATTTGATAAGTAATTTTGTTGGAAGAGTGAAAGGATTGCATGTGTTTGTAGGAAACTTCACTTACGTTACCGACTTTGTGATAGTGGAGGATACTCGTCCGGTAATAGATTCTTGCCTTAGTTAAGTAGTGTTCGGAAATCCATTTGTTGAGGCCTCTAAGATGAGTTATGACCCGACCCTAGGGATAGTTAGATTCAAGGAAGAAAATGATGAGATTGCTTACCAAATGCCCTATAAGATTGAACAATACCGCCTCCTATCAAACATAGAAAAGGAACGCAAGCAAGCGGTTTACTATAGGAATGATGAGGATAGACGTAGAGGAGTAGAATATGTTATGAATAGAATACTTGGTTTCTACAAAGAATGCTTGCAACTAGGTCCGGAATACAAAACTAATATTGGAGATGACCTAGAAAATGAGACCAACGATGATATCACGTAATAGCCCATGACCTTGAGTCTAGCTACAAGACTCGTAAAATAAAGAAAAGCACTTCTTGGGAGGCAACCCATGTTTTGTGTGATTTTTATTTGTTTGATTGTTATTTGTTTCCGTATGCATGCTTTATTTTTATTGTTGGTAGATCATGTTTCAAAACTAAAATTGTGAAAATGCTTTATTTTGTCGTTTAACTAACTTCATACAAAGGTATTTCGCAAAAGATAAGTGTAAGGGGAAACCCCAAATTTGTTTTTAAGAATGAAATTGATCATGATTCTCCACAATATTAAATGGACATGTGTATTAGTATTTGTTAGAGTCAAATGCTTGTATCGAGTCATAATGATGTTTTGCAGGATTTTCCAGGAAGTAGGACTTAAGTTTTTTCAAGAAATTTTCCGAAAACTTAACGTAAAGATTTCTGCAGGTCACTTCTGACGGCGTCAGGAATTAATTCCTGACGGCGTCATGTGTAAAATTCTGGAAATTTTGCTAGTTTTGTTTTTCTAACGGAGTCTTAAAGTTTTGTTAACTTTTTAGTTTTATAAACTCCAGGAAATCTGCAAATATTCATTCCACAAGCGTTATATCTTAATTTGCTTTCTAGGATTTGTTAGTATATATAGATTGCCGCCGATTTTACGCGAGGTTGCCTTGTTTGTTTTCTCAGGTTTAACAGGTTATGTATGACAAGAAGATGATTTATTTTTTTGGAAGGGAAGCTTTGAATGTTCATTTTCTTGGAGGAAGATCTAACCTTGTTGACACACTATCCACACCAAACGAATCAGGGGAGTATTTGATTTCATTCTTTTACCTGTTTTACTTTTACATTCTTTAATTGAACATTGGGGACAATGTTCATCCTAAGTGTAAGGGGAGGGTAAATGATGATACCTTATAGGATACTATTGCACTTGAGTTTGTTTGTTTGATGGTAGGTGTGTAATAAAACTATGAGAATTACTTTTTAGTGTAATTTTAGCGCCAAATTTAAATTTTTTTACAACATTTAGGAGTGAAACTTTAGCCATAGCAAGCGTCTCATGGATAGGAGTTGTATGACTAGCACAAAACCGTACCATTCAGAAAAATTTTTCACCCAAATATGTGAGGTTCGCCTTTAGATTTGATAGGAAAAGCATTTATTATTAGTGCTTATGAGGGTACCGGTAGCATTTAGATTCTAGAACTTGCGTTAGTGATGCATCCTGAGACCGCTAGTGAGACTACATTCGTGTAGTAGGATTTACTACATGATAAGAGGCATTAGGATCACCCTTGTGTTTAAACCCGTATCATAATTACTTGACCATTTAAGTCATATTACTTGGCTAGTAAAGTCAACTAATTTTTCCCACACCATTAGCGTTGTACTCATTTTTAGTACACGAAACCCCTAGTACACCCCTCCGAGCCTATCTTTTCGTTTCTAACTTTAAGCATTTTACTTAAAGGAAGAATTTGTTACAACCCACTTAAATGTACACTCAAATCGCCTTAGCCTTCCGTGTATGCACTCATCTTTAGTGCATTATTGTTATTTGTTTAAACCCTTAGTTAATTATTTAATTAATTACATGGTTGCTAAGTCGAGTCATATCCTTGTACATATTGTTTTGGGACGATTGGGACTCATGGGTAAAGTACTTGTGTTATGGAGTAATGGGGAAGAACATCTTATATTACCCCCATATGTGCGTTAATCTTAAAAAGTACTCCAAGTGTTTTGATTATCTTGCTTCGAGTCATTAGATTAGTTTATTGTAAAGTATGTAAAAATTCAAGTGTAAGGGGAATGTACATTCCCTATGATGTATTATTTTGGATGGTAGGGTAAGAGTGTATGCAAAAAAAAAAAAAAAAAAAAAGAAATCAAAAAAATTAAGAAAAAGAAAAAAGAAAAACATACGGACTACCATCCCGTTTCATTTTATGTTTGTTTTATGTTTTTGTTATTTTTGATTTATTTGCTTAAGTCGAGTCTAGTCTTGGCTTAGCAACGCCATATTGTATATGTAATTAACCAAGATGATTAACTCACCACCAGTAAAGATTGCCTTTATCCAACAAAACCATGTATTCCATATCCCTACACCTAACGTTATTATAACCCTTTGAAAGACCTCTTTGATAGTTTATCCTAGGTGCTTACGACAAGTGGTGGAGGTTTGATCCTTTCCCAAGCCTATGGTAATCTATTTTGTTATGACAGGTAGTGAGAGATGTTTTCCATTTCCATATTGTGATATATACTTTATTACACCCGAGAGATGTGAGTATCTAAACACTATTTGTGAGGTGCTAGTGTATGACCTCCGTGCTTGTCTTTGGTCTTTAGTGGAACGATTATTTGTTGTAATTACTTTTGTATTAGTGTTAAATGACCCCTAACTTGTATTTTGATTAGAATAAAAGCGCATTTGCTTGAGGACAAGCAAATCTCAAGTGTAAGGGTATTTGATGAGGCAAAAAATGAACCATTTTTAGGGGGTCATTTTAGCCCGGATTCGAATTTATTTGATCAAATATTGCCCTAAATCGTTCCTTTTGTCATTTTAGGTACTTTTGGAGTGAATTATGGAAAAAGGAAGCATTTTGGACATTTTTGGAGCATAAAAGTGAAGAAAACGGCAAAGTCTTAATTTTCCTTGCTGGAAACAGTACCTGACGGCGTCACAAGTTTCTTAATGACAGCGTCAAGAGTAAAACAAGAGGTGGAAGTGGTGACGGTCCAGTGAAAACGTGACGGCGTCACCCAAGGTCGTCATGGTTCAAGATATGGTGACGGCCCAGAACTAAATTACACATGACGTCGTCAAAAGTGGATCTAGGCAATCCGATTTCATTATGGGCGGCGAGTTGACGGCGTCAGAATTTCCTTCTTGACGCCGTCACCCTGTAAAATCTATATATAGTTTTGCAATTTTCATTCATTAGGGAGGAACAATTAGGGTGTAACTTTGGAGAGAAACCCTAGTCCGAATATTACAGCTTTTTCAAGGGTTTTTACCCTTTGAAACCTTTCATGTTCAATTATAAGTACTCTTTCAATTCATTCAATATATCTATGTGTTGTTTGAATATATCTTACACTTGTCTTGAATTTAACATGCTTAGCTAGATCTCTTGTGTGTTTGCTTAGATGTAGTGAAACCTAGATGTTAATTATGGGTTGATTGTTTGTTTATAGTTGTTACGGATGATTGTATTCGATCTTAGGCTTAAGAAAACTGGCAGACTTCCATTGGTAACATGCTTGAACGTCTTAAGAAACATGATCAGAGGTGTACTATGATTTTTGGTTGTATTTAATGCGTAGGAGAATTCTAATGATCCCATGTTAGGAGCTTCTAACGGCTCGACATAGGAGTGAAGTAGGATCCTATAGAGTTAGGAAATATTGTACACGGCCCTACGACTAGTATTAAGGAATACGACCCGTCATCCATGCAATTGTAACAATCTATCAACCTGTAAAAGATATCTAAGGAGTAATGAAACCTAAGTACACACAACTCTCCCTATCATTGTTCACACCACTAGTTTAATTAGCTTTATTTTCATTTTTGTTATTTTATTTTGATTGCATCTTTTGTTATTGGGTTAGTTGGCTAGCAACTAATTCCGCCCACTCTTCCAAAAACCGAGATTTTATTTGCTTTTATAAAAATATAAAAATACAAAAAGAATCATCCCTCACCTCTAGACCTAGTTTTTAGGCTTTCTAATCCTAGCGACACTATTGCTGAGTTGAACGATCAATCCCCCGGTACTTGTCACTATACTATACTACAACGATCAGGTACACTACCTGGTGGGGGTTGTAAGCTTCTCGAGATCCCTCGAGAGGTAAAGCCTGGTGTGATTCCCACGTATCAAAGATCCTTCCGGTTCTGGTGGATCATGGGAACTCATACCTAACCTTAACCATCCTTATAACTCCGTGCATAAAGATAAATGTCCGGTCTTTGGTATTACTTCCACAAACGCCTTTTGCTCCCCCTCAATATGTGCATCAATATTCGAAAGACTTTAGCACATATGTTTGAGCCTATTATTGAGTCGAAAAGATCATGTTTGATTATCAGATTTCATATTTAAATCACATTCTCTCCCCTGATCAAAAATTTTAAATCTTTCAAGATTTTGGATCTCAATTGATTTAAATAAGTTAGAAAACGTATAGGAGAGAAATGCGGTTAGTTTTAATATTTTCTGATAAAAGGACCCTTTTTCTCCTCCCCCTCAATCTGTGAGGGAGGTTGTTATGTGTCAGAATTGATGAGTTTACAAAAGATTTGAAGTTTTTAGCGAAAAACTCTTTGAAAAATTCTCATACTGACACATAACCATCACAAAATGTATTATTGCTTATTATGTACAAAGTGGAGAGTTTTGATGATAAATAAAATTTTGAGAAATCACTCTCCCCCTCAATCAATGACGGATGTTAAAACGGAAGTACTTGATGTCATTGATTGAGTAAAAACGTTTTATCAAAATTTGGATTCAGTTTGATTTTCAACCAAAATTTCATGGTACCACCAAGTTTTGCACAAATACTTTCCGGAAAAATCGTAGAAGAGAAAGTATTGGCGATAAAAAGAAGATTTCTCTTCGTATACAAGAAATGATGCATTGAAGCGTACATCAGATCGAGGGTGCATGAATGTAAAGTAATTCACGCTCGGATGAATGGCACCCTTTGATAGGAAAAACCGTCTTTTTGGCGACGTGTTTTCGTCATTTTGAAAAGCGGGTTGCTATCTGAAGTAATAGCAAGCCATAATTTTTGTAGTCCGGGTTATAGCCTGAAATGACTGCAAGCCATTTAGGCATGTTTTGAAAACATTTTGAACTTCTGTTCGAACTTCATTTGAAGACCCGTGTCATTATTGAATGACATTTCTAGGTCCGTAAATGTTATCGATGCCAGAAGACATGCCTTGAAAAACTATTTTTGGTATTTTCTATTTTTCTGATTTTTTTATGATTTTTTTAAAGATTTTATATTTTCCTATATACAGTTTTTGAAAGAAAAAATGTGTACAAGATGGAGTGCACGTTTTGTTGGGAACGAAGTTTTACTATTTTATCAAGTCTCGGTCATTTGTAATAAATGTTAGGTTGCTTAGTTATTAGTTACTTACATTTAGTTATTATTAATGTGTATAAGGCTTATGAAATGCCCACAAGGCCACCAAGGCCCACGAATGGTAGAAAGGTGGGAGCTAGGAGTGTTGCCCTAGCATCCCCTCCTATAAATAGGACCTTATGCACTCATTTGTATTTGGTTGGTTATTTGATATCTTAAGGAAACTATTGCACTTATATTTCTCTCATTCATATAATCACCCAAATCCTTATATCTATCTCATTCTTGCTTGTGTGTTATCAATATGGGTACCTAACAAGTGGTATCATTCGCCATATGAAGGTGTAGTTATTGTTTTTCATTGGAATCGGTCCAAAATCTTCTTTTTCTTTCGTTATTTTGTTGAAATTATTGTACTTTCTTGTTTTTTATCACATCTTTGCTTACAAACTTGTGTTACAAAACATAACAAACAAAAAATTTCAATCTTTTTATCAAACTATACGACTTGGGTTTTTGTACTAGTTTTCGAAATTTTTTTTCATTTTTGAAAAAGTTTATCAAGTTTTCAACTTTCTTAAAGATCTCATCATTTTATACCTAAAAGTACAAGAATCTTTAAATAAAAATGAGTTTTTGGTAAGCTTTCTTTGAAAACAAAAATCTGCCTAAGTTTCAAAATCACACAACTGACCAAGTTTCGAAATCACAAGAAGTTACCTCCTATCGACTTATGGATCGTGTACTCAGTATTTTCTCTCTTGTATAAGAAAGAAAAGTACTTCGACTTTTGGCTTAATTTCGAAATTTGATAATTTCGAAATTTGTTAGTGAGTTTGAGTTTTCAAAAATATCACAATTTTTCGAAAACACATTTTTCGCAAACTTTCACAGTTTCGAAAACACTCTACATTAACTAAGTTTCGCGAAAATTGAAGCCACACAGTTTCGCAACTAAGTTTCGAGATTCCTATATTTCGCAATCTCAATTTCCGCAATCTCAAGTTTCAAAAGTTTCGAGAAATACTTTCTTACAAAGTTTCGAGATCACTTAAGTCACAGGTTTCGCAATCACAGTTGTGCAAGTTTTCGAGATTTGGCTAAACATATACCTTCTACAAGATCCATTTTTCACACAAGTGTTTCATTATGTCTCAACCACCGTACTACAACTTTAACCATCCTCAGCAACATCAGAATCAGCAGTATCATCAGCAACCGCAACAGTATCAAAAATCACCATAGTATCATCAACAACCGGTTTACTTACAACAACATCTTCTCATGAAACAACATCAGATGGTTCCACTACCACAATACTATCCAATACCACAACACCAAGGCCAACTTCCATCCAAACAGACTCACTGGTTTGACAGGATGTGTGAAGTAATCTCAACTCAACAATCTAGACATGAGGCGAAATCTATTGACACTCCACCAATGCTTACACCTGGTAATTATGTTCAGTGGGCAAGTCGATTCTTAAGGTTTATAGAACTCAAGAAACCCAATGGTAAGTACATGAAACAAGTTATCCTTGAAGGACCGTTTCAGTGGCCTATTAACTTCATTGGAGGTGACCCAGCTGCTGATCCTCCAGTAGCTCCAATTGCTGTACCAGTTCCTGAGTCTGTACTAACTACTGAACAACATCTTCATCGTGAAGCAGATGAGTATGCTATAGCTTACATACTTCAGGGAATCCCAAATCCAATATTTAGAAGTGTTGATGCTCAGAAAACTGCTAAAGCAATGTGGGAACACGTTCATCTACTAATGGAAGGTACACAACTGAACAAAGAAGATATGGAATATAAACTTTACATGGAATACACTAACTTCATGATCGAACCAGGGGAATCACTTGAATCTTACTATCATCGTTTCACCAATGTCGTCAACGACTTAGAGAGACATGATGTACACCTTCGAAGGATCGCAGTCAATAGGAAGTTTGTTAGTAGTCTGGGTTATGATTGGCAAAAGTACGTGACATTTGTGAGACAAGCAAAGAATCTTCATGATGCTCCATATGGTTTGTTGTATGACTATCTCAAGCACCATGAATCTGAAGTTGAAAAAGATAGAGCTACACGAGGAGGATATACACCACCACCAACTTCAAATCCACTAGCACTCGTTGCTCAATCTCATGTTGCACAACCTCCAATATCTAATCACGCTTATGTTCAGGAACATAATTATTTCAGTTACCCACAACCTACAACCTCACACCAAATGGTCCCATATTAATCATCCTCGCAACAGGCTTCTCCTCAACTTGCTCCATATGACAACCATGATAGCATGTACTACTCGAATCAGATAGAAGATGATGATGAAGATGTCAATACGTTGAATCAGGGACTTGCTCTTATTGCTCGTGCTTTCAGCAAATTCTCAAACAAGACTAACAACCATCTTCGCTCTTCATCAAATACAAGGAATCAAGCCGTCATTCAAGATGGTCGGGTTGAGATTCAGAACCGTAACTTTGGACTATTAGGATCAGGAGGGTATTCAGGAAATTCTGGGTATGGACAAAGGTTTAACAACAATGGGGGATTCAGAAACAATTTAGGTGCTCCTCAGAGAAGAAATGACAATGCGGCAAATGGTAATACAGAATCTGGGAATGCAGTGTGGTGCTACAACTGCAACGAAAAAGGTCATATTGCAACAGCATGTCCAAAACCGAGAACTCAGGGCAGTAAGTTTCACAAGCAGGCATTACTAATGGCTCTCAAAGATGAAAAGGAAGGAACTTTCACTGAACAAGAGAATAGTTTCTTCGCCAATGCTTACAACGATGATGATATGGAAGATCTTGAAGCCAATGCAGCTGTGATGCTTATGGCAAACATGCAGGAACTCCAGTTGAATGATTCAGGCCCAGTGTATGACACTGATGATTTGTCTCAGGTACATGACCTAAACACGTGCTTAATACAAGAAAATGCATCACCCTCTTCTTCTGAATCAGATAAGGTGCAAGTTGTTCCATCCGAATCATTTTTATCTTCTCAAGAGGATGAACAAATAAACACAGTTGTTATATTTGATGATGACACTGTCGTTTCATTTGATGATCTTATTGAGCAAGACAAACATGATCATGTTGAACAACATGAACCTTCTTCTGATCCAGATCCTGACTATCTTGTCATGGCCAAACAACTTCAAGCACAAATTCTTATTACTCAGAAAAAGAACGAGCAAAATAAAGCTTTGAAAGAAACAAATGCAATTTTGAAAAAGGACATTGAATGATATAAAATACAACTTTCACATTTTCAAAATGAAGTTAAACGAGAAAAGTGTTTTGAAAAGTCATTTCAGGAATCGTATGTCAAAGAACAAAACCTTCAAAAGCAAGTGCATGAGTTAATTGAGTCAAATGGCAAATTGGTTTCCAAACTGGAAAATGACAAAAATGCTCTCGAAAAACAAGTTGCACAACTTCAAAAGGAACTTTCAAAAACGCAAACAGAGTTGTCAAATTGCAAACAGGAATTTTATGAACACAAAGTGCGAAAAAGGGAAAAAGAAAATTCTTTAATTGAAGAAAATCTCACTCTCGAACGTCAAATAAAATAATTTCAAAATATCATTTACAAACATGGAGAATCTGTAACAACGATTCAAAAGTTTATGTTAATACCAAGACCCGATAAAGGTTTTGCCATTGGCGATTACAGATCAACTTTTCTTCACACTGCGTTCAAAACAATTCCTAAGCTTTACAGTATAGACCAATTGCTTGATAATAATATTGTGCGTGTTGTTGTATATAATACTGAGGAAGAAGAAGAACTTGAAGAAAAGAGTCGATTAAAAATGAGTCAAGTTGAATATTGCAAACCATATGATTACTCAAAAGTTCCTCATATTTCAAAATCTTTTGTTCCATCAAGAGAAATACCTGAGAAATCATGGTATGTAAGTGAGTCATATGTTTCATCTTCCAATGGGGCTCCTGTCAAACCCGTGGCACAAGTAAATGGACCATTACCATCTTCTGGTACTGTGACACCTTTACCAACACGTTGTCGAGTCTTAGAATATTTTAAAACTTTCATGAAAGGCATCGAAAATTTGGAAAACGTAATTGAACATAATTCAGAAATAAAAATTGCTACTTTTCAATCAGCTTACGAGCGCGAAAAGCGAGAAATTTTTCAAAAACAATTTCTGCCTTTATTTCAAAATTTGCGTCATTGTGCTACTCGTTGGGAACAGGAACTCCAAAAAGAAGTTAAATCAATGATAAACGTTTTCACTTTAAATGAAAATGCAATTTTGGTTCAACAACGTAAAAACAGATTTTTGAAAACAGATTCTGATCGACTCTTGGAAAAAGTTCTTGAAGCTGATACTGTGTCTATTATCATGAATGATCTCTATAAATCTGGTACTTCTATGCTTGTAGATGATCTTTGTGTTGATAATAATTTGCTGAACCTGGAAATTGAGACATTAAAACATCAATATGATACGTTGAGTAAAAACAGTGATGATGTACAAAACAAACTTTCAAAAGAAATTTGTCAACTCAAACAAAGGCTTGAATGGTGTCAAGCTCAAAGTCTTGAAACGGAATTGTGACTTCAAAGTCAAAAATTTTCAAAAAATTGTCAAACTTGCAAAGACAATGCATTTCTTAAAAATCAATGTCTCATTCTTGAAAAAGAAATTTCGGATTTAAAAATTGAAAACATCGAATGGCAACAAAACCGCGATCACATCAAATATTGCAATGGATTACTTGAGTCTGAAATTTAGGATAAAAATCACATCATCATTGATTTAAAAGAGAAAATTAGGCTACTTCAAAAAGGAAAGTTTGTTGACACCACAATGATAGCACCAGGAATGTTTCAAATAAACAAAACAGATAAGGGTAATAATGCTCAGAGTTCTAATGTCAGCTCTTCCACTTCTATAGGACTAGTTTCCCCTAAGAGGAACACTAGAAGTGCAAGAAGACTAGAAAGACTAGGCTCTGGCAACGTAAAAGAGGAACACTAGAAGTGCAAGAAGTAGAAGCTCACCTTAGGAACTTGAATAAAACTCATGTTGCATCTGATTTAGATTCTAATCTGGCAAATTGTAATAAAAATCTTAATGTAACGAATGATGAACCTTTGAATGTTTTGAATATTAATGCATCTTGTATGTTTTGTCGTCAAAGTGTGTTATCTGGTGATCATACTAAGTGTGTAGCTAATAATCTCTTAAATCATCATAAGAAATGTAGATCAGGCATTCCTTCTAGGCCCACTACTGCCTCTAAGTCTACCTTAGGAAAACCGCCAACTACTGTTTCGAATGATGTTATAGTCACCCCCATAGCAGAAATCAACAAATCTAGGAACAAGCCAAAAGCTAGTGAATTTACCAAAAATAAAGCAAAAACTAGTTGGAACTGGCAACGTTGGTTACAATACAAACCAAATTTTAAATGGATTCCTAAATTATTAAATATTTGTGCTTTTAACCAACAGGAACCCACCATTTCTTCGGGTTCCACCCTTACTTCTGTTCCATATTTGTCGTCTCCTTGTGATGCAGGTGGTTCAGATTTTTCTCTGGATTGTTGATAGCGGTTGCATCCGACACATGACAGGCAATCTCAAACTGTTAGCAAACGTTGTTTCAAAGTTTATCGGAACTGTCAGATTCGGGAATGATCAATACGCTTTAATCATGGGTTACGGCGACTATGTGAATGAGAATATTGAAATTAGCAGAGTCTACTATGTTGAAGGCTTGGGTCACAACCTCTTTTCAGTCGGTCAATTTTGTGATGGGGATTTAGAAGTAGCATTTCGAGAAAAAACTTGTTTTGTTCGTGATCTACAAGGAAATGATCTGATGTCAGGCAAGCGTGGCACTAACCTCTACACAATTTCAATGTCTGATATGATCGCTTCATCTCCAATTTGTCTTCTATCCAAAGCTGAAACGACTAAATCATGGTTATGGCACAAACGCCTTTCTCACTTGAATTTCAAAACGATGACTGAACTCGCTCGTCACAAATTGGTTGAAGGCTTTCCAAGATTCTGTTATGCCAAAGATCACCTATGTCCAGCCTGTGAACAAGGAAAAAGTACCCGTGCTCATTTTCCTTCAAAACCTGAACACAGTACTAATCATACTTTACAACTACTTCATATGGATTTGTGTGGTCCGATGCGTGTTCAAAGTATCAACGGTAAATGGTACGTGGGGTTTGCACCAGGCTTTACCTCTCGAGGGATCTCGAGAGGCTTACAACCCCCACCAGGCAGTGTACCTGATCGATGTAGTATAGTATAATGACAAGTACCGGGGGATTGATCGTTCAGCTAGGAATAGTGTCGCTAGGATTAGAAAACCTAAAGACTAGGTCTAGAGATGAAGGATGATTCTTTTTTGTATTTTTATATTTTTATGAAAGCAATTAAAAATCTTGGGTTTGAAGGAGTCAGGAGGAATTAGTTGCTAGTCAACTAACCCAATGCTAAGATGCAATCAAAAATAAAATACTAAAATGAAAATAAAACTAATTTAACTAGAGTTGTGAGCAATATGTGGGAGAATTGTGTTTACTTAGATTTCACTACTCCCTAGATATCTTTTACACGTTAATTACTTGTTATAGTTGCGTGGATGACGGATTGTATTCCTTAATACCATTCATGGGATGGCGTACTTACTTCCCCAATCCTATGAGCGCCTACTTCACTCCTATGTCGAGCCGGCTAAGAAGATCCTAACATGGGATCACTAGAATTTGCTCATGCATTAAATACAACCAATAAAACCTAGTACACATTGGTTCATGTTTCCTAAGACGTTCAAGCATGTTACACAATGGAGATCTGCCAGTTTTCTTAAGCCTAACATTGAAATCATTCATCCATTACAACCATAAACAAGTAATCAACATATAATTAACATCTAGGTTTCATTACATCCAAGCAAACACAAGATAGATCTAGCCTAGCATGTTGAAATCAAGACAAGTAAAAGATATATTCAAACAACACATAGACATATTGAATGAATTAAGAGAAGACTTATCTTAATTGAACATGAAAGGATTCAAGGGGTGAAAACCCTTGAAAACACTGTAAAATATGACCTAGGGTTTACAAAGTTCGGCCCTAGTTTTCTCCACACAAGTTCCTCTCTTATGAATGAAAAATAGAAAACTATATATAGATTTTGATAGGTGACGGCGTCAAGAACAAATGTCTGACGCCGTCATCTCGCCGCCAAATAGTTTCTCGGACTGCCTAGATCTGGGTCTGACGCCGTCATGTATTCTCCTTATGCAGGCCGTCACCAAAATTAGTCTTGACGCCCTTCTTGTGACGCCTTCAGGTTTGCAATAGGTCGTCATGGTTTTTACTCTTGACGCCGTCATGATCTTCCTCTTGACGCCATCAGGTACTGTTCTCAGCATAGAAAATTAAGACTTTGCCGTTTTCTTCACTTTTATGCTCCAAAAACGTCCGAATTGCTTCCTTTTCCAGAATTCACTCCCAAAGTACCTAAAATCACAAAAGGAATGATTTAGGCCTCATCCCTTGAAATGATGTACCCCATGTAGTTGCGGTCATTGTTATCGTGGTGGTGGTGTCTCAACTTGTCGATACTTGCAATCACCTTTCCTCCTACCTTACTTCTCAAGTTAGCCATCCCATCTTGGCTTATGCTTACAATTGTGAAAGGCCCATACCACCAAGGACTCGGTTTATCGGGAGGTATCGTCATCTCTAAGTGTCTTAAGAGTACTGAGTTCCCTTCCTCGAATGGTACATGGCTCCTTGTTGGTTGACTGTGTTCGAACTCGACATGAACTTCATTGTTTTCGCTTCTTTCATGTTTAGCCTCCTTGTAGCTTTTGATTCTTGCCTCCCATGCAAGTATTTTCTCCTGAACATGAATAGGTGACGAGTGGATGTTGTTTTTGAGCTTTCTCCCCCTCAAACTCTCTTGCCCATATTGTGGGGTCATGGGGAAGCTGATCTTTCTTTTTCCTGATTTAAGCTCAATCTTCCTACTTTCATACTTGATGACAGCTCTTGCGGTGGTAAGGAATGGTGCCCCAAGGATTATTGGCATGCATCCATCTCCCTTATCATCAATGATCATAAAATCAACGGGATACATGAATCCTGCGACGTTGACCAACACATCTTCTGCAATTCCTAGGGGGTATACGTAAGAGTGTCCAGCGAAGGAAAGCCTAACACGAGTGGGTGCTGGCATTTTTGACGTTAATTGGGTGTAGATAGTTAAGGGCATAAGATTTACTTCCGATCATTGGTCGGCGAAAGCACTTAGATATTTCAAATTCCCGATGCTGGTCGGTATCTCAAAGTTCCCACACGCCATCTGTTTAGTAGCCACTTTTTGTACCAACAGTTTCTCGAATATCGATCCTCCAGGTAATGTATCATACTCATCTTTTCCCTCTTCCTTCTTCTCAGAACCCTGTTTGGAAGATTGGTTACGCCCGTCACCCTTTATCTAATTTGTTATAGTGTTTTCGTTTATATCATGTTTCAGGTAGTAACTTAAGGATTGGGATTTTGGTGGCTCTTCTATGGTTTGTTCAGTAGGGGTTTCTACCTTCTCATTATCCGTGTGGACAATTGTGATGGAATTAACAAATCGGGTAGTGGGGATGACGCTTTCTTTCCTTAGTAACATCCTTTCGGGGGTTCTCTGGTTGGCATACTCTTCCATTAGGCTCATCATCTCATTCATTTTCTCTTGAATCTCCTCTTTTTGTTTATAAACTGCTTCCTCGAATCTAGCAAGCCGATCTAAATGAGTGGCCATGTATTCTCTCATTCTGGCTTCAAATTCCGGGCTAAGTTTCTCGGGAGGGGAATAAGGTAGGGCATAGTTTTGAAAAGTCTCAACATTCTCTCTAGAGGGTGACTCAGATAATGGCGTTGAAGTCTTTTTCGAGACAGAATTGACAGTAGCCCGTTTAGGACTTAAGGGTCTCTTTTGCCTTTCTTCAAAATAGTCAACTTTCGCCTCAAGTTTGCATAGGAGTTCATCGGAGATTTGGTTAGTCCCTCCAGGTGTCGAGATTGCGTTGATGGCCGCTTTTATAGTATGATTAAACTCCCGCATCTCTTGATTATTGGCGGCAAGCTCTTCAATAATTGCCCAGGACTCCTCGGCGTCCTTATCACGCAATCTACCTCCGGCGGCCCTATCGATTGTGCGTTTAGTATGATAGTCGACATGATCATAAAAAATTTGGACTAATAACCAAAGGTTTATACCATGATGAGGGACTTTATGGAGGAGATCCTTAAAACGAGCCCATGCTTCGTAGAAGGTTTCACCCTGATGTTGTTCAAACATCAAAATGTCATTTCTAAGCATCGCAGTCTTCCCCGGTGGGAAGAATTGGGCAAGGAAGCGATTGGTGAGATCATCCCATGAGGTGATGGATCCCGCGGGTAAACGTTCAAGCCATTGGCTAGCTTGATCACGTAGAGAGAATTGGAATAGGCGTAATCGGGTTGACTCTCTAGTTGTAGCATCAAGGTCTATAGAATCTATGATTTTAAGGAAGTCCTTGAGATGTTGGTTTGGATCTTCGGAACGAAGTCCATGGAATGCACATCCGCTTTGCACCAACCGGATGGTGTCGGATCGCAAGGGGGTCACATTGGCTCCTTGGGTGAGCTCAATGGTGTTTCGGTAGCCTTGGTGGCTAGGTCGGGAATACTCTCCTAGGGTTCGGGGCCTAAGAGGTTGGTTATCTAGTGGTGGGTTTTGTTGTGGTGGGATGACGGGTTCAAAGATGTTACCATCGTCCATGATGTCGGATGGCGAAGAGTTACGAACAAAAACACGAAGAAATAAGATAGACTAAAGAGAACCTAAAAATGAAAATAAAATCTTACTAGAAAGGAATCTAGCAAGTAGACCTAATAAAAAGAGATTCTAACCTAGACAATAACTATTCCCCGGGCTGCGGCGCCAAAAACTTGGTACGTGGGGTTTGCACCAGGCTTTACCTCTCAAGGGATCTCGAGAAGCATACAACCCCCACCAGGCAGTGTACCTGATCGATGTAGTATAGTATAATGACAAGTACTGGGGGATTGATCGTTCAGCTAGGAATAGTGTCACTAGGATTAGAAAACCTAAAGACTAGGTCTAGAGATGAGGGATGATTCTTTTTTGTATTTTTATATTTTTATGAAAGCAATTAAAAATCTCAGGTTTGAAGGAGTTGGGCGGAATTAGTTGCTAGTCAACTAACCCAATGCTAAGATGCAATAAAAAATAAAATACTAAAATGAAAATAAAACTAATTTAACTAGAGTTGTGAGCAATATGTGGGAGAATTGTGTTTACTTAGATTTCACTACTCCCTAGATATCTTTTACACGTTAATTTCTTGTTATAGTTGCGTGGATGATGGATTGTATTCCTTAATACCATTCATGGGGTGGCGTACTTACTTCCCCAATCCTATGAGCGCCTACTTCACTCCGATGTCGAGCTGGCTAAGAAGCTCCTAACATGGGATCACTAGAATTTGCTCATGCATTAAATACAACCAATAAAACCTAGTACACATTGGTTCATGTTTCCTAAGAGGTTCAAGCATGTTACACAATGGAGATCTGCCAGTTTTCTTAAGCCTAACATTGAAATCATTCATCCATTACAACCATAAACAAGTAATCAACATATAATTAACATCTAGGTTTCATTACATCCAAGCAAACACAAGATAGATCTAGCCTAGCATGTTGAAATCAAGACAAGTAAAAGGTATATTCAAACAACACATAGACATATTGAATGAATTAAGAGAAGACTTATCTTAATTGAACATGAAAGGATTCAAGGGGTGAAAACCCTTGAAAACACTGTAAAATATGACCTAGGGTTTACAAAGTTCGGCCCTAGTTTTCTCCACACAAGTTCCTCTCTTATGAATGAAAAATAGAAAACTATATATAGATTTTGATAGGTGACGGCGACAAAAACAAATGTCTGACGCCGTCATCTCGCCGCCAAATAGTTTCTCGGACTGCCTAGATCTGGGTCTGACGCCGTCATGTATTCTCCTTATGCAGGCCGTCACCAAAATTAGTCTTGACGCCCTTCTTGTGACGCCTTCAGGTTTGCATTGGGTCGTCATGGTTTTTACTCTTGACGCCGTCATGATCTTCCTCTTGACGCCGTCAGGTACTGTTCTCAGCATGGAAAATTAAGACTTTGCCGTTTTCTTCACTTTTATGCTCCAAAAACGTCCGAATTGCTTCCTTTTCTAGAATTCACTCCCAAAGTACCTAAAATCACAAAAGGAACGATTTAGGGCTATATTTGATCAAATAAATTCAATTCCGGGCTTAAATGACCCCCTAAAAATGGTTCATTTTTTGCCTCATCAGTAAACGCTACATTTTAGTAATTGTTGATGATTACTCCCGTTGGACTTGGGTTTATTTTCTTCGAAGTAAAGATCAAGCTCCTTAAATGCTCATCACCTTTCTCACCAAAATACAAGTTCAGCTGCGCAACACAGTTAGAATTGTTAGAACTGACAATGGCACAGAATTTAAAAATCAGACTCTAAGGTCGTATTTTGAGAAAGTGGGAATTGAACATCAAACATCCATTCCACGAACACCCGAACAGAATGGAGTAGTCGAAAGACGCAACCGAACGTTAGTGAAAGCTGCACGAACGATGTTAATCAATGTTCAATTACCGGATTACTTATGGGCGGAAGCTGTTTCAACCGCATGTTACACTCAAAACCGTTGTATGATCACAAAACGCCATCACAAAACCCCTTATCAGATTGTTCACAAAAGGAAACCGAACATCAATTACTTTCATGTATTTGGAGCTCTATGTTATCTAGTTAATGATCGTGATGATCTAGGTAAAATTAAAGCAAAGGCTGACATTGGAATATTTGTCGGATACTGTGAAAATTCAAAAGGCTTTCGGATATGGAATCATCGGACAAGAGAAATTCAAGAGACTATTCATGCTAATTTTGATGAACTCACTCAAATGGCTTCTAAGAAACACAGCTTAGGACCCGTATCCAACCGTCTTAACATTCCGGAATCTTCGGCTGAACCATTGTCACTCTCCCATAAAGAAGTGGAAACCTTGTTTGCTCCATTGTTTGATGATACGATTGTTAACCGTCCATCTGAGGCCTCACCAAATTCCGCTGCACATCTTGATCAACATCAAGTACCTGATACACCTCAACAAACAACAACAACTGTTGGCAGAGATGGTCCTCCAATTGTATCCCCAACAACTACAGAACAAACCGGGTCCAACTCACGACAACCAGCTGGAGACTCCATACCTATATTAGTTCCTCAAACCACAGAGCATGACCCATAACCGTTCATTAACCCATTTGCACCGGCTCCACTTGTCCCTGACATTTCTGAGTCATCTACACGAAATTTAGATCCTGTTCACTTGCGAGATACTTATCAACTTCACCCTTCGACACACAAATGGACTAGATATCACCCCTTAGTTCAAATTATTGGCCATCCAGATGCACCTATTATGACAAGACAATGACTTCACACAGACGGTGAAACTTGCATATACGCACTCACAGTATGTGAAACCGTGCCAAAGAACGTCAAAGAAGCTATGACTTACGAAAACTGGATTGAGTCTATGCAAGAGGAATTCGAATCATTCCAAAGATTGGAAGTCTGGGAGATGGTTGAAAAACCCAAAGGAGTCATTGTCATTGGCTTAAAATGGATCTGGAAAAACAAACTAGATGCAGAAGGAACTGTCATACACAACAAATCACGCTTGGTAGCAAAAGGATACTCTCAAGAAGAAGGAATCGATTTTGAAGAATCATTTGCTCCTGTAGCTAGATTTGAAGCTGTACGGATCTTTTTAGCATACGCTGCTCATCGGAATATGGTTGTTTACCAAATGGACGTGAAAACGGCATTTCTGAATGGTCAACTCAGTGAAGTGGTTTATGTCAGTCAACCTGAAGGATTTATTGATCCAGAACGTCCTAATCATGTCTACAAGCTAAAGAAGTCTCTCTATGGTCTAAAGCAAACTCCAAGGGCGTGGTATGACAAGTTATCTACATTCTTGTTGGCTAATAACTTTACTCTTGGCTTGGTGGACCCAACACACTTTACAAAAACATACGTGGCAGACTTATTAATTGTTCTAATTTATGTCGATGACATTATTTTTGCTTCAACCAACAAATGTTACTCAATTGATTTTGCAAAATTAATGAAAGATAATTTTGAAATTTCCATGATGGGTGAACTTACGTTCTTTCTAGGACTACAAGTTCATCAATCACCCCGTGGAATTTTTCTAAATCAGTCTAAATATGCTCTTGAGATTTTAAAGAAACATGAAATGCAAAGCTGTGATATAATGAATACACCTATGGCCAATTCCACAAAACTAGATGCTGATATACATGGGACTCCTGTAGACCCTACCAAATACCGAAGTATTATTGGGTCCCTCATGTATCTCACATCTAGCAGACCTGATATTGTATTTGCTGTCTATATGTGTTCACGTTATCAGTCTAAACCAACTGAGAAACACCTCAATGAGGCAAAAAGAATCCTTCGATACATAAAGGGAACCATCCATTTGGGAATCTGGTATCCGAAGGATTTTGGTTTTGAACTAATAGCTTTTTCAGACGCTGACCATGCAGGATGCTTAGACACGCGAAAAATTACATCAGGTGGATTACAGTTTCTTGGAGGTAAGCTTATGTCTTGGCAATCAAAGAAGCAGGACTGCACTTCACTGTCATCTATAGAATCTGAATACGTAGCTATGTCTGCTTGTTGTGCTCAAGTCATTTGGATGCGTTCACAACTTAAAGACTATGGCTACCTATTCAATAAGATTCCGATCTACTGTGATTCCAAAAGTGCCATTGCTATCTCCTGCAACACAGTCCATCACTGCAAATCCAAACACATTGATCTCCGATATCATTTCATCAAGGAGCATGTCGAAAAGGGTACCGTTGAATTATATTTTTTGGGAACTGAGTACCAATTGGCGGACTTACTTACAAAAGCATTAGCTCCATCAAGGTTTGCTAGTTTAGTCACCAAATTGGTATGCGATGTTTGACTCCAGAGGATCTGGAAAAGTTTTTAAAACACAAGTAAATGTCAAACATCTAAACTATCTTTGTAAATACTTTTTCAAAAACAAAATACAAAATTATAAAAACATCAAAAACACAAAAAGATTTTTCTATTTCTTATATTAAAAAAAAAGCAAGTATATCGCTTCCTTTCAACACCTTGTTATTTCTTTATCTTTTACAAAGTGATGAGGGGGAGTCATGCTTAAAATTTTTCACAATTTTTCAAATCGGTATACTTGCATATTTCCATAAGATACGTTGTTTCAGGATAAAATGGATGTCTCATGATTTTTTCTTTTCATAAACGATGTCATAAGGAGTATATCTTAGATTATTGCCTTTGGTTATCAACTTGTATCAAAATTAAGGACACATGATGCAAAGTAAGTAGTTAGGGGACTAAAAGTGTCAAAATACCAAAGTTCTAAAAACATAAACACAAACAAACACCCGTTTTTTCTAAATTATCAAAATATCAAACAAACACTCATATTTGAAACCTACGGCTCAAAATCAAACGAAAAATCCAAGCTACAAATCTTCAACCTGTAAGTTTCTACATGATCTTATGGCAATCTCAAGCAATGGTTTTTGTTTAATCACAATTTTAACTGTTTGATTTCAAGTAATCATGATTTATAGTCCTAGGGTTTCGCAAATTTCAGAGATAATTAAAACGTGTTTGGGGAAGTAATTTTTCATAGGGGTTTTGTTTTAAAACATGTTCTTTACTAGCCCATAACAATTAATCATAACCAAATACATGTTTGCTTGATTTTCGAAATCTAAGGTTTAAGTTCGAATTGGATACTTTTTGATTTGTGATATGCGTTGTTGATTTTCTTGGTGGGATATGTTGTTTTCTGTGCTTATAACGTTTTGAATCACTTTAATTGTGACTTAATCCATGAATGCATAAAATTCGAAAGCTAGGGTTTATGTTCATATTGGGTATTTCTCGTATGGTGTTCATATAGTCTATTATTCGTGCCCTATCTGTTCCTATGCATGATAATTGATGCACAATACTTAGATATGATGAGTGATTACGTGTCTTGATGATTCTCGATATGTAGTTTTAAATGTCTCTTCGAAATTAGCAAGTTTGTGTCACCTTTGGTAATTGATGACATGTTTCTTTTACAATCTAACAGGATACAATCTTTGGATACTCTACATTGCTCAAGAAACGTACGTTGACACGATTTCCAAATTCTTGTAAAAGAATTTTTTCGAGAACACTATTTCGCAAACACCAGTACTGGTGGAAATTTTTTGAGAACACACCTAACTAGGATTTTCGAAAAGTTCTCAAAGTTTTTGTATTTTCTCGAAAAATCCATTTTTCAAGAATACACTTTGTAATCCTTTCGAAAATGGTTGTTTTATGTGTTTGCGAAAATTGTTCATCACTGGTCATTTTTTCGAGATCACATCATGATTATATATTTTTTTTCGAGAATGCTCAGTGATTGCGAAATATTTTGCAAATATGTATTCTTGATAAACTATTTATCGAAAACACACTTTGTGCAATATTTCGAAATCATTCACAATTGGCATTTGCGAAACTATGTTTTTTCGAGAATACACTTTAAGCTAATTTTGAAAAGTGGAATTTTTTACATGTTTGCGAAAAACTGTCATGTATGTAATATTTCGAGAACATTGAATGTTGTAATTTCGAAAACATGTAATTATGTTGTGTATATCATTTGATGTAACGTGTGATGTAATCATGTATCTTGGACAATATTTGTTCTCATGTGAATGTCTAAGTGCTCTATGCTTGATTTCATGATTCTATATGATCAATTTTATCTAAGTATACTTCATTCGTCACTTCACATATTATAATTACACCATCCGTGCTTAAATGATTCTAAGTGTTTATCTGTAATCAAACTTGTGATCATGCTAATGAGTAACAAATCTGGATGTTTGGTTTATGATAATGTCTTTTCAGATTAACATGGCTGAACACAACGAGAATGTCCCCGAACAAACTCTTCCGTTGCTCACACTGAATGACATCATCCCTGCTGACTACAGCGTCACCATTGGCAGAAACAATCCTCGAGTTGACTTCGACAAATTGAGAATTCCTGAAAACTCGTGTAAGATTGTCAAAGATATTCTCCTTGCACATCCATGCAAGCATCTGCTCGACAAATCAACTTCAGTTCCTGTGTTCTACCTTCATCAGTTCTGGCTTACGACAAAGGTTAACTTGGATGATGAGTCTTTCACTGTCACGTTGGATCGACAAGTCTACACTATAGATCACGAAGTCCTCCGTACAGTTTTCCTTCTACCTCAACCTGAGAACGAATTTGTTCCAATGTTGCCTGAACTGGAACTCCTAGACTACTTCATTGACCTAGGATACGATGTTCAAGACGAGTTACCTCTGCTTCAGCATTCTAGATTCAATGCAAAGAACATGCCTCAGCCTTGGAGAACCTTCTATATGTTGGTTGTACATTCAATATCAGGAAGAAACAGTGGTCACGAACATCCCAGACTTGAGCATTTACAAGTGTTTTGGGGAATGGTCAGTATGCTACCGATTGACTTTGCAACTCCCATAATGAATTGTAGGACCTTAAAACTATCAACTTTATCACAAATATGGCACTAGATGAAGTAAAGATGGTGACTTGATGTTATGAATGTGGCGTTAGATATGAGAGAATAAGAGAGCTTTTATTAATAAAACACACACACTTACACACACAAGCACACCTTACAAATGAGAGGTAAGGTGCCTTTTATAGTTCCATACATAGGCTTTCTATGGGCTAGGGCTTGGACTTGGTTTACATGAATTATAAAGGCTTATGAAACATAACTAATAACATATTAGCTTACCAAGACCAAGGCCCATTGACTATTCTAATAACACAAACTACGACACATTACAACGTTACAATAAATGAGAATGACCATCACTTTTTAATATAATTTTCAATGCTAACAATCTTCCCCTAAGGGGTGGTCATTCGAATGATGTTCCATGTGATTAGGTCTTCTTTGTTCTTTGTTGTTGACCATTGTGTGTCGTAGTAGAATAGTCATTAGTCTTTTGTTCCTTCATGCTTTGTGATTTTTGATGATTGACATTTCATCATTCTTTGTTCTTTTGTGATGTGGTGTCATCTACCATTCGTCACTTCTGCGTTTCTGGTGGTTGTCTGCCATTCCAACATGCTCATACATCTTTGGACTTTGATATTCATATGCACGTAGTTCCCTTTCTTTCACTTTGATCTTTAGTCTTTATACTTTGTAGATTCTTCTTTTTGGCATAGAATATTTCTTTGAACTTTGTGTTTTATAGATCTTTGAGGGAGCTTTCTTTAACTTCCAGATGTATGTATGAGCATGCGGAATCTGTCGCCATGGAGATGATGTGTAGCTGCATAAAAACAGTTAGCAATAAATCAACCGGTACTTACAGGTTCGAATTAGAGATCGTCAACAGCATAGTATGAAGACTCCTTCTAACCCTTACCAAGGCCGTTCCCATGTCAGATACTCCCGAGGGAGCTTACAAGACCTACTTAGTAGCTCAATGACTGGGTGAGTCGCTGGGGATCACTCCACGACTGTAGACCATTTGAAACCACCGCGAACACTAAGCGTAACCCATAAAGAATTACCGAAGTGACCTGCTGTCAGGGCTGCTTGATGTTGACCCTGGCAGGAATTTCCATTCAATCATTGAGAATCACAAAAGTGAATCCTCTCATAAATGTTCTGGCAGATTGCTAAGATCTGCGTAGGACTCTTATGTTTACATCTGGCGTCCTTAATGATGAACAACCAGTGTAGAAATATCATGTGTTCCTATGAGATCTTTTGATGAATCTCAGGGCTCTAGACTCGATAAGTGCACATTTGGTTTCCTATGCGGAGATTAGGGAGAGGTCTCCTATTTCAATATCAACCATCTCTAAGAGACAGGTCGATAGATTACACCGGTTCCCTGTGAGAATGAAACAAGCTCTTTTAAGAGAACTTAAGTGGTTAAGAAGGTTTAGTGTAGTGCGTCACTGGGTCCATGACGTCTTTGTCTTCAATACCGGTGTCACCTTAGTAACAACCAGTAGCATATGAGTTGAACCCGGTGTCTGCCCTAAGGTTGAACGTATGGAGGGCTATTTCTTTTCACCCTTTTTCATAACTTTTCTTTTTAATTCTTCAACCCCTTCTTTCTCCTTTCTCATTTTCTCATTTTTTCAATCATACTTAAGGACTTCTAATTCTAATCTATTGGATTTGTCCTTGGGTAGATCCCTCCGGCTCTGGCGGATCATAGGACGGTTATTCCTAACCTTAGTCACCTTATAACTCCATGATTATCCTATAATTGATCACATGCCATAAAACCTTTTGTGAAAATCTCTCAAAGTGTTTATGAATATAAAACACATTTTTTTGACACTTCGAGAGTTTTGCATTTCTTTAGAAGGACTCCCCCTTCACATGTGCTCATGTATTTTTAAGAAATTTACACATGCGAGAGGAGTTTGCACTTTTTGAATTGAACCACTTTTAGCGAACATGACCGATTCGAGACACGCTTACATCACTAGTTAGACTAGCTTGAAATTATTACCCATCCTGGTCAAGTCCAAAGAAAGTCTCTCGATACGGTACATTCTACTCAGACAAGTCCTATTCGAGACACGCTTACATCACTAGTTGGACTAGCTTGAAATTATTACCCGTCCAGGACAAGTCTTTTTGATTACTGACATTTTAAGCTTCGTTAATTCATTGGTACTTACTGAGTCGAGCTCTTCTGAGATTCAGTCACAATTTTTAAACATCTTTTATCACATTTTAATCATGTCTTCTCCCCCTCAAAAATAGCATATCGTGATATTTTTTATATCAACTGATTTAGAAAAAGCTTTTGGAGAGAAAGACAGATTCATTTTGCATGAATTTGGAACATTTTAGTTTTTTCTTTATACTCCCCCTTAATGATAGCTCATTTAAAATCAATTTAAGGGTTTCGAGGGAGTTTTTCTTGAGTACTAGTTTTGAGAGATTTTGATTAATCTTTTGAACAATCTTGAAAAAGTGCTCAAGAATTCGTTTTGAAAACGAGTTTTTGTTTGAAGTCCTTTTCGTTTGTTTATACTCGAACTTTTGAAAGTGATTTCATCTTTTAACGTACGAGTCCTTGATTTGAAAATAATCAGAAGTCATCATTTTAGTCCGGGTTTTGTACTGAAGTATACGAAAGCCATAGTGAAGAAACATTTGAGAAACGACATGTTTTAGAAAAACATTTTAAAGAACTCCCGTTCAAGCATCTGTACATGTCCGTATCATTGTTGAATGACATTTCTAGAGACGTACAGAATATTGATTTATACGAGAGACATGTCGTGAGAAGAATATTTTTGGATTTTTTGATTTTATATTGTTTTTGTATTTTTTTTGAAAATTTTATATTTTTGTATTTTGTTTTTGTTGGTTTTTCAAATTTTGTATTTTGTTTTTTCAAAAATATTTACAGCGAAGCGATTTTGAAAACTTTTTCAAGAAGATCCGAGAAGACGTTCTAGTTCCTCAGGAGTTAGGCTTCGCATGCCAATTCGTCGAACTAAATAGTCAAACCGTTCTTTTGGATGGGCTTTAGTAAATAGATCGGCGAGTTGGTAATCAGTCTTAACGAAAAATAATTCAACAGTACCCTCTTCCACGTGCTCTTTCATGAAATGGTAGCGGACTTTGATATGTTTCGTCTTAGAGTGATGTACGGGATTGCACGAGATGGCTATGGCACTTTTTGAGTCACAATACATAGGTATTCTGTCAAAAGTAAAGCCGTAATCTGTGAGCTGTGTCCGCATCCAAAGAACTTGGGCACAACACGCAGATAAAGACACATACTCGGCTTCGGCGGTTGAAAGCGCAGTACAATCCTGTTTCTTTGACGACCAGCTTACTAGCTTTTCACCCAAAAATTGTGCTCCACCTGATGTACTCTTTGCTGTAACTTGATCACCGGCATGGTCTGTATCTGAAAATGCTGTTAGATTAAACCCCGAATCCTTCGGATACCAAAGTCCCATGTTAATGGTGCTTCGTAGGTACCGAAAGATCCGTTTAACCTCTTTGAGGTGAAGTTCAGTGGGCTTTGCCTGAAACCGTGCTATTAAACAAATAGCAAATTGAATATCGGGTCGGCTAGCAGTTAGGTACATGAGAGAACCGATCATGCTCCGATATTTCTTCGGATCGATTGGTTTTCCAAACAAATCAGCACCTATTTTTGGTGAAGTGACCATTGGTGTACCAACAGAATCACAATTTTCCATTCCATGTTTTTTCAAAATCTCTATTGTATATTTAGCTTGATTGATAAAAATACCACGAGGGGATTGATGTATTTGTAAACCAAGAAAGAATTTTAGTTCCCCCCATCATGGACATTTCAAATTTGCTTTTCATGAGATTTTCAAAATGTTTTGAATGGTTAGGATTGGTTGATCCAAAAATAATGTCGTCCACGTAAATTTGAACGATCAAAATGTCATTTTTGAATTTTTTGATAAACAAGGTGTCATCAACCGTTCCTTTTGTGAAATTGTTTTTAAGCAAGAAAGATGATAGTTCATCATACCACGCTCTTGGAGCTTGTTTTAAACCATAAATTGCTTTCTTAAGCTTGTAGACGTAGTCTGGATGATCTTTGTCGATGAATCCCTCTGGCTGACTCACATACACTTCTTCTTTCAGAGTTCCATTTAAGAAAGCAGTCTTAATATCCATCTGATAGACTGTGATGTTTTTGTGAGGGGCATAGGCTAAGAAAATCCGGACTGCTTCAAGTCTAGCTACAGGCGCGAATGATTCTTCGAAATCTATCCCTTCTTCTTGTGGATAACCTTTAGCCACGAGACAAGCTTTGTTACGAATTACAGTCATTTCCTCATCCAGTTTGTTCTTCCACAACCACTTGAGATCAAGAACACGTATATCAAGTGGTCGTTCAACAAGTTCCCAACTGTCATGTAAATCGTATTGAAGAATTTCATCCTGCATCGCTTCTATCCAAGGGTATTCTGCCATTGCTTCCCGAATGTTCTTTGAGGCTGATTGAGCAAATGTAAATGCATAATTCGAGATCGGTGGCAAGTTGTCTCCTTGTCTGAACTGGCTTTGAAGGTTCACCAATAACATGTTCTATTGGATGGTCTTTTGTCCATTGAAACGTAGAAGGGTACCTTGGGTTGAACGAATGTGTGTTAGATGGTTCTTGTAACCTTGAAGAAGAGTCAACAGAGTCTGTTGCAAATGGGTTTTCAAATACTTCTTCATCTTCTAACGCAACATCGTTTGAATTATTTGTAGGTTCTTCTTGAAAATTTGTGTTTTGATTTTGCTCATCAACTTTTGGTAGATCAGTTTCAATAACTGGAGTTGCTGGAGTAGATGTTGATGATGTTGAGGTAGTTGGTGCTTTAGCTTCGATTGTTGTAGATGCATCTTATGGTGGTGGTGGTGGTTGATGGTTTTGAGCGGGTGTAGCGGAATGTTGTTGAGATGCATTTGTCGAAGTTCCACCATAGTATTCATCAAACATTAACTCAAAGAAATTTTCCAGTTCTTGTTCTGAAGGTTTATCCATGTTTGTTGACTGAGCCCCTTGAGGCACGAGTTCTGAACTGATGTGTCCAGAAGTCTTTTGGTTTGGTGCGGGTCCTAATCCGTTATGATTAGAAGCCATCGGATTAAGCGCGGGTTCTAGAGCGTATCTCTCAGAAGCCATTTGTGAAATCTCGTCAAACTTCACATTCATCGTCTCCATTATCTTTTTCGTTCTTCTATTATACACCCTGAATGCCCTCGTGTTTTCTGAATATCCAATGAAGATACCAATATCACCCTTAGCTTTTAACTTCCCTAGATCTTCTCTGTCATTCGTCGGATAGCACAAAGCGCCAAATACGTGAAGGTAAGAGATGTCAGGTTTACGGTTGTTCACTAGCTCATATGGGGTTTTATTGAATCTTGGATGTACTAGGGATCGGTTTTTAGTAAAACAAGCAGTGGCTACAGCATCAGCCCATAAGAATAGAGGTGCACTAGAGAAAATCAGCATTGTGCGAGCAGCTTCCACAAGAGTTCTATTTCTTCTTTCAACTACCCCATTTTGCTGTGGAGTTCTAACAACTGATGTTTGATGTGTGATTCCAACATCTTCAAGGTAAGTTCTTAACTCCTGGTTTGTAAATTCTGTGCCATTGTCTGTTCTTATAATCCTTGCTGGAGCTTGAAGTAGAACTTGAATACGCTTCAGAAAGGTGATGATGATGCCTGGTGCTTCGTCTTTTGATCTCAAAAACTTTACCCAAGTATATCTTGAATAATCATCAACAATAACGAGAATATACTTCTTCCCATTAATGCTTTCAACTCTCATTGGGCCACATAAGTCCATGTGCAACATATGTAACCTTGCTTCCGAACTAGGTACGGTTTTGGGTTTATATGATGCTCTTTTACTTTTTCCTTGTTCGCATGATGGACATAGGTGTTCCTTGGTGTATTTGAACTTAGGAAGTCCGGTGACGATGTTGTCTTTGGCTAATTTGTTGATCGTGTCAAAATTGAGATGGGATAATCTTCTATGCCACAACCAGGACTTAGTTTCGGTTGCCCTTGTCATAAGACAAATTGGTGATGTAGAAGCCATTTGGTTGATGTCGATAGCATACAAGTTTGTACCACGATTACCAGTTAAAAGATCATCACCAACCAAATTTCGAATAAAAACTGTGTTTCTCCTGAATGCAACTTCTAAATCAGCATCACAAAACTGCCCGACTGAAAACAAATTGTGTCCCAACCCTTCGACGTAGTAAACTTGAGTGATTAAAAAATTCCCAAACTGAAGATCTCCATAACCCTGAATAGCTGCTACATGATCATTTCCAAAGCGTACAGTTCCCATGAATTTCCATATGAAATTGATCAGCAGCTTTAAATTCCCGGTCATGTGCTTGGAGCAACCCGAGTCGACGATCCAAAGACATATTTCGATAACCTGCCAAGAACAGAAGAGTTTGTATTTGGAAACCGTTTTGAATTTGGTTCCATGGGGTTAGGAGTAAAATCTAAATCGCACTCATAGATAGTTGCTACTTGTTTAGCTTGAGCTATTTCTAATTTGCCGTTCTGAAGAGTGAACTCTCTACCCGTCGGAATCCACATACAAAACTTAAGGTAGTTCCTAGGCATTTGACTAATAGTGGTAGACCTAAAGCGTGCAACTAATCTTTCTATAGATCTAGATCTAGCACTAGGTCTTTTTGGAACATTCTTCTGTTCAGGCGTAACATTCACATTCTTAGAAACACATTCATCATGATCATCATTAATTAAACATTTCTTGCATATTAAACAAACAGAGTCATTACATGCATTAGAACCAGTACTTTCGACATTACATTCAGATGAATCATGTTTCTTATTAAAAAGCGATAAATTCCTAGGGTGTTCTTCTACTTCTTCAACATTATTCTTGCTACTACTCGTAGAGACAGGCAAGACTCTATTGTTCCTTGTATTGCTCCTAGGCTTTAGTCTGCTGCTCCTAGAGGTGCTTTCTAATCCTGTAGAAGGTAAGGCACACGCATTAGGATTTATATTGTTGTCCTTTTTAGCATTACTAGACTCTTTAGAATTATCCTTTTTGCACGCATTTGTCTTAGATCTGGAGGCAGATGCATTAGTGGGACTAATCCTAAAAAGGCCAGGTGCTATCACTTTTGGTGTTTCGACAACCGCTTTTCCTTTTTCAACAATCTTTTCATACTTACTTTGCTTGGGCAAGGGTGTTGGAGTGACTGGTTTTGTCAAATCCTTTTTCTCATCGACTTTTGGAGCAAACCGTGAAATTGACATTTTTGGTTTTTGAACCGTGTTTGAAACATTTGGTTTCTCCGAAGTCAATGGTTTTGCAAACTTAGTTTCCTCACCCTTTCCTTTTTGACTTTCAAGCTGAGCTCTCAAAAGATCATTTTGCTCTTTCATGTTCTTTAAGTCACGCTCATACGACAATTTGTCATACTTGCATTCTTCCTTTTATCGATCAAGTTGTTTAAAATATGACACATTTTCTTTTTCAAGCTTTATAAGAGCATTTTCATATTTTGAAACAATTGCGGAGGTCTCAGCTCTTAGTCGTTCATCGTCTTGAACAGAATATGTTTGTAAAATGATGGACATAATGTCAGTGGTCATAACAGCTTCGAAGAGAGAATCATTTAGGTTTTCCAAAACATTCATGTTTTCACGAGTATCGTTAGATTCGTTTACCAGGGATTTGTGGTCCTTGACAAAGTCGGCCGTTTCTTTTAAGAAAGCTTGTTCAAAATGGATTACCCTCGCACTAATGTTATTCAGTGGGATAGTAATTTCGTTTTCAAAAACTTTTTTCTGCTCAATATGAAAACTGGAATGCCAGTTGTTAATATTGATTGTAGTTTTAGAAGCAACAATATTTTGAAGTTCTCGAATTCTCTTTTTAACGTCATCCAAAATGTCTAGCCTCACTTGTATTAAAAGTGTTGTTAGAAGACATTTGTTCTATTTTTGAAAGAGATTTGGAAGCAATTACTTTCTTAGAAAACATTTTTGAGAATGGTCGTTTTATGGAAAACACAGATGGTTCTTTTTGTGGAACAAAAGTAATTCCCGAAAGTTTGTTCAATTTGTTGTAATCAATGGGTTTCAAATCCTTTTGTTTCATTTTATTTATGCTCTCTTCAACATGTTCTATCATTTGCACATAGTCCCGAACGACGGGAGGATCATGTTTGGTGTAAATCACATTACCATTGTACAAAACATTCTGTTCTTGCTGAGCTTTCTTGAGATTACAAGGGGTGTTGTTTCCAAGAGCCATTTTATGTTTCGTATGGTAAATCGGATTAGTTTGATTTGAAATCATTTTCATTGTTTGACTTGACTGACCCGACTTAACCACTAATTCTTCTAGATGTGCAATCATGTGTTCTGACTCTACGATTTCGGCCAAAAGTTTGTCTTCTTTCTTTGCAAATTCCTTTTTCAATTCATCCCTTTCTTTTTCAAGATTGGTATAAGCTGTTTTTTGTTTAGAAAGTTGGTTTTGTAAATCAGAAATTTCCGCGTTTAAAACTTTTATCTTCTTGAAAGAATTAACATCAAGTGTATCAAACTTGAGTTGCAATTGTTGTTCCCTTGAAACGGAATTTTGATAACCAGATTCTAATTCAGACAATCTTTTGTTATGAAATTCAAAAGCTTTAACGTTTTCTTTGTAACTCTCAAGCTCAGCGGTCAATTTAACATTCGCGGCCTTAACATCGCGATTGACCTTTTGCACATTCTCAATTTCAATATGACAATTATTCAATAATGATTCAAATAAAGCACGTGTTTCCTCATCATTCTCAGCATGCTGTGAAACGAAGCCTCCATTATGATTCACATCTGGAGTTGCTGAAGGAGTATTGCTACTACTTGGCGTGTCCAGGTATGTATCATAAGTGGGTGCTAGCTTCTCAGAATGTTGTTCCTCATGAGGAGACATATCAAATATATCATTATTGTGACATGTGTTGAAGTTTGATACCTCAGATGGTGTATTGGTGTCATAAATAGGAAGTGTGTCAGAATCCGTGTCATACTTAGCTTCCTGAAGATTCGCCATAAATATGCAGTTCGCATTGATATCCTCTCTATCTTCCATGTCATCCATAAGAGCCATAAAATCATTCTCCTCTGCGTTCAACTGAAACCCTGCCTGAACCTTTTGTGCCAACATCACTGCTTTCTGCAAGTACTCTAGATCTTTTTTGTTCGGCTTAGTAGGACAGTTCCTTGCCATATGACCTACACCCTGACAGTTGAAACACTTTACCAGATTACCCTGATTCACATTTCCCAAATTCCCAACTACTGGAGCTGCAACATTTCTATTCTGATTACCCATTGCCTGATTACCAACATTCTGACCCCTCTGATTTCCAACAAACTGACCCAACTGATTCCCTGCATACTTACCATACTGATTTCCTGCATTCTGATTCCCTGCATTCAGCATATTCTGATTCCCCATGTTAATTCCAGTAGCATATCCTTGCTGATTCCCATAAACTCCAACCATTTGGCCTCCGTTGCCCATATTGAAACTCGGCTGAGCAATCTGCTTGTTGCGAGTGTTCGATGAAATCCTTTGGTTGTTGTTTGTTGGTGTAGAATAACGTCCTTGGAATGCCTTTGACAGAAAAGCAAACGCTTGGGTCAATGCTGCAGTAGCTTCATCATTTTCAGTGAATTCTGGTTCTTGGAATTGTTGGTATTGCTGTTGTGGAATAACATGTTGTTGTTGCTGTGGGTAGAACTGTTGTTGGTAGACCGGTGTTGGTTGTTGAATGTATGATGGTTGCATGTAGTTGTGAGTGGAAGATGATGATGGTTGTTGTGTGTTCACTGGTAGCGGTGTTGTTGTAGTAGCAATTAATGCAAGAGGATCATGATTCTTTGCCAATCTTTCTTTCCTTACTTCATTAGCCTCAGCTTGGTTTTGTTTCAGAAAATCATAGAGTTGATCATAATTCACCTTATGTAAATCCTTTGTTTGATTGACAATTGTAACATAACGACCCCATTCTTCTGGAAGGTTATTGATGAATTTGATGTTTGTTGCAATTGTTCGAGGTGTCAACTTGTTTCTGATTAACTCATTCATCAAAGTGCAAAACCTTGTGTTGTAAGATTCAATCTGTTCACCTTTAGTGGATGTAAAGTTCTCCCATTCAGTAAGAAGTTTGTTCTCAACGTCTTGTTGTCCAATCTCTGTTCCATGACATATCCTTCTAACACGTTCCCACATAGCATAAGCAGTTTCACAACTGTCGACCGCAGCAAAGATCTCCCGTGGTAATCCAAGTTGGATTAAATGCATTGCCATATCATCAGCGGCGATCTGCTTCTTGTCTTCCTCTGTGTAATCTGCTTCTGTTTGTTCACGCACAAATGGTTGAGTAGGAGGTGTTGTATTTGGATTGCCTTCAATTTGAACTTGTCTTGGCATAAATGGACCATTTGTAATGGATTTGATCATTAATTTACCATCAGGCTTTGTTTTGATGTAACGAAGCATGCGGCTTGTCCATGGGAGATATCCACCTTTTTCAAGCATTGGAGGTCAGTTTTCCGCACCGGCTGCATGAATATCTTGCTGAGTAGCCATTGATGAAGTGTAGATGGATAAAGTTGATTCTTGGATCGATTCAACGAAGTAGGAGTTGTGTTTAGTGTAAGTTGATGCAAGTTTTTATGGTGAAAAATTTGATCTGAAACCTTAAAATCTCAATAACTTCCGTTCGGAGTGGATTTGGGCCTCGAAGCTTGGCAAGATCATTCAACATGTCCTTCTTCTCAGTCTCACGGTCGTTTTGACAGCTGATTCGTCGAAAACGGAGTTACGGTTCAAAAGTTATGGCCGTTTGAAGTTTGGTTGTCAAAAAGTCAAATTCTTACGCGTAAAACTTGATTTTACGCGTAAACCTTGAATAATCTTACGCGTAAGATGTTATGCGTAACCTTTAAGTTATGCGTAAGATCTAAAGTTATGCGTAAACAATAGTGTTTATGCGTAGACTTTGATTTTACGCGTAAACTTAGAGTTTATGCGTAAACAAATTGATCTCTCAAACTTGTCCAAGCTTGAAAGATATCCCGTGTCGAAGTATTCCACAAACTTATCCAAGTCAGGGAAGTACTGAGTAATCTCTGATCGTTGAAGAAAACTTATGCGTAGGATCTTTTGCGTTGAAAAACTTATGCGTAGAATCCAACTTAAGCGTAGAATGTAGCCTTATGCGTAGGAACAGACTTAAGCGTAGGATCTCAATCTTATGCGTAGACTTCCAACCTTTTACGTAGAAAATCAATCTTATGCGTAGGAAAGTGAACTTATGCGTAAGAAGAGGGTTTTGACTAAACTTAAGCGTAGGAAAGGGGTTTTGACTTAATATTATGCGTAAACAGTACTTTAGACACCTAAGAAATCGTACTATTCACCCAAGTTACGCGTAAGATGACCAGAAAACGTGAAAAATCCGATTTTTTCAACCAAAACCACTTTCTCCACTTGTTTCTATTGATCAAATCTTTCCCAAAACACTTAGAATCACTAAAACTTCAATAAAAACAACAACTTTAGCACCAAAAACACGTAAAAATCAAAACTTTTAAAGAAAAGCCCACGTTTTAAAAAAAAAAAACGCAACTTTAAAGAGAAAGTTTGATAAATAACGATTTCCACACACTCCTAAATCATTGTTAGGCGATTGATACCACTTGTAGGACCTTAAAACTATCAACTTTATCACAAATATGGCACTAGATGAAGTAAAGATGGTGACTTGATGTAATGAATGTGGCGTTAGATATGAGAGAATAAGAGATGAAATAAGAGAGCTTTTATTAATAAAACACACACACTTACACACACAAGCACACCTTACAAATGAGAGGTAAGGTGCCTTTTATAGTTCCATACATAGGCTTTCTATGGGCTTGGGCTTGGACTTGGTTTACATGAATTATAAAGGCTTATGAAACATAACTAATAACATATTAGCTTACCAAGACCAAGGCCCATTGACTATTCTAACAACACAAACTACGACACATTACAACGTTACAATAAATGAGAATGACCATCACTTTTTAATATAATTTTCAATGCTAACATGAATGATATAGTCTACAACATTCATACCGAACGTAAAAAGACTATGATCCCATTCATAAGGTTCACAAAGCTAATCATTGAGCATTTCTGCAAAGATACACCGGAATTCATCAAAAGAATAGGAGATCCAAATGAGCCAAAGAACCTCTTCGAGGACGACTTCGCCATTTCTTTTGTCAAAATGACCACGTCTTCTACAAAGAAAAAAGGAAAGAGGCTTCCTGAGTACTTTCTTGATGAAAATATCAGGAAAAGCTCAAGCTATGAATTCTACGATAATGCTTATAAAGGGGTTAAGGAAGAGACTACCATACAGACTCGAAGTAAAGGAGGTGCCAAATCAGGGAGTACTACTAGCACTACTGGTTCACTACAATCAAAATCAAATGATACTCCCAAAACTAAACCTGGCACCAAACCAAAACCTACACCCAAACCGAAGCCTGCACCTAAGCCCAAAAAGAAGGTTACACCAAAGCGCGCTCTTCGAGATGAACCTACACCGCCACCCTCTGAAAGCGACTCTGAGTTTGACACAGAATCTGAAGAAGAAGAAGAAGATTTTGAACGAAGAGTAAGAGTAGCTGAAGAAGAATCTCCAGAGATAGAACTTGCTAAACAACAAAGCCTGGAAACTTTTGAAGCCGAAAAAAGGAAAAGACAAGGGGTTGTTATTTCTGAATCGAATGTTGGACTCAATGATGATGAAGAAGACGAGCCAATAGTTGAACCATTGGTCGACAAAAGAAAGTTGAAAAGTATTGTTGTCGACACACGGGCCGAAGAGAAGAAATTCATTAAAGATCAAAGGGAAGCATCACTCCTCAGCCGACTCCATCCTCAACCTTCACCACTACCAGTAGATCAACCTGAACATGAAGGAACCACAAGTAGCACTATTCCTCTCATTTTATCTACAACTTTAGAACCAGTTATTCAAACCGGGGACAAAGTAGAAGATAAAGATTCAGAAGGGAACACCATCATGTCAGAAGCTGCAAACGTTGAGGAGAAAGTTGACGAACAGGAGAATATTGCCACCGATCAGGGATCAGATCCTTTCACCACTACAGAGTGTCTTGCACAAGAAGAGGAGGAACATAGAATGAAAGAAAGTGAAGATAAAGATGCCAATGAACAAGCATTCGACACCAACGTATTTCTACAATCACCTTCACATTCAAAGAAGACGTCTCCAGAAAAACCTCCATTGCCTAAAGACTCTCCACCAAAGGATCCGACTCCTCCAGGTTCTTCTTCAAACTCCCACAACGAGTCTACTTCAGAATCATCACACGAAAATTCATCTCCTCCACCATCCGAATCCGCATCTAAACAACAATCAATCAATGAACCGACAAAACCAGTTGATCTTCAGGAGTGATTGTACAATATTTTGCACTACCAGGCCTTCGATGGTGATCAAAGGAAATGAGGGGTGTTGTGATTATGCCAAGCTTGGTTATAACCTGAAATAAGAAATACGAAAACACTATGTTAAGTGATTGCGCAGGGGTTGGACCCTGCGAACCACCTCCGGCGTGTGAATAAGTGATCGGTATGAGAGTTTAAGTATTAGCATAGTAAATTAAGGAGAGAGAGATTGCATACCAGATTTGTCATCGTCCAGGAGTATTTATAGGTGAAGAAAACGGGCCTGGAGAGTGGTCACACGTTTGAGAGAGATCATGGGGGCGTCCCATGATTTGTGGTAACCGCTAGGGTTTAGTGTCCCACTTCTCCGGGTTTAGCGGGGGTGCTAAAGAGGAAAAGGTGACATGGGTAAGACTTGGTCTCCCAAATATTGGACTTGGCATTGTTCCGTCCTAAAACTTATCGAGAGATACCCTGAAGGGTTTAATCCTTTGATTGGTAAATTCCCACTTGGTAACTAGATCATTGATGATTAGTTTTACGCCAAAGAAAGTTTTAGGAGGCTAGCCAGAGCCTTCGATTATGTAGGTTACGATCAGACCCGAAGGGGTGTCCTTCGAGCTAATCGGAGGGTACATTATCAAGCCCCCCAGTTGAAAGTTAGTTATGCGCACAAGAATATGTGGCATTCAACTCTATCATCAAGTAAACTAACCGTGTTAGCTCGTAGGACTCTGCAAAAGAGATTAACGTCGCAAAAAACGCATTAAATGTGCTTAAATACCCTCTAACTAACTTGCATTATATCCCCACTTGCCAAAGCATCGGTAATCCCATACGTCCCGTCATTTTCTAAACTCAATTTGAAGTCCGAATTAGATTAGAACATGAGGGACACGTGTACGGTGAGTAACAAAAATAAAAGCGATATAAATTCGTGTCGTCCAAACCCTAATTTACTTTTCACTGCGCCCAAAATTCATCTTTCCCACTACGTGCAATCAAAACACACATAGTATCATCTGTCATTATCCCTTGCAAGAAAAAAGGTAAATTTCTTCCTCATTAAACTATATTGCATCGTAGAAGTATCATTCTTCGTTAAACAATATGGCAAAAAATAACCAATTTGTGATTAAGGAACAAAAATGTACTTTATCAAAAGATGAATTACGTTCTTTTCTTGAGGATTATCCTATTCCAAAAGAATTTAAGATTATGCTCCCTAGTAAAAATCAAACTATATTTGACGCTCCTGAGGGATATGTAGGTTTGTATACCCATGCGTTTAAGTTGTCAAACTTTAGAATACCAATCCACCCTTTTATTTTAGAGTTTATGCAATACTATCAAGTACACATCTCTAGGTTCAACCCATTTGGCCTGGCTAAGTTGACAACATTCATTGTAATGTGTAAAGCCTATGGATATGAGCCTACACTAACAGTGCTTAGGGGTTTTACGAACTTGTACCCGGGTGGGGATTGGTTGACTTTGGCAAAAAGAGGTGACCCTGATGTTCCAACCATATTGTTAAAGCCCTTTACAAACATAACGGACTGGAAAGGGAGTTTCTTTTACATTTAAGATACAATAATACCTCCAGAGTACCCTGCTTTGGTGAACGAAGCATACAGGTTTGATAAAAAACGTTTCAACGATGAGTTACGTTATACTGTTCGAAGGAATCCATTGTATCAGCGTCTTGTTCGCCATCCAGTGAATGTTCAGTCTTTCCCCGAGCCTATTCTTTACATGGCTGGTATTGTTGACCATTGGGAGGGTTCCCCCATGAAGCCTGAAATTGTTTGTGATGGAAAAAGTATGTATACTCTTTATTTAAATAAATTTGAACAACTTATCTGATGATATTTATCTTTTCTCTTTCATTTTGCAGGAATGTCTTTCCGAAATTTTGTTGTTGCTGATGGTGCCAGGGAGACGAGCTTCCTTCTGAGGAATCCTGAGGAAGTCAGTTATGGGGTTGGTTCACCTCCGTGTCAGTGAATAATCAGGAGGATGATGCCAAAATGGTGGAGCCCATAGCTTCCATCCAGCGTTCCAAACCAGACAAAAAATTGAAGCCAATGATTGCAGAGGAGAATTCTCACTTGGTGGAGAATTTTGCTGAGTCCGATGACCCTCTCTCCGAGGATGATCAGGTGACTATTATTGGTTCGTCTTCTGGCATAGCTGACAGGGTTCAGAACTGTAGAATACTAATCAAGTTGGAAACATGATTTCCTTGTGGTTTGTGTGGCGTTGGAGGTGATAAAGAGGAAGAAAGAGTGGAACCTTGAGAGAAAAATAGAAATATTAGATTAGAGTGAATGAAGGTCCAACCCTCTCCACATGTGGAGAGGGGTATTTATACTACACTACAAACGCCCACACCCGGGCTGTGGATCAGGCATACACTGGGTAAAGACCCGTCCTTTTTCCACGGTGTTACTTAAACTAATTCTAACTTACTAATACATAAACTAACTACGAGCTATCTTAATGCTATTACAATAATTAGGTGACCGAGACTTTTACAGGAATATCTGTATTCTTAACAATCTCCCCCTAAGCGAGGTCACCTTGGATATTAAGTTCTTTGATCTTTAAGCATTCTTTAGTCTTTGTAGCTCGTAGGTTCCGATTCTTCACTTTTCTGCACACTTTGTACTTCAAGCAAGCGAACTTGTGATTTGTATTCCTTTGTGATACGTGATCTTTGAGCTTCTTTGAGATCATCAGCCATAGTAAATCTCCAAGCTCATCCATAGTAGTATCGCCTTCATGTGATGTAGTGACTTTAGGACCATCATGCTCACACCCTTCTGGATCAGGAGACTTTGCATTAGAGTTGTGCATCAGGAGACTTTTTCATCAGAGTTGCGGAAACGTTGTTTGTAGTCTCTCAACATTTTATGTAGCAAGTCTCTCATCTTCATTGATAGTGTGGAGGATGTGTGAGCATGAGGTATGGATTGACCCGATTCAGCTGGAAACTGAAGCCATCAACGCCATCTTTATATGTGTCCCTGAAATAAAACAGTTAGCAATAAAGATAGAGAACGAACATGGCTTTGTCATTCGTTCTGCGAGGACAGACTACCCTCCGGTTTTGTGAAAACCGGCCTGTGATCAGGTAGAGTCTCTTTTTAAAGAAGACTCTCCTTGACAGGAATTTCCAGCTTGTAGTGATGAATTTTCCAAAGAATCCTCTTCAGAATCTTCATACTAAGCATGTTTTCATACCGGAACGTCTCAAAGCAGACAGCATGATAGAGTGAATCGGTGAATTGATATTCACGGATTGATGAAAATTTGATTTATAGAAATCACTCCCGTGTCATATGATAAACATTTTTGAGACACGACGAGAGTTTTAAGTTTTGAATCATATTTCCATCAAAAATACTTTTGTTTTGAAAGACATACACAATCAACGTGCTCGAAAGTAAGTTTGTGAGCACATTGAAAGGTTTTTGAAAAAGTATCCGTCAATCCATATCCTGGAACAAGTTTGATTCAATGTTGAATCGCACCATCGTTGCTCTCCAGTTGTCACTTGATCATTGATCCAAGATGGATCTCACATGTCACCTACCAAGAGCTTGAAAGATGTTCGCTCTAGAAGGATTTCCATCTTCATTGTGAATATTTTCATATCACTCGGATGTTCTGGCAATACCACAAGGATAATGCGTAGGACTCTAAATATTTTATCTTATTTTCCACATTGTGTGAAACAATAAGCATATTTGGAATGTGTCCTATCGAGATTTATGGATGATCTCATTGCTCTAGACTCAATAGTGCATTTTGATTCGCTCCTGGAGACTGGAGAGGCGTCTCCTGTTTAGGTATCAACATAGCTCGCAATGAGCGGTAGATACATTGCACAGGGTTCCCCGTGAGAATGAAACAAGCTCTTTTAAGAGAACTTGAGTGGTTGGGAAGTTTGGTGCAGTGCGTCACTGGGTCCATGACGTCTTGTCTTCAATACCGGTGTTACCTTAGTAACCGCCAGTAGATTATGAATTGAACCCGGTTTCTGCCCTAAGGTTGAATATATGGAGGGCTATTTCTTTTCACCCTTTCTCATTTCATTTATTTTTCATTCTTCAACCCCTTCAGTGCTTACCGAGACTTCACCACTAGAACCTTGTTGGGTTTGTTCCAGTCCTAGCTCTATCTCAGTCCGCACTCTTCCCTTTCTCACTAGACTCCTTTTTTCAATCATTCCTAAGGACTTCTAATCTATCTATGGATTGTCCCTGGGAAGATCCTTCCGGTTCTGGTGGATAATGGGAACTCATACCTAACCTTAACCATCCTTATAACTCCATGCATAAAGATAAATGGTCGGTCTTTGGTATAACTTCCACAAACGCCTTTTGCTCCCCCTCAATATGTGCATCGATATTCGAAAGAGTTTAGCACATATGTGGGAGTACATTTATTGAGTCCAAAAGATCACATTTGAATATCAGATTTCATATTTAAATCACATTCTCTCCCCAGATCAAAAATTTCATATCTTTTGAGATTTTGGATCTCAATTGATTTAAATAAGTTAGAAAGCTTTTGGGAGAGAAATGCGGTCAATTTTAATATTTTCTGATAAAAGGAACTTTTTCTTGCTCCCCCTCAATTTGTGAGGGAGGTTGTTATGTGTCAGATTTGAAGAGTTTACAAAAGGTTCGAAGTTTTTAATGGAAACACTTTAAAAATTTCTCATTCTGACACATAACCATCACAAAGTATATTGTTGCCAGGTTTTTGTACAAAGTGTGGAGAGTTTTGATGATACGTAAATTTTTGAGAAAAAACACTCTCCCCCTCAATCAATGACGGATGTTAAAGCTTAAATAAGTGATGCCAATGATTGAGTGAAAAATTTTGTCAAAATTTTGAGTTCAATTTGATTTTTGATCAAAATCTCATGGTACCACCAAGTTTTGCACAAATACTTTCCGCAAAAATAATAGAAGGGAAAGTATTTGGCGATAAAAAGAAGATTTCTCTTCTTTATCAAGAAATAATGCACTGAAGCGTACATTAGATCGAGGAAACATGGATATAAAGTAATCCATGCCCAGGTGAACTTCACCCGGTAAAAGGAACAACCGTCTTCTCGGTCTCACGGTCGTTTTGACAGCTGATTCGTCGAAAACGGAGTTACGGTTCAAAAGTTATGGCCGTTTGAAGTTTGGTTGTCAAAAAGTCAAATTCTTACGCGTAAAGCTTGATTTTACGCGTAAACCTTGAATAATCTTACGCGTAAGATGTTATGCGTAACCGTTAAGTTATGCGTAAGATCTAAAGTTATGCGTAAACAATATTGTTTATGCGTAGACTTTGATTTTACGCGTAAACTTAGAGTTTATGCGTAAACAAATTGATCTCTCAAACTTGTCCAAGCTTGAAAGATATCCCGTGTCGAAGTATTCCACAAACTTATCCAAGTCAGGGAAGTACTGAGTAATCTCTGATCGTTGAAGAAAACTTATGCGTAGGATCTTTTGCGTAGAATCCAACTTAAGCGTAGAATGTAGCCTTATGCGTAGGAACAGACTTAAGCGTAGGATCTCAATCTTATGCGTAGACTTCCAACCTTTTGCGTAGAAAATCAATCTTATGCGTAGGAAAGCGAACTTATGCATAAGAAGAGGGTTTTGACTAAACTTAAGCGTAGGAAAGGGGTTTTGACTTAATCTTATGCGTAAACAGTACTGTAGACAGCTAAGAAATCGTACTATTCACCCAAGTTACGCGTAAGATGACCAGAAAACGTGAAAAATCCGATTTTTTCAACCAAAACCACTTTTTCCACTTGTTTCTATTGATCAAATCTTTCTCAAAACACTTAGAATCACTAAAACTTCAATAAAAACAACAACTTTAGCACTAAAAACACGTAAAAATCAAAACGTTTAAAGAAAAGCCCACGTTTTTAAAGAAAAAACGCAACTTTAAAGAGAAAGTTTGATAAATAACGATTTCCACACACTCCTAAATCATTGTTAGGCGATTGATACCACTTGTAGGACCTTAAAACTATCAACTTTATCACAAATATGGCACTAGATGAAGTAAAGATGGTGACTTGATGTTATGAATGTGGCGTTAGATATGAGAGAATAAGAGATGAAATAAGAGAGCTTTTATTAATAAAACACACACACTTACACACACAAGCACACCTTACAAATGAGAGGTAAGGTGCCTTTTATAGTTCCATACATAGGCTTTCTATGGGCTTGGGCTTGGACTTGGTTTACATGATTTATAAAGGCTTATGAAACATAACTAATAACATATTAGCTTACCAAGACCAAGGCCCATTGACTATTCTAATAACACAAACTACGACACATTACAACGTTACAATAAATGAGAATGACCATCACTTTTTAATATAATTTTCAATCCTAACATGAATGATATAGTCTACAACATTAATACCGAACGTAAAAAGACTATGATCCCATTCATAAGGTTCACAAAGCTAATCATTGAGCATTTCTGCAAAGATACACCGGAATTCATCAAAAGAATGGGAGATCCAAATGAGCCAAAGAACCTCTTCGAGGACGACTTCGCCATTTCTTTTGTCAAAATGACCACGTCTTCTATAAAGCAAAAAGGAAAGAGGCTTCCTGAGTACTTTCTTGATGAAAATATCAGGAAAAGCTCAAGCTATGAATTCTACGATAATGCATATAAAGGGGTTAAGGAAGAGACTACCGTACAGACTCGAAGTAAAGGAGGTGCCAAATCAGGGAGTACTAGTAGCACTACTGGTTCACTACAATCAAAATCAAAGGCTACTCCCAAAACTAAACCTGCCACCAAACCGAAACCTACACCCAAACCGAAGCCTGCACCTAAGCCCAGAAAGAAGGTTACACCAAAGCGCGCTCTTCGAGATGAACCTACACCGCCACCCTCTGAAAGCGACTCTGAGTTTGACATAGAATCTGAAGAAGAAGAAGAAGATTTTGAATGAAGAGTATGAGTAGCTGAAGAAGAATCTCCAGAGATAGAACTTGCTAAACAACAAAGCCTGGAAACTTTTGAAGCCGACAAAAGGAAAAGACGAGGGGTTGTTATTTCTGAATCGAATGTTGGACTCAATGATGATGAAGAAGACGAGCCAATAGTTGAACCATTGGTCGACAAAAGAAAGTTGAAAAGTATTGTTGTCGACACACGGGCCGAAGAGAAGAAATTCATTAAAGATCAAAGGGAAGCATCACTCCTCAGCCGACTCCATCCTCAACCTTCACCACTACCAGTAGATCAACCTGAAAATGAAGGAACCACAAGTAGCATTATTCCTCTCATTGTATCTACAACTTTAGAACCAGTTATTCAAACCGGGGACAAAGTAGAAGATAAAGATGCAGAAGGGAACACCATCATGTCAGAAGCTGCAAACGTTGAGGAGAAAGTTGACGAACAGGAGAATATTGCCACTGGTTGGTCCCGAAACAGTCAGATATTATTGACCAAGGTCAACAAGTCAAATACAGCCTCGTTCCAATACTCCGGTGATAGTATAGTGTTTCCCCGGGTCGTTAAAGTCCCAGCGAGATTGAAATGGTGTCGTTTGAAATCGTTTATGAGTGAGTGGCACTGAGGACAGTAGCCCAGATGATATGGAATTGATTTTGCTACTGTTATTTTGGTATTGGTACACAGATATAATATTCACAAAAATCAGATACTCAGATATATGCACAAATTCACAATCAGGATTCACGTAACAGACTAGAAAAGTGGGATTTGGTGAATTACAACTACAGGGGGTGCTTTTGAAACTTTTTTAAACTTAAAATTAAAAAGAAGTTTGAAAATGAAATTGAAATTATAAAAGTGATTAAAATATTATTTAATTAATAAAACTATTTAAAAAATATAAATTAAAACCTAATTTAAATTAACTAATAATTATAAGTATTACAAACTAAACTTAAAAATTTGCAAAAACAATTTCTAAACTTAAATTAGAACTTGGAGAAAGTATAAAAAATAAAAATAAATATTTTTGTCTTTTTATGGTTTTGTTATTAATTAAAAACTATTTAACTTAATTAAAATAATTAAACTAATTTAAATTACTATTAATACTAAACTAACTTAGAAAATTATGATAAAATTTATAAAATTTCTTAACCATCACAGGAATCCTACAAAATTATAAAAACCTCTAAAAATTATATTTAAGACTATTCCACTAATTAATTACCTTTTAATTAACTTAAGTCTAATTTAAATAATTAAAATAAGAAAAATGGGAAATGAACAGTAGAAACTAAAAATTTATTTTCTAAAAGTCTATTATATTATATTAGAGCTAGGAAAAATATAAAAACAAGGTTTTGCTTTATAAAAAACTATGCTATTTAATACTTAATATTAATTAATAATTAAGAAAACTAGTATTAAATCTAATAAATACTAAATGGCAGAATAAAAATCTGAAAATTTTACTAAAAATACTTTAGTATATAAGGTAATTAATAAAAATATAAAAATACTAAGTACTAAATAAAAATCTAAAAATGAAAAATAAAATTTAAATTGAATTAAATAGAAACTATCACTTAATATTAAGTTGGTTTTTCTTGGATTTTCTTTTACAAACTAACTTTACTACTGAAAATAGAAAACTTTTGTGAAAACACTTTTGAAAATAGCTTATAAATAAGCAGTAGCACCCCCTTTTGCTTATCAGTTGACTTTGGTTGACTGAATGCACAAATAAGCACAAATGACTTTGGGTGGGGTTCACAATGATGGAAATGGGTACAAATAAGCTATACTGACTTAAATAAGCCAGAAACACCTAGCAATGATCACAAATAAGCAGTATGAGAGCAAATAAGCAATTGATCAAACTGAGTTTCACTCAGAAATGTGACAGACTTAGGGGTGGATTCCAGGTGGGGTCCACTAGATCCTAGGTCAAACCAATGGTCAATACTTACTCCCTGGTAGGAGGGGTGTTGGGAAAAACCAATTGGAACCATTGGGGCCCACTGGGTTGGCCAGAAATCACCACCAAAGTGATGGTGGTGAGATAGTTAACTGGTGCACAGGGCAACTTGCAGCCCTGCAAGTAGCTTTGGGACAAGCTAGGGTTCACCACAAAAATCTTAAAAATATAAGCTCAATGGGATGCTGGAGCTGAGGTGGTAAACTATAAGTCCACAAAAGCTCAAGGTCTTAATCTCAATACAATATTCTATAAAATCCCACTAGATTGGAAAAAATCTGAGATGAGCACAATTTGACTTTTGATAGAAACTTGAATTTTGACTTTTACCAACTTAGATCTTACTAAACTGATTAGTTATTGTATTTTAAGCTAAGTTAAGGCCAAATTAAGCTAAACCACTCAATTGTGTATGGAAATGGGGCATTTGCCACTATTTAACCAACACAGAGGGTAAATTTGACCTGTTACTAAGGTTTTTGACTTTTTAGTGAATAGGGCTTGTGTTTTAGTGATGTTCTGAGTTCATGTGACACTAAGAAACATAGGTAAGCAAGCAACAATGACAAGAACACAGTTAATCACACAGAAACACACAAATCCAAACACTACTTATTAAAGATAGATTTTTGAAAAACTAAGTAAACAAAGATTTAAGCTTAATCTATGAATTAGAAACTACTAAATAAGTTATAAAACAATAAATTAAACAATAATAATCTACAATTAAGCACTAAGATAGGAAACTTAGAATCAAAAAGAAATTGCTCACAAGTTTTGCATTCCTGCCAACATCAAGAATCAAGAACCATTTACCATTTCCTAACACTCCCCACGGAGTACTAAACCAAGGCCATCCCTTTTTCACCCTGCTCCAGCTTTGAACACCATGAACCTGATTTTTGACTTTTGTTGACTTTTTGGGTATTTTTTAGTTTTTTATCACTAAGCTGCTTTTAATGATTACTAATAGCTTTTACAAACTATATGGGAACTTATGTGAGCCTAGAAGTCCTTATCACCCACTAGAAACAACAATTAAGCTTAATGAGAATTTTGAAATAAAAGCAGAATTGCATATATTGAAACAGATATGGAAACTTGAAATTGATTGATGAAAAAGTTGTGATTACACTTGCTTACACTAATACAAAGCTTAAAAGCTTGAGATTTAACTGAATTAAGAAACTATAATTTAAACGACATAAATTAAAAACTAAATTAACTGCCAATTCTTCCTTGCTCCTCCTCTTCTATTTATAGCAAAGGATTAGGGTTCCCAGCATCCTCCTTATCATTTCCCACCTCTCTCTGGCTTCTTTGGTCCACTCTAAGGGTGCCACGTATTTTTGGCGGGAAAAGGCAAACAGAGCAATTTGCTCTGTTTCGTGTAGGGGAGGTGTGGATGCATTAATTGTGGGGGGTTCTGGTTTGTGATTGGTGGAAATGGGAGGTCAGATGTGATGGAGGGGAGAGGTGGAGGAGGGAAGTAGTCAAGTGGTGGTGTTGTGAGGAGGGAAAGGTGGGAGGTGATGGTTGTTTGACTGTTTGACCGAGGGGGTCAAAGGGTTGACCCTGGTGTATTACTTTGGGTGTTGGGTGGGCTGTGTTGTATTTTGGGCCCAAGAAATAGGAATGGGTGGGCTGGACTATGGGATTGGACTAGGATTTATTTTGGGTAATAATTTTAGGTCCGGTTATGGTTTATGTTTACACAAGGACTATTTTTGTAATTTAATGAAAGTTGGAGGTGAGGTTTTGGAAATTTTCCAAAGTATTTCAAAGGGTGTATTATGCCAAAGTGTGAATAGTATAAGGTCCTGGGTTGACTTTTCAATTTAATTTTCACCAGGGACTAAAACCGCCAAACTTTCAAACTTCAGGGACCATTTGTGTAATTTTCACCAAACTTTCCACCAAGGACCAATCCTGCCATAAAAGGTTAGTGCAAGGACGAAATTTGTTTTTCTCAAAGTTTTTAATATCCCAGGGACCATTTCTGTCAATTTTCAAAGTTCAGGGACTAAACTTGACATTTTGTGAAAGTATACACCAAAGGACTAATTGTGTAACTTTTTTATTTGAAAGGACCTTTGGTGACTTTTTCAAGTTTTTAGAATGACCAGGGACTAGATTTGACAATTTTTGAAAGTTGAGGGACTGAAACTGCCGATTATGCAAACTTTGTGCGTTTTTCATATGTTTTTGATTCTTTTGCATTTGAAATATGTAAAACACTTTCCTGGGATATTTTCACTATTTTGATTCAATATTGAGTGTTTTTGGATGTTTTGGCAGTTCAGATTGGTATAAAATGATGAGTATTTACACACTCATCAATCCCCCACACTAAAACATTGCTAGTCCCTAGCAATCTTTTGAGAAAAACTTGATGGATTTGAGAATCTCTTTACCAAAAGCCATCACTTCTGGAGTAGCCAGGTGTAAGAACTGTGGCACACCTGATAACCGTGTGATTTTGAGCGAACCACCAGCTGTCAACGAATTTGATTTGTCTTTACCAAAAGCCGTTTGCTTCTGGACTAGCCAGCATCTTGATGGACTAAGTCAACATCTTGATGAGCTGATTACCAATTATGGATTTTCCACGGCCTTTACCACAAGCCATAATCTTGCGGGCTAGCCAACTCATTTGCTTATGAGGATATGGGGAGTTGAGGAACCATACAATTTTTGGCAAATTGCAAGCCATCAACGGGTTTGAGATGTCTTTACCAAGAGCCGTTTGCTCCTGGACTAGTCAATCCATTTGTCATTTAGACTTTGGCGGACTGATTACCACAAAAATTTTGAAATAAAGTGAATAATTTTTGAAAAATTTAGGCCTAAAAATGGGGGTACTTAGAAAGTTTTGTGATAAAATTCGTAAGAATTCCCCCCCCCCCCCCCCCTACTAGAATTGAATATTGTCCTCAATATTCAAAGTCCCGGCGATTATGCCGAATCTCTGAACGGAAAAAGCTAATATTCGAATCTAACTGTGGAAATATTGATTTATTTTTCACTTTATTTATCTGTACATACAATCACACAGTTTTTTTTTATTTTATTTTATTTATTTTTTTTTTGAACTGAAACTTATATACATATTTACTTTTCAAACGGTGGGGGACGGCCACTCCCCCACACTAGGGTGGTAGAAAGTAGAAAGAAGTCAGAAATACGGGTGAAAACCCATATATGTTGCTAATTTTTGTTCACCGAGTCACTAGCTTGACTCGATCCCCGACATGGGGAAAGTTTGGAGATCCGGGACAACCATGGGTGGTATGTCCTCTCCAAAATAATGTTTCAATCGATAACCATTCACTTTGAAGTTGGGACCTTCGGGTTGAGATAACTCAACAGTTCCGTATGGATATACTTTAGCAATAGTGAATGGTCCAGTCCATCGGGTTTTTAATTTCCCCGAGAAGATCTTTAATCTTGAGTTGAAAAGAAGGACTCTGTCACCGACGTTGAAAACACGGTTCTTAATCTTAGAGTCGTGAATCTTCTTTGTCTTTTCTTTGTAGATCAAAGAGTTCTCGTAGGCTTGATCACGAAGTTCATTTAATTCATTGATTTGAACCTTATGGTGATCACCCGCTTTATGAAGGTCGTAGTTTGCATGTTTCAAGGCCCAGTAGGCTTTGTGCTCGAGCTCGATCGGTAAATGACACGCCTTCCCGTATACAAGCTTGTATGGAGTACACCCGATGGGTGTTTTGTAAGCTGTACGGAAGGCCCAGAGTGCATCATCTAGTTTTTCCGACCAGGAAGCACGGTTTTCGCCTACTGTCCTCTCAAGAATCCTTTTTATACCACGGTTGGAAACCTCCACCTGCCCACTTGTTTGGGGGTGATACGCGGTAGAAAGACGATGAGTAACACCGTACTTAAGCATGACTTTTGCAAATTGATCATTGCAAAAGTGAGTACCGCGATCACTAATGATGGCACGTGGAGTTCCAAAATGAGCAAAGAGGGATTTCAAGAATTTCACAACAACTCGGGCATCGTTAGTGGGTAAGGCCTTAGCCTCAACCCATTTTGACAAGTAGTCAACAGCCACGAGAATGTACTTGTTTCCACGAGAAGATGGGAATGGCCCCATAAAGTCAATGCCCCAGACGTCAAAGATTTCACAAACTTGAATGACATTTTGTGGCATTTCGTTCTTTTGTGAAATATTCCCGTGACGCTGACAAGCATCACAGGCTTTGACTAACTCGTGGGCATCCTTATAGATCGTGGGCCAATAGAAACCGGAGTCAAACACCTTTTTGGCGGTGTAGTTAGGACTATGGTGGCCCCCGGTGGGTCCAGCATGGCAAGCCTTGAGAATATCAGCGGCTTCCTGTCCATATACACATCGCCTGATGACTTGATCGGCACAGACTTTGAAGAGATAGGGGTCGTCCCAGAAGTAATGTTTAACGTCTTTGAAGAATTTTTTCTTCTGTTGGGACGTCAACCCCTTCACGATGAAGTTACCCGCATGGTAATTTGCAAAGTCGGCAAACCATGGGGTAGTAGAGTCACCACGAAAAGCAACCGCATTGAGTGTCTCGAGAGGAAATGTTTCATTTATTTCCTTTTTCGCGGACACATCTTGATGAGGGTTTTCTAATCATGAGAGATGATCAGCAGCAAGGTTCTCAGCTCCTTTTTATATCACGGATAATGATATCAAATTCCTGAAGGAGGTGAACCCAACGGAGAAGCCTCGGCTTTGCATCTTGCTTTGCAAATAGGTACTTCAAAGCCGAGTGATCCGTATACACCACGCATTTGGTCAGGATCAAGTATGGCCGGAATTTCTCAAAGGCATACACCACAGCTAGGAGTTCTTTTTCAGTGGTGGTGTAATGACCTTGAGCATCGGTCATAGTTTTACTTGCGTAGTGTATAGGCTGAAAGTATTTTGCTTTTCGTTGCCCCAAGACCGCACCTATGGCAAAATCACTAGCATCGCACATAAGCTCAAAAGGTAGGTCCCAATCGGGGGCAACAAGAATCGGTGCCTCGGTAAGCTTTTTCTTTAATGTTTCAAAAGCTTCGATGCACTCAGGAGAGAAGATGAAAGGAGCATCCTTCTCGAGGAGATGGGTCATAGGCCGGGCAATCTTAGAAAAATCTTGGATAAACCTACGGTAGAAGCCGGCATGACCCAAAAAGCTCCTAACACCTTTAACGGTGGTGGGATGAGGTAATTTAGCAATGACATCGATTTTAGCTCTGTCAACCTCAATCCCGTCTTTTGAAATTTTATGGCCGAGGACAATGCCCTCCTTGACCATAAAGTGGCTCTTCTCCCAGTTGAGACTTAGATTCGTTTCTTTGCAACGTTTAAGCATCTGTTCCAAGTGGGAGAGGCAAGTCTTGAATGAATCCCCGATGACTGAAAAGTCATCAATGAATACCTCCATACTTTTCCCGATCATGTCGGAAAATATAGACATCATGCACCTCTGGAACGTGCCTGGTGCATTACATAAGCCGAAAGGCATACGTCTGTAAGCAAAAGTTCCGTAGGGGCATGTGAAGGTAGTCTTCTCTTGATCCTGGGGATCAATGGGGATTTGGAAGTAACCCGAGATGCCATCGAGGAAGCAGTAGTATTCATTCCCCGCAAGTCTTTCGAGCATTTGGTCCATAAAAGGGAGAGGAAAATGGTCTTTACGGGTGGCTTCATTTAACTTTCGATAGTCAATACATACACGCCAACCCGTGACCAAACAAGTCGGAATCAACTCGTTATCCTCGTTGGTGACAACGGTAATGCCACCCTTTTTGGGAACACAATGAATTGGGCTAACCCAAGGACTGTTAGATATAGGGTAAATGAATCCCGCATCAAGAAGTTTAAGAACTTCTTGTTTGATAACTTCGTGGATTTTGGGATTTACCCTTCTCTGATGTTGCACTGCTGGCTTAAAGTCATCCTCCATTAAGATTTTATGAGTACAAAAGTTCGGGCTTATGCCCTTAATGTCGGAGAGTTTCCAAGCAATTGCTTGCTTGTTTGCCTTAAGAACCTTTAGGAGTGCAACCTTTTCCTCATCTTTTAAGTCTTTGGCAATAATGATGGGTAATTTATTATCACCCTCCAGAAATGCATATTCTAGATGAGGAGGCAAGTCCTTGAGCTCAACCTCGGGAAAGTCTTCAGTTATTTCAACATTTTTGACTTCCGCTTTATGAAGTATTTGTGGAGACGGAGAGGGTGAAGGATCGTCATTTAACAATCTTTCAAGGAGAAGAATGTCCCCCTCCGGGTCAAGATAGTTTTCATCAACCCCACTTGGGATTGAGCTATCTTGAGCAAGAAAAGCCTCGACCTCTTCCAGAAGGAAGTCACTTCCCTCAAACGGAGTGAGGGAAGGGGAAGAGTCGGAAATGATAGGATCAATAGAAGGAGTGGTACTACCACTTGCTGAGAAACCAAGGACTTCTTGAGAATACTCCTCTGACGCTACATCTATGATGTCAATTCGGTTAACCGTTTCAGCGTCATAGTTGGAGGAGTATCTCGAAGTCTGATCAAGATTGAATGTGATGGCTTCGCCACCAACACGTAGAGTGATTTCTTCTTCGAATACATCAATTAAAGCACGACCCGTTCTTAAGAATCCCCTCCCGAGAATGAGAGGAACTCATGGGTCAGCATCGAAATCAACAATCACGAAATCTGCCGGAAAATGGAACTTTCCTACTTTCACAAAGATATCTTCGGCAATGCCGAGAGGACGGGATATAGTACGGTCTGCAAGCTCGAGTGTCATGCAGGTCGGAGTGAGAGTAGGTAGAGAAAGTCTTTTCCAGACTGAGTAAGGCATCAGGTTAATGCTTGCGCCAAGATCGGCCAAGGCAAAGCATTCAACCATCCCAGGGAAAATACAAGGAATGAGAAATTTCCCGGGATCTCCAAGCTTTTCGGGAAGCTTTTTCCAGAGCACTGCTGAGCAATGCTCATTGAGTGAAGTTTTTGCCATCTCACAGAGTTTTTCTTTGTTGCTTATCAGATTTTTGATTGTCGAAGCAAACTTAGGCATGAGAAGAAGAGCGTCCGCGAAGCTAATATCGAAGTGTAATTCTTGGAAAATTTGATAAAATTTTTCCATCTGATGATTAGCTCTTTCGCGGTTCTTTTGATCATTCACACGTGAAGGATATGGAATTGAAGGCTTAGGATCATTCTTTGGGATTTCATCAGAACTCACAGGAGGATCAAATACAACTTTCGGCTTACGAGCCGGGACCGGGGCAACTTGAGGGTGGACGTTGTTGGTACCTCCGTTATTAGTAGGAAGTACCGTGTCCGTGGTAACCTCAGGTTCACGTTCCGCTACCTTAGGAGGAGAAGAAGAGGTAGAGGGAATCAAGGGTCCTTTGTATGATACCCCACTTCGGGTAGTGATCGCTTTGACATCGCCCCTCGGGTTAGCGATCGTGTTGCTTGGTAGTGTTCCCGAGCCCGAGGGTCGATCATTTAAAGACTTCTGAAGTTCAGAGATCTTGCCGATCAATAACTGATTCGTTTCCTATTGTGCTTTCATGAATTGTTTTAGAACTTCATCGGAGGAAGACGAGGGTGGAACAACGTTTTGATTTTGAACAGGGGGATTTTGAACACGGTTGTTTTGAAAATTCCCTTGATTTTGATTGTTGTTACCCTGAAAATTGTTTTTCTGATTGAAATTACCCTGATTGTAATTCCCTTAATTCTGGTTTCTTTGAAAATTTCCTTGAAAACCTTGATTTTGATTGCCATTTTGAAAATTGTTTTGATTAAACTGGCCTTGATTTTGGTTCGGGTTTTGGAAATTTGAACTTTGACCTTGGTTAAAATTCTGATTTGAGTTATGGTTTTGATTTCTGTTAAAACCAGGAGGTCCGAGAAAATTGTTGGAACAATAGCTTAAGAGGTTACGGTCCCCTTGCGGTTGGTAAGAATTACCCCCCGTGTTGTAGGAACCGTTAGCAGCATAAACGTTCTCTTGAGAAAAATCAGCAGTAGCTGGACACTCGGAATACAGATGTGGGCCCCCACAAGTTTCACAACTTCGGGCCACGGCTTTCACTTGTTGATTTTGAACCTGATGTTGCATCGTTTGGTTCATTCTCAACACAGCCGTAGAGATATCATCCATCTTTTTAGTAAGAGAAATTATTTCAGGAGATGATGATGAAGTAGTAACTGAATTACATGACGCATCCCTCTCCGCAGAGGAATCCCAAAAGTTATGGTGGGCAGTCATGTTCTCAATCAAGTCATAGCACTCTTCGGGATGCCTTTTCATAAAGGTCCCACCAGCAGCAGCATTGAGAATATCCCGGTGCCTCAATGTCAGACCGTTATAGAAGGTATCTATGATGGTAACTTGTAACATATTGTGGTTAGGGCACCGATCAATAGCTAGCTTATAACGTTCCCAAGCCTCAAAAAGAGACTCATCGGGACGTTGCCGGAAGTTGCTGATATCATTTCGTAACTTGGTAACCATGGAAGGTGGAAAATATTTTGCTAGAAACTTGGTTACCATCTCATCAAAGGTACGAATAGAATTCTTTGGGAGTCGGTCAAACCATGCAGTGGCATGATGGGTGAGAGAATAGGGAAAGAGGTACAGCCGAAGGGCATCATCGGTGACACCATGCTATTTCATGCTTTGGGTGACCGTAAGATATTTGTCAAGATGCTTGTTAGCATCGTCACCCGGTAATCCGTGAAATTGACACGAATTCTGGACTTGTTGGATCATGTGGTGCTTGAGGCCAAAGTCCGTAGCCCCAATGGTAAGTGGTGCAATAGGCCCACTCCGCCCTTGCATGGTAGGTTGGCACAGCTCCTCCATCGTTCGGAGATCGGGAGCTGGCACATCCCTGGGAGGGTCAGGGGGTGGTAATGGTGGTGGTGGCAAATCTGCCATTTCGGTTTTTGGGTCTTCAATAACAGAGCGTAGCTCGGGTACGTTTTTCTGTTTTTAATTCTTTGTTTGAGACCGAGTGCGCATGCACTAAAAACAATTTTTCAACACAAGATCGAGGCAAAACCACAGTGAACTTTAAACCAATAACCATAAGTTAGCAGCTTCTTTGAAAAAGGTACACCACTCACAGGGATATAAAGGCAAGTTTTTATCTTTTGTTTGGGAACTTATTATGGGTGTGTATTTATTAATTTGAAAAACTGCTTTAGGCTTATGGGTGTGTGTGCAGAAAACTTGGGAAATATTTTTTTGGAACTGATTCGTTAACCGAAATCGTCCCTTTAAGATTACTCGCAGGCTGGCGGGAGGAAGTAAATAGGTTTCCTCTTCAGTTCGCAATTTAATGTCAGAACTTACATTAAACCAACTGTTTCAGGTTGTAATCTTAAAGAAAACGAAGTAATTTAACTTCACAGTTCGTTTTGTTGTTTTTTTAATTTTTTTTGGTGTTTTTAACACTTTAGGAAAAGTGTTAATGAACTTTTTGATATGATTATATTTTTTACAAAAACTTTTTACAAATTTGTGTGAAATTTGTACAGGGAGGGTTTTGGAAACCACTAAACTTAAAACGATTTTGTAAAACACGCAACAACCTTTTCCTTGGATTTTGTAAAACACGCAACAATATAAAAATACTAAGTACTTAATAAAAATCTAAAAATGAAAAATAAAATTTAAATTGAATTAAATAGAAACTATCACTTAATATTAAGTTGGTTTTTCTTGGATTTTCTTTTACAAACTAACTTTACTACTGAAAATAGAAAACTTTTGTGAAAACACTTTTGAAAATAGCTTATAAATAAGCAGTAGCACCCCCTTTTGCTTATCAGTTGACTTTGGTTGACTGAATGCACAAATAAGCACAAATGACTTTGGGTGGGGTCCACAATGATGGAAATGGGTACAAATAAGCTATACTGACTTAAATAAGCCAGAAACACCTAGCAATGATCACAAATAAGCAGTATGAGAGCAAATAAGCAATTGATCAAACTGAGTTTCACTCAGAAATGGGACAGACTTAGGGGTGGATTCCAGGTGGGGTCCACTAGATCCTAGGTCAAACCAATGGTCAATACTTACTCCCTGGTAGGAGGGGGGTTGGGAAAAACCAATTGGAACCACTGGGGCCCACTGGGTTGGCCAGAAATCACCACCAAAGTGATGGTGGTGAGATGGTTAACTGATACACAGGGCAACTTGCAGCCCTGCAAGTAGCTTTGGGACAAGCTAGGGTTCACCAAAAAAATCTTAAAAATATAAGCTCAATGGGATACTGAAGCTGAGGTGGTAAACTATAAGTCCACAAAAGCTCAAGGCCTTAATCTCAATACAAAATTCTATAAAAATCCCACTAGATTGGAAAAAATCTGAGATGAGCACAATTTGACTTTTGATAGAAACTTGAATTTTGACTTTTACCAACTTAGATCTTACTAAACTGATTACTTATTGTATTTTAAGCTAAGTTAAGGCCAAATTAAGCTAAACCACTCAATTGTGTATGGAAATGGGGCATTTGCCACTCTTTAACCAACACAGAGGGTAAATTTGACCTGTTACTAAGGTTTTTGACTTTTTAGTGAATAGGGCTTGTGTTTTAGTGATGTTCTGAGTTCATGTGACACTAAGAAACATAGGTAAGCAAGCAACAATGACAAGAACACAGTTAATCACACAGAAAAACACAAATCCAAACACTACTTATTAAAGATAGATTTCTGAAAAACTAAGTAAACAGAGATTTAAGCTTAATCTATGAATTAGAAACTACTAAATAAGTTATAAAACAGTAAATTAAACAATAATAATCTACAATTAAGCACTAAGATAGGAAACTTAGAATCAAAAAAAAATTGCTCACAAGTTTTGCATTCCTGCCAACATCAAGAATCAAGAACCATTTACCATTTCCTAACACTCCCCATGGAGTACTAAACCAAGGCCATCCCTTTTTCACCCTGCACCAGCTTTGAACACCATGAACCTGATTTTTGACTTTTGTTGACTTTTTGGGTATTTTTGAGTTTTTTTTTTATCACTAAGCTGCTTTTAATGATTACTAATAGCTTTTACAAACTATATGGGAACTTATGTGAGCCTAGAAGTCCTTATCACCCACTAGAAACAACAATTAAGCTTAATGAGAATTTTGAAATAAAAGCAGAATTGGATATATTGAAACAGATATGGAAACTTGAAATTGATTGATGAAAAAGTTGTGATTACACTTGCTTACACTAATACAATGCTTAAAAGCTTGAGATTTAACTGAATTAAGAAACTATAATTTAAACGACATAAATTAAAAACTAAATTAACTGCCAATTCTTCCTTGCTCCTCCTCTTCTATTTATAGCAAAGGATTAGGGTTCCTAGCATCCTCCTCATCATTTCCCACCTCTCTCTGGCTTCTTTGGTCCACTCTAAGGGTGCCACGTATTTTTGGCGGGAAAAGGCAAACAAAGCAATTTGCTCTGTTACGTGTAGGGGAGGTGTGGATGCATTAATTGTGGGGGGTTCTGGTTTGTGATTGGTGGAAATGGGAGGTCAGATGTGATGGAGGGGAGAGGTGGAGGAGGGAAGTAGTCAAGTGGTGGTGTTGTGAGGAGGGAAAGGTGGGAGGTGATGGTTGTTTGACTGTTTGACCGAGGGGGTCAAAGGGTTGACCCTGGTGTATTACTTTGGGTGTTGGGTGGGCTGTGTTGTATTTTGGGCCCAAGAAATAGGAATGGGTGGGCTGGACTATGGGATTGGACTAGGATTTATTTTGGGTAATAATTTTAGGTCCGGTTATGGTTTATGTTTACACAAGGACTATTTTTGTAATTTAATGAAAGTTGGAGGTGAGGTTTTGGCAATTTTCCAAAGTATTTCAAAGGGTGTATTATGCCAAAGTGTGAATAGTATAAGGTCCTGGGTTGACTTTTCCATTTAATTTTCACCAGGGACTAAAACCGCAAAACTTTCAAACTTCAGGGACCATTTGTGTAATTTTCACCAAACTTTCCACCAAGGACCAATCCTGCCATAAAAGGTTAGTGCAAGGACAAAATTTGTTTTTCTCAAAGTTTTTAATATCCCAGGGACCATTTCTGTCAATTTTCAATGTTCAGGGACTAAACTTGACATTTTGTGAGTATACACCAAAGGACTAATTGTGTAACTTTTTTATTTGAAAGGACCTTTGTTGACTTTTTCAAGTTTTTAGAATGACCAGGGACTAGATTTGACAATTTTTGAAAGTTGAGGGACTGAAACTGCCGATTATGCAAACTTTGTGCGTTTTTCATATGTTTTTGATTCTTTTGCATTTGAAATATGTAAAACACTTTCCTGGGATATTTTCACTATTTTGATTCAATATTGAGTGTTTTGGATGTTTTGGCAGTTCAGATTGGTATAAAATGATGAGTATTTACACACTCATCAGCCACCGATCAGGGATCAGATCCTTTCACCTCTACAGAGTCACTTGCACAGGAAGAGGAGGAACATAGAATGAAAGAAAGTGAAGATAAAGATGCCAATGAACAAGCATTCGACACCAACATATTTCTACAATCACCTTCACATTCAAAGAAGACGTCTCCAGAAAAACCTCCATTGCCTAAAGACTCTCCACCAAAGGATCCGACTCCTCCAGCTTCTTCTTCAAACTCCCACAACGAGTCTACTTCAGAATCATCACCAGAACATTCATCTCCTCCACCATCCGAATCCGCATCTAAACAACAATCAATCAATGAACTGACAAAACCAGTTGATCTTCAGGAGTGATTGTACAATATTTTGCACTACCAGGCCTTCGATGGTGATCAAAGGAAATGAGGGGTGTTGTGATTACGCCAAGCTTGGATATAACCTGAAATAAGAAATATGAAAACACTACGTTAAGTGATTGCGCAGGGGTTGGACCCTGCGAACCACCTCCGGCGTGTGAATAAGTGATCGGTATGAGAGTTTAAGTATTAGCGTAGTAAAGTAAGGTGAGAGAGATTGCATACCAGATTTGTCATCGACCAGGAGTATTTATAGGTGATGAAAACGGTCCTGGAGAGTGGTCACACGTTTGAGAGAGATCATGGGGGCGTCCCATGATTTGTGGTAACCGCTAGGGTTTAGTGTCCCACTTCTCCGGGTTTAGCGGGGGTGCTAAAGAGGAAAAGGCGACGTGGGTAAGACTTGGTCTCCCCAATATTGGACTTGGCATTGTTCCGTCCTAAAACTTATCGAGAGATACCCCGAAGGGTTTAATCCTTCGATTGGCGAATTCCCACTTGGTAACTAGATCATTGATGATTAGTTTTACGCCAAAGAAAGTTTTAGGAGGCTAGCCAGAGCCTTCGATTATGTAGGTTACGATCAGACCCGAAGGGGTGTCCTTCGAGCTAATCGGAGGGTACATTATCAAGCCCCCTAGTTGAAAGTTAGTTATGCGCACAAGAATATGTGGCATTCAACTCTATCATCAAGTGAACTAACCATGTTAGCTCGTAGGACTCTGCAAAAGAGATTAACGTCGCAAAAAACGCATTAAATGCGCTTAAATACCCTCTAACTAACTTGCATTATATCCCCACTTGCCAAAGCATCGGTAATCCCATACGTCCCGTAATTTTCTAAACTCAATTTGAAGTCCGAATTAGATTAGAACATGAGGGACACGTGTACGGTGAGTAACAAAAATAAAAGCGATATAAATTCGTGTCGTCCAAACCCTAATTTACTTTTCACTGCGCCCAAAATTCATCTTTCCCACTACGTGCAATCAAAACACGCATAGTATCATCTGTTATTATCCCTTGCAAGAAAAAAGGTAAATTTCTTCCTCATTAAACTGTATTGCATCGTAGAAGTATCATTCTTCGTTAAACAATATGGCAAAAAATAACAAATTTATGATTAAGGAACAAAAATGTACTTTATCGAAAGATGAATTACGTTCTTTTCTTGAGGATTATCCTATTCCAAAAGAATTTAAGATTATGCTCCCTAGTAAAAATCAAACTATATTTGATGCTCCTGAGGGATATGTAGGTTTGTATACCCATGCGTTTAAGTTGTTAAACTTTAGAATACCAATCCACCCTTTGATTTTAGAGTTTATGCAATACTATCAAGTACACATCTCTAGGTTCAACCCATTTGGCCTGGCTAAGTTGACAACATTCATTGTAATGTGTAAAGCCTATGGATATGAGCCTACACTAACAGTGCTTAGGGGTTTTACGAACTTGTACCTGGGTAAGGATTGGTTGACTTTGGCAAAAAGAGGTGACCCTGATGTTCTAACCATATTGTTAAAGCCCTTTACAAACATAACGGACTGGAAAGGGAGTTTCTTTTACATTCAAGATACAATAATACCTCCAGAGTAGCCTGCTTTGGTGAACGAAGCATACAGGTTTGATAAAAAAACGTTTCAACGATGAGTTACCTTATACTGTTCGAAGGAATCCATTGTATCAGCGTCTTGTTCGCCATCCAGTGAGTGTTCAGTCTTTCCCCGAGCCCATTCTTTACATGGCTGGTATTGTTGACCATTGGGAGGGTTCCCCCATGAAGCCTGAAATTGTTTGTGATGGAAAAAGTATGTATACTCTTTATTTAAATAAATTTGATCAACTTATCTGATGATATTTATCTTTTCTCTTTCGTTTTGCAGGAATGTCTTTCCGAAATTTTGTTGTTACCGATGGTGCCAGGGAGACGAGCTTCCTTCCGAGGAATCCTGAGGAAGTCAGCTATGGGGTTGGTTCACCCTCCGTGTCAGTGAATAATCAGGAGGATGATGCCAAAATGGTGGAGCCCATAGCTTCCATGCAGCCTTCCAAACCAGACAAAAAATCGAAGCCAATGATTGCAGAGGAGAATTCTCAGTTGGTGGAGAATGTTGCTGAGTCCGATGACCCTCTCTCCGAGGATGATCAGGTGACTATTATTGGTTCGTCTTCTGACATAGCTGACAGGGTTCAGAACTGTAGAATACTAATCAAGTTGGAAACATGATTTCCTTGTGGTTTGTGTGGCGTTGGAGGTGATAAAGAGGAAGAAATAGTGGAACCTTGAGAGAAAAATAGAAATATTAGATTAGAGTGAATGAAGGTCCAACCCTCTCCACATGTGGAGAGGGGTATTTATACTACACTACAAACGCCCACACTCGGGCTGTGGATCAGGCATACAGTGGGTAAAGACCCGTCCTTCTTCCACGGTGTTACTTAAACTAATTCTAACTTACTAATACATAAACTAACTACGAGCTATCTTAATGCTATTACAATAATTAGGTGACCGAGACTTTTACAGGAATATCTGTATTCCTAACAATCTCCCCCTAAGCGAGGTCACCTTGGAGATTAAGCTCTTTGATCTTTAAGCATTCTTTAGTCTTTGTAGCTCGTAGGTTCTGATTCTTCACTTTTCTGCACACTTTGTACTTCAAGCAAGCGAACTTGTGATTTGTATTCCTTTGTGATACGTGATCTTTGAGCTTCTTTGAGATCATCAGCCATAGTAAATCTCCAAGCTCATCCATAGTAGTATCGCCTTCATGTGATGTAGTGACTTTAGGACCATCATGCTCACACCCTTCTGTATCAGGAGACTTTGCATTAGAGTTGTGCATCAGGAGACTTTTTCATCAAAGTTGTGGAAACGTTGTTTGTAGTCTCTCAACATTTGTTGTAGCAAGTCTCTCATCTTCATTGATAGTGTGGAGGATGTGTGAGCATGAGGTATGGATTGACCCGATTCAGCTGGAAACTGGAGCCATCAACGCCATCTTTATATGTGTCCCTGAAATAAAACAGTTAGCAATAAAGATAGAGAACGAACATGGCTTTGTCATTCATTCTGCGAGGACAGACTACCCTCCGGTTTTGTGAAAACCGACCTGTGATCAAGTAGAGTCTCTTTTTAAAGAAGACTCTCCTTGACAGGAATTTCCAGCTTGTAGTGATGAATTTTCCAAAGAATCCTCTTCAGAATCTTCATACTAAGGATGTTCTCATACCGGAATGTCTCAAAGCAGACAGCATGATAGAGTGAATCGGTGAATTGATATTCACGGATTGATGAAAAATTGATTTATAGAAATCACTCTCGTGTCATATGATAAACATTTTTGAGACACGACGAGAGTTTTAAGTTTTGAATCATATTTCCATCAAAAATACTTTTGTTTTGAAAGACATACACAATCAACGTGCTCGAAAGTAAGTTTGTGAGCACATTGAAAGGTTTTTGCAAAAGTATCCGTCAATCCATATCCTGGAACAAGTTTGATTCAATGTTGAATCGCACCATCGTTGCTTTCCAGTTGTCACTTGATCATTGATCCAAGATGGAACTCATATGTCACCTACCAAGAGCTTGAAAGATGTTCACTCTAGAAGGATTTCCATCTTCATTGCGAATATTTTCATATCACTCGGATGTTCTGGCAATATCACAAGGATAATGCGTAGGACTCTAAATATTTTATCTTATTTTCCACATTGTGTGAAACAATAAGCATATTTGGAATGTGTCCTATCGAGATTTATGGATGATCTCATGGCTCTAGACTCAATAGTGCGTTTTGATCCGCTCCTGGAGACTGGGGAGGCGTCTCCTGTTTAGGTATCAACATAGCTCGCAATGAGCGGTCGATACATTGCACAGGGTTCCCCGTGAGAATGAAACAAGCTCTTTTAAGAGAACTTGAGTGGTTGGGAAGTTTGGTGCAGTGCGTCACTGGGTCCATGACGTCTTGTCTTCAATACCGGTGTTACCTTAGTAACCGCCAGTAGATTATGAATTGAACCAGGTTTCTGCCCTAAGGTTGAATATATGGAGGCGTATTTCTTTTCACCCTATCTCATTTCATTTCTTTTTCATTCTTCAACCCCTTCAGTGCTTACCGAGACTTCACCACTAGAACCTTGTTGGGTTTGTTCCAGTCCTAGCTCTATCTCAGTTCGCACTCTTCCCTTTCTCACTATACTCCTTTTTTCAATCATTCCTAAGGACTTCTAATCTATCTATGAATTGTCCCTGGGAAGATCCTTCCGGTTCTGGTGGATAATGGGAACTCATACCTAACCTTAACCATCCTTATAACTCCATGCATAAAGATAAATGGTCGGCCTTTGGTATAACTTCCAGAAACGCCTTTTGCTCCCCCTCAATATGTGCATCGATATTCGAAAGAGTTTAGCACATATGTGGGAGCACATTTAGTGAGTCCAAAAGATCACATTTGAATATCAGATTTCATATTTAAATCACATTCTCTCCCCCGATCAAAAATTTCATATCTTTTGAGATTTTGGATCTCAATTGATTTAAATAAGTTAGAAAGCTTTTGGGAGAGAAATGCGGTCAATTTTAATATTTTCTGATAAAAGGAACTTTTTCTTGCTCCCCCTCAATTTGTGAGGGAGGTTGTTATGTGTCAGATTTGAAGAGTTTACAAAAGATTCGAAGTTTTTAACGGAAACACTTTAAAAATTTCTTATTCTGACACATAACCATCACAAAGTATATTGTTGCCAGGTTTTTGTACAAAGTGTGGAGAGTTTTGATGATACGTAAATTTTTGAGAAAAATCACTCTCCCCATCAATCAATGACGGATGTTAAAGCTTAAATAAGTGATGTCAATGATTGAGTGAAAAATTTTGTCAAAATTTTGAGTTCAATCTGATTTTTGATCAAAATCTCATGGTACCACCAAGTTTTGCACAAATACTTTCCGCTAAAATCATAGAAGGGAAAGTATTTGGCGATAAAAAGAAGATTTCTCTTCTTTATCAAGAAATAATGCACTGAAGCGTACATTAAATCGAGGAAACATAGATATAAAGTAATCCATGCCTAGGTGAACTTCACCCGGTAAAAGGAACAACCGTTTTTTTGGCGACGTGTTTTCCCCATTTTGAAAAACGGGTTGCTATCTGAAGTAATAGCAAGCCATAATTTTAAGTTCGGGTTGTAGCCTGAAATGACTACAAGCCAAAATTTGAAGAATATTTTGAGGAACGACATGTTTTAGAAAAACTTTATTTGAAACCGAAGAACTCTTGCTCAAGCATATGTATGATTCCGTGTCATTGTTGAATGACATTTCTAGAAATGTACATAATATTGATTACACAAGAGACATGTCGTGAGAAGAATATTTTTGGAATTTTTATGATATTTCATATTTTTATGGTTTTTATAGGTTTTATATTTTTCTATTTACTTTTTGTGTTAATACTATGTACAAAGGATATGTGAAGCAACCCCTTTACTCCTCTTGATCTTCCTGAAGACTTATGAGATCCTCAGGCGTGAGACTCTTCATACCAAGACGTGGGAGGATGAATTGAAATCGGTCCCTAGAAAGTGCTTTGGTGAAGATATCAGCTAGCTGGAACTCGGTCCTCACGAAGTAAAGTTCCACAATTCCTTTCTCAACTTGCTCCCTGATGAAGTGATGTCGAATGTCAATGTGCTTAGTCCTTGAGTGCTGGACATTGTTGCAGCAGAGTGCAATTGCACTTCTGTTGTCACAGTACATGGGAATCTTGTTGCAAACGAAGCCATAGTCCGAAAGTTGAGATCTAATCCATAAGATCTGAGCACAGCACGAGGACATGGAAATGTATTCAGCTTCTGTGGAGGAGATTGATGTACTCATTTGTTTCTTTGAAGACCAACTGACTAGCTTATTACCCTAAAACTGAGCACCCCCAGATGTACTGCGACGAGTGTCTTGACATCCCGCATGGTCAGCATCAGAGTAGGCTGTGAGAGCCATAGAAATGTCCTTGGGGTACCATAGGCCCATGTGGATTGTTCCTTTAAGATACCGAAAGACTCTCTTGACAGCTTCTAGGTGTTTCTTGGTGGGTTTGGATTGGTATCGAGCACACATGCAAACTGCAAATAGAAGATCCGGTCTGCTGGCAGTAAGATACATTAAGGAACCAATCATGCTTCGATACTTGGTTTGTTCGACCGGGATCCCAACATCATCTTCATCTAGTTTTGATCTTTCAATCATAGGAGTATCAACTGAGTCATAGGAATCGAATCCAAATTTCTTCAAAATTTCATTGGCATACTTGGATTGATTGATGAAGATGCCATTGGGATTTTGAGATATTTGCAAGCCTAGAAAGAAGGACATTTGACCCATCATCGACATCTGGAACTCAGAACTCATCTCTAGGGAGAAACAATCACACTCTTTGAGATCAGAGGAGGCAAATATGATGTCATCAACATAGATTTGTACATGAAGAAGGTTTTTGCCCGTGTTTCTGGTAAAGAGTGTAGGATCAACAGCGCCTTTGGAAAACTTGTTAGCAAGAAGGAATTTTGACAAGGTGTCGTACTACGCCCTAGGCGCTTGCTTAAGCCCATAGAGAGCCTTCTTCAAACGATACACATGATTAGGGCATTCTGGATCCACAAAACCTTCGGGTTGGCTTACATACACCACCTCTTTCAGATCGCCATTTAAGAATGCAGTCTTGACATCCATTTGATAAACCACCATGTTCTGACTTGCAGCATTTGCGAGAAATATTCTTATGGCTTCAATTCTAGCAACAGGTGCGAAGGATTCTTCAAAGTCTATACCTTCTTCTTGACGGTGTCCTTTTGCCACAAGCCTAGCCTTGTTCTTCAATACGTCTCCATGTTCATCAAGTTTAACTTTAAATATCCATTTGAGAGCAATGATCATAGCACAATCGGGAGGCGGTACTAATTCCCACACATCAAGTCGGTAAAACTCATGAATCTCGTCCACCATTGCACCACAATGCGTCGGTTGCAAGTTGTTTACGGGTAGATACCGGACGCGAAGGGTTTCCAATAATGTTGTCAATTGGGTGATCATTTGTCCATTTCCTAAGGTGTTCATGGGGTTGAGAATAGGGAACTGAGGTAGCCGTGTTAGATTCGTCGGAGGATGTAGCATCATTTGAAGATTCAGGGGCAAAGATGTTAACAAATGGCTCATTATCAGGTGGAGCGAAAGGATTTATTTCAAACGAATTATCCACGGTTGCTACTCGTTGTACAAATGAAGGTTGGCCATTAGATGTGGTAACTGAGCAACTGATGGTGGGGGCTTCAGGATCCCATGACAACGAAGTGGATGGCCCAGCATTATCAACTGGGACATTTGCTAAACCAGCTGGTTGTTGATCGACTGTGGCTTCTGGAGCATCCACATGTTGAGGTTCAAAGTGTTTATCAAACATAGGGTCAAACAGTTTCTTCCAATCTTCACTTGTAGGAGGTACAAAAGGAATAGCAGGAGTGGGATTATGTACAAGCCTGGAGCTTATAGGTCCAGGAGACAAAAAATTAGGTACGGGTCCAGAACTTGATTGTCCAGGAACCGGTTGCTCAGTCAGCTCATCAAAAGTAACGTGGATTGTTTCCATTATGTCTCTGGTACGTTTGTTGTAGATTCGGTACCCCTTTCGCTCTGGAGCATAGCCAACGAAGAAACCAATGTCGGACTTGGCCTTGAGTTTCCCAAGCTCTTCACTGTCATTAGTTGGATAACACAATGCATCAAACACTCGAAGAAACGAAAGGTCTGGTTTTCTGCCATGAACCAGTTCATATGGAGTCTTGCAGTGGAGAGGATGTATCAAGGATCGGTTCTGTGTGTAACATGCAGTTGCAATTGCCTCACCCCAAAGAAACATAGGAGCTTTGGAGAAGATGAGCATAGTCCTTGCGGCTTCAACTAAGGTGCGATTACGTCTTTCAACAACTCCATTTTGTTGAGGAGTACGTGGAATGCTCTTTTGATGACTAATGCCGACACCTTCATAAAATTGAGTAAGTTGTTTGTTCACAAACTCCGTTCCATTATCAGTACGAATGAATCTAACTGTTTTGTTGAGACGAACTTGCAACTGCTTGATGAGTTTGATGATGGTCACCGGAGTTTCGTCTGTTGATCGTAGAAACTTTACCCACGTGAATCGAGAATGATCATCGACGATAGCAAGCACATATTTCTTTCCATTGATACTTTGAATCCTCATTGGTCCACAGAGATCCATGTGAAGAGTATGTAGAACTTCCATGATGGAATTGACAGTCTTGGGTTTATGGGTGTGCTTTTTGCTCTTGCCCATTTGACATGCGGAACACAAATGATCTTTTTCATACTTAAGTCTGGGCAAGCCTCGAACAAGATCCTTACGTGTGAGTTCATTGATGGTACCGAAGTTCAAGTGGTTCAAACGACGATGCCACAACCATGATTTGTTCTTAGAGGCTTTTGAAAGCAAGCAAATTGGAGAGGACCGCAGCATGTCTTCGATAGAGATGGTATAAAGATTAGTGCCTCGACTCCCCTTGAGAAGATCAACACCATCTAATTCTCTAACAAAACAGGTGTGCTTTCTGAAGGCAACTTCAAGATCAGAGTCACAGAATTGACCAACAGAAAATAGATTGTGCCCAAGTCCTTCCACGTAATATACTCTGGATATTACACTGTCTCCAAAGACGTAATCACCATAGCCCATTATAGATCCAAAATGGTCATTCCCAAATCTGACCGTACCAATGAACTTTTCCGCGAAATTCTTGAGCCGCGAGCGATCTCCAGTCATATGTTTTGAGCAGCCTGAGTCCAAATACAAAAGGACGATTTGTACGACCTGCATTTGAAACCAGACAATGGTGGATAACTGAAAAAGTTGGAGCCCCACAAACAGTTGGGGTCCGTTTGGTTAGCATACACAAATATTGGATTATCATATGTTATAGATATATCACTGGAATTTTCACATTTTGATGCACTAGAACTAGGAGTGGTACTAATTGCTTCTATTGGGAACATTCTACCAGTAGGTCTCCACTTCTTAATTGGCACAACTTTGGAGTTAGTGATCCTAGTCATTGGGCACTTTTCTCCTAGGGTGAATTTCCTTCCAGTACGTCTCCATTGATAACCAACATTAGTGAACACTTTTCCTGTTTTATTCCATACTTGTTTTACCCTTTTAACACTTGAGACATTCATAACCAGAGATTTCATATTGGATTTTAAAAAAGACACAACACAAGCATCATGATTACCAAAAAATAAACATTCGTTACAAGTCTTGCAAATAGCACCAGAATTCAAATTAATTACATCATAGTTAACACAAATGTTTGATTCAACTCGATTCCTTTCATTAAGCATAACTTTATTGTTCCTAGAGGATTCTTCTACTTCCTTCATAAGTGTACTCTTAGCTGGCAAAGTCCTATCATTCTTTGTATTGCACCTAGGCTGTGACTTGCTAGCATTAGATACACCTTCTACTCCTGTAGAAGCAATGACGGGAACATTAGTATGATTAGTTGCTACTTGTTTACCGGTGATCATGATGGTGGATTATGACATGGTTCGGGGATAATCAAATGTAACATGTTTGTTGCCACTGTTAGAGTGCGACGCAAATGACCTATCCGACTTGTTATCATTCTTGGGGCATGATCCTATTGCATATTCTAATAATTCCTGGGCTCTATTAGTAAGGAAGCATGCGCCAACAATAACATCATCCTGTGGTTTAGGTATCCTCTCATCTTCAATGGTTTCTCTAAGTATGGCCAGACAATCCTTAAGATATCTAAGATAGTTGCTATGAACTAACTTATTGTTCCTAAGGGGAAGAGAGACATTCACAGCATCGCACGCATATTTCTTACAAGCATGTACATTGGAAATTGCATGATCACATGAAACGACGGTCATTTTACCCTTCACCATTGTCTTTAGATTCTCAATTTCGTTTAACAAGGAAGCGACTCTTTCATTGTTTTGGTCACGTGTTATTTTAATAGACTCAAATAACTCTTTGTAACGTTGTATAGCGTTTGACATTTCAGCACGAAGCCACTCATTTTTATGTTGTAATTCATTGATAATGCCTAGTTTCTGAAAGTTTTGAGAATCTATCGACTTCTGATAATTGGTATTGGTCACGTTTGTTCGACTTAAATTGTGCAATTTGGACCTTCAATTTCCGAATCGTGTTTAAGTGAGCTTGAATTACTTCATCCTTTTTGGCTAATTCAAAACATGTGTCAAACTTAGGAGCATCTGAAGATGTCTTGGTTTTTGATATTTTTATGCTTTCTTCTAGATGTTGATATTTTAGTTGTAAGTTAAGATTATCAACTTCTAGTTTTGAGAAATTCCTGACCATGTTATCATGGTCTTCGGTTTGAATTTTTTTAGTAAGTTTGTAATTCTCCCCCTCAAGCTCAATGATACGATTCTGGAAGACATTCAAAGTAACCGACATTTCATGAAATTGTCGAGCAGATAATGTTGAGTCGGTTACAGTGTAAAACACATCTTTTGCAATGCAATTAGCAATCATGTTTTCATTCATAATGAGAATGTTTTTCCTGTCAATTTCACTGTATTTGAGATCAATAGCTAATTGGTTACCCTCACATTCCACTTCATTAAAGACCTTTTTCATTTGAGTCACATCATCATTAATGGTGTTTTTAAGGCCCTCAAAATGTTCTTTGAGAAGTTTGAAAAATGGCATAACTTTAGTTAGGTAACACTGTGTTGTTTGCTCAAAACCCCTTTCCCCTTCTGTAATCCCTGTAGGTGTAGTTCTCATTTTACATGTTTTCTCAAAGTCATTAAACAATTGACCTAAAACATACAACCCAATAAGAGTGTTACACTGTGTGGGAAGAGTAAATGGTACGAGGTGCCTGGGTGTATTCAGGGGATAAATAGTTGGGTCAGCAATTCTAAAGATAGTGCGTGTGTTACCCACAATTCTTTCAGCTTTCATTTTCTCAATGTCTATATTCCAAAAAACTTTGTCAGGAAGGATTCTCTTCTGAGGAACAAAAATGGCTGAATGATTATCATTCACATAATCATAGTGAAACACAATATTATTAGCTACGCACTTAGGATCCTTTAATCGTTCAGCAAGTTTTACCCTAGTTCTATCCTCCGCCTCATCAATCTCATCATAGGATCTCACATCAGGAGGGGCATGGTTAGGTTCAAGCATAGTGTTTGTGTCATATAATGCTGGTTGAGCACCTAGACCATTTCTAAGGAATTTTGCTTTGGGCTTAGAGGCATCCTGTTCACTAAATTCATCACTTAGTTTCCTATGGTTTTGCATCATTTGAGCAGATTGAATGGTTTGGCCTTGTGTGTACAACTTATCTTCCAATTTATTTTTCAACGTTTTGAGTTTTGAGAAAACATTTAGAAGTTTAGTCTCTTTATCTTTGTATTCGAGTTTGATTGATGTTAAACCTTTTTGAAATTCTTGTTTTTGTTTAACGGTTTGATCCAATTGTTTTTTTTAAAGAAACTAACTCCCTTTTCAATGTTTCTTGTTTGGAATTGTTTTCAGATATGTACGTACGCATTTGCCATTCCATTTTCTGCTCACGTTTATTCAGCTCAAATTTAGCACGCTGTTCATAAATATTCACTTGATCCTTAAGGATGTTACCTCTAGTAATCAAGGAATCATCAGGATTGTATATCGTATGCTCATGTACCTCATGTTCACTAGAGTCAACAGACGGCATGTCACTTGGTACAACAGGCAGTCCATTGTCATTCACATACATTTCATATGGGATATTATTGGTATTTCCCATATCAGTGGTGTTTGTGATGACAATATTCTGGAGTTGTACCAAGTCACACGCCCCCTGCGAAATTGTAGGAGTATTCAGATCAGGATTAAGTGACGTTGGTACCTCAGAAATAGCAGATGTGATGGAGGAGTCAGGATGCTGTGGAGAGGATGCAGCTGCAGACAGATTAGCCATGAAGATGGTTTGAGCAGTAGGTTCGTCATCTACGTCTGAGTCAAATTCATCACATTCTTCAACTTGAAAGATATTCGGATCATTTAGAGCCATGTCCTGAACAGGCTGATCATCCACATCAGCATCAAACGTGTTCCCGTCATTACCAGCCAGAAAGAGCAGAGCTTCTTCATCCAACACAGTCCCATTCTCTTGCGCCTGCATTAGCAACATCTTGTCCTTGAAGTACTCAGAGTTTTGAGGACGCTTTGGGAGAGTGCAATTCCTAGTTATATGGCCCAACCCTCCGCAGTTATAACACTTAGGCTGCTTAGCTTGTACTTGAAGAGCATTCCCAACTCTGTACTGCCCATTTTCTCTACCAGCATTTCTTTGATTGAAATTTTGTCTTCCCTTCACATTCTGCACCACCACCCTACCATCTTCTATGACTGCCTGATTACGTGGATTACACGAAGTCCTAAGTTGGTTATTAGTTGATGGAAGTGCAGCCTTGAATTGTTGGACCAGTAAGGAAACTTGGTTAGAGAGATTATCAATCATCATGTCAGTGTGAGAATACCCAGAATCCAGTTGTGTGTTCAAAGCAGATGGTGAGGGAGTTGATGATTGACCATTTGTTGGCGTATACCTGGAAGACGGTTGTAATGATTGAGATTGATCATTTGAAGTTTGGGTAAGTTATTGAACATTAGAGACAAAGGCAAGAGATTCATTTGATGTTGACGGATTGAGCTTTTCTCGCATTAACCGATCATAAGCAGCATGTTTCTCATGTTGTTGGAGATATGCATAGAGTTGTTCATGATTAGTATGCCTGAGACCTTTGTTGAGCTTAACGGCTGTAACAAACCTATCCCATTCTGGTGCCATGTTATTCACGAATTTGGAATTAAGCTGAATATTGGGCATTGTCATCTTGATGGCTCTCATATCATTAACCAGCTTGTGAAATCTGACGTAATAATCAGTGATGCTTTCACCTGGGTTCATTTTCAAATGCTCAAATTCATCATATAGCTGAGACTCCCGATCTTCTTTGGTTAACTCAGACCCCGCAAGAAGCATTTTCACATTATCCCAGACAGCCTTGGCTTCAGTGTTGTAGTTGATAAGTTTGTAGACATCTTTAGGAAGCCCTTTAATGACAATATTCGATGCTCTGATGTCGGCATCATAGCGTTTATTTTCTTCATCCGACAGCTCATTGTAAGTGCGAGGTCTATCTGGACCAACTACAGCCGGTTGTTGATCAGTTGCTGTGGCCGTGTCTCTAGTAGTACCCATTTGAAAGGGTCCATCATCGATGGATTTCAAAATGTTGACTCCATTTTCCTTACCCAAACAATAGAGACGAATCATTTGTGCCCATGATTCATAGTCAGTTCTGTCCAACATCGGAGGTCGGGTGTCGGACCCAGCAGCTTGAATGTCATCTGAGGATGTCGACATCACCAAATCTTCAAACGGACAAAAGAAACTGGATGATATTTTCAGCAGATTAAGCTAAGAGAGAGATACCAGATGAATGACAGTTTGCCTCAAGTGTTGAGTTGTGACAAGTCAAGTTGCAATCTATCCAATTGAGATTAGTCAAGTCGTAAGGATTAACTTACAACGTCAGATCACAATTAGACTAATTGAAACGACTAAAGTTACAACAATTCACGAATTGCAAAATGATTGTCCTATCACATGAATCTCATCACTTAGTAAATTGCTAAAAAAGAGAAAACCGCAACTGAAACTACCAAACCGCAGAGTAGGAGATACTCGCAATGAAGTGCACAAGTCGCAGGGATATTTAACCGCAATTTGACCAAACCGCAGGAATATTGAACCGCATGATGATCCAACCGCAGAATATTCAAACCGCAAGTGAGGCTAACCACAAAGAACTAATCGCAACCCACTTAACCGCAGAAAGATAAACACAATGAACTAAACGCAGACCACTTAACCGCAACACGCTAAACACAATGAACTAATCGCAGACCACTTAACCGCATGAGCTAATCGCAGAGACAAAAGTCCAAAACTGTCACTTTCCTTGCGATTTGTTTGTATTCCCAAAATAGTAAACGCATGCAAACTAACCACAGAGATCAGGAACTAAACGCAGACAAGCAATGCAACAGTGGAACTAATCGCAACTATGAAATACGCCCAAAACCTAATCCAAACTTCAAATAGATTAAAGATATGGTATAACCAACTGAAACACAATGTTCTACTAACACCAAGGATCGTAAAAGTACATCACTAACATGTCTAATAACACTAGAAAGATCAAACCAAGATGTTTTTCAAGAAAGTGACTTCAAACTCACAAAAAAACTACACAAAACCACATCAAATCTGATTCTACAAGGCCCTAAGATGAAACATTGGCTCTTGATACCAATTGTAGAATACTAATCAAGTTGGAAACATGATTTCCTTGTGGTTTGTGTGGCGTTGGAGGTGATAGAGAGGAAGAAAGAGTGGAACCTTGAGAGAAAAATAGAAATATTAGATTAGAGTGAATGAAGGTCCAACCCTCTCCACATGTGGAGAGGGGTATTTATACTACACTACAAACGCCCACACCCGGGCTGTGGATCAGGCATACAGTGGGTAAAGACCCGTCCTTCTTCCACGGTGTTACTTAAACTAATTCTAACTTACTAATACATAAACTAACTACGAGCTATCTTAATGTTATTACAATAATTAGGTGACCGAGACTTTTACAGGAATATCTGTATTCCTAACAGGAACAGGAAAGGGACAAGTGCCAAGCCGGTAAAGCCCACTCCCAAAAGGAAATTGATTCTGCCAACACCTCCTTCCAGGAACACCAGGCAGAAGGGTCAGATCATCACCAAGAAAGCTGCTGAAGCGTTGGATGAAGACATCCATGGTAAGTATATGTGCTACTGATTGAACCAGGATATTTGTACATGTCTTCTAATTGATTGTATACTCCTCAGGTCTTCCGAATACCAAAGAGCTTCCTGATGCCTCTGCTTGCCATCGCCTTGCCTTGTATATTACCCCTCCGAGCTGGAGGTCTGTGCTAACCAACATGTCCATTGAGGAGTTGTGTGATCTACACGACAAAAGCTATACAAGGCAAGCTGTTTTGGACAATCATCTCAATTCTCGAACACGGGAGGTGGTACGAACCCTTGCTTCTGCTAGGGAGAAGATGGATGAGATTTTGGCAAGGGAGAAGAAGAAAGACCAAGAGTTTGCAGAGGTTCAAGCTAAGTGTGAGGAAGCTTTGAAGGATATTAAGCAGAATCCCCTCGTACAAGACCTGCGTTCTGACATAGCAGGGTTGGAAAAGGAATTGAACAAAGTGAAGGTCGAGTGTAAGAAGCTTCGAAAGGAGGAGGCGAAGGTCGTGGGTTACAAGGAAGAAATTGTTGAGCTGGAGATCAAGTGTGGGGACCTTGAAGAAGAGAGGACGAAGCGGGGTGAGCTGGAGGTAAAGCTTCGTGAAGATCTCGATGGCCTCAGGCGCAAATATAATGCGCTTAAAAGAGAAAGGGCTGCAGTTGTCTCGAAGGTCATCCCATACATAGCCATGGAGTTATATCACAGTGATGAGGTAGGGAAAATAATAGGTGATGTTGTCAATGCTGCCATCTATCATGGGAAATGCACCACGTTGAAGGAAATTGTTGCGACTGGAAAGCCGGTGGACTTATCTGAGGTAACCTATTACCTTGCCACTCATAAAGCAGAGTATGATAATGCAAGCAACCTCCTCGCAACTGCAGAGTACCCCTTCCTTGTTGATGCTACCAAGGATCCCATGGCTTCAGTTGAGACGCTTCTTTCGAAGAAGCCGCGTAGGGTGAAGCCTATGGCTGTGAGCAAAAAGAATACCCCTCTTAAGCCTGCATCTGTGAAAGCAACTCTTGAAGAGCCTTCGTCTCCAAAGTTGGCCACCGAGAAGCCTCAGTCTCCGGGTAAAAGCTCTGATGTGCAGCCGTCCTCTCCGAAGGCTGATTCGACAAAAGAAACTTCCCCTAGCAAGGTCAGTCCTGAAGCCTCCCAAGTTCAGCATGAAAAAACCCAAGTCTCCTGGTAAGTGAAGGCTGCAGTGTTTGAAGTAATTTGGCCCCAAGGGTGGTATGTACCCTTTAAAACAATGTTTGTTTATGCCCTATGGTTTCTGAACAATTTATGTTTGCACTTAGACAATGTGGATCATCTTTTGAGCAGCAGGAAGTATATGCTGCATTAATGGTTAAATATGATGGGTGTGTTTCCCATCTTTGCTTATATGTTTTCTCTTCGTCGTAAATGTACATCCTAAGGCTTAGAACAAGGAGCCTTATTGTGTGTATTTTGAACTAAGCATGTTAAGATAATATCCCTTGTTTAGGATGTTAAGTATCGTAGGTGGGGAGTGATTTCCGTCACCTTTTATGTTTATGCTCTCTGGGCTTTGGCCGCCTTAGAACAATGTTTGTTTATGTCTTTTGGGCTTCTGCCCTATGCTACATATGCTAGCATAATTTATATCTACTAATGACGGACGGAATCCCGCTTTTATTATCATGCTTCTCTTCTCTAACGCTATTTATTAACGTTAATATACAACCTAAGGCTATAGTAGATGCATAACCTTATTTTGTGTACTTTGAACCAAGATTTTATAGCAATCGTATAATTTAATTGCTGACAGAGGGTTGCGACCCGTTCTGTCTTCATCCTTTAAGTGCGAAGGGCTTCGCATACCCCAAGACCATTTAGGAAAGTTAATGTGAATTGTGTTGGATGTTTAATAGTCTACAAGATATAAATATCTTGTATCATCCTTCGAACATTGAACTTGTAGTTACTTGGCTGAGCAAATCTTTTTAGTTATATGTGACAAAAGATTCGAGGGAAATATGTGATATCCTTAAGTGGGTAGGGGAGGATTACATCATTTGTACAAATGAATACTAAGACGCCTACCATTAATGCTTTTTTTCCCGAAAGAGAAGAGTTTAATACATAATAAGAAAAAGAAAAATACTGTAAGTCTTGTACGTAGAACTTACGAAGGATATGGCAAGTCGTTCGTACGCCGTAGGAGGGTAGTTACTTTTGACTCATTCCATATATTCTTTCTCGGAGTATGTTCCGTGAGGCTTCCTTTGTTATTATAAACGGCCTGCATGTTGCTATGAAGCCTGCGATTCAGAGCGTGAGAGGTTTGTTACTTTGTCGAAGCCTGTTGCTCCGTTCTGAGTTCGAGACGTTCTTGGTTGTGTGGAACCGGACGCGCCTCTGTATCATATATGCGGGGTTCTTCCTTTAGTTTGGCTCGGAGGACTTTCTTGTTGGAGGACATACTTGATTCGCATGTTTCAGCTGGTTCATTACTTTGTCCTTCAAAAGGATCTTTTTCCCCATATTCTATGTCATATTCCTCTAATTCTTTAGCCCATTTGACCATCCTTCGCGTTCCCTCGGGGTTCAGGATTATCCTTTCGAATGGCTTATCTGTGATTACCCTGATAGGGTGATCTTTGAAATACCTTCGGAGACGTCTTGTGGAATGGATTAAGGCTAGGATTAGTTTTTCTGCTGTTGTATAGCTTTGTTCCACGTATGGTAGGGCCCTGCTTACAAAATATATTGGTATCTGTAGCTGTCTTCTTTCTGCGAAGAGCATGGCACCGATCTCATCAGGGGACATTGCTATGTGTAGGAACAACACCTATCCTCTGGTTGGGGGTGCAACTGTTGGTAAGATCTCCATGCAATTCTTCCATTTTAGGAAGGATGTTTCAGCTTCCTTGTTCGAAGGGTATGATAAGTCGCTAATGACCTCATTGCGGACCTTGTAGAGAGATGAAGATCTGTTGACACCTTTTGATAGGAATGCTTTCAGTGTTTCCAAGTCGTTTTGTAGGTTTCGAGTCCTCCCTTGTGTTCTCCACGTTTGCCTTTTTGAGGAGGTTTCCTTATTGATTGGATTGGTTTCAATCAGTTGCCTTACGAACGGGCGTTTGTTTGACCCTTCCTTTTCAATGCCGAAAGAACACATTATCGGGTTTAGCTTTAGGTTGATTTTCCTTAGTTGTATGAGGGTTTCTTCTACATCATGAAGGAGGTCTTCTTTTGTCTTGCTCTGGGTGACTAAGTATTCGCCATGAATTCTTAGGTTCCTCCCTATCTGTTTTTTGAAGACCCTTTGGATCAGCCTATTGTAAGTGGCTTAGATGTTCCGTAAACCAGAAGGCATGCCTTTAAAGCAGTAGGAGCTACTGTTTACATGAAAGGATGTTTTTTCTTCGTCTTCCTGTGCCATCCGTATCTGATGGCATTCCACGTTTGTATTAAGGAAACATTCCCAACGAACTCTAGGTGGTAGTTGCTGCCCTTTTTCTGGCAAATAACTTCCTTTTTGGCAAACTTTGTTGATGTCTTGGAAATCAACCTTTAGTACCCATTCTCCATTTTTCTATTGGGCTGCAATTGGGTAGTAACCCACCATGGATTTAACACCCTTCGAAGTATTCCTGCAGCTGTGAGTTTGTCTACATCTTTCTTAATTGCTGCGCTTTGTTCAAGTGTTACTTGAAGAGGTTTCCGCCTGACCGGCTTGATGTATTTGGATTCATTTAGCTTATGTTCCGTGTTAAAAGGTCTGCCATTGATTGTGAGCAACCTTGGAATTCCTGTTGTATCTGAATATGTTCCTATAAACACATCTTCATAGGCTTCGAGTAATTCTTCCAATCTTTTTCTGAAAGTGGTAGGGAGTTGCTTTCCCATTTCCACCTTTCGTACTGGATGGGGGTTGTCTAGTGCCACATACCCCTTGGGGTCGGAGCTTCTTTTGATGTTTATCGCACACCGTTGATTACCATCTTCCATATCCTTTCGGGTTTCCTGGTGTTTCATTTTGCGATAGTTAGAGAATATGGTTCCGACACCATTGGCTGTTTGGAACTTCACCGTTGCATGAACTGTAGAGACCACAATGCCCATCTTTTGCATAGCAGTTCTTCCGATTAACATGTTGTAGGGCGACTTTGATCTTACGATGACAAAATTGAGGGTTTCCGTTCTTGCAAGCTTTCCGCTTCCGAGTGTTACCTTCAGAGGTATTTCACCTAAAGGCCATGATCGTTCCCCCGAGAAACCTACCAGGGGCATTCTTGACTCTACTCTCTTGGATTTGATCGAAGGGCTGAGTTTCCTAAAGCAATGCTCATAGATTACTTCGCAGGAACTCCCGTAGTCCATATAAACTTTGTTGACTTCTGTATCCGAGACTACGACCTTAATGATCACTGGATCCTTTGAAGGGGATTCTTCCATTTCGGACGGGAACGTTATTTCCCTTGCAGCGTAAGCTTCCCTTTCGGGGGCTTTTCTCTTTAATCGGGGGGTATCCCAGTGAACCATTAGGATAGGAGCTTCCTGGGGAGTGTTATCTTTTCCCATTTGCATGTCAGTGGCTTTCTCTTTGCCCTTTCTTATCCCTTTTATGAGATGCGTTAATTGCCCGGATTTTACTGCCTATTCTGTCTGCTTTTTCAGCTCTCGACAGCTGTTTGTTTCATGGCCAAAGTCTTCGTGGAAGTGGCAATATTTAGTAGTGTCCCTGTTTTTGCTTTTTCCCGAAGGCTTTTGCGTCCTTTTCCGTCGCTAGAATTTCCCTTGGAGACTTCGTGAGATTTGCTAATTAGCCATGGTTTGGACCCTTGTTGTAAGGGGTAAACCTATTATGGTTTTTGTGTTTGTTCTTCGATCCTTCCCATGAATACGGTTTTGTTCCTTTGTTGCTCTCCATAGGAGCCCCATTGGTGGATACTTCTTTAGCCTCTATCCACGTATATGTTTTTTCCATCAGGCCTTTGTATGTTGCCGGAAGGTCTGTGGATAAGAATTCCACCAGAGTCCGGTTGCGTAGGCCATGGACGAAGCCAGAAATTCGTTGTTCTTCGTGTAAGCCTAGGATCTGTAGAGTTTCGTCGGTGTATCTAGTAACGAAGCTCCTCGTGCTTTCATTCTCCTTCTGCTTAATGTTGTGCACTGTGAGGTGTGTCCTTGTGAACTTCTTTTGCTGGCTAAAGTGAGATCGAAACTTAGCTTTCAAATCATCAAAGTTGATGATGCTTTCTGGTTTCTGTCCATTCCACCAAATACGCGCGGAATCCCGAAGGGTATATGTAAACATGTGACAGGCTACGGGCATGACCCATTGCTGCATCCTAATGGCTCCTTCGAATAAGTGCAGGAAATTGTCCGGGTCTCCCTTTCCGTCGTAGGTGCCTATATGTGAAGGCATCTTTAGGCCATCCGACAAGGGATAGTCTTCAATCCATCTTACAAAGGGTGTCGCAGGGCTAGCGGTTTCTGCGTACGAGTGGGTGTAAGGTGGTATGTTCATGGGGACGCCATGATATGGATTATGAGTGGGGGTACCCATGAAGAAGGTTGACTAGTGTAGAAAGGATGAGGAGTGCTCGCGTTAGGGGGGTAACCATTATACATGGTGTACGGAGGGTATATCATGGGATGATTGTAGGGTACAGCCATTTGTGAGGGATATTGATTTCCAGGTTGCCCATTAACGGAGGGATACATATTTGAGGGGTAACTTTGAACTGGGAACTAAGGATACAGGTTGAAAGGGGGGAAACTTCCTCCTGTGTTGACCGATCCCAGGTTACCTCCCACGCCGGATGCATGGGAGGGTTGCAGTGGAACTCCTCCTTCGGTCCTCCCTAAATGTGCTGGTAATAAGGGAGGTAAGTTCACCTCCGTGTTCTCCCTCTGTTGGCTTCTTCCCTGAGAGCCTTCAGTAATAGTCCCTTCTCTCCTTGTGGGAGTCCTTTCAGGAACTCCTTCAAAGCCTACATTCCTTCCTCCAACCCTTCTACTTGTAGGAGACCCAATCCGCAGGATGGGGTGTTGAGCCCTAGTTATCGAAGGCTCTGGCTCCATCTCAATTGCTTCATCATATTCATCACTAGAATATTCTAACTCCTTTCGCATCTCCGTGTTTCTGATTTGCCTCCTTCGAGCCCTTAATAAGGACTCTAGCTCTTCATAATTATCATCGACAAAGGCAGGGCTAATGATGAGCTCTGGATTAGCTGACATGGATGTGTGATGGTTTGGTGTTATTTCAGGGTGAGATCGTGTGGTAAAGGTGGAGACCGTGATTGGCGGAAGGTCGCTGGTTTCAGTTGCGGGTAAAGGGGTTAAAGACGAAAACCCGGTGGGGGTGTAATTTCTCTTTCTGGATTCATGCAGGAATAATAGCGAGTGTATTTGACTTGGTTATTTTACTTGGAAATAGCGGGACTAATTGTAGCGGGTCCCACGGATGGCGCCACTGATTGTACAATATTTTGCACTACCAGGCCTTCGATGGTGATCAAAGGAAATGAGGGGTGTTGTGATTACGCCAAGCTTGGATATAACCTGAAATAAGAAATATGAAAACACTACGTTAAGTGATTGCGCAGGGGTTGGAACCTGCGAACCACCTCCGGCGTGTGAATAAGTGATCGGTATGAGAGTTTAAGTATTAGCGTAATAAAGTAAGGTGAGAGAGATTGCATACCAGATTTGTCATCGTCCAGGACTATTTATAGGTGAAGAAAACGGTCCTGGAGAGTGGTCACACGTTTGAGAGAGATCATGGGGGCGTCCCATGATTTGTGGTAACCGCTAGGGTTTAGTGTCCCACTTCTCCGGGTTTAGCGGGGGTGCTAAAGAGGAAAAGGCGACGTGGGTAAGACTTGGTCTCCCCAATATTAGACTTGGCATTGTTCCGTCCTAAAACTTATCGAGAGATACCCCGAAGGGTTTAATCCTTCGATTGGCAAATTCCCACTTGGTAACTAGATCATTGATGATTAGTTTTACGCCAAAGAAAGTTTTAGGAGGCTAGCCAGAGCCTTCGATTATGTAGGTTACGATCAGACCCGAAGGGGTGTCCTTCAAGCTAATCGGAGGGTACATCATCAAGGAGCAAGTCAACAGTCTCACAACCTTGGTTACTAATCTTGCTAAACAAGTTGAAGACTTTCAGGAGGCAAAGCAGCAAATCGATAAGTTCATGAAAGCAGACTTGGTAGGACTCATCAGGACTTTCATACTCGATTACCTTACTGAGAATCTGGTTGATATCGTCACTCCTGAAGTGACAAGTCTTGTTGAACCAATTAAGAATACCGTGGAGCACAGAATCAGAAGTGTCGTAAGGAAAATGTTGTCAACAACACCATTCACTCTTCACCCTGTAAAAGCTTCAACATCCACTCCAACCATTTCTGAATTATTGGTCGATGACCTGCTTGCTCAGCTCTACGACTAAGTTGCATATAAAACCAATTTGACTACTGAAGAAACTACATTTATCGACACCATTGCAGCTAACTTGTCGAAAGAGACATGCAAAGAAGCTGCTGGATCCCTGAAGAGGTCAAGGAAAGATGACGACCCAGACCCGAACTCAAAAGGAAAGAAACACAAGTCCGGAATTGGTCCATCATCTTCTCACCAACCACAAAAGGATTCCACTCCTCCTGGAAATCAACAACATACTCTAGCTTCTGGTCAAGGTCTCACAGACCAGGAAGAAACACTCATGAAACCTGTTGATGATTATGAAGGACAACCCGATACCGACTACCGTGCCTCTCCATTTCCCGATTCTAAACCTGGACCATCATCAACCTCCAAAGCTCAAGACAAGGATACTACATCCAAGTCTAAGAAGTCAAAGAAAAGGAGACGTCACTCATGGATAGACAATGACGACACACCTCAAGATGATTGGTTGACTAATTTGGTCAAGGCTCAACCTCCTCTCGAAAATGAAGAACCACTTTCGGGGAATACACTGCAATACACTCAGAGTATAATGGCGGATCTTCAGATTGAGAAACTTACAAATGCTGAGTTAAGGAGAATCAACCAGGATGCACAGGAGTTCCTAAAGTCTAGATCTGGAAACAAGATGGAATTTGAATTTCACATGCAGAATATAGCTAGTGCAATGTTTGGAAAGTTTGACTGGCTAAATCCTGAAGCGAATTTCGACATCCATTCAGGAAAACCTGACAAGCCTTACTTCACCGATTGGACTGAACCATTACATCTGCAAGGATTTCCAAAAAAACCGAAGATACCTTTCTGCTTCTTCTTCAACAAAGATCTTCGTAACCTCCAACTCACTCAAGAGAACTCCAAACAAAAATATGCTTCATCATTAACTATCTCAGTGCCAGCCGCAAGATACGATGTTCCTGCAATTGAAGAATCAACTCCAGTATTTAGCAACTCCATTGTTGCTTACGATAGAGATGCTTTACATGGGATTCAGCACTGGCCTGAACGTCATCGACTCGGTTAAACTCACATGTTAGAAATCAAGTCATTAGAGAATGTGAAGCATAAATCTAGAATCATTGCTATCTTGGAGATTCAGGAGTCGAAAAAGTTTAACTACATGTTCATGAACGAGATTGTGGTTAAAAGGCAAGATGAAAAGAACTAAAGTTCTCTGAAGCAGACTTTCCCGACCTTTATCTAAATGACATTGAAGACATGTATCTAGAAAAGGTTCAAGGAAGAATGCGTGGATTCGAAACTGACACACAATACAACTTCATTTCATCCCTACTCCTCTTCATCCGATGATTGATTGTTCAAGAAAGAGTGGAAGATCTTCAGCTTGGAGTTGAAAGTTACCAACAGAAGATCAATTTGACTAAGCCACAACTCTCATTTGATGGAATAAATCAAATGTCACAATATACACTCATCCAAAAACCGTCATTTGGTTTCACCTACCTCAACAGCGAAAAGCAACTATGTTTTATGAGGCTCGATGAGTTACACAAGTTCTGTGATGTTACGCTCAAAACTGTTCGTGATGGGTTAGTCAAACGGTTGAATGATGATCGGTGAAAGATATCAAAAGGTGAAACTCCAAGGTGGAAATCCAGTTCCAGAAAACAAGTTCGAAACTTTGTCATGAAAATAGAAGAAAGGTTATTTCACCGGGTGCAGATCAGACGATTGGAAAGTTACATCGGTGTCAGACCTTCATTTCCCATCAGACTCTTCAAAAGACCGGATCCTCAGTTCACAGACTTTGATGCTCCGATCATTGATGTATCATAAACTGGTACACCAGGGTATTAATATTTCAATAATAACTATTTCATTTGATTGATTTGTTATCATTATGGCTTGTGCACATATAACAGTGTACAACCCGTTCTTTTAAAGAAAGGACCCTGAGGTACGCATCAGTGCCTTAATCCTAATATAAGGAGCGAAGGCTTCTTACTTTTGAGTAGAGTTAATCAAACACTTTCTGATTTTCATAACTCTGCTCAAAAGTCAAGTATTTCACCTCAATAAGAATTCACTTGCTAAGGGGGAGCACTTGAAACAAAATCATCGTTCTTGAATACAAAAGTTCTTGTTAAATTCTCCCCATAAGACTCAAAAGGCATATTTTAATCAAAAGGATTGTCAAAAATATCATCTTATATGCTATTTTTGAGAGGGAGAAAAAGTGAATGTGATTAAAATATGAAAGTTCAAAGTTGCTTAAAAGTCAAATCTCATGCGAGCTAGACTCAGATTCACCCAAGAATTGACGAAACATAAAAGTAAATAATCGAAAAGACTTATCCTCGACGGGTTATAACATCAAGTTATTTATTAGAGCGAGTTGTCACCTAAAAGCTGACAATGGAACTCTTTAACTAGCCACGTAAGCGTGTCTCGAAAAGGATTTGTCTTAGTAGAAATGTACCATTTCGAGAAACTTTATGTGGACTTGACCAGGCCGGGTAATAACTTCAAGCTAGTCTAACTAGTGATGTAAGCGTGTCTCGAATCGGTCGGGTTCACTGAAAGCGGATCAATTCAAAAAAGTGCTTGCTCCTCCCGCATGTGCAAATTTATTAAATACTTATGAGCACATGTGAAGGGGGAGCCCTTCAAAAGTAAGAACAAAACTCTCAAAGTGTTAAACAAAAATGTTTGATAATCACAAACACTTTGAGAGATTTTCAAAGGTTTCAATGGCAATTGTAGGATAGTCATGGAGTTATAAGGTGACTAAGGTTAGGGAAAACCATCCTATGATCTGCCAGAGCCGGAGGGATCTACCCAAGGACATCACCAATAGTTAGAATTAGAAGTTCTTAGGTATGATACGAAAAAAAGGAGAAAATAATGAAAAGGGAAAGAAGGAGTTGAAGAATTAAAAAGAAAAGTAAAGTAAAGGGTTAAAAGAAATAGCCCTCCATATGTTCAACCTTAGGGCAGACACTGGGTTCAATTCGTATGCTACTGGTTGTTGCTAAGGCAACACCGGTATTGAAGATAAAGTTGTCATGGACCCGGTGACGCAATGCACTAAACCTTCTAACCACTCAAGTTCTCTTAAAAGAGTTTGTTTCATTCTCACGGGGAACCGGTGTAATCTATCGACTTATTACTTAGAGATGGTTGATATTGTAGCAGGAGACCCCTCCCTAATCTCCGCATAGGAAACCTAAGTGTGCACTTATCGAGTCTAGAGCCATGAGATACATCAAATATATCTTAGGATCACTTAATATTTCTACAACTGGTGTTCTACATCAATGAACACCAGCTGTAAATTATCGAGTCCTTCGCAGATCTTAGCAATCTGCCAAGAACGTTTATGAGAGAATTTACATAAGTATTTCTCAATGATTGAACGGAAATCCTGCCAGGGTCAACATCTAACAGCCCTGACAGCAGGTCACTTCGGTAACTCCTTGTAGGTTACGCTTAGTGTTTGCGGTGGTTTCTTAACGGTCTACAGTCGTGGAGTGATCCCCAGCGACTCACCTAGTCATTGAGCTACTTAGTAGGTCTTGTAAGCTCCTTCGGGGGTATCTGACAAGGGAACGGCCTTGATAAGGGTTAGAAGGAGTCTTCACAATATGCTGTTGACGATCTCTAATTCCTTATCGGTAAGTACCGGTTGATTTATTGCTAACTTTTTACCTGCAGCTATACATCATTTCCATGGCGACGGATTCCACATGCTCATACATGCATCTTGAAGTCATCAAAAGCTCCCTCAAAGATCAATGCAACACAAAGTTTAAAGAAAGATTCTACGCCAAAAGGAAGAATCTACAAAGTATAAAGACTAAAGATCAAAATTGTAAGAAAGGGAACTACGTGCATGTATAAGTCATAATTCAAAGATGTATGAGCATGCTGGAATGGCGGATTACCACCACAGACGCAGAAGTGACGAAAGTGTTGATATAAATAATTCCTAAAAACATTATTAACATATATCGATATCTCTATGTTTTGATAATCACAAAACGTAAACTCCTTGAACTACAAATTATGACGTAAACAAGTATTTAGTCGTAAATATTTGCTTTAGCATCCATATCACTTAAGGTATGAATAAACAAAGTGTCTAATGCATTTTATGATCAAAGGAATTTTTATTTTCACAAACCTTACATTTTATTAAAGTGGGACAAACATTTTTAAACTTATACAAAACAATTTTGTATTTATAAGAAATGTTTTATTCAAAATAAATAGTTTGAATTCAAATTTCAACCCAAAAAACGGCTACATTCTTCAGGAAAAACCTCCCCCACAAAAAGACAAAAAATCTGAAGAAAAAATATTTTTTTATTAGGCGGCCCCCTTAATTATACTAGGCGATCCCCTTAATTATTAAGGGGACCGGCACCCAATTAAGGGGACCGGCCACGCTCCCAAACAGTATTTTTCTCCCTATAAATACTGGTTCATCCCACAGAATTTTCTCACCTTTTGCACCCCAAAACTTTCTGTTCTAGATCTCATTTCTATTCTCTAAAATCCTTTGATCATACATACATAAATCTTTGTTTCAAAGTGATCCAAACCTCTACCTTTCAAGTGCAAGAGAAGAATACTTCAATCCTTCAAGAGAAGAAGTATTACAACTTGTTGTGACCTCCACATCCAAGTTGTTAGAGCATCATCCATTATATCTATTTCTTTGTGTAACTAGTTGTGAATATTTGATAGAAGATAGATTAGCAAGGTGTGTAGATAGAGTAAGTGTGTAGTAGATAGTTTTGAAGTAGAGAAGTTGGGAAGTAGATAGTTGTGAAGAAGATTGTTGTGAAGTAGATAGTTGTAAAGATAGATAGGTGTGAAGAAGTAGTGTTGTCATTAAGTAGTGACTAGGTGTGAAGAAGTAGTGTTGTGATTTAATAGTGACTAGGTGTGAAGAAGTTGTGTAGAAGGTGTGAATAAGTTGTGACGAAGTTGTGGTGTGTATATTGGTGTGTAAGGTTTTCTCCGCCATAAGGGAGCTTGTTGACATAGTGAAGAAAACTCTCGAGTAGGTGACTCGAGGAGTGGAGTAGGGCAAGGAAGGTGTCCTTGTAGCCGAACCACTATAATCCTTTGTCTCGCGGTTAGATCTTTCCATATCTTACTTATTATCTTGCTTATATCGTTATTACTTTTGTAGACGTAGACGTATATATATATATATATATATATATATATATATATATATATATATATATATATATATATATATATATATTTGCTCATATAGTGCTAGTATTGATTTTACTTAAAGATCAAACGAAAGTTTCATTCACATAAGATTGAATCAAAGTTTTAAAAACAAACAAGGTTTTAAAACTAAACTAAGTTTTCATAATAAAATTAAAAAGACGTAAAACTATTCAACCCCCCCCCCCCCCTTCTAGTTTTCCACAGAAAGGCAGACAACTTCTTAACTTGATCACTATCACAACAACAATGAACAAAGAACAAAGAACGATGAATGATTTTACCTCATGATTTTTGAAAGACGTCTAAAGCTGTGAAAGTCAAAGATGAAGAAATAACAAAGACGTCAAGCAACCGTGATGACCGACCCTTAGGGGGAAATTGTTGGGAACGAAGATTTACTATTTTATCAAGTCTCGGTCATTTGTAATAAATGTTAGGTTGCTTAGTTATTAGTTACTTACATTTAGTTATTATTAATGTGTATAAGGCTTATGAAAAGCCCACAAGGCCACCAAGGCCCACGAATGGTAGAAAGGTGGGAGCTTGGAGTGTTGCCCTAGCATCCCCTCCTATAAATAGGTGTATTTGGTTGGTTATTTGATATCTTAAGGAAACTATTGCACTTATATTTCTCTCATTCTTATAATCACCCAAATCCTTATATCTATCTCATTCTTGCTTGTGTGTTATCAATATGGGTACCTAACACGTTTGGTTTTAACGAATGGTTTAGCTATACACTTTCCTTTCCTTGAATTCCAACGAGGACTGAAAACCGGTGTTTTATTTTGAAATAACACTTGTGGAATCCATAGAGATTTAAAACTCTTTTTCCATTGACAAGTTGATTGAGAAACCCGGTGTTTCTCTCGGAGTTTTAAAATCTGAAGAAGAATATTTCCCTCTAAAGTTGAACCACATGGGTTTATTTTGAAGATTTGTTTTAGTGATAAACAGAAATCTTCCGGTATTTGGAATGTTCAAAACATGTTTCATACTAAACATTTTGGCAATAGTTGAACTTTTAACGAAACATATCTTGACTTCAAATAACATGTACATGCTCAGGGAAAAATGTATCATGCACAAACAAGCATACATATGAATCAAAACCTCATTCTAAATCCACCAAAGTGCACAGAATTCACAAATAAACACACAAGATCACAGATTAATTTATTCTTTCACTAAAAATTTTCCGACTCTTATCATGGTCTAGGATTATGGTTTTGTGACTTTGCACACATGCAAGCATCATAATGCATGGATATTGTTCAGCAAAAACGACCTAGCAATAGCAGCAAAGAACATCGACATCTTTAGCCCTAAATCACATGATTTCAACCTCTGTTGTTTCTAATCGAGCAAGCACCTAAACAAGCATTCATTAGTGTTCTCTAAGGCAATATGAACCAATTAATTAGATTAAAAAACATCAAAGAGAGATGCTCCAATTTATAATTACATAAACCTTAGTCTCTGATTATGCCTTTTTGACCGTTGAACTCATTTAAAACATTTTTGGAACAATTAATCGACAGCCAATTAGAAACCCATAATCGTGGAAAATAATCGAGGATAAAAAGTCATTAGTCTGTATTGTTGAGGTTTTTCATGAAGAATTATGATAAGGTGTGCCAACTTCATGATGATGTGAAAATTTTCTCGCCCTCAAAACATGTTCCATTTTGACTGTGCATAGCAATATTAGTTTTAATGGAGGAACATATTTTTGAAGGAAGAAGTTTGCACACGGATAAAGAAGATTCTTTTTTGTATTTTTTTTTGGAAATCTTGTATATGTTTTATTTTATTTTTGTTTTGAAAAAGATATTTACGAAAGAGAAAAAAAATTATGGTTTAAGATATGTGCAAGATATGTTATTCAATTTAAGAAGATGTTGAGCTGAATACCGAAAGGATATCGTTCTGAACGTTTGTAGAAGTCGGTAGTCAACATCTCTAAAATTATTACCACCAAAGCATTCGAGGCCCACGAATAATCATCTGAGCTTGTGCCTTCTCATTATGATACTTTGGTAGCTTCCCCCTAAACCGACAATCATCTTCATGAGACCACTTCCCCCAAGTAGTTGAAGTGATTCAAAAAGTCTCATTGTATGAAGCCCGAAAACCCGATGAACAACGATAACACCAAAGTAACAAGATAAAACATGGATCATCTCTGCGGTTATCAATCCGGAATAAATGATTAAGCCCGATCACATGACCTTGTTGTGCGTCCCCGAAGTACACATTACTCTACGATTTTGAGCAGTTGTCTGTTTAGGAGAACAAGATATCAACATCTTCATTTCATCACATGCTTTCTAGTTATCATACATAGTCCATACTATACAAATGTTCCCAATGCGAGTCGAAACGATAACATCAAAATAACAGGTTGAAGCACTGATAATCTCTGCGAATATCAACTCCGGAATAAGTGTTTAAGACCGATCACGTGAACCTGTTGTGCGTCCCTGATGTACACATATATCTCCCCATGATGGTTGCGATCTTATCAGAATCAGCATAACAATGTGTACATGAAACATTAACCAGAAGCACTTTACCATAACTCTTATCATCTCACGTTCCACTCTTCACACTTCTCCCCCTCAAAAATTGCATACAAGGTTTGCCATTTTTGATTGAGCATGTGAATAAGAATACAATCAATCATGTATTTTATTCACACTTTTCCCCCTTAAAAATTGCATACGACGTTGCCATTTTTGATTGAGCATGTGAATAAGGGTACACTTAATCATGTAGTTTATACACCCTTCTCCCCCTCAAAAATTGCATACGAAGTTTGCTATTTTTGAATGAGCAAGTGAATACGAATTCGATCAAAGATGAATAGATCCACTTGATGATTGAACGAGCATGGAGAAAGCATGAACCGTGATGTGGAGAATGGTCAGAAGCAAGAGCATTTGACTTCTTCATAAGATAAAGCGCATTTGATGAGTGCTCAAACACTCATCATTTTAGGTCAAATCTGAACTGCAAAACATCTGAAAACACTCAAATGTGCATCAAAATACTGAAAATATCCCAGGGATTGTGTTTTATATGGTTTAGATGCAAAATGTTTAAAAACAGATGAAAAACGAACAAAGTTTGCAAAATTGGCAGTTTCAGTCCCTCAACTTTCAAAACTCGTCAAATTTAGTCCCTAGGCATTTGCTTTGTAAGAAAAATCACCAAAGGTCCTTTTGAAATCATAAGTTATCATATTTAGTCCTTTGGTGAAAGATTTGAAAATTTACAATTTTGGTCCCCGTACTTTTAAAGTTGGCAAAAATGGTCCCTAGGAATTTAAAAATTGGAAAAATCAATTGAGGTCCTTGCACTATTCATCTATGGCAAATATGGTTCCTAAGTGAAGATTTTGGAGAAATTACATATTTGGTCCCTGAAGTTTCATTTTTGGCAAGAGTAGTCCCTAGAAATCAAATTTGGAAAATTATAAAAGTGGTCCCTGGATTATTGGAGCAAGGTAGGAATCACCCTTGGATATATTTTTGAAAGATGACAACTTTGGCCCTCCAATTTTCAGAATCTACAAGTTTGGTCCCTAGCTTATATTATTCTACAAACCAAACGGACCAAGTTATTTTTACTCACCAAAAATCCAAATCCAAAATAAACAAACACCCCTAGCCCAACCACTACCTCAGCCCATCCACTCCTCAAGCCCACTTCTCCCTGAAATAATAAACCAGGGTCAAACAAGGTGGTCAAACCCACCTTTACCCCTCAAAACCACCTCCATCCTCCCCAATACCACCATCACGTGTCTCCCCCCCCCCCCCCTCCTCTCATCATCACCCTACACACTGCCAAGCCCCCAAACAGTCACCTAAACCCCAATTATATCACCCCTAAACACGTTATCAGAAGCATGCTCCTTAGTACTAATCTTGGGCGCCAAAATCAAAGAACGGCCAAGATTAAATTTCCTTCATTCTGAGGTCCATATTTCTGCTGGGAAAAGACAGAGAAGGCACCAAAACCCTAATTAGATGCAATAAAAGGACCAAGGATGCTGAGAAGAGTGTGTGTAGTTTTTAGCTTATTTTAGTTATGTCGAATTAATTTTAACTCTGTTTTCTAGTATAATAGTTGATTCCAGTGTACTACTTAGTTAAAAATCCCATGTACTTTTGAAGTTATTTAATAAAAATTCCAAAGTTTCAGTTTCAATTTCAGTTTTTCATATTTTTGAGTAAAATTCTCATCTTAATTTAGAAATGTTAAAAATGATGTTCCTTTGTTCCATTTAGCTAACCTAAGTTTACTGAAAGCTTTTATAAGCTTTAGTTGCTCAAGAAATAGTTTTAGTCCAAAAATCTAGAAAATCACAAAATAAAAATAGAAAAATCAAAAATCAAAAAAATCAAGAAAAGCATGAAGGAGATGGGTGACTCTGGTTTAAAACTCCATGGGGAGTGATAGGAGTGTGTTGTACATGGATTTGGCACCCTTTGATTTAAGCAGGAAGCATTTGTGAGTTCATTTTCCATTTTCTTAGCATAGTCACTGTAGCATCAGTTTTGTAGAACCGTAGAGGGGGGGGGTGAATACGGTTTCTTTGGCTTTTTAGATGTTTAAAAACTTTAAGCCAAAAAGAAAACCAAGTGGTTGTATAATCAATCCAACAACCACTACCACAACCAAGGTATATAAAGCAAGTAAAGAACACAACGATATATACTGGTTCGGGATGGGGGGTTTATACCATCCGTACGTCCAGTTGCGAATCCGCGACTCCGATACTATTCACTAGTATAATCCTTTCGGTGGACTATAAACCATTACAATTCACTCCACCGGTATTCTCCAATATCAATGCTCACAAAGAAGGAGTTACTCACCAACGGTATTCCGCCCTCGGGAACCACCCAAAAGAATCTCACGATTCGACTTCACCTAAGGATCACAAAGATCACTACTAAGACTTCCACCCGGAAGTATCAAACCCCAACTAGATCCCCAATGATCTAGGCTTGATCACCAAGACACAAGACTTCCCTTACAAACAATTGAATGAATGAATATATGTTTGTTCAACCAAGTCCTAACCTAACCTAGAGACTCGATTGTAATAGAAAGGGTATAAGAAAGAAGACCCTCGACATAATCACAAGAGTGGATTAGGTTCTTGTGATTCTTCCCTTGCAAAGATATGTGTTCTTTCAAAGATGTTAGCATGAAAATCAAGAACATAAGATTAGAGATAGAGAGATTGAGAAAAAGAATCTAGAGAGAAAGAATAATGGCAAGGGGTGAGGAATACAAGAGGTAAGGGTGGTATTTATAGGCCAAGAATCCAAACTTGGGAAATTTTACCGTCACCCCGCGCGTCAACGCGCGGGCAGCGCGCCAGGCGTCTGTAAGTGTTTCCCAAGTGTTGGGTGTTTGCATCTTATAAATACCTATCCTTGCTAAACCCCCAATTGAACTTCACACTAAACTTTAACATTAATCATTCTAAGGTTTACCAACTCAAATAGCCAATTTGGAAATCATTTGTGAAGTGTTTAAAGAGAAACCAAATTACCAAGGGTTTAATGTGTAGATAGGGTAATTTGGAAGGGGTAGAAGTGTATCTCCTCACATGGCATAGAAAAGAGATAAAGAATATGCCAAGGAATATTCCAATGCTTGGGGGGAAGAATGTGATGAAGGGTTGAGATGAAATGGTTTGAATTGGATGGATAAGATCAAAGGGAGCCTCCCTTGGTTTTCAAATAATATGGCATGTGTAGAATGTGAATGGTTGAGATGAATTCATTTGAAATGAATGGCTAGGATCAAACATGCCTAGGTTAGGGTTGAGAAGGATATTCCAAGGAATATGCTTTGCTTGGGGGGAAAGGAGGAATGAGGGGTTGGATGGATGGTTGTGATGTGTTGTAATTTGAAATCAATGGCTTGGATGAGAGGAGCCTTATTAGGGTTTCAAATAATTCCCCATGTGTTAGAAATGAAGGGATGAGATGTGTTGTACGGGAATGGATGGTTTAGATGTAGTTTGTAAGGGAATATGTAAGGGTGTAAGAGATTGTGTAAGAGAATATTTGATTTGGATATAATTGGATATGATTGGTTTTGTCTTTTGTATAAATGGGATTAAGAGAGGATTAAGGCATAATCTAATTGTCATTAAGAAGAAAAGCTTTAGACAATTAAGATTATAAGTTGAGAAAATCATAGGTTACTTATAACTTCAAGTAACACAACGTCGAGAATCCATAGTTTCATATCTCGTGACTTTCCACGACTCGACGTTCTCAACTAATACCTTGGTTCAAACAAGTTAATTGCTTTGCCTTGATGTAAAGCATAACCCAAGTGGTAAAGGATGCATTTACGCAAAGTGACCTTTGACTTAGTTTGTCCAATAAGGGAGTAAACCCGTTACGTAATTAGAGAAGACGTAAGCACGGGATATGAGCATATGGATGCTTCAACACGATGTTACGTGAAATATACAAGCTCCCTAAGTTTAGAAAAGCCTTAGCTAGAGGCGATAGTTACAAAACATGAGTTGGCGTTTTCCCGTAAATGGGTGTTTTAAAAGTAGGATCTCTCAAGTCTCAAAACTCGTTTCGAGTGTTCTCAATTAAGCACATAACATATTCATACCTGTATTGAAAGATCCACATTTGTCGGGTAAGGGGAAAGCCGACTTTCAAAATTCGCCCGGAACCATACAGACTCCTGGCGCGTCACCCGCACGTTGACGCTCGGGCAGCGCGCCAGGAGCAGACATTGGCTCCGGCGATTTTGAGCTAACGTTTGTTATTTTATGTGTTTCGATGGTTTGTTTGTCATCATTAAAACATAAAGAGATCTTGATCATGTTGCCTCAACAATCTCCCCCTTTTTGATGATGACAAATAAAAACCGAAAGCCAATAAAATTACCAAACTTAGCGAAGACAAAGCGCGCCTTTGGTGTAGCTTGCGTCTTGACCTTTGCTTTGTAATTTGGTGAAGCCTTTAACATTACAAAAATAACATGACTTGAATGGTCTTCACGCTCTTGCTTTCTTTCTCCCCCTTTTGTCGAATCAAAAAGGCGGGACCGAATGTGCTCCCCCTTGAACATAGCTCCCCATAGATCGTTGCTCCCCCTTGTTTAAAGGCGGGGATCCATGGGTCAAGAGCCTCACCTTTGCGGTGGCCTAGCTACACATAGAAATCACAACATGCAACCAACAAAGAAATCCTCACATGTGAAAGTTCCAAAATGGGTTAGGTTACCATTTGGAGACTTGCAACAAGGGTTAGTTGATGAGTGCTTAATCACTCATCTTTTTAGACCTTTAATCAGACCAAAAATACCAAATACTAACCAAAAATGCCAAGAGAATGCATGTTTTTGTATTTGTGTATGTGCAGGTACGGATATGTGAAAAATGAACGAAAACAAAGCAAAAACCGACAAAAACGAGCACGAGATTGGAAAAAGGTCAAAAGCCGGAGCCGGGGAAGCAAATGATCAAAGAAAGCTCATTATGTGATTAGAAGTCCTCAGAGATTCATCATATTGCAAGATTAGTCCTTGGGCAAAGTTTGAAGAATTGGCAACTTTAGTCCCTCATCTTTCAAGAATTGACAAGAATGGTCCTTTGAAGAAATATCCGAAGAAAAGTCAAATATTACCCTGCAAAAATCAGAAAATGACAACATATGTCCTTGGAAGTTACTTTGGATAAAATACAGTTTTGGTCCCTATGGTTTGCATTATTACAATTTTGGTCCTTGAGTGGAAATATTACTCCTAAAATGTGTACATCCGGATCCACTAACTAACCTAGCCCACATCCCTTTCATTATACTACATACCCCATCAGCCCACCACCTTCCTTTTTATACCAAGCCCAACACCTCCCACTCTTTTACCCGGCCCACACCATCAAAATATAATAAAAATACCCCCGTTTTACCGCCCCCTAATTCTTACTAAACCCAGAATAACAACTGTTCCTAGAACCCTAATTTTACCCTTACCCAAATTAACCTCGTACTATAATAATTACCCCATTATTAAGGCTTCTAGAAGGACCAGGGAATGACAGGGTGTATTTGAGAGACGCGTGGACCAATGGGACAAGGCTAAGGTACTCCCTCTCCACTACCAGGGAATGAATGGACCACAATGGCTGCTTGATGATCAAGCCTAAATGGACGGATGGGATTAAAGCTGATGAGCACATCCAGAGGCATCTCCAAACCCTAGTATCTCAGGCTTATATATACTCACCTCCTCACTCTTGTAATTTTTTGTCCATTCTTTCATGTTCTTAGAAAGAATTTAGACCATTTTTATTATTGTTGTCATTTAAAATTCTGTTTTAGTGTAACCTTTTCATTTCAAAGCATTGTACTCAGTTTTCTTATTAATACAACTCAGCTTATTTTTCAGCTTATTGTCTTTCATTTTCTTTTTATTAGTTTCAAACCTTTGCTTTTTATTCAGTACTCAGTGGTTTGTTGTTGTTCTTTTAATCATCATTTCAACATTTGTGTTCATCTTATTGAAAATCCAAAAAAAATAGGCAAAATAGAAAAATCTAAAAATTGTTTAAAGTTTTTGTTTAAGGTTTCTATTCAGTGGTTATTGCTTATTGGTGACTCACATTAGTTAACTAATAGCTTTGTGAGTCATCATTTGTTCTCCTTTCTCTAAAAAGCAAAAAGTTTACAAAAGTCAATAAAAGTCAGCTTTGCGTATTTGAAATAAGCTCAGCTTATTTGGTGTTATAGACAGCCATAAAGGTGCCATTTGGCCTGTCTCAAAGACAGGCAAGCTCAGTGAAACCCCCTCTTTTCATGCTGAGGGGGTATTGATTTGTAAGTTTTGCTTATTTCCATTTCTAATTCTGCATTAGATAGCTTAACAGTAGTTTGGTTGATCTGAATTTGCTTATTCTTGTTTGTTTATGATATTCACTTAGTAGTTGATCTAATTTTACTAGTTCTAAACATTTTGAGTTGCTTTGGTTTGGTACCTATTTTATTGCTATTTGTTATCATGTAACTGTGAGTATTAGTTGCATCTGAGTTCTGAGTTTAGGAGAGAGTTTGTGTCTGAAACCTGCAATTCTGAATTGATAATGGATTGTTGAGTAGTATAAATACTGAATTGGTTGTTTGGATTAGTGTGCACACTCAACTGTCTCATATAGTTTCTTATCTGTCACCATCTAGGGTGTTTGGTTCAGGTTTGTCTACTGTCATTCATAAGGATTCAGTAGTATTGGCTTGTTTAGATAATATACTTAGGGTATAGTCTTACATAATTCAGTAGGTTAGTTCATTAAAGTCAAATTTAGTTTATAAGATAACTTTTGTAAGATTGAGTGAGTTTTGCAATCTGTGATCTCTCCAAATTGTTAGGTCTAGTATAGATTTAGAGTAAAACAAGTAGAATAGTATCTCATTACATCAATTAGGGTAAGATTAAAGCAGGATAAAATCAATTTAGTCAAAGTTTGTGTTTCATAAAAAGTCAAATCAATTAGTGAACTCAGCTTTCTGTCTTAAGTTTGATAGCTTCTGTAGGGCTTATTTTTAAGTGGAAATACTTTTGGATTGTTGTTCTGAATAGCTTAGCAATAGGATAAACAGTATCAAAAAGAATTTTCAGGTTTGGACATCTTTTGCTTATCTAAATTTGAGCTTAAAGTGGACTGTTTGGCTTATGTATTCCCCTGCACCACAGTTATGACCCTCTCTTCTAGGGTAGTTTTAGGTTAGTGAATTGGATCTAGGGTCTGTTTTTAAAGTTGATTTGTGATCTCTGGTAGCTAGTGAGTGATTTCCAACCATAGGTTTCATCTTAATAGCTTATTTGATCAGCTCATTTGGTTCATCAAGTGAGTTCATTGAACTAGTTTCTGATTTCTTATTGTAGGGCTGCTAATTTGTTTCCTGGCTTATTCTCTGAGTTTGATGATTGATCTTAGCATTTTATAGCTTATTATATCTGTTTCTAGTGATCATTGGTCTTTTTGCTTATTCTAAGTCACATATGCTTATTCCACTAGTGCTTATTTGACTGTATTGCACCATAACCTGTGTTTCTGAGTTCATTTTCTTTCAAAATTGTTCCATTAAGCTTATTTAAGTCATAAAACTATCTGGTATAAGTTTCAGGTCATTTGATCAAGTTTTGCTTATAAATAAGCACTTTCCAATAAGCAGTTTCAAAGCAATAAGCACTTCCAATGCTTATTTTTCCATTTTTATATTTTTCCTAGGTTTAGATAATTATTTTAGAATTTCCCTGAAATTTTCATATTTTTCTGAGTCCATTTACTATTTTTCTTATTTAATTTTCAATTTTAATCATTTTTAATTACTTTTTAATTGCTGAAAAATACAAAAAAATCTAAAAAAGCCCAGAAAAATCCAAAAAAATATTAGAAAATTGTTTTTAGTTATTTTAGAATTTCAGAAAGTAAATTTGCATTTTTCCCACTTTATTTTCATTTTCTTTTGATTTTTAAATTAGATAATTAGTTTTTAATTCATAAAAAATTAATAAAAAGTCAAAAAAAATATTTTTCTTTTTCTCAAAATTTTCTTTTATCATTTTTGATTTTTAGAAATTATTTCCAAGTTCGTAGGAGTCGTGTAGCTTAAAAGTCGCGTTTTATTTCGCGCGTTGACGTTTATTTTACGTTTTAGTTTACGTTTTTGATTCTACGTTACGTTTTTAGTTTCCTTATTTGATTTACGTGCTTAGTTGATTATTTGCGCTTTATTTGCTTTATCATTACCATAATCTCATATATATCACTTTTTACCACTTTTCACGACACATTTTCCGAATCGATAATTCGGAATTCCATTCACCCTTCACACGGAATACGACCTCGGGTTATCCGTATTTCTTTGCGGATCTCTTGAGCTTATTATATCTATACTATAATATTGATATTGTGTTTATCACGAATCAATTTTGGCGCCGCTGCCGGGGAAGGTTTGAAGTGAATTTTGAATCATCGTTTTTGAAAAATTGTGTTTTGATAAGCCTTCCTCTATTTTGTATATATTATATAAATATCGAAAAATCAAAAACACTTTTCCTAAAGTGTTTTCACAAAAATACCAAAAAAATAATAAAGTTATTGCCTCGACTCGACCGAAAGGAGGAGCGTTGTAAACCAAATAAGCTTGTTAATCGGATTACTTTAATTCTACATCCGAGTAGTTTTGAAGGAAACGGTTACAATTAACGTAACGTAAAAAATAAGAAAAACAAAAGAAAAAAAAAAAAAAAAGTTTTAAGAAAAACACAAAAAGATTTTCCTTTTCTACTTTGATTTTCTTTTTCAAAAATTTAAAAACCCAAAAATAATCTTCTTCTCCTCTTATCATTTAATTCTTCTTCTTTAACCCTCTAAACGATAATTCTTATGGATCCGACTTGTTCTAATTGTGGTGAACCGTTATTCGGAGGTTCATGTGTTTGGTGTACGTGCGAACAATGTGGTAGTGATATTCACAATGGAGTTTGTTTGTTTTGTAATACTCCCGAGTATGTTCGAAACACAATCCTTCAAAATGATCCCAATTACTATCCAACACCACCGCCGTCTCCATTCACTTGTTTTAATTGTGGAAATCCATCCGACGAAGGATTACCGTGTGGGCAATGTTTTTGTAACCAATTTGGATACATCAACTGTATATGTTACGCCCCGAGTGCTGAAACGTCTTATGCTTGTGATACGAGTTTTGATAATTATCCTCAAAACTCTTATGAGCAAGTACCATATTACAATGGTGATTCATTCCAAAATTCGTCAAATTTTGAAAATTGTGGGGGATCGTTTGAAAATTTTTATGAGCCGAATTTATGTTACGATTCTCAACCCCCACAAAATCCCGTCAATAATCAAATTCCGGATGAACTAATTGAAGAATTTTATTCCGTTATCGAAATGATACGGAAGTGGGCGGCTAATCGTATTACATACACTCCCGAGCCTCATGTGAAATCGATGGAAGAACTTCTTGCCGAAGAAAGAAAAACTCAATTCTGTGAGTGTTGTATGTACGACGATGATGATGATTCCACAATTACAATCGCTCTTAATCCTCAAAAAGAATCTATCTCTTCTTCCGTAGAACCCGAAGACTCTCTAAAAATGGGGGACGAGCATCTTAACACTATTCCGGCAACGGAATCAGACGAATTCAATAAGTCTAGTGTTGAGAACCTCGTCCCAATCCCAAGTGAGTCCGAGGAGATTTCTAACGATGTTGAAAATAATTGTGATGATAATCGTGTTGAAATATTCTCCGATTCTGACGATGACGATTCTATATCTTGTGGAGAAATCGAATATGTTGAAGAAGAAGTTGACACGGAAATACAAGATGAAGCTCTTCGTGAAACATTATTGAATGTCAATCTTCTTATATCTCGAATTGAGGCATTGAATAATCCTCCGACTTCTTCTCCTATCCCCGTTATGGATAGTGATTTCGTACCCGAGCTTGAAATTTTTCGATTTGAAGAGACGAGTAGTGGCAATCCCACTATTCATGCTGATATCTCTCTTCCGGATTATGAGTGTTTTCATTTTGAAATCAACTCCGTACTTATTTCCGATAATCCGTTACGTGACCCTCTTTTAGAGGATGTCGATCGATTTCTTGCTGCGGATGACTCGATACCACCAGGTATTGAGAATGACGAGAATGACGTTCAAAGAAATATTCTTCCCGATTTACTTTCTTCTCGTCCGCCCGCGAAACCACCCGATGTAGATTATGAATCAGATACGAATGAAGAAATTTTTGGAGTGGTGGACGAGATTTCTGATTATGATAATCCTTTGATTGATATTTTACCCACCCAATCCACCCGTAATTCAGAAATTGATTTTGCTTTTATCATCTGGGTGTTTTATCCGTTCTTTACTTATCCCCTCATTTCTTCACTTTTCCACTCCACCGGGAGTGAGGATACCGTTTTTGACCCCGGCATCTCCGTTTATGCCGGTTGTCCGTTTTATCTGCTCTCCCCAAGGACGAAGTAATTCGGGGATCGAGTCAAGCTCATGTGACTCGGTGAACAAAAACAAGCGCTTCGTGGGAGGCACCCCATGCTTATCCATCTCAGCTTTTTAATATCTATTTTCTAAGAATAACGTTACGTGAGGGGGGCGACCCTTTCCAAACTCGTGTTTTCGTGGTTGTTTGTGAATGTTCAGGAATTTCCCCGAAGTTTGAGGACTCTCGTGCTCGTGGTTTGTCGTTCTCTCCACTCGAGTCTCATCCTTCGCTGCTCTTTTGGAAATTCACCATATCCAAAATCTTATCGACTAACGTTTATCTCTTGGCATACTTTAAAAACGGCCTTAGATTTTACGTAGGATTACCCGTACCATTAAAACATTGAGGACAATGTTTCACTTTAGTCTGGGGGGGTGAATCTTCGATTTTGATTTGACATGTACCATCGTCTGAGCTGTTTAACTTACGCAACTCCGTTTTCCACCAAAAATTTTAAATTTTTGTCACCTTTTTATATGCAAAAAAAAAAAAAAAAAAAAAAAAAAAAAAAAAAAAAAATGAAAAAATATATATGATATGAATAATAAGTTTTGACACCTTGTTTTGACTTTCCTACTGGCGAGAGTAGAAATAAATGTTTTGACTTGACCGGGCGTGTTGAGCCCTAGCTTGTCTCCCTTAACCAATATAATCAAAAGATTATGGCTAAGCATCCGCGGATCTCATTACTTGGGATTTTAAATTTGCGGAGATCGAGGAATGATAGAGTTTATTTAGAAGTTTCGTGCTATACACGGATCTCAACCTTGGGATTTAAAAAACCCACGAGAGGTACTTGTGGCCTCCTTGTTCCCATCAGAAACGTCACCAATATATAATAGATGTCTAGGATTAATTAAGTGTATACGGTTTGGGCAATACTTAGTTTTTTCTCGTTCCCAACAAAATTTCTGCATATGAGGGTTTGGTACACATAGGGGTACTGCCAGTGTTACGGTAAAATAGACTATTGCATCTTGCCGGTTCGCAGCCGATGTTGTGATCTTAGTAAAAGCCGTAGGACTTGGGGTTTGGCATATGATTATGAATATCAATAATAATAATCCAAAGCCAAATAAAAAGGCAGAGGAATCCAAAGCTGTAAAAAAGCAAAGGATATAATCCAAAAGTCATAATAAAGCTCTTGCATCTTGGCGGCTCAAAACCGTTGTTGTAATTGAAATAAAGGACTAAGGACCAAATATTATTAAAGTGCTTATAGTTATGCAAAAATGCCAAGCTTCGACTCCGGGGGTTTCCCTAATAAAAAGCTTCCGTTTCGGGTATCAAAGATGGTATGTCTCGGTCGTAAATAAAAAGGGAACCCCTACAAATCGTGTTAAATCAGAGACCTTCATGTGGACCCGATTTTTGTATGCAGAGATTTTCGAGGGAAAGTTTGAAAACTACTTAGCGTTCAAATTTTGTGCTCTTATCGGACTAACAAATATCAAAACGAGAAAAATATGAAGCAATTCATTTCTCACAAATTAAAATCTTGAGATACAAAACATAGGATCTGGGAACAAGAGGTAATACACAAGTAATTTTTGTGGGCAGTGTTAGCATCTAACTTCTAGTTAAACAATGATCTCGATTTTACGCTTAGTTTGGGAGCTTGTGAAAAATCAAGGATGACGATTTTTATCCGTATGGTCTCTTCTCCATGAGAAGTGTTTCTACTCGTAGACCCTGAAAATTATCAACAGATATGAATTGATAATGAAAGTCAAAATAAACCGTCACTTATATAAATAAAAATACAAAAAAAGTAGTGGTAGTTATTATTTATGAAAATTGGAAAACGGTGTGTTTTTGAGAATAAATGATTTTACTATCTCTTTTGAAAGTCATTGCTACTTTACAACGTCAGTAAAGAGAGGTTTTGAAAATTATTTATCTCTTAAGCGTGAGGTGATGACATTGCGTGAGGGCACGACAATACCTTAGTCTGGGGGATTTTGATGAGTGCTTAATCACTCATCTTTTTAGACCTTTAATCAGACCAAAAATACCAAATACTAACCAAAAATGCCAAGAGAATGCATGTTTTTGTATTTGTGTATGTGCAGGTACGGATATGTGAAAAATGAACGAAAACAAAGCAAAAACCGACAAAAACGAGCACGAGATTGGAAAAAGGTCAAAAGCCGGAGCCGGGGAAGCAAATGATCAAAGAAAGCTCATTATGTGATTAGAAGTCCTCAGAGATTCATCATATTGCAAGATTAGTCCTTGGGCAAAGTTTGAAGAATTGGCAACTTTAGTCCCTCATCTTTCAAGAATTGACAAGAATGGTCCTTTGAAGAAATATCCGAAGAAAAGTCAAATATTACCCTTCAAAAATCAGAAAATGACAACATATGTCCTTGGAAGTTACTTTGGATAAAATACAGTTTTGGTCCCTATGGTTTGCATTATTACAATTTTGGTCCTTGAGTGGAAATATTACTCCTAAAATGTGTACATCCGGACCCACTAACTAACCTAGCCCACATCCCTTTCATTATACTACATACCCCATCAGCCCACCACCTTCCTTTTTATACCAAGCCCAACACCTCCCACTCTTTTACCCGGCCCACACCATCAAAATATAATAAAAATACCCCCGTTTTACCGCCCCCTAATTCTTACTAAACCCAGAATAACAACTGTTCCTAGAACCCTAATTTTACCCTCACCCAAATTAACCTCGTACTATAATAATTACCCCATTATTAAGGCTTCTAGAAGGACCAGGGAATGACAGGGTGTATTTGAGAGACGCGTGGACCAATGGGACAAGGCTAAGGTACTCCCTCTCCACTACCAGGGAATGAATGGACCACAATGGCTGCTTGATGATCAAGCCTAAATGGACGGATGGGATTAAAGCTGATGAGCACATCCAGAGGCATCTCCAAACCCTAGTATCTCAGGCTTATATATACTCACCTCCTCACTCTTGTAATTTTTTGTCCATTCTTTCATGTTCTTAGAAAGAATTTAGACCATTTTTATTATTGTTGTCATTTAAAATTCTGTTTTAGTGTAACCTTTTCATTTCAAAGCATTGTACTCAGTTTTCTTATTAATACAACTCAGCTTATTTTTCAGCTTATTGTCTTTCATTTTCTTTTTATTAGTTTCAAACCTTTGCTTTTTATTCAGTACTCAGTGGTTTTGTTGTTCTTTTAATCATCATTTCAACATTTGTGTTCATCTTATTGAAAATCCAAAAAAAATAGGCAAAATAGAAAAATCTAAAAATTGTTTAAAGTTTTTGTTTAAGGTTTCTATTCAGTGGTTATTGCTTATTGGTGACTCACATTAGTTAACTAATAGCTTTGTGAGTCATCATTTGTTCTCCTTTCTCTAAAAAGCAAAAAGTTTACAAAAGTCAATAAAAGTCAGCTTTGCTTATTTGAAATAAGCTCAGCTTATTTGGTGTTATAGACAGCCATAAAGGTGCCATTTGGCCTGTCTCAAAGACAGGCAAGCTCATTGAAACCCCCTCTTTTCATGCTGAGGGGGTATTGATTTGTAAGTTTTGCTTATTTCCATTTCTAATTCTGCATTAGATAGCTTAACAGTAGTTTGGTTGATCTGAATTTGCTTATTCTTGTTTGTTTATGATATTCACTTAGTAGTTGATCTAATTTTACTAGTTCTAAACATTTTGAGTTGCTTTGGTTTGGTACCTATTTTATTGCTATTTGTTATCATGTAACTGTGAGTATTAGTTGCATCTGAGTTCTGAGTTTAGGAGAGAGTTTGTGTCTGAAACCTGCAATTCTGAATTGATAATGGATTGTTGAGTAGTATAAATACTGAATTGGTTGTTTGGATTAGTGTGCACACTCAACTGTCTCATATAGTTTCTTATCTGTCACCATCTAGGGTGTTTGGTTCAGGTTTGTCTACTGTCATTCATAAGGATTCAGTAGTATTGGCTTGTTTAGATAATATACTTAGGGTATAGTCTTACATAATTCAGTAGGTTAGTTCATTAAAGTCAAATTTAGTTTATAAGATAACTTTTGTAAGATTGAGTGAGTTTTGCAATCTGTGATCTCTCCAAATTGTTAGGTCTAGTATAGATTTAGAGTAAAACAAGTAGAATAGTATCTCATTACATCAATTAGGGTAAGATTAAAGCAGGATAAAATCAATTTAGTCAAAGTTTGTGTTTCATAAAAAGTCAAATCAATTAGTGAACTCAGCTTTCTGTCTTAAGTTTGATAGCTTCTGTAGGGCTTATTTTTAAGTGGAAATACTTTTGGATTGTTGTTCTGAATAGCTTAGCAATAGGATAAACAGTATCAAAAAGAATTTTCAGGTTTGGACATCTTTTGCTTATCTAAATTTGAGCTTAAAGTGGACTGTTTGGCTTATGTATTCCCCTGCACCACAGTTATGACCCTCTCTTCTAGGGTAGTTTTAGGTTAGTGAATTGGATCTAGGGTCTGTTTTTAAAGTTGATTTGTGATCTCTGGTAGCTAGTGAGTGATTTCCAACCGTAGGTTTCATCTTAATAGCTTATTTGATCAGCTCATTTGGTTCATCAAGTGAGTTCATTGAACTAGTTTCTGATTTCTTATTGTAGGGCTGCTAATTTGTTTCCTGGCTTATTCTCTGAGTTTGATGATTGATCTTAGCATTTTATAGCTTATTATATCTGTTTCTAGTGATCATTGGTCTTTTTGCTTATTCTAAGTCACATATGCTTATTCCACTAGTGCTTATTTGACTGTATTGCACCATAACCTGTGTTTCTGAGTTCATTTTCTTTCAAAATTGTTCCATTAAGCTTATTTAAGTCATAAAACTATCTGGTATAAGTTTCAGGTCATTTGATCAAGTTTTGCTTATAAATAAGCACTTTCCAATAAGCAGTTTCAAAGCAATAAGCACTTCCAGTGCTTATTTTTCCATTTTTATATTTTTCCTAGGTTTAGATAATTATTTTAGAATTTCCCTGAAATTTTCATATTTTTCTGAGTCCATTTACTATTTTTCTTATTTAATTTTCAATTTTAATCATTTTTAATTACTTTTTAATTGCTGAAAAATACAAAAAAATCTAAAAAAGCCCAGAAAAATCCAAAAAAATATTAGAAAATTGTTTTTAGTTATTTTAGAATTTCAGAAAGTAAATTTGCATTTTTCCCACTTTATTTTCATTTTCTTTTGATTTTTAAATTAGATAATTAGTTTTTAATTCATAAAAAATTAATAAAAAGTCAAAAAAAAATTTTTCTTTTTCTCAAAATTTTCTTTTATCATTTTTGATTTTTAGAAATTATTTCCAAGTTCGTAGGAGTCGTGTAGCTTAAAAGTCGCGTTTTATTTCGCGCGTTGACGTTTATTTTACGTTTTAGTTTACGTTTTTGATTCTACGTTACGTTTTTAGTTTCCTTATTTGATTTACGTGCTTAGTTGATTATTTGTGCTTTATTTGCTTTATCATTACCATAATCTCATATATATCACTTTTTACCACTTTTCACGACACGTTTTCCGAATCGATAATTCGGAATTCCATTCACCCTTCACACGGAATACGACCTCGGGTTATCCGTATTTCTTTGCGGATCTCTTGAGCTTATTATATCTATACTATAATATTGATATTGTGTTTATCACGAATCATTAGTCCACAATATTATGTATATATATGTATTTGTCCCATATGACTCCAATAACCAATAGTTGAGCATGACAAGGTTGAGAGAAGTGCATTTGTTATTATAATAAAGCATGAGAGCTAAAGTTACAACTAGATCATAGTACCAAGAGATCAAAGAAACACAAAATACACACAATGCATCTAACAAACACACTTAGACAATACATGTTATAAGGAGACTATTTCTTGTGATCTACAAGATTGTCCTCACATGTGTCAACACCCCTATCTTGATGCAAAATGCATATCATGTTTGAGGCTAATTCTTGAAGCATTTTAACACCGTCATGAAGAGATTTGAGCATCTTATGGGTTTCTTCTCTATGATCCTTAATAGCATTAAGCATGTCAATTGTGTTTTCGCAACAAATTTTATGATTTCCTTTACGAAGTTTTGGGCTTAAGGGCTTCCTTATCTTTTCCCAAACTTCTTCATCACCAATTCCCTTAGTTAGGGGTGATGTGGCTTGAACATTTTGTGGATTGCTCCAAACATCATCTTGCAAAAGTTTTTCAAGGTTGATCCTAGGATATTGTTGTTGATTGTTTAGCATAAACCACCCATTTCCTATCCCATCATTCTTGGTTGTAGCTTGAGGGACAACATTGTTGTTAGCAATTTCTTCACTTCCATTGTTTCCACTCAAGGAATTAGTGTCATTACTTTGGAGGATGAAATTGTCAAGAACATTGTCTGGAGAAAGTGGTTGGTTATTCATTTTTTTTTAACTCAGATTGAGATTTTAGATGTAATGCTAGACAAGATCTCTAATTTTTAAATAATAGTAAAGTGGGATTTAGATATGAGTGATGACACTTATTATCCAACGGGTATTAAGGCAATTAGTACCAAGATTCCTCATTAGGTGTACAAATTGTGAAGATCAAGAAGAAGAGAATATATATGAAAGGTAAATGTGCATGGATCACATGATCATGAGAAAAGTTATTCAAAGAGCAATGAGTGATCTAGTTGATCATTAAGTTGTGATATGTGGACAAAATACATATGCTACCTACCATTAAGAATGCATCATAAATCGTTAAGCTATGCATCAAATTTTAAGCTATGAGGCATTATTCATTTAAATTTGGGTATGTAGCACGTAGTTTATCATATAAGGAAAACAAGATGAATTGGATACAAGATCTTGAACACAAGTGTGAGTTGTGAAGAATCGTCATATCTAAGACAAAATTTTCAAGATGAATCAAGATAATTTTGTGTCAAGTTTTCTTGTTCAAGCACATAGTATAGACATGTAGAATCTTGGATACTTATCAATCATAGTTTGAATAATGAATTGATACATATCTTTCCTCTTGGAAGATATTTGTTTGATCTTCCATCCATGCCTCCACATAATCCTTAATCACATAAGCTCTAAGAGCACCTAAAAATTGTTCTCCTAAGATGCATATTATAGCATCAAAACCTATCCCAAAGCAATTTGGACTTTTGAAAAATGTCATGCCAAAACTCAGACTTGTTGGTTTTGTGACCTAAGTGTCCTTTTATTCAAGTCACCAATGACTTGTTGTATAGGATGACCCCTTGCTTCTCTCAATTCCTTAGGATTGCCTTCATCCGAATCATTAACTTGTAATGTTGGCGACCTTTCTTGATCTTGAACTAAAGGTTCGTTGATCACATCATCTTCTACCGATGGAGATGATCTAGGCTCGGGCATGCTCTCATCAAAGGTCACATTGAGAGATTCCTCAATCCTCATAGTTTCCTTATTAAGCACTAAGTATGCTTTACTAGTTTGAGAGTATCCTAGGAACACACCTTCATACGACTTTGGGTCGAATTTGGTGAGATATTCTTTGGTGTTAAGTATAAATACTTTGCAACCAAATACTCTAAAATACTCTAGGATGGTTTTCTATTCCTAAGTATTTCATAAGGTGTTTTATTAATTACCTTTCTTATGTAGACTCTATTAAAAATGTGACATGCGGTATCTAGGGCATGACACCAAAACTTTTGTGGAATGGATTGCTCGTCAAGCATTGAACAACTCATCTTTCTTAACTTACGATGTGTTCTTTCAACAATCTCATGCGATTGAGAAGTGAATGGGCCCGATAAGTTATAAGATATTCCATGTTGTTCACAAAAGGTTCCAAATTGCATTTTATCAAATTCGCTACTATGATTTGTTTTAATTGAAACAATTGAACAATCAAGTAGGTTTTCAAGTTTCTTTCTCTAAATTTTGAATTTATTTAAAACTCCATCCTTGTTTTCTAAGAATAATATCCAAGTGTAATTTGAATAATCATCTATGATCATTAAAGTGTAGAAGTTACCTCCATAACTTTGGATCGGAGATGGACCATACAAATCCAAATGAATTAATTCTAAAATTTTACTAGTTGTCACTTCCTTTTTATTCCTATTATTGGTTTGTCCTTGACTCCCTAGACATGTGTCACAAAAATGCCTTTCAAAGCTCAACTTTGGTAGATTCCGTACGAGCTCGTTAGAAGCTAGGTTTTTTACTAACCTCATATTGGCGTGACCTAACCTCCTATGCCAAAGCGTTGAGTTGTCCACCATGGACGTAAGGCATATGAGTTGCATAGAGTTATCACCCAACTTGCATGTATATAATTTATTTCTCCTATGACCTTTTGCTAACACAACACCATTTTTACTAATAGTGCAATCTACCTTAGTAAATTTGACCTCACAATCATCATCACATAATTGACTTACACTAATCAAATTGAAACTTAGACCCCTAACATGCTCAACATTGGAAATTTCTATGGAGTCATGAAGGACATTACCTTTGCTGACAATTTTTCCGTTAAGTTTGCTTCCAAAAATGACTTGATTGCCATTATACGCCGTGTATGATGTGAACAATCTTCTATTCCCGGTCATGTGTTTAGTGCAGCCACTATCCACTACCCACTCATCCGGTTGTAGATCACTTTTGAGGCAAACCTACAACAAAAGTACAACTCATGCCTTTGGTGCCCATTGTTTCTTGGGTCCATTTTGGTTAGCATTTAAAGTGCCCAAGTTAAACATTCTTGGGTCTTGAAGCAAGACACATAATTTCTCAATACCAAATTTAAAAAAGGCGGACCACGGATTGTTTTGATAGTCATTTTGAGTTTGATAACTTGGTCTATAGTTATGATATGTTTGAGGTCTAAAGAAGTTTTAGTTTGAATAGGAGTTATCTCTCCTTTGGTAATTGTTGTATTGGTATTGAGAAGATCTTTGACCATAGTTAGAGAAATTTCTTCTTTGGTTATTATGAAAAGATGGTCTTTGGTTGTATGAGGTAGAAGATCTCATATTAGGTGTAGGCAAAAGTGGTCTATGATTTACTCGAGGTTGTGAGTATCCAGGTCCATTGCGAGAGCTTGAGTTAGAAAATTGTTTTGGATTTTCTCTTCTTGCAATGGGAGCTTGATTACCTCGAGTACTTACAAGAGGAGCTTGAGGAGTAATTGGTTTAATGACATTTTCTAATGGAGATCCAATTTTCCTCAGAGGTCTGGCGCGTTGACGCGTCAGCCAGCGCGTCAGCCTCAGGGATTTTTGGAGCCTCGTTTTCTTTTGCCTTTACAAATATTATTGGTTTTGTTAGGCTTATAGGAGTGGTTGTACCTTGTTTAAAAAATCCAAGACCTCCCTTATCTTGAGACACCTTTTGCCGACTTTTAGTTCTTCTAAATCATTTGTGCTCTTTTTATATTTTGAAAAGCTTAGTGATTCTTTTTGAAGTTCCAACACCTTTTCATTCAAAGAGTTAACCTCAAGAGTGAGTACTTCACAATTTTTACAAGGTTCAATCATCCCTTTGCAATGTTCTAGTGTTTTCACTTTTCTTTCAAGTTCACAAACCCTTTCTTTAGATTTAACATTTTCTAGTTCAAGAAGACGTTTTTCTTTGAGAGCTTTATCAAGGGTATTTCTAAAATTATCATTAAACTTAACTAGTTCCTCATTCTCCTTTTGCAAATTGATAGTATCTAAGTTATTGGAAGAGGAAGGGTTTAGAGATACCTCAAATTTTTCTTGAGCCATAAGACACGTAGCATCATTTGTTGGTTGGTCCTCATCTTCACTATCACTCCACGCTCCTCCAACGAATGCCTTGTTCACGCTAGGCTTAGGGCATTCATTGATGAAATGACCCTTTTCCCCGCAATTGTAGCATCCTTGGGTGCGTCTCGAACTTTCACCAACCTTGTTGTTATCACCACTTCGGTTCCCCCCAAAGTTGTTCCTTCCACCATTATCTCGGTTTCCAAACCGATTTCTTCTTCCAAAGTTACCACCTTTCCTAAAGAACCTTCGAAAGTTCTTAGCCATAAGATTATATTCTTCGTCATCCATATCATCTTCTTCATTGCTATCCTCTTGACCATCACTATCATTACTAGTTTGAGTACTAGTAACTTTAGCTTTAAGAGCCAAAGACTTAACCTTCTCCTTCTTGTCTTTGGTACTCACCTTGTCGTTCTCAAGAATCATCTCATAGACTTTGAGATTTCCAATGAGCTCGTCAAGAGGTAGTTCCGCCAAATTCTTGGCTTCTTTTATGGCCGTCACATTTGGCCTCCACTTCACCGGAAGTGCTCGAAGAAACTTTCTCACATGGTTCTTGTTATAGAAGCTAGGATCAAGAGCCGTGAGACTAGTGATTATAGCATTGAACCTTGTGTACCCATTATCAATGGTTTCTTCATCCGAGATCGAGAACTACTCATACTAATTGAACATTGGGGACTGTTAGGAATACAAATATTCCTGTAAAAGTCTCGGTCACCTGATTATTGTAATAGCATTAAGTTAGCTCGTAGTTAGTTTATATATTAGTTAGTTAGTATTAGTTTAGGTAACACCATGGAAGAAGGACGGGTCTTCACCCACTGTATGCTTGATCCACAGCCCGGGTGTGGGCGTTTATGTTGTAAATATAAATACCCCTCTCCACATGTGGAGAGGGTTGGAGCTTCCTTTCATCTTAATCTAATATTCTCATTTTTCTCTCATCCCTTTCTCTCTCTATGAATCCCTCCCAACTCTCTTTCTCTCTCTAAATTCAAATACAATTCGAATCATAATCACATAAATCATTCTAGTTATTATTATGAGAATCCTACAATTGGTATCAAGAGCCAAGGTTACATCTTAGGACTTGGTTTTTCTTGGATTTGTGATTGGTTTTGTGGTTTATGTTGTGGTTCGACTTGTTTTTACATTTCTCATAGTTTTCTCCATGGTTTGATCTTGTTTGTGGTTAAGGTTGTTAGACACTTTCACTACATAAGCTTACCTTGGTCCTTGGATTAGTCATATCATCATAGTCATGGCTGTGTTGAATGTACTCGTGGGTTTTATTTTAGGTTGCTCTTGGTAGAGATTAGTGTGTTTCTTGGTTGTGATTAGCTCTATTTTTTTTACTGTTTTGGAATAGAGAATAGCTAGCTATTTTGGCAGTTTGTCCATTTCGGGTAAAAGACAAATGGGAAGAAAGTTTTTTGGCAGCTTGTAGAAATGGTATTCTCTACCTTGCGTTTAGTTCATGTTCCTTGAGTTTATCAAATTCCTGCGTTTATCTTTGTTTTGCGGTTATCTCATGATTTGCGGTTATCTCAAGAGTAGCGGTTATCTCTTATTGTGGTTATCTTAAGTGTTGCGTTTATCTTTGTGTGGTTATCTCACGATCTGCTCAGATGGGTTATGTACTTCAGTAGCGGTTATTTTTTTTGTAGCGGTTACTTTGGTCTAGCGTTTACTTACTTTACCTCTGTCTCTATTTTGCGGTTATCGGTTACCAAGAAAGTCAAGAAGAGTAAACGGACACCATATCCTTACAACATCATCAAGTTATTACAAATCCCATCCCAGTACCACAACCACTTCAAGAATTGCTTCATGAATCGAAAATTAATCATAAGAAAGAATCAACGATCTCAGCTAATCTCTTTTAGTCTTAACCGTTTCATATGAACATCAGAACCTTAAGAGATACTTCTTCACAGATCGAAAGTTTTTATTATTTTCCGAAACAAGACAAGGAAGATACCAAGATTGTTGTTTCCTATTTTTTTCTTTCGTTCATAATTATTAAACAACAATCTAAAATAACTATAACAAAATGAAAATGAAAATGAAAATTGATCTCAGATAATCTCATTAGTGTTATCAAAGATTTGTTCAATGAATTCCACCACAAGAGATTTCCATCATTGATCGTTTTGTTGAAGATTTAAACTTTTCTCACTTATATACATATGAAATCGAATGTAACACCTACCTGTGACCAATAATAGGATCTTGAAGCCATTACATATTAGTGTTCACTGTGGGTTAATAGTAATCAACAAAATCTGTGTTCACTTAGGTAGATTATTGGTTCGGTTTGTTAGATAAAGGGACGAATTGGTGTTGAGATCCAAAAGTGTGTGCTGTGTGATTGTATTTCGTGGTATAACATGTGTTTGAAGATTGATCTTAGATCGATTTGGTATAAGATGAGATAATTTTATGTTGTGAGTTTGGTGTGGATCTGGAAAAACGTGTTTACAGATAAGAAAGAGGCGGATGGAATAAGTTTTTAGGGTCACTGATTATTGGTACAAAGTGTGTTTAGGAGGACTTTATTGCCAATATTTAGGGTAACCTGGGATTTCATAGGGCCTCAGTCGCTAGTGGATCGACTTATATTGGGCTTAGTCTGCTGTTTTCCTTTCTCGCTTGGGCTGACAACTCCACAAGGGACGTTTTTACATTTATTGGGCTGCACGTTTTTTTATTGGACTTCAGTTGTGTATAGGTACGTGGTGGGCTGGTAATTTACAAGGGACAATTTTGTTTAGTTGTGACGTATTTTGTTTGTTTCGTTAGAGCCAAGAGACGTAACTTTGTTTACCATTCTTCTTCGGGTTTAGTATTAATCTTGGTACTAAATTGTTGAGATAAGTCTTGGACAACGGTTTTACTTCAGCTTCAAGAACCCGAGATTGAGATTTATGTTAGATTGAGTTATTTTTTGGGCTTATTGGATATCTACGGGATTTGTTCGGATTTCAATCATACAACCATCACGTAATCATCTCATCATTTTCCGATTCAACGGTTTCTCACTGTCTCACGGTTTCTTCTTGATTTTGTAAAATCCCGCGAAAGAATTATTTTTCAGTTTAAATCATAGAAGTGTAAAATCCCGTGCACGTCCGCATCATGTCAAATTCTTCAGATTCAGTGATACCCGAAATTCTCAAATTATACGACATGGTTGATGTACCATTGACTTCTAATAGTACATTCGTACCTGATTATGCTTCAATGGTACATTCGTGCTCAGATTCTCAAGAGAATGTGATTCATCAGCCAAGTAAATTGCTTGACTATGCAAGGGAATGCCACATTGAATGCTTTCGACTGCATCACTCACATCTCTCTATACTGTTAGAGGGTAATGGATTCAAAATGGGGTTTGAACGTGCATTTACAACTCTCTTCGGTCAAGATGTTCAAACTTTCACAGACATAATGATTCTTAATTTGGATCAATTACGACAACAACTGGACCAAGAAGAATCTTCCAATACTGGATCCATGGCAGCCCTTTGTGTGATAAACAAACAACTCCAAGTGTTCTTTGAATCGAAACTCACTCTGGAGTATGACCATTATAGTGAGATGACGAAAAAGTGCTTTGATGATCACACGGGAGTTGAGGTTGACACGTTCAGAGACACACTTGTCCAGCTTATGGATAAAGTGAAAAGATTCATTAACGAAAAAGCACAGCATATACCTGCATATGATCACAAGGTGAAGGCATGTAGGGTACAATCATGTGATGGTGTTGGTGATTCGGGTAAAGCATCAGATGTTGGGTCAGTTATCACTAAATGCAATGGATCTGAGATTGATAAGCTTGATACTACCGGCAGTTCAGTGACTCTTGTCACACATGATATGGATGCAGATCTGAGACCGGTTAAAGAATACGTGTCATGTGCTGAGGTACCCTTAACTGATCAACAGAATGTGCTTGGCAATGAACGGCAACATACTGATCAAATTAAGCCCATTTATGACACAAATTTGTTGGAAAAGATTGATAGCAATACCATTTCTAATTCAACAAATATAAATCATAAAGGGGGAGAAAGTGATCAGGATGCTGATCGTGATGATGTGTCAAGTTCTTTGTTTATGGCTGAGTCTTTTAAATCAAATGATGTGGTTGATAAAGAAGTTTTTAATGAACTTTCAAACAAATTTGCACAACTTGAAAAACATTGTGTTAATCCTTTGTTTATTGCTGAGTCTTTTAAATCAAATGATGTGGTTGATAAAGAAGTTTTTAATGAACTTTCAAACAAATTTGCACAACTTGAAAAACATTGTATTTCACTTGAAATTGCAATGCAACAAAAGGAAGAAAGTTTTCAAACTAATCAACCGTGTAAAAATCCGGAACTTCCTGATTTCCGCGAATTCTTTATAATAAATGATTTGAAAGCTCAACTGGAAGCCAAAAACTTGACAATCAACAACCTGAAAAAACGTATTTCTGATATGTGTGATGTGTGTTATGAAGTTGAGGATAATCATGTCAGTAAGTCTTTTGCAACTAGAAATTTTGAATTGGAACAAAATGCGGCTGAGCTACTTAAAGAAAATGAGTCTTTGAAAATTCATTGTAAAGACTTGTGTGAATCAATCAAAGAAACGAAAACTAAGACTTTAGAACAGATAACCTCTTTGATTGCTAAAAATGATGAATTCAAAGCTCAATTTCAAGAAAAGGGTTTCACAATAACAGCATTAAAGAATGAGCTAAGACAAGCAACAGGGAATAGTGTGAACACTAAGTTTGCAAAACCATCAATCTTGGGGAAACCAGTTTTTCAATCGAGTAGAAATCGATCAGTTGTTAGACAACCGACTGCATTTATATCTGAACGACCAAAACTTTCAAAAACACGGTTTGCCTCCCAAGTTGATGCGGAACAAGTTTTGACAAAACCAGTCACTACACATTATTTACCTAAAATTATTGCTTCTAGTTCTACTAAGCCTCAACAAGTAGTTACTCCTACTCCCAGATCCTCTAGGATTAGTTCAAAAACAGTGTCGAAACCTAACATTAAGGTTCAAAACACTTATGATATAAATGACTTGTACAAGAACTATGATATAGAAAAGGCTAGGAAAAGGGCACTACTTCATAAGGATGGTATCTTAGGTTCTCAACCTTGTATGATCCCTCCTAGGATATTGAGAAACAATGCTAAGGTTCAACCTGTTAAGTCTAGGATCTACAATAAGTCATTCGCATTGCATAAGAAGCAAAACAAACCTAAAACTTCTCCTAGGTGGATAGAAACTGCTAAATCTTTGGAGACTAGGAATATCGATAAGCCTTCCACTATGCATAAGAAGCTTAATAATCCTAGACCTTTCCATAAGTGGATTCCAACTGGTAGAATTTTTAAGAATATTGGACTTAAGTGGACACCTACCGGAAAACTGCTTACCGATGGCAATGCCATGGTTGACCGTGAAAACCCCAAGGGTTTGGATAATGTTGTCACTAACCCATATATGTGCAATCAAGTTTGTGATGTTAGTGCAGGTAGTCCTTACTCAGTTGCAGGTACATCAACCATTCACTATATGAGAAAACTCAAAGTCTGGAGACCTAAAGCAATCATTTCCCCAGCTTCAGGAGTTCTAGAATGTCGATGCTGATGTATGTGCATTATGACGTCTGTTCAATTTAGTTCAGGCCTCGCACTTCAACGACTATGACGTCTGTTCACATCAGTTCAGGCCTCGTTCTTCAAAGACTATGATGTCTGTTCAGTTCAGTTCAGGCCTCCTTCTTCAACGACTATGACGTTTGAACAAATCAGTTCAAGCCTAGGTCTTCAATGTTATCATTATGGTGTCTGCTGACAACACTTCAGGCCCCGTTCATCAAAGAAAAGAAAGGTGTATGATTCAGTGCGCCTTATCTTTGGAAGAAGAGAAATCTTCTTGGTTTCATGCTTCTTCCATGTTCATTCAGTCATCAAGTGGATCTACTCATCTTTGCTCGAATTCATATTCACATGCTCAATCAAAAATGGCAACCTCGTATGCAATTTTTGAGGGGGAGAAGTGTGAATAAAATACATGATTGATTGTATTCTTATTCACTTGCTCAATCAAAAAGTGCAAACATCGCTTGCAACTTGTGAGGGGGAGAAGTGTGAATATACCACATGGTGATTGATGCTTGAAGAATGGTCATACGACTCTCCTCCAACACCTAATGATCTACTAACTAAGGATAGCTGGGATTTATGTTTGATGTATACTTCCAAGCTTCAACGAATGTTGATCATCTAGTTCTTGAAGCTCTTGCTTCGGTTCCTGCTGACTCAACTGGTTCACCTTCCTCAATCTCCATTGATCAAGATGTACCATTTAGAAGTATTACTCAGATTACTCAAGTAACCCAATCTCCAGTTACTCCTCAAGGTGTTGATGTTGACTATCATGATTTTGAAGATGCACACATGAATAATGATCCGTCGCTTTGTTCTATTTCATCACCGATTTTTGTTCCTCCAAATGTGCACTTTGTAAATCAACCACAAGAACATAATGGATAATGTCGATTATAACGTTAAAACGGCTAAGAATTTGGACATGGAATGTCAAGTAATCACAGAGTTTATTTGGTATACCTTATTTGAGATTGAAGTTGAATTTCACAAAGGCGTGATCTTAATTTATCTTGAAGTCGGGATTGGTTGGATGAAGATTCTTCGAGATCCTTGCTTGAGCTTTTACCTTTACAATGACGAAGACTTGGATATCTAGTTATTTTCGTAATTATTCATTTCTATTACCACAAAACAACTATCACTTCAAGAAGTGTCACAACTTACACAAAGTTGTCGGTAGTCAAGAGGTGATGTACGTCTTATACTTGATGGTTGGTTGGTTGAAGAGTATAGAGTACTTAGGGATTCGATGTTGTACGAACTCTTTACACCGCTCTTAGTCACACATTAGTGCAAGCTTAAGTCACAAGAACGGGAATTGTTCTTCAGTTTCAAGTTTGGTTTATTGGATTTGCTTCATCAGTGGTTACTTCAAACAGTCTACACAAGGGTTGATAATGATAGTCAGAGAGTTTCTGTAGCAGTTGATTCTCACAAGATTTATTTGAGCCAATTTTGTTCTCCTCTCATGATTTCAAGTAGATGTGCCTATAAGTTGTTGCTGATTCTGATGTATCAAAACCAGCAAGGGGGAAGGAGACATACATCTGAATGCATAACGAGTACACGTGATGAACATAATACTTCTTCTTGATTGAAGTTATTCCAGGAAGACATATGTCATAACCGTAGAGAAACTCTATGTCTTAACTCGTAGTGTTTGGTGTATTATTCCAACTACGTGGGGGAAGTGGTCTCTTGATACTTGTGGTGTGAATTACTTCAGTTTTCAGTGGGAAGAAATATGAGAAGGATATGAGGAGCGTGAGATGATACTGCTTATTGACATCTTCATATGAGCTGATATGATTTATGGTAAAGTGCTTCTAGTTAATGCTTCATGTACACAATGGTATGATGATTCCGATGAGATCGCAACCATCATGGGGTGAGATATGTGTACATTAAGGACGTACAACAGGTTCACGTGATCGGACTTAATCATATATTCCGGAGGTGATATCCGCAGAGATGATCAATGCTTCAACCTGTTACTTTGGTGTCATCGTTTCTTCTTCTGTTGGATAAATGCGTACAATATGGAGAGAGTTGGTATGTGTAAGATAACTAGAAAGCATTTAGTGAAATGAAGATGTTGATATCTTATTCCCCTGAATAGACAACTGCTCTAAACTGCAAAGTAATGTGAACACCGGGGACGTACAACAGGGTCATGTGAGCGGGCTTCATCATACATTCCGGGATTGATAACCGCAGAGATGATCCGTGGTTCACCCTGTTACTTCGGTGTTATCGTTTTCTCCGGGTTTCTGAGCTTCAACCAATGAGACTTTTTGCGTCACTTCAACGTCTTGGGGGAAGTGGTCTCATGTAGGTGATTGTCGGTTTGGGGGGAAGCTACCAAAGCTTCACATTGAGGAGACTAAAGCTCAGAAATTTGGTGGTGTCTAGCGATTAACTCAGTTGTGAGATTCTAGTGATTTGTTAACTACTTGTGTTTGGTGAATTGTTGTGACTTAAGTCGTTACGATTAGTCTGATTGTAATTTGACGTTGTGAGTTAATCTTTACGACTTGACTTATTACGATCAGATCTATTGTAACTTGACTTGTCGCGACTTGACACTTAATGCTAATTGTCACTTATCCAAGATCTCTCTCTAAGTTTAACTCGCATATTACATCTTTCGGTTTCTTTTGTTGACTTCGGTAAAATCCCGGGAGAGAATCGATCTCTCGGTTTAAGTCACAAAAGTTGTAAAATCCCGTTTAAGGTTATGTCATGGCATCTACCGCTTCAGACGATTGTTCAGGAGCCTCAAAAGCTTTGGTGGTGAAAGTTTAAGAGATGTTGACTACTGATTTCTACAACGAGCTGAACGATACTATCATTTTGGTACTCAAGTCAACATCTTCTTAAACCAATTAGTATCCTTTGTACATATATTATACTAAATTGTAAATAGAAAAGTATAAAACAACAAAAACCCATAAAAATCTGAAAAACTACAAAAAAATCCAAAAATATTCTTCTTACGACATGTCTCTTGTGTAATCAATATTATGTACGTTTCTAGAAATGTCATTCAATAATGACACGGAATCATACATATGCTTGAGCAAGAGTTTTTTCGGTTTCTAATAAAGTTTTTTTTTAAACATGTCGTTTCTCAAAACATTCTTCAAAATTATGGCTTGTAGTCATTTCAGGCTGCAACCCGCACTTCAAAAATATGGCTTGTAGTCATTTCAGGCTACAACCCGGACTTCAAAAATATGGTTTGCTATTACTTCAAATAGCAACCCGTTTTTCAAAATGGGGAAAACACGTCGCCAAAAAGACGGTTGTTCCTTTTACCGGGTGAAGTTCATCCGGGCATGGATTACTTTACATCCATGCACCCTCGATCTAATGTACGCTTCAGTGCATTATTTCTTGATCAAGAAGAGAAATCTTCTTTTTATCGCCAAATACTTTCCCTTCTATGATTTTTCCGGAAAGTATTTGTGCAAAACTTGGTGGTACCATGAGATTTTGATTGAAAATCAATTTGAACTCAAACTTTGATAAAAATTTTCACTCAATCAATGACATAACTTATTTATGTGTTAAATATCCGTCATTGATTGAGGGGGAGAGTGATTCTTCTCAAAATTTTATGTATCATCAAAACTCCCCACACTTTGTACAAAACAAAAGCAACAAAACGATTTGTGATGGTTATGTGTCAGAATGAGTACATTTTCAAAGAGTTTTTGTTAAAACTTCGAATCTTTTGCAAACTCTTCACATCTGACACATAACAACCTCCCTCACAGATTGAGGGGGGAGCATGAAAAAGTTCCTTTTTATCAGAAAATATTAAAAATTAACCGCATTTCTCTCCTAAACGTTTTCTAAATTATTTAAATCAATTGGGATCCAAAATCTCAAAAGATTTGAAATTTTTGATCGGGGGAGAGAATGTAATTTAAATATGAAATCTGATATCAAACGTGATCTTTTGGATTCAATAATAGGCTCCCACATATGTGCTAAACTCTTTCGTATATCGATGCACATATTGAGGGGGAGCAAAGGCGTTTGTGGAAGTTTTCCTAAGACCGACCATTTATTATTATGCATGGAGTTATAAGGTTGGTTAAGGTTAGGTATGAGTTCCCATGATCCACCAGAACCGGAAGGATCTTCCCAGGGACAATCCATAGATAGATTAGAAGTCCTTAGGAATGATTATGAAAAAAGGAGTAAAGTGAGAAAGGGAAGAGTGCGGACTTAGATAGAGCTAGGACTGGAACATACCCAACAAGGTTCTAGTGGTGAAGTCTCGGTAAGCACTGAAGGGGTTGAAGAATTAAAAAGAAATGAAATGAGAAAGGGTGAAAAGAAATAGCCCTCCAAATATTCAACCTTAGGGCAGAAACCGGGTTCAATTCATAATCTACTGGCGGTTACTAAGGTAACACCGGTATTGAAGACAAGACCTCATGGACCCAGTGACGCATTGCACTAAACTTCCCAACTACTCAAGTTCTCTTAAAAGAACTTGTTTCATTCCCACGGGGAACCCTGTGCAATGTATCGACCGCTCATTGCGAGCTATGTTGATACCTAAAACAGGAGACACCTCCCCAGTCTCCAGGAGCGGATCAAAACGCACTATTGAGTCTAGAGCCAAAGTGATCATCCATAAATCTCGATAGGACACAATCCAAATATGCTTATTGTTTCACACAATGTGGAAAATAAGATAAAATATTTAGAGTCCTACGCATTATCCTTGTGGTATTGCCAGAACATCCGAGTGATATGAATATATTCAAAATGAAGATGGAAATCCTTCTAGAGCGAACATCTTTTAAGCTCTTGGTAGGTGACATGTGAGATCCATCTTGGATCAATGATCAAGTGACAACTGGAAAGCAACAATGGTGCGATTCAACACTGAGTCAAACTTGTTCCAGGATATGGATTGACGGATAATTTTGAAAAAACCTTTCAGTGTGCTCACAAACAAATTTTCGAGCACATTGATTGTGTAAAATATTTCAAACAAAAGTATTTTTGATGGAAGTGTGATTCAAAGTATAAAACTCTCGTCGTGTCTAAAAAATGTTTATCATATGACACGCGAGTGATTTCTATAAATCAATTTCGCATCAATCCGTGAATATCTATTCACCGATTCACTCTATCGTGCTGTCTGCTTTGAGACGTTCCGGTATGAGAACATGCTAAGTATGAAGATTCCAAAGTGGATTCTTTGGAAAACTCATTACTACAAGATGGAAATTCCTGTCAAGGAGAGTCTTCTTTAAAAGAGACTCTACCTGATCACAGGTCGGTTTTCACAAAACCGGAGAGTAGTCTGTCCTCGCAGAACGAATGACAAAGCCATGTTCGTTCTCTATCTTTATTGCTAACTGTTTTATTTCAGGGACACATATAAAGATGGCGTTGATGGCTCCAGTTTCCTGCTGAATTGGGTCAATCCATACCTCATGCTCACACATCCTCCACACTATCAATGAAGATGAGAGACTTGCTACAACAAATGTTGAGAGACTACCAACAACGTTTCCGCAACTCTGATGAAAAAGTCTCCTGATCCACAACTCTAATGCAAAGTCTCCAGATACAGAAGGGTGTGAGCATGATGGTCCTTAAGTCACTACATCACATGAAGGCAATACAATTATGGATGAGCTTGGAGATTTACTTTGGCTGATGATCTCAAAGAAGCTCAAAGATTACACATCACAAAGGAATTCAAATCACAAGTTCGCTTGCTTGAAGTACAAAGTGTGCAGAAAAGTGAAGAATCAGATCCTACGAGCTACAAAGACGAAAGAATGCTTAAAGACCAAATAGCTTAATTTCAAAGGTGACCTCGCTTAGGGGGAGATTATTAGGAATACAAATATTCCTGTAAAAGTCTCGGTCACTTGATTATTGTAATAGCATTAAGTTAGCTCGTAGTTAGTTTATATATTAGTTAGTTAGTATTAGTTTAGGTAACACCGTGGAAGAAGGACGGGTCTTCACCCACTGTATGCCTGATCCACAGCCCGGGTGTGGGCGTTTATGTTGTAAGTATAAATACCCCTCTCCACATGTGGAGAGGGTTGGAGCTTCCTTTCATCTTAATCTAATATTCTCATTTTTCTCTCATCCCTTTCTCTCTCTAGGAATCCTTCCCAACTCTCTTTCTCTCTCTAAATTCAAATACAATTCGAATCATAATCACATAAATCATTCTAGTTATTATTATGAGAATCCTACAGGGACAATGTTCATCCTAAGTGTAAGGGGAGGGTAAATGATGATACCTTATAGGATACACTTGCACTTGAGTTTGTTTGTTTGATGGTAGGTGTGTAATAAAACTATGAGAAATACTTGTTAGTTTAATTTTAGCGCCAAATTTAAATTTTTTTACAACATTTAGGAGTGAAACTTTAGCCTTAGCAAACGTCTCATGGATAGGAGTTGTATGACTAGCACAAAACCGTACTATTCAGAAAAATTTTCCACCCAAATATGTGAGGTTCGCCTTTAGATTTGATAGGAAAAGCATTTACTATTAGTGCTTATGAGTGTACCGGTAGCATTTAGATTCTAGAACTTGCGTTAGTGATGCATCCCGAGACCGCTAGTGAGACTACATTCGTGTAGTAGGATTTACTACATGATAAGAGGCATTAGGATCACCCTTCTATTAAACCCGTATCATAATTACTTGACCATTTAAGTCATATTACTTGGCTAGTAAAGTCAATTAATTTTTCCCACACCTTAGCGTTGTACTCATTTTTAGTACACGAAACCCCTAGTACACCCCTCCGAGCCTATCTTTTCGTTTCTAACTTTAAGCATCTTATTTAAAGGAAGAATTTGTTACAACCCACTTAAATGTACACCCAAATCGCCTTAGCCTTTCGTGTATGCACTCATATTTAGTGCATTATTGTTACATGTTTAAACCTTTAGTTAATTATCTAATTGATTACATAGTTGCTAAGTCGAGTCATATCTTGTACATATTGTTTTGGGACGATTGAGACTCATGGGTAAAGTACTTATGTTATGGAGTAATGGGGAAGAACATCATATATTACCCCCATATGTGCGTAAATTTTAAAAGTACTCCAAGTGTTTTGATTATCTTGATTCGAGTCATTAGATTAGTTTATTGTAAAGTATGTAAAAATTCAAGTGTAAGGGGAATGTACATTCCCTATGATGTATTATTTTGGATGGTAGGGTAAGAGTGTATGTCAAAAAAAAAAAAAAAAAAAAAAAAAAAAAAAAAAAAAAAGTAGAAAAAGAAAAGAGAAAAACATACGGACTACCATCCCGTTTCATTTTATGTTTGTTTTATGTTTTTATTATTTTTCATTTATTAGCTTAATTCGAGTCTAGTCTTGGCTTAGCAACGCCATATTGTACATGTAATTAACCAAGATGATTAACTCGCCACCAGTAAAGATTGCCTATATCCAACAAAACCGTGTATTCCATATCCCTACACCTAACGTTAGAACCCTTTGAAAGACCTCTTTGATAGTTTATCCTAGGTGCTTACGTCATGTGGTAGGCGTTTGATCCTTTCCCAAGCCCTATGGTAATCTATTTTGTTATGACAGGTAGTGAGAGATGTTTTCCATTTCCTTATTGTGATATATACTTTATTACACCCGAGAGATGTGAGTATCTAAACACTATTTGTGAGGTGCTAGTGTATGACCTCCGTGCTTGTCTTTGGTCTTTAGTGGGACCATCGGGCTGAGCTAACTCAATGGTGCCATAAGGGAATACTTGAGTTATGGTGAATGGTACAGACCAACGGGTTTTAAGCTTACCCAAGAAAATCTTCAATCGAGAGTTAAAAAGAAGCACTTGATCACCAATATTGAAAACGCGGTCCTTAATCTTGGCATCATGAAGTCTATTAGTTTTCTCTTTATAGATCAAAGATTTCTCGTAGGCTTGATCACAAAGCTCAACTAACTCATTCAATTGAACTTTTCGGTGATCACCCGCGGTTTTGAGGTCGAAATTTGCATGTTTCAAGGCCCAGTAGGCCTTGTGCTCAAGTTCTAGGGGCAAATGACAAGCCTTCCCGTAAACCAGCTTATAAGGAGTACACCCAATGGGTGTTTTGTAAGCGGTCCGGAAAGCCCATAATGCATCGTCTAATTTATCAGCCCATGAGGCACGGTGCTCTCCTACGGTCCTTTCTAATATTCTTTTCAAGCCACGATTGGACACCTCAACTTGACCACTAGTTTGTGGATGATAAGAAGTAGAAAGACGATGTGTGACACCATATTAAAGCATAACTTTAGCAAATTGATCATTGCAGAAATGGGTCCCATGATCACTTATTATAGCTCGAGGTGCACCGAATCGGGCAAAGAGACTTTTAAGAAATTTCACAACTACTCGGGCGTCATTGGTGAGGAGCACCTTCGCTTCAACCCATTTTGACAAATAATCGACAGCCACGAGAATATACTTGTTTCCTCTAGATGACGGGAATGGTCCCATGAAATCGATACCCCAAACGTCAAAAATCTCACAAACTTGAATAGCATTTTGAGGCAATTCATCTTTTTGAGAAATTTTTCCTTGATGTTGGCAAGAATCACATGATTTCATCAATTCATGGGCATCCCGATAAATCATCGGCCAGTAGAAGCCGGAATCGAAGACTTTCTTTGCGGTTGATGATGCGAAAAATGAACCGTTTTTAAGGGGTCATTTTAGCCCGGATTCGAATTTATTTGATCAAATATTGCCCTAAATCGTTCCTTTTATCATTTTAGGTACTTTTGGAGTGAATTCTGGTAAAGGAAGCATTTTGGACGTTTTTGGAGCATAAAAGTGAAGAAAACGGCAAAGTCTTAATTTTCCTTGCTGGGAACAGTACCTGACGGCGTCAAGAGTAATACAAGAGGTGGAAGTGGATAAAGTCCGTGACGATCCAGAAGAGATTTACATTATGGACATGACGGCGTCACCATAGGCCGTCATGGTCCAAATACATGTGACGGCCCAGAGTAGAAGGGCACATGACGGCGTCAAACATGGATCTAGGCAATCCGATCTCATTATGGGCGGCGAGTTGACGGCGTTAGAAATTCCTTGTTGACGTCATCACCCTGTAAAATCTATATATAGTTTTGCAATTTTCATTCATTAGAGAGGAATAAGTAGGGTGTAACTTTGGAGAAACCCTAGTACGAATATTACTGCTTTTTCAAGGGTTTTTACCCTTTGAAACTTTTCATGTCAATTTGAGATAAGTACTCTTTCAATTCATTCAATATGTCTATGTGTTGTTTGAATATATCTTACGCTTGTCTTGAATTTAACATGCTTGGCTAGATCTCTTGTGTGTTTGCTTAGATGTAGTGAAACCTAGATGTTAATTATGGGTTGATTGTTTGTTTATAGTTGTTACGGATGATTGTATTCGATGTTAGGCATAAGAAAACTGGCAGACTTCCATTGGTGACATGCTTGAACGTCTTAAGAAACATGATCAGAGGTGTACTATGATTTTTGGTTGTATTTAATGCGTAGGAGAATTCTAATGATCCCATGTTAGGAGCTTCTAACGGCTTGACATAGGAGTGAAGTAGGATCCTATAGAGTTAGGGAATATTGTACACGGCCCTACGACTGGTATTAAGGAATATAACCCGTCATCCATGCAATTGTAACAAACTATCAACCTGTAAAAGATATCTAGGGAGTAATGAAACCTAAGTAAACACAACTCTCCCTATTATTGTTCACACCACATTAGTAATTAGCTTTATTTTCATTTTTGTTATTTTATTTTGATTGCATCTTAGTTATTGGGTTAGTTGATTAGCAACTAATTCCGCCCACTCTTCCAAAAACCGAGATTTTTAATTGCTTTTATAAAAATATAAAAATATAAAAATACAAAAAGAATCATCTCTCACCTCTAGACCTAGTTTTTAGGCTTTCTAATCCTAGCGACACTATTCCTGAGTTGAACGACCAATCCCCCTGTACTTGTCACTATACTATACTACAACGATCAGGTACACTGCCTGGTGGGGTTGTAAGCTTCTCGAGATCCCTCGAGAGGTAAAGCCTGGTGCGATTCCCACGTATCAGCGGTGAAGTTGGCACCATGATGTCCCCCCGTGGGTCCACTATGGCATGCCATAAGAATTTCAGCGGCTTCCTTGCCATGAACGCACCGCCGGATTACTTGATCCGCACAAACTTTGAACAAATAGGGGTCGTCCCAAAAGTAATTCCTAACATCTTTGAAGAATTTCTTCTTTTGTTGGGACGACATCCCTTTCCTTATGAAATTCCCCGCATGGTAATTCACAAAATCGGCGAACCATGGGGTACTTGGATCACTATTAGACACACTCCCAAGTGTCTCGAGAGGAAATGTTTTTTTGTAATTTCCTTTTTCTCGAGAACACTTTGATGGGGATTCTCTAGACGTGAAAGATGATCAGCAACAAGGTTCTCAGCTCCTTTTTTGTCTCGAATTTCAACATCGAATTCTTGAAGGAGTAGAACCCACCACATCAAGCGTGGCTTAGCATCTTGCTTTGCCATTAGGTATTTTTAGGCCGAATGATCCGTATACACTATGCATTTTTTTAAAAGCAAATAAGGTCAAAAAATTTCAAAAGCATAGACAACGGCTAATCTCTTTCTCAGTAGTCGTGTAATGAGATTGAGCGTCATTCATTTTCTTAATTGCATAGTGTATCGGTTGAAAGTACTTTGTCTTTCGTTGCCCCAGAACTGCTCCAATGGCATAATCACTTGCATCGCACATTAGCTCAAATGGTAAGCTCCAATCGGGGGCAACTAAAATCGGTGCCTCCGTTAACTTCTTCTTTAAGAAATTAAATGCATCGATGCATTCATTTGTGAAGTTAAACGGAGCATCTTTCTCTAAAAGGTGCGTCAGAGGCCGGGCTATTTTAGAAAAATCTTGTATAAAATGTCGGTAAAAGCCAGCATGACCAAGGAAACTTCTGATTCCTTTAACGGTGGTAGGATGAGGTAGCTTAGCGATTACATCAACTTTGGCACGATCTACCTCGATCCCAGTTTGAAGATTTTATTGCCGAGGACAATGCCCTCTTTAACCATGAAGTGGCACTTCTCCCAATTTAGAACCAAGTTGGTGTTTTCACACCGTTTCAGCATATTCTCTAAATGGGAGAGGAAAGAATCGAAAGAATTTCCATAGACGGAGAAGTCGTCCATGAATACTTCCATGGTTTTTTCAATCATGTCGGAGAAAATGGCCATCATGCACCTTTGAAATGTGCCCGGAGCATTACATAAGCCAAAGGGCATTCGACGATAGGCAAACGTTCCATAAGGGAAAGTAAAAGTGGTTTTTTCTTGATCCTGGGGATCAATGGTAATTTGAAAATACCCAGAAAAGCCATCGAGAAAACAATAAAACTCATTTCCCGCTAATCGTTTGAGAATTTGGTCCATAAAAGGGAGCGGGAAATGGTCTTTACAAGTCGCGTCATTCAACTTGCGGTAGTCAATGCAAACTCTCCATCCGGTCACAAGTCTCGTCGGTATAAGCTCGTTATCTTCATTCTTCACAACAGTAATTCCGCTCTTTTTTGGAACACAATGAACCGGGCTAACCCATGAGCTATCCGAGATTGGATAAATCATTCCAGCGTCAAGGAGTTTAATAACTTCCTTTTTGATCACTTCATGGATTTGTGAATTAACCCGTCGTTGTTATTGGATGGAAGCTTTGTGATTATCTTCAAGCAGAATCTTATGTGTGCAGAATCGAGGGTCAATTCCCTTAATGTCGGAGATTTGCCAGGTAATAGCACTCTTATGCTTCTTAAGCACATCTAAGAGACGGGTCTTCTGTTGGGATCGCTCCTAACAGTTAAATGTGATAACATTATCGAGATTACGCTAGTTATCATATTTAGCTTAAACACAAGGACTTGTTATGTAATATTGCAATAGTGTGATTGTGTTAGGCTCTATAAGCCCTCCTAGACTTCACTAGGAGGGTGAGAACTTTGTTTGTATTTTCACTTTTATCATTATCAATAAAACATAGTTTTTCCCTTCTCTCTCTACTCTCTCTCTCTCTCACTAACATGGAGTTCATGTTCTTCCATTATACGCGACCTCCCGAATCACAATAATCAATCAAAACACGATCCTACAAGTGGCATAAGAGCCTTGGTTTTCTCTCTCTAATAATATTCCTCCTACCTCTCTCTACAAACCCAAAAAAAATCCGATCAACCTTTCTTTTCCGGCGGCCAGTTTTGGCCGGCCGTCCGGACTTTTCCCTTTTGCATTTTCCTTTCTTTTAATAAATGTTTGCCTACAGATCTGTCATTTCCTCCGATGCCGCTGTCTGTCGCTGCTGCCACTACTGCTTCTGCTTAGATCCGATGGCTTCCGGCCTCTTCTGCTCAGATCTGTTGTGGTCTGTCATCGTCGGCTTGCTGCTGCGTAGGGATTTGGTTTAGATCTGTTAGGATTTTGTTAGGCTCCTTTATGGATGCCTTGTTTTTGCATCTTTGTATGTATTATGTACTTCGTGTACTTTTGTCAAGCTACACCCTTATATGGTTGTTTTCAGTCAAAGCTCACTCGGGTGATTCCCCCCACCATTGAAGGGTGTTGTTATAGGCTGTTACAGCTATATGGTGTATGTCTTGTGATGTAACTTGTTATGTTGTTATCTTCCTCCGTTTGTGAGGTTATGTTTCGATGTAATTTGTTATGTCGTATCTTCCTCCTTTTGTGAGGTTTGAAATGAAATGATATTAATCTTCGTTCAAAAAAAAATTAGTTTTGGTCAATTTTTATGGTGTTTTTCTTGTCAAAATCGTATTTTTTATGGTTCGAATATGTTTTGAAGCAGTTTTTACAAAGTCTTTCATAGTCAACATATTTAACTGCTATTAACAGTTTTATTATTGTATCAAATGGTCAAACAGTGCTATCCATTCATTTATTGTTACATAAAAGTGTCTTGTGTTATTGCTCTGTCCAAGGTCGGCTTTTTTTGGGAACAAATATTTATGGTGACTATTTTCTTTACAATATCCCGTTATAATTTGGTGGTCAAAATGATAACTAATACATGGTCTGAAACGTGGTCTTTAAAAGTTGCCGGAAAAGATGGTCGGAATGTGGTCGGAATCTCACCGGAACATGGTCAACGGGTCAAAACCATCTTCCTACGCGAAATCTTCGATTTTCTACGCATAACTTGGACAAGTTATGCGTAAGGCTCATCTAAGGCATAAAACCCTTGTCTTGCGCGTAATACTTACGCAAAAGACAAGGTTTACGCAAAAGATTTTGCTTACGCAAAAGATCATGTTATGCTAAAGATTCTTACGCAAAAGATTTCAAACAGGTTTACGCAAAACATAGTCTACGCAAAAGATTTCCAACAGGTCTACGCGTAAAGTTATGCGTAAACTGGTAAAAAGGAAAAAGAAATAGAAATCAAGATGAAGCAGAAATAGACCACGACCACAAACAATATACCACGACTCTCGTTGACTTCAGTCATTAACATCATTAGTCTCGAACTGAAAAGACAATAGAAATACAAGACTGTGATGATTTGTATAAGATACCACCGCCAAGCCAAACCCACATCAACATCTCGTCTAACTACAACAAACATCTAGTGCCTCATCTCCCATCTTAGTCAACGACAAAAGCAAAAAAAAAATAAATAACTATGACTATGACTTAAAAGAAAGTATATCAAAGATCTCTGGTTGGTTTTATCTCGTATCTCATATGAGATTTTTTGGAACGATTAACATATTCACATAACAAGAAAACCAATTCATCACCGATCTATCTTTCGAAGTAATACTCCTTTCCATATCCGAATTAAAAAGAAAGGTTTATAACAGTTATGTTATCAACTTTCTTTGATTCATTCAAAGAAAAACTCAATCAATACACAACAAACGAATACAGAATGGACCTACCTTGTTTCTTTAAAAAAGATTCTGAAGCCTTCACGTATTGTTTCAAGAATCAAACAAAAGAACCAATTAATTATTTTGGGTTGTGAGATTTTTTTTGACAGAATCACAAGGACGAATGTTTTTGGTTTTGTGGATGTAGATTTGAGAAAGATGTGGAGGCGGAGTTAAATGAGTTGTGAGAGTGATTAGGATTATTTTGTGATAAGTGAGTATTTTATACTCCAAAAAATTAGGGCAAGATTATTGTGGATCGGGTATTGCCATTTTACTGGATCCGTAAATGTACATGGAATGGGTTGAAATATTTTTATCACGAATTGGATTTGGGCCCGGGTATTTCAATTTGTTTATTGGACTGACATGATATATCAAACAAAAATGGACTGAGTATTTATGATCCAAAATAGATAACACATGAGGCTGAATTTTAATTTTTCATATGTATTTTTTAAAATACAAAATGTTATCTTTTTGGTATTGTATTTGGCAAGAAAGAGTGGTATTTTGATCGCTACAAATGTTCACGGGGATACGGATACATTTTTGACAAGATCGGGAACCATTATCAAGATTCGTTTAAACCTTCAAACAGCTAGTTTTGGGCTTTTAACCGCAAGATGTGATTACGGCGTTAATTCATTATTACTTATTTGAGGTTGAAGTGGAATTTCACGGGTGCGTGTACTTAGTATCTGAAGATATCAGGGTTGGTTTGATGCATGATTCTTCGAGATCCTTGTTCGAGCTTTTATCCGTACAAATGACCAAGACTTGAGTTGTCTAGTTATACCTGATGTAAGGAGTTACGTTGTTGTGCTCACAGTGTATAGCTATCACTTTAAAGGAGTTACGTAGTAGTGCTCAAGTGTCACCAAAAGATGTGGATAATTCGAGAGAAGTTCATACAAAATTAAGGATGGTTGGATGGGTATATGATTCTACCTTTACTGAAATTCTCAGTATTGGTTCTTAGTCAGACAATAGTGCAAGTTTAAGTCACAAGTTCGCGTTATTTTACTTCAGTCTCAAATTTGTCATATTGGTTTTCTCCATCATTAGTCACTACAAAAAGCCGTCAGAATGATAATGGGGTTGGTTAAGAGTTAGCTGAGAGGAGTATAAAAGAGTAGAGTTGTTTATCAGCAGTTGATTCTCACGGGCTATTTATGATACTTCACACATATTTGGTTAATTAGACACATGGGGTTACGCTGCCTCCGTTTCCATCGTAAACATAGTGTGTATGCTTCCGATTCCGCGAAGACATCGTGGGGGAAGAGAGAGTGGGTGTTCTTTGCTTTCTTGACTTCTTTGCGAAAACACTCATTTTCCACGAGGTTCTGCAATTAGGGGGAAGAAATGTGCGCATCAGAGACACATAATAGACTCACGTAATCGAGCTTACAATTTTATTACTACCGAAGAGACGTCCGCAGAGATGATCAGTGGTTCAATTTTGTGATTTTGGTGTAATCGTTTCAACTCTCGCAGATTGTGAAATGTGAAGTAGCCTGCATATGTGAGAAGATCTTGCCGATTTCTTGCATGTTACCCCCGAACGGAGCTTTCGCGTAGAGTACAACTGTGATTAAGTGTCTAGTCAGATTTTCTTGGTGTGGTTTACGGTGTCATCTACAAATTCCGTTGCGTACTTAAAATTTCAAAAGTTAGAAGACTTTTTAACTACATCAAAGTTTCGAATCTGCTGAAGACGGTTGTCAGTTTGGGGGTAAGCTGATTCAGAAACTTCGCCAAAAAGAAGTGTACGAAGAAGCTGCTAAAGACATGCAGCATGAATTGGGGGAAGTTAATCCATTTCATGCATATGACATCATTTGCCTACAAGTGATAAAGTTCTCAAGCCGAGGTACAAGATGAAGACAAAGAGCATCAATTGTAGCCATCCTCAGCATTTGAAGAGCTTATGAAGACCTTTCTTTATTCTTATTTTTACTTGTAGGAAATGTTGTAAATAATCCCTTATGTTGCCACATTGGCGGAAGATTGTTGGGATCGCTCCTAACAGTTAAATGTGACAACATTATCGGGATTACACTAGTTATCATATTTAACTTAAACACAAGGACTTGTTATGTAATATTGCAATAGTGTGATTGTGTTAGGCTATATAAGCCCTCCTAGACTTCGCTAGGAGGGTGAGAACTTTGTTTGTATTTTCACTTTTATCATTATCAATAAAACATAGTTTTTCCCTTATCTCTCTACTCTCTCTCTCACTAACATGGAGTTCATGTTCTTCCATTATACCCGACCTCCCAAATCACAATAATCAATCAAAACACGATCCTACATCTTCTCCTCATTTTTAAGGTCTTTCGAAATTATGACGGGCAATTTATTGTTTGTTTCAAAATATGCGTATTCGAGATGAGGATGTAAATCCTTGAGCTCGAGCTCCGGAGGATTCTCAATAAACGGCTTTACTTCTTTTACGTCTGCCATTTTTAGGTCCATCGGAGGGAAAGAAGGAATTGGGTCCTCATTTAAAAGTTTTTCAAGCAATAAAATGTCCCCCTCCGGATCAAAATCAGAATTCTCAATTTCCGGTGAAATCGAATCATTTGAAAGACAAGCTTTGATTTCTTCCCAAGCGAAATCACTTCCCTCAAACGGAGTGAGAGAAGGGGAAGAATCGGAGACGATTGGTTCAAAAGAAGGAGTGGGATTGTCACTCTAAGCATTATTTGTAAAACCAAGAAGCTCTTGTGAATACTCTTCCGTAGCTTCATCGATAACATCGACTCGGTTGACGGAAACATGATTATAATTGGAGGAGTATCTCGCGGTTTGATCGAGATTGAACGTAACAGCTTCATTTCCAACACGTAAGGTAATCTCCTCGTCATAGACATCAATTAAAGCACGGCCAGTCCGTAGGAATCCTCTCCCGAGAATGAGAGGAACCCGTGGATCAGCATCAAAATCAACAACCACAAAATCGGCAGGGAAATTAAATTTCCCAACATTGACGAAAATAGCCTCGGCTATCCCAATTGGTCGGGACATAGATCGGTCAGCAAGCTCGAGGGTCATAAGAGTCGGTGTCAAGTTAGGAAGAGAAAACTTTTGCCAAATCGACAATGGCATTAGGTTAATGCTAGCACCAAGATCGGCCAAGGCGAAGCATTGAACCATACCCGGAAAATTGCATGGAATAAGAAATTTGCGAGGGTCTTCAAGCTTTTCGGGTAGCTTTTTAAGAAGAACCGCTAAGCAATTCTCATTCATCTGGGTTTTTGACATTTCAAACAATTTTTCTTTGTTATTCAAAAGTCCTTTTAACATTGAAGTAAATTTTGGCATCAAAAGTATAGCATCCGCGAGGCTTATATCAAAATGCAATTCTTGAAAAATCTGATAAAACTTTTCCATCTGGTTTTTATCTTTCTCGCGGTGCTTTTGTTCATTTAAGCGTGACGGATAAGGCAATTTTGTTTTGAAGGGAATTTCTTTCTCAGCTTCGTAAACGACTTTTTCTTTTCCTTTTGACGTTTGGACAACCGGAGGTTGGATGTTTTTGGTCCTTCCATTATCAATACAACAAAGCATGTCCATGTGCTCTGATACCACTTGATGGATCTAAACACCTTGATCTGTGTTAGAATGATACTTTGAGTTATACCACTAAGTATGCGGAATCTACTTAGTAATACTTAGAAGTTTGATTGTGAGTGAAAAGTAATTGTATATGAATGAGAATACTGTATGAATCAAATTGTTAGCTCCAATATTATTAATAATAATAATACGAGTGATCTTTGTATCACTAGGGTTACAACCTTGAAGCTCTAGAAAAACACACATCTAACCTTAACCTAGGACCTCCTTTTTATAGCACAAGGAGTCCTCTTCTACAAGATACGTATAATGATAATAGAATAAGATATACACAAGATCTATTCTATAGTTATCTATACAAGTTTCCTAACAGTTATCCTAATAGCAGTGGTAATAATATGTACTAGCAGTGGTAATGAGTTTCCACTGCTAGTGCATTCTTCAGCAGTTGTAATCTTCATACTAGCTGTGGTAACTGTTAATATGATTCCCAACAATCCTCCCCTAAACTTATGATTACCATATAAATCAATAAGTTTCTTCAAGTAGTCAGCATATGTGAGGATATGGGAATTCTTCCAAACACTTATCTTCTTCTTCTTAACTCCTTATCAGCCTTCACACTTTGATCATAAATCCTCTGTAGCAAATCTTCTATGATCTCATTCCTTTCCCAACATCTAAGCTTAACTGACATCATAACAGTGAGAACACCTGCTCTCAATGGATATTTCTTCTTAGCTAACATAAACACATCAACTCCATCTTGAGTAGAAACATGATGTACAACACTTGAATCATAGAATTTCCACAGAGTATTCATATTGTGAGCTTCAAATCTCCAATACATGTCACTAGGGTCAGGTTCATATAATCTTCTAAAGTGAACCCACAACTCTTGAGCTTTGACATCAACAAGCTCATCTTTCTTGAACTGATCTTGAATTATCCTCCACAAAGTATCCAGATCTTCTCTATCACAAGATCTAACACTATCTTCAAAATCTCTGCAAATGTTGTGACATTACCAGTTCTGATAATCTTCCATGCAACACCAAAGTCATCAGAATAGATTTCCCAACCAACTACTGGATATCTTGTTTGTAAAGGTTCTATATTTAGCACATCAATTTCAATAAACACCATATTAGTAACTTGTTCTTCAGTCAACTTTCTGACACCTTCTTTTGCTTGAGATAACTCCCGAGTCTTCAATTTCTTAGCAACTTTGGATTCAAGACTCATTCCTGACCTTTTTGACTTCATAACTACAGGTTCTTTATCCATAGGAATGAAATTACTATCCTGTCTTTTAACCCTGTAGTAAATTCCTTCAATCTGATCATGTGTCATTCCTTTAAATTGTGCCATCTTCCAATTTCCAACATGACAACAATAGGTCTTCATCTCAGCAATAATTTGTGCCTTTGTAGGTTGTCTTGGTTTCTTTTGACCCTTTCTTACTGTGCCAATGATATCATCAAGAGCCTGTTGATTCTTCATCTGAATGAAGTCCTTCAATTGAGCAGACCTTTGATCTTCATTTAAAGTTGTATTAGCAATGAGTTCAACTGCCTTCTTCCTATTCACTGGGTCATTTGCAATCATGAACTCAATTTCTTCTTCTGTAGACACATAAGTAAACAATGGAGGTTTCTCATGTAGTATGATTGGTGGAACAATAGAAAGTGGTTCTTCCATCACTGTTTCCAATTTATCCAACCTCTTAGCTTCCATGAAACTTGCAATCTCATCCTCCTCTTGCTTTTTTTTCTTTTCAATTTCAGTTGCTTCTAATTCCTTTGCCATTTCTGCATCATAATATATCTGAGCTTGTTCTTTCTTTGAAATCTTCTTTGATTGTTGCTCAGATGATTCATCAACAACATGAACTTTTCCTTTTTCCAATCTTTTTCTTTGAAATTCTGCATAAGCAACATCCACTACATCTGTATCTGTTTCCACTATGACTTTATGAGTTTCAACTGCTTCAGCAAAAATTTCTTTAGATCCCACAGCTTCATCTTCCTTTTCTTGAACATTATCAAAATCATCAAACTCAGCAAAATCTTGTTCAAAATTAAGTCTCCTCCCCTTAAACTCTGCTTCAGTTCTAATCCTCTCCACTTTGGTAGAATTCCCCAAATCTTCACTAAAGTAGGCTGAGTCATCATCATGATGAGGTGGAGTGGAGGATCTGTGCTTCTTTAGGCTCTCAACTTCATCCTGTAACCTTTTAATCTCTGCCTTCATCTTGGTAAGCTTTGTGGCATGTTGTTGCTTAGTCATTGCCCGATCTTTCTCCAGAGCTTGAACCTGTTTGACTAATTTGGTACATAATTCCATCAATTCATTTGGTTGCACACCCTCAACACTTCCAACTGTGTTACCTGTTGGGAGAGGTGAATCATAGGGCATTGATTCAGGCTCTTCTCTAGTTGGACTAGAATGAAGCCTTGAACCACCACTGCTTGTTCCTAATCCAAAAGGTTCAGCAACATGCAATGTTGTAATGAGAGGAGTTGGTTGTTTTTGCCTCCTCTCATATGTGTGAGTTACTGTAGGGGTATGTTGAATAGGTGAAACTACAATAGTGGGTGTGTGATGGGATACAACTGGGATGGTTGAATCTTCACCCTGTACCTGTGAAATCTTTGAAAGCATTTCAGGAAAAAGTGGTCTAACCTCCCCATTCCAAAGTTCTGAAGCCCTACACATATTTTGAAAAACTTTTGGCTTAAGACAGGGGGTTTGATAAACTCTTTTGTGGGTTTGCAGTTGAAATTCATTTAACACTGCTTGCACAAACCTTGGATACATCAAAAATTTATACGAACTCTTTACATTGCCTTTCATATTATTGAAGATATACTTTGAAAAATTGAAAGTCCTATCAGTAGCCAAGCAAACCAAAGGGTAAGCTATGGTTGATGCAAATTGCTCATAAGAGGTTTTCTTAGGATTTACACAATGTAAAAGAGTATGTATTAAAAATCTCCAATGGGGACAAAAACATCCTTTTCTAAAAGTAACTTTTTGATCAGATGTATCATACCCCATGGAAGCAATATTTTTGAAAATATCTGAATTGGGTAATGTGATGATACCATTGAGATCATCCAATTGGAGAACTCTCCTCAAGGATGACTCAGTAACATCAATAGTTACCCCATCCACTATGGCTCTAAGAGCTTCCACAATTTCATGTGCGTCTCCCTGTTCAATAGTTATGGACTCCACAGTGTTCCAGAACTGTTTGATATGAGAAACAAAGATTGTGGGATTAACAGTTAAAGCATACCTTATATGGGTTGTATTAAGAAAATCCACAACCTGATGAAAAACAGGGCAACTCTTTTCGTTTGACTTTTGTAAATAGGCCACTTGGTTGTGCTCCTCAGCAAAGTTTAGAATCGCCATAATTTTGTGAGAGAAAGATAAAAGTGTTAGTAATCGAGAATAAGAATCAAGCCGTATGATGATTAATTTATACTAATAGGGTTTTGAGAAGTATGCGTAATGTGAATTATCTTAAGAAAGAATTTATCTTTGGAAAAAGAATAAATTAAAATTGGTAAGTGGATAATTCACAAAAAGTTACCCTATTAATAAGGAAACACGGTTATTTTACAACGGCTAGTTAAAAATAAGATTACTGACACAACAGTTGTAACGGCTATTTCACCAGTGGTAAAAATTACTCTTGCAGTGGTAACTGTAAACTAGCAGTGGTAAATATTCACAAAATTTCAAAGAGCAGTGGTAAGTAAAACATGTAAAATCAGCTGCTCTAATAATAGTTTTTAGCAAACTATCAGCTAGAAACGGATTTGATATGTCTTTATCATGAGCCGTTTGCTATGGACTAGCCAACTCTTCATCACATGAAATATGGTGAGTTGATGACCATATAGTTTTTGGTAAACTATCAACCATAAACGGATTTGATAAGTCTTTACCAGTAGCCGTTTACTCTGGACTAGTTGATTCTTATGTGGATTAGACATGGTGAATCAATAACGATTTGTTGTGTGTCTGAGATACACACCTTATAACTCCAATTACTCAAACAATATTGGTTTGTATTCTGCATAAGTAAGAAACACCAAACATAACCAATATAATTTAACCCAAAGTAACTTTTTGACCAAGTTACTATTCATAAAAATATCTCTCCAAAGTCAACCCGATAATATCCAAATTTACTCCTCCAACCTACCAAAACAGATAATAGTAAATAAACTTCATTAATTATCCTTCGACCTTGACTTTGCTTATAAAAGGGGGTTCAAAAACATAATTCTTCATCAAAACTTATCTCCAATATCAGAAACCCTAAACATCATCATGAGTTGGTTTCCTTTAATCTACATATCATCTGATGACACATCTGATGAGGAAATCAGTTACTGCTCTAACTCAGAAGAACTTTCAGTTGGATGGAGTGGATATTTTCCTCCAAGTACTGCAACAGCTACATCTTCCAACATGAAGCCTAACAAGAAGATTTCAGCTGCTCCTGCTCCATCTCTAGAATTTTATTCAAGCTCTTCCTCTGATGATGATGATCCAACCTACACCTTGTCGAAGGAACTTCCAAAAGCCCTCACTACAGCTTTGGAGTCAGCCATAGTCAACATGAAGTGGCCTGCAATTGAAAAGCCTTCAAGACTTCAAAAGCCACCCAAGCAAGTGTTGGGCCTTGCCTGTCCAAGGAAGAAACTTTCTTTTGATGACAAGAGAAAGAAAGCTTCTAAGGGCAAGCATGACTATGAGGGTAAAGGAAAGAAGCCCATGGAGTAGCATGTTTGAAAGTTTAGGTGTTAGGTTATGAACCCTTGTGTTTTGTGATGTTATGTTTGTGTCTTGGCTCTCTAAATGGTTGTACTTTGTTTTCTTTTGAATGAATGAATAAAAGTACTTTTATCTTTTTCTTTTATCACTGAGAGAGCAAGTCTTTCCACTGTTGGACCATGGTTTCCACTGTGCTTACATTCCTCTGCATACAAGTTAGTAGAAAACCATACAAACATATAAAAACAATATTAGTACCTAAAAACTATCCTGCAACACTGAAAAATTATTAGACATCAAAGATTTATGGATTTAGCATGCCAATACATGTTACCAAGTACTGAAACCTACCCACATCAAGCCCTTTTGTTAAAAAATCAGCATAATTGTTATCAGTATGAATTTTGACAACATTAATAAGCTTTTTCTCAAAACAATCTCTGATAAAATGATGTCTAATTTCTATATGTTTAGTGTTAGTGTGTTGCACAGGATTTTTAATAATGCATATGGTACTACTATTGTCTATATATATAATGGTGCTCATGAAATTGTACCCATAATCCAATAATTGATTCTGAAGCTATGAGATTTGAGCACAACAGCTAGCAGCAGCAACATATTCTGCTTCAGTGGTTGAAGTAGCCACCATTGTCTGTTTCTTGCACTGCCATGACACCAATCTACATCCAAGAAATTGACATCCTCCTGTAGTTGACCTTCTATCCAAACTTGCACCAGCATAATCACTATCTGAGTATGTGATCAATTCCATAGGGGATTCTCTTGGATACCACAATCCTAGATTAGGATATGTCTTCAAATACCTAAAAATCTTCTTTACTGCAGTCATATGAGATGTCTTTGGAGTAACTTGAAATCTTGCACAAGCACATACATCAAACATAATGTCTGGTCATGATGAAGTAAGATACATCAGGGAACCAATCATAGATCTGTAGGTGTGCACATCAACATCTGCTCCACTAGCATTCTTCAACAATAGATGAGTAGTCTTATCAGCAGGGGTATTTAAAGGTTTTGCATCAGTAAAGTGAAACTTTCTTATAATTTCAGTCACATATTTGTCTTGACTGATAAAGATGCCATCTTTACTTTGTTGTACTCGCAGCCCCAAAAAGAAAGTAAGTTCTCCCATAGAACTCATTTGGAATTCATCCTTCATCAACTTTTCAAACTCTTTGCACATTTCTTGTCTAGTAGATCCAAAGATGATATCATCAACATAGACTTGAACAAGTAGAATATCACCCTTGTCTTTCTTGATGAACAAATTTTGATCAATCTTTCCTCTATGAAACCCATTATTCAACAGATAAGTAGCTAAGGTTTCATACCACTTCCTTGGAGCTTGATGTAAGCCATAAAGAGCCTTAACAACTTTATACACTTTATTACGGTGTTGAGGATCTTCAAAGCCTGTAGGTTGAGAGACATAGACCTCCTCATCAATCTTTCCATACAGGAAGGCACTCTTAACATCCATTTGATAGACAGTAAAGCCCATAAAGGATGCATAGGCTAGAAACAATCTAATAGCCTCAATCCTTGCAACAGGAGCAAAAACTTCTTCATAGTCAATACCCTCCTCTTGAGTGTATCCTTGAGCAACTAATCTAGTTTTGTTCCTGATGACAATACCTCTTTCATCTTTCTTGTTTCTGAAAACCCACTTAGTACCAATCACCTTCATACCATTAGGCAAATCACAGAGAACCCAAACCTTTTGAAGTTTGAACTGCAACAACTCCTCTTGCATTGCTTCAACCCAGCTAGATTCTTCTAAAGCCTTATAAACATTTTTAGGCTCCACTTGTGATAGAAAACAGAAAAACAAACATTCATTCTTGTTCTTGTGCTTCTTGGACTCATAAACTTCACTAATGAACCCATGAACATTATCTTTCTTTGTCTACCTTCTTGTCTTCACACCTGATTGTAGCTCACCAGTAACATTTTCAAGTGGATGCACTTTGTGAATTGAAGTCTGTGATGTGCTAGGAATATCATATGTTGTTGGCATGTTTGAGATCTCAACATCATCACTGGGTGATTCCTGAGATGAACTTCCCACATTTGGACTATCAGTGGAAACTTCTGTTGCAGCAGTGAGAATTGAATTACCACTGCTAGCAGGAATTTCTTTATTCAAAACATCAAAATTCACAACATTTGCATCACTTTCCTTTTCAGAATTCTTTGAAGGTTGTGAGTCTGCATTATTGTCAACAAAGTCCCAAAGTGGCATAACAATTTGATCTTTATCATCTTCATCATCTTTGCAAGATTCATCTTCATCAATGAATTCTTCTGATTCTTCAAGATTATACTCTCCTGTACCTGAGGTAATATGTACATAATTCATTGTATTTGATAATGTCTCAAGATCAAATAACCATTCTGGTCCTGAACCTGCTATGTTAGTTTTATTTTCAAGAAACTCAACATGCAAATTCTCTTCAATCTTCTTTGTTCTTAAGTTATAGACTCTAAAAGCCTTGCTAACCATAGAATATCCAACAAGGAAGCCTTCATCTGACTTTTCTTCAAACTTTCCCAGATGATCAATGGTATTGAGAATTGTGACATGACATCCAAATGGCCTCATAAAATCCAAAATTGGGGGTCTTCCTCTGAATAGCTCATAAGGTGTCTTGTTCTTTGTCTTCACTACTAAAACCCTGTTCTGTATGTAACAAGCAGTGTTAACTGATTCAGCCCAAAAAGTCACTGGTAGCTTTGAATCAGCTATCATGGTTCTAGCAGCCTCAATTAGTGTTCTGTTTCTTCTTTCAGTAACTCCATTTTGTTGAGGAGTTCTTGCAACACTAAATTCTCTCTTAATACCTTTGTATGCAGAAATCATCCATAACTTTGTTCTTAAACTCTGTCCCATTGTCACACCTGATAATCTTGATCTTCTTATCAACTTGGTTTTCAACTTCAATGATGAATGTCTTAAGGATGCCAGTGGTTTCATCCTTGGTTCTTAAAAAGAAAACCCATGTAAATCTACTAAAATCATCAGTCACAACAAGACTATACTTCTTCAAATTTATGCTGCTCACAGATGTAGGACCAAACAAGTCCATATGCAGCATGTAAAATGGATGATCAATTGAATTATATGCTTTGGTCTTACATGAAGCTTTGTGTTGCTTACCTTTAAGACAGGCAACACATGTTTGGTCATTTTCAAATCTCTTCTCTGGTAAACCTCTGACTAAACCATCTTTCACAATCTTGTTAATGGTTTTGAAGTTAACATGACCAAGTCTTCTGTGCCAAAGCATGGATTCATCCAAAGTGGCTTTTGCAAGCAAACAAGTAATATCATCTTTAGCCACTATGTTCTTCATGTCTATGCTATATAGATTTCATTTTCTAGGGATCTTAAGAAAAATATCACTTTCATCAGGGAGCTTATAATCCTTAGATAAGATATAGAATTCATCTTCTGTGAATAGAACTCTATGTTTCTTGTCACACATCTGTGATACACTGAAAAGATTGTACTTGAGTTCTTTCACATAATACACATTCTCAAAGTCTAAGTTTCCAGCCTTGATTGTTCCTTTGCCATAAACCTTTCCACCAATACCACCTCCAAAGCTGACAAATTGTCCATCATATGGTTTGAAATCTGAAAGATAGGACTTATTGCCAGTCATGTGCCTGGAACATCCACTGTCTGAGTATCCTTGGTCTTCTTTAGGCTTTGAATGTCCCTGCACATCAAATAAAGGAATTAGTTCCTTTTGGGGACCCAAGCCACAAATGACTTGGATCTGCCTCGTGTATCAATATAATTATATCTGTCAAAGGTCATTGATACACCATTGGGATTGTTTGAGGTGATAGTTCCTTTAGGTTTCCATTCCCAACGAGCTGAGGCCTTAACAGCATTTCCCACATTTACCCTTTTGTTGTTCACAGAACCACCAGTGGAAACATTTAGCCTTGCAGTGGTAACTGCTGGCTTAGCAGTGGTAACTGCTGATTTTGAAATTTTAGGTATCCACTTGTGGTTATAGTAAACTTTCTTTTCAAAATAGGTCTTTGTCCCTGTTTGTACAGATTTAACAAAAGTTGTAATAGGTTTTGCACTCTTAACAGGGGACTTAGGGTAAACTCTGTTTATATTTCTGGCAGTGGTAACTGCTGTTTTAGCAGTGGAAAGAGTTTTGATGCCAGAGTTAAGCAAAACAGACCTGGGAATCACCTTGCTTAGTGGATTTGAGTGAGTAATGTTATTAGCATTATTTACATTCACCCTGGTATTCCCAAACACTTCCCTTCTACCCATGTGATAGTTACAATTATAATGAAGGTGTTCAAAACTACCACATATGTAACAAGGTTTGTTGTTAAACACAAAGTCACTACCAAATTGCCTAGATTTAACATGATTCCAACTCCTCTTGTTCCCCCTAGGAGTGGTTGACCTACTTCTGTACATCTCTGCATATTTAGTAATGGGCCTAGTATAATTAGCTTGTGTCCTAGGCTTCTCTTTGACAAATTTAGGAATACTCTTTTTAACCTCCACTTTAACAATCTCAGGAACACTAGTTTTAGACTCAACATTCACACTTTCATCTTTAAGAGATGAGTCACTAGCACTATCAAATGTATCAACCTCAACCTGAACCCTTTCAATAGCAGCTTCTATAACAAATTTTGGGCCATAGGTCATGGTTGGTTCCTAGAACTCTTCTAATCCTGTGTGTGCTAAGTCAATACAAGGAGGTGATGTCACAACCCACAATTTCAGGTCATTTTTCCAAACTTTGCCATTCTACTATTCACAAATTACTATTCATCGATCACTATTCATCGTTTTACTATTCATCGTTTTTGAGGTCAATTTGACATTCCGAGACATATTCAGAAATTTTACTATTCACTTGACACTATTCATTTCCGAGAGAAAACCACTATTCACGTGCATTATTCATGTCATCGTAAATTTAGTTTACGAGTGTTCAAATTCGCGTAACCGTATTGGTTCAGGAGCGAATTCATGCATTATTGTCAGGGACACTTCATACGGACTAGAAATAGTCTGCATATCATCATTAGGGCACTTGCATACTATTCCACTCGTAGGATAATTAAATTTATACTTTTGGTACGATTAACGATTTACGTACGTTTATTTCAAATAAACGCTAATACGCGAACTATAAATGTGTCTAACATGTCCGACACTCCCGACTATGATCCTAATACGTTTTTATACTCATTTTTACAATATAAAAACTATAATATTAATTTACCCGGTATTTTGGAAATTTAACTATTACGTATCGTACGTTTAACTTAATAACGACGGTTTTCACCAAAATTGAACGATAATCACCCTAACTCTCCGTACTTGTACCCGACTTATTTTTACAACTTTTATAACTTTATTACGTCCCGAATAACTTCAACAAAACTTATTTCTAACAAACCCGGTACCCGATTAAACCTTAAACCTAAACCTAACCTAACTACACTTTACTACTAATACTAATTTTTCTAATTAATCACCAAACATTTCCCCCCTTTTTACTCCTTAGAACCGGCCAACCCCCCCCCCCTAAAGTCTTCAAACTTTAATACCTCACCAACACTCTTAAATGCACACCAAACTTTTGTCCCAAGTATATATTAAACTTTTCATCCACTTTATTACTAAAAATCATTTTTACTAAACACTAGCAAAATTTTTCTCTCTTTTCTCTTGAAGTTGGTTCGAATTAGGGAGATCAAGGAGCAAGGAGGATAATTTTTACAAGATCTTGTCATAAACTAGTTAATATAATCATCCTTGTTAGAGTTTTGAAATAAAAACTCAAGGATTAGTAGGCTTTTTATCAACTAAACTCTCTAAATCATCAAGTAAGTAAACAAACTCATTTTTATGATTTTTACAAGTTATTATTATGTTTATATAATTTCCTTGCAAGATCTTTTACATGCATCATCTTGTACCACTCCATTTTTGTATATATTAACTTTGAAGCCCTAGAAATGGAAACATATGAAACTCTTGTTAGACCTAGTGGATTGATGATGTTTAAGGACCCATGACACCCTAAGAAGGTGTATGGTAGGATTAGATTAGCCTTGTGGTGTTTGAAAGTGATTTGATGGGGGATGGAACTAGTTTAGAGACTTGAAAATGGTTTTTGAAACTTTTGATATACCTACTGTCCCTATTTTAAATTCGTGGGAAAATCAGTAAATGGTGGCTAAGTTTTGACCAAAGATTTAGAAAATACATTCAAAAACGAAACTTTGGGCGAAAGAATGGACTAAAACAAGCTTATAACGAAGGAGATATGATTTTTGCAAATTTAACGACGAAAACTACTTTTCCAGAAACTGCTTGCTGTTTGGCAGAATACGACGGGTATTTTGAGGCATTAAACGTAACCTAAAAGAGCCGAGTTGTCAAAAATATACTAGTATATACAAAGACGAATCCGTGGACATAAAGAACAAGGAAAACGAGCCTAAAACGACAAAGTTATACCCATTCTAACATCGTCAAACTATATATATATATATATGGATACAAATAAAAATAATAACGTACGCACTAAACGGTATATTTTCTAGAAAATATTACTAAGGACTATTTTCTTATCAAACGAATACGTACGACTCGAGGGAATACTTATACGACTTAACGACGTATTTCAAGGTTTTCAATACAAGGAATTTAACGCTAACACATTCTAACGAGTTAATATGACAAGTTATATACTTCTCTAAATGGAATTATTTTTCCTAAGTATGGAAACCATTTTTCTACGACGATAACTATTATTTCAAATTACGAGTGGTATGAGTATCATGTGCATGTGCATTCATTTCATTACGGCTTGATCTAAGTTAGATCATGGTTATTCATTTAGGTTGCGGCTAGTACTCGCGCCTCATTGTCCCGACTACTTTTACCTCATTGCACCATCTTTGTACCATCACTTCGAGGTGAGTTTTCATAGCCCCGTTTTAATTCTATATTTTGATTTCAAATCCCACGGGGGAGAATACATTGCATTACTTATTTTTGTGTACATGCCTAAGTATAAAATTCATACATTGCTTAAGTTGCCTATTTACCACGTCTTGACAAGTCCCCTTATTATATCATGGACCGTTAATTTCTAGTACTAAGCGAGAGTGAGTGGATAGATCTATCGAGGGTGACGCCTCCATTCGTGTTTGGGTTGCTCCAAATGGAACGAATGCATTTCATGTCTTTATTATTAGAGTGCCTGGTAAACACTCATTGGGGCCAAGTATCGTCTAGCTTCGGGGTCATGAGCTTAAGAGCCAATGTATATACTTTCCGGACATCCTACTTCTTGGCATTACTTATGGCAAATTTGTACACTAGATTTTACTTATAAACCTATGATTATTCACCAACTTTATGTTGACCGTTTTTCGCAATGTATTTCTCAGGTAACTAAGGCATTTCTCATGGCATTGCATGGAGTCACTTTGTGTATCAAGGATGACGCGTCACTTTTGGATTTCATGCACTTTGAACTATCGTTTGATTGTACTAAACTTGTTTCCTAAAACCTTTTCCAACTTTTGGGACCTATGTTTTATAACTCTGAATATTTTGAATGAATCAAACGATGTATTTTATAAACGACACTTTAGGTTGTTCAATATTTCCTTGCTTGTGTGCTATGATCCGTTACACCCTCAGGTATTCCATTCCGCTGCCATTCAGGTATTTTGGGGGTGTGACAGATTGGTACCAGAGCTAAGGTTATAGCGAACTAGGTTGCATCATGGACCCTAGACTATAACCACACCATCATAGCATATCATCATTTCATCATAAGTGCATATTTACTTATTTTTAGGTGATGCCATATTACGAGTTATTTATTTATTTCACCTTGATTATCACAGAGTCATGTCTTCGAATCCCGACACTGTCATACTTTACACTATATCTGATTCTGATGATGAGGGCTCTGTGTCCTCCACTGCTGTTTCACCATTTGTTTCTCCTACACCTGAGTTGCCACTTTTGGCGTCAGATGATGATACCGAACCTTTCGAGGAGGAGGAGACGGCTCCTACTCCCCATGTCCATCCTACTATACCTACTGACATACCATCATTTCCTACTACTACTATCCATTCAGAGCCGAGACTTATGTTTCCTAGGGAGAAGACTGTTCAGGGTCCTAGGAAGAGAGTTCGTATTGCTACATCTACTTATAGGAGTCTCCCTAGTCCTACTGTGCCTACACCACCACCAGCCTTACCCACTACTACCCCTATGCCTACCTCACTCTTGCCGCTCAGGAAGCGTGCAAGGCTTACCACTCCAGATTCACCTATTACCGAGACTGATGACTTTTCACCACCACCAGAGTACCACATAGGTGAGAGTTCTAGAGCGGCTGCGGCTAGGAGCCCTACAGCCGTTACATTAGAGGATCAGATGGGTGCTCAGCAGGAGCAAGTAGACAGGTTGGGGTATAGAGTCGATGAGATCATTACCACTCGACTTGAGACTGTTGAGGAGCAGGTTGAGGATTTGGTTCAGGGCAGGGTTAGTATTGATGTGTCTTACCATGGACTCGAGGCACGACAGTTGAGGCACCAGGAGGAGATTGAGCTACTTAGGGATGAGTTACCTGAGATTCGAGATAGAGCTCAGGCGACACAGGAGACCCAGTGGGAGCAGGTAGACCAGTTGACACTGCTTCGAGAGAGGGTAGTTGTTTTGGAGTGTAGGGATGCTTCTTCTCAGTTACGACTTGAGCATCTTGAGGAGATCGTGGTGGCGATGGATCGTGAGATTCGCCGCTTGAGGGGAGAGCCTGGACCATCTAGAGCACCGAGAGGAGCCTAGACGTAGACTGGTATTATATTAGCTTGTATTATTTCCCTAGTCCCGAGATGTGGGACATAGTTCAAGAACTTGTAACCTTTTGATTGTTGTACAAACAAATATTATCAAGTGTGACTCTACTATGTGGAAATGTTGTGCTATATATTATATCGGTCCATGTAGGCCGAAATTTTCATGTATTATATTCATGTGTTGTGATTATATTTATGATATTTCGTGGTTGCTCTTTATTATTGTCGCATTTATACATGTCGTGGTTGTATTCGTACATGTTGTGGTTGTATCGACACAGGTTGTGGATGTATATATACGTTACGTGGTTGTTGTGGTTGTATATATATACTTGTCGTGGTGATGTCAAGACAGATTGTGGTTGTACTCGTACATGTCGTGGTTGAATTTATATTTGTTGTGGTTGTATATTTATATACGTGTTGTGGGTGTATATCCTTGGTTCGATGACTATTTCTATTATGATTTTTCCCATGGTTATTTCCATTGTGATTTATCAGAAGTATGGCACCAAGGAAGAGTAAGACTGCACCAGAAACGTCCGCTATGACTCAAGCCGCTATCCGCAAGTTGGTCAGGGATAGTATTGCAGAAGCTCTAGAGATTGAGAGAGCTGAAGTTGCTGCAAGGGCTGCTGAGGCTGCTTCTAATACAGAGGTCGTTGAACCACCCACTACTAGGCGTGGATGTACATGGAAAGATTTCAAGATTAGTGATCCTATCAAATTTAAGGGCACTGAAGGAGCGATTGCTCTAATCCGCTGGTTTGAAAAGACTGAGAATGTATTTCTCATGTGTGAATGCCCGGATGTTAGCAAGGTAAAATTTGCTACAGGTATGCTTCTTGATGAAGCTATGTCTTGGTGGAATTCTTATGCTCGGCCGATTGGTATGGAAAATGCTCACAAGCTTACTTGGGAGGAATTCAAGAAATTGATGACAAAGAAGTTTTGCCCTCGTGCTGAGGTGCAAAAGATGGAAACGGAATTTTATGAGCTTGTTACTAAAGGTGATGACATTGAGACTTATTTCAGGAGATTTCAGGAGTTGGCTACACTATGTCCAACTATGGTTCCCGATGATGAGAAAAAGATGGAAAACTTTGTTGGTGGATTGCCCGAAAGTGTTCGAGGTGATGTGATTTCTTTTGACCCTCAATCAATGGAAGAGGCCATTCGTATAACTCAGAAACTCATGGTCCAAGTGGTAAAAGGAAAAGCTGCTGTCAACAATAACTACCGTTCAAACAACACCAACTACACCAACACTCGGAACAACAACAACTATAACAACAATCGGAACCGCAACTATCCCAATAACCGAAACAACAATCCAAACAACAATAACAACAATAAGAGGAGGTTTGATTACAACCAAGGTGGAAATGCTGTTCAGCCGCCACCTAAGAGACAGGAAGTAGCAAAGGCTTATGCTGCAGGACCAAATGACAGAAAAGGTTACACTGGTAACCTACCTAAGTGTGAAAGGTGTCAGAAGCATCATAACCCAGGTCGTTGTCCAGATATTTGTGGCAATTGCAAGAAGCTTGGTCACCACATTAAAGATTGTAGACTTCCAATCGTGGGTGACAATCAGAAACCACCGGTAACGTGTTTTAGATGTGGAGAAATTGGACACTTTAAGAATGAGTGCCCGAAGAAGAAGAATCAAGGAACAGGAAACCAAAATGGAATGGCTCGAGGAAGAGCTTATGTCATGGGAGGAGACGATATCAAAGAAGACCCGAATGTTGTTGCGGGTACGTTCCTCGTTAATAATCGTTATGCATCCATTTTATTTGATTCAGGAGCGGATAGAAGTTTTGTTTCTATTGCATTTGCACCTTTACTTAACATAGAACCAATCCCATTAGACATTTCCTATATCGTTGAATTAGCCGATGGGTCTTTAGTTAACACCAACACCATTATCCGTGGTTGCACTATAAATTTCCTAAACCATCCATTCAATATAGACCTTATGCCCGTAGAACTTGGAAGTTTCGACGTTGTGATCGGTATGGATTGGTTATCTCGGCATCGAGCGAGAATTATTTGTGATGAGAAAGTTGTTCACCTTCCTTATAACGGTGAAACTTTGGTTGTTCGCGGAGAGCAAAGTGGAACTAGACTCAGTATTATATCGTGCATTAAGACCGAGAAGTACATAAAGAAGGGTTGTTATGCATTCTTGGCTCACATCACGGAGAAGAAGTCGGATGAGAAACGACTTGAAGATGTGCCAATTGTTAAGGAATTTCAAGAAGTTTTTCCGGAAGAATTGCCAGGACTTCCGCCTACACGCCAAGTTGAGTTTCAGATTGAATTAGTGCCAGGAGCTGCACCAATTGCACGAGCACCGTATAGACTTGCACCTTCGGAAATGCAAGAATTGTCGAATCAATTACAAGAACTTTTGGACAAAGGATTCATTAGACCGAGTTCCTCGCCTTGGGGAGCGCCGGTTTTGTTTGTGAAGAAGAAGGACGGAACTTTCAGAATGTGCATCGACTATCGTGAGCTGAACAAATTAACGATTAAGAACCGTTATCCACTCCCCAGAATTGACGATTTGTTCGACCAGTTACAAGGTTCTAGTTTTTATTCCAAGATTGATTTAAGATCCGGTTACCATCAACTTAAAGTTCGGGAAGAGGATATCCCGAAGACGGCATTTAGAACACGCTATGGTCATTATGAGTTTCAAGTGATGCCTTTCGGATTAACCAACGCACCTGCGGTATTTATGGATCTCATGAATAGGGTGTGCAAACCGTATCTTGATAAGTTTGTGATCGTATTCATTGACGATATCTTGATTTATTCCAAGAGTAAGGAAGATCACGAAGAACACCTCAGAACAATCCTAGAACTACTCAAGAAGGAGCAATTGTATGCCAAATTTTCAAAGTGTGATTTTTGGATACGAAGAGTTCAATTTCTTGGCCATGTTATTGATAGCCAAGGTTTACAAGTCGACCCGGCAAAGATCGAGGCAATTAAGGATTGGGCTACGCCCAAGTCTCCTACGGAAATTCGTCAATTCCTAGGACTTGCCGGATATTACAGAAGGTTTATTGAAGGGTTTTCTAAGATAGCAAAGTCGTTGACGAAACTGACACAAAAGAATGAAAAGTACGAGTGGGGAGAAAAACAAGAGTCCGCGTTTCAACTATTGAAACAAAAGCTGTGTAGCGCACCGATCTTGTCACTACCTGAAGGTATTGAGAACTTTGTGGTATATTGCGATGCTTCGCATCAAGGACTTGGAGCTGTGCTAATGCAACACGAGAAGGTGATAGCTTATGCATCTAGACAGCTTAAGATACACGAGAAGAATTACACTACTCACGACTTGGAGTTGGGTGCAGTAGTTTTTGCACTCAAGATTTGGAGACACTACCTTTATGGTACTAAGTGTGTAATTTTTACCGACCACAAGAGCTTACAGCATATACTCGATCAGAAGGAACTTAATATGAGACAACGTCGTTGGCTAGAGTTGTTGAGTGATTACGATTGTGAAATTCGATATCACCCAGGGAAAGCGAATGTTGTAGCAGATGCACTTAGCCGAAAAGAACGACTCAAACCTTTGAGAGTCAGGTCATTAGGAATGACTATCATTTCGCCATTACCATCAAAAATTTTAGGAGCTCAGATTGAGGCTCTCAAGGAAGAAAACCGACCGCATGAGAAACTTTATGGTATGCCAGAAAGCGAAAATGGCTTTGTAAAGAGATCGGATGGAGTGTTATGCTTCAAGGACCGAAGTTGGATACCACTCTATGGTGGAGTGCGAGAATTGATCATGCATGAATCACACAAGTCGAAGTACTCTATTCATCCAGGTTCTGATAAGATGTATCAGGATCTCAAAAAGCTTTATTGGTGGCCGAATATGAAGGCAGAAATAGCTACGTACGTCAGCAAATGTCTTACTTGTGCTAAAGTGAAAGCCGAGTACCAGAAACCGTCAGGGTTACTTCAACAACCAGAGATTCCACAATGGAAGTGGGAACGTATTGCTATGGACTTTGTCACTAAACTTCCAAAGACGTCAGGAGGTTTCGATGCTATTTGGGTAATCATTGATCGACTTACCAAATCAGCTCATTTCATACCCATTAGAGAGACTTATTCAATGGAACAACTTGCTAGACTTTATGTCAAGGAAATAGTCTCAAGACACGGTGCACCAGTTTCCATCATTTCCTACAGAGATAGTCGTTTTACTTCGAACTTTTGGCGGTCATTACAAGATTCTTTTGGATCCAAGTTAGACATGAGCACTGCTTACCATCCTCAGACCGATGGTCAGAGTGAGAGAACTATACAAACACTTGAGGACATGCTTAGAGCATGTGTGATTGACTTTGGAAATGGTTGGGCTAACCATTTGCCGTTAATCGAGTTTTCCTACAACAACAGTTACCATTCGAGCATTAAGGCTGCACCATTCGAGGCACTTTATGGTCGTAAGTGTCGATCTCCAGTTTGTTGGGCCGAAGTCGGTGAAGTACAATGTACTGGCCCGGAGATGGTACAAGAAACAACAGAAAAGATAATTCAGATTCGAGAGAGACTCGAAACTGCTAGAAGTCGACAGAAGAGCTACGCAGATGTTCGACGCAAACCATTGGAATTTCAGGTCGGGGACAAAGTTATGTTGAAAGTCTCGCCTTGGAAGGGCGTGATACGATTTGGAAAACGCGGGAAATTGAACCCGAGATACATTGGACCATTCAAGATCCTGGAGAGGATTGGTCCGGTTGCTTACAAACTTGAACTTCCGTCAGAACTTAGCAACGTACATAACACGTTTCATGTTTCGAACCTCAAGAAATGTCTTTCGGACGAGTCTGTCATTATACCATTAGAAGAAATACAACTCGATGACAAGCTTAATTTTGTGGAAGAACCAGTTGAAATAATGGATCGCGAGATCAAACAGTTGAAACAAAGTCGAATTCCGATCGTGAAGGTTCGTTGGAATTCTCGAAGAGGACCCGAGTTTACTTGGGAACGAGAAGACCAAATGCGACGCAAGTATCCACAACTTTTCACCGAGCCTAGTACCGAGACCAACACTGACTGAATTCAGGGACTGAATTCCTTTTTGGATGGGCGACTGTCACAACCCACAATTTCAGGTCATTTTTCCAAACTTTGCCATTCTACTATTCACAAATTACTATTCATCGATCACTATTCATCGTTTTACTATTCATCGTTTTTGAGGTCAATTTGACATTCCGAGACATATTCAGAAATTTTACTATTCACTTGACACTATTCATTTCCGAGAGAAAACCACTATTCACGTGCATTATTCATGTCATCGTAAATTTAGTTTACGAGTGTTCAAATTCGCGTAACCGTATTGGTTCAGGAGCGAATTCATGCATTATTGTCAGGGACACTTCATACGGACTAGAAATAGTCTGCATATCATCATTAGGGCACTTGCATACTATTCCACTCGTAGGATAATTAAATTTATACTTTTGGTACGATTAACGATTTACGTACGTTTATTTCAAATAAACGCTAATACGCGAACTATAAATGTGTCTAACATGTCCGACACTCCCGACTATGATCCTAATACGTTTTTATACTCATTTTTACAATATAAAAACTATAATATTAATTTACCCGGTATTTTGGAAATTTAACTATTACGTATCGTACGTTTAACTTAATAACGACGGTTTTCACAAAAATTGAACGATAATCACCCTAACTCTCCGTACTTGTACCCGACTTATTTTTACAACTTTTATAACTTTATTACATCCCGAATAACTTCAACAAAACTTATTTCTAACAAACCCGGTACCCGATTAAACCTTAAACCTAAACCTAACCTAACTACACTTTACTACTAATACTAATTTTTCTAATTAATCACCAAACATTTCCCCCCTTTTTACTCCTTAGAACCGGCCAACCCCCCCCCCCCCCCCCTAAAGTCTTCAAACTTTAATACCTCACCAACACTCTTAAATGCACACCAAACTTTTGTCCCAAGTATATATTAAACTTTTCATCCACTTTATTACTAAAAATCATTTTTACTAAACACTAGCAAAATTTTTCTCTCTTTTCTCTTGAAGTTGGTTCGAATTAGGGAGATCAAGGAGCAAGGAGGATAATTTTTACAAGATCTTGTCATAAACTAGTTAATATAATCATCCTTGTTAGAGTTTTGAAATAAAAACTCAAGGATTAGTAGGCTTTTTATCAACTAAACTCTCTAAATCATCAAGTAAGTAAACAAACTCATTTTTATGATTTTTACAAGTTATTATTATGTTTATATAATTTCCTTGCAAGATCTTTTACATGCATCATCTTGTACCACTCCATTTTTGTATATATTAACTTTGAAGCCCTAGAAATGGAAACATATGAAACTCTTGTTAGACCTAGTGGATTGATGATGTTTAAGGACCCATGACACCCTAAGAAGGTGTATGGTAGGATTAGATTAGCCTTGTGGTGTTTGAAAGTGATTTGATGGGGGATGGAACTAGTTTAGAGACTTGAAAATGGTTTTTGAAACTTTTGATATACCTACTGTCCCTATTTTAAATTCGTGGGAAAATCAGTAAATGGTGGCTAAGTTTTGACCAAAGATTTAGAAAATACATTCAAAAACGAAACTTTGGGCGAAAGAATGGACTAAAACAAGCTTATAACGAAGGAGATATGATTTTTGCAAATTTAACGACGAAAACTACTTTTCCAGAAACTGCTTGCTGTTTGGCAGAATACGACGGGTATTTTGAGGCATTAAACGTAACCTAAAAGAGCCGAGTTGTCAAAAATATACTAGTATATACAAAGACGAATCCGTGGACATAAAGAACAAGGAAAACGAGCCTAAAACGACAAAGTTATACCCATTCTAACATCGTCAAACTATATATATATATATATATATATGGATACAAATAAAAATAATAACGTACGCACTAAACGGTATATTTTCTAGAAAATATTACTAAGGACTATTTTCTTATCAAACGAATACGTACGACTCGAGGGAATACTTATACGACTTAACGACGTATTTCAAGGTTTTCAATACAAGGAATTTAACGCTAACACATTCTAACGAGTTAATATGACAAGTTATATACTTCTCTAAATGGAATTATTTTTCCTAAGTATGGAAACCATTTTTCTACGACGATAACTATTATTTCAAATTACGAGTGGTATGAGTATCATGTGCATGTGCATTCATTTCATTACGGCTTGATCTAAGTTAGATCATGGTTATTCATTTAGGTTGCGGCTAGTACTCGCGCCTCATTGTCCCGACTACTTTTACCTCATTGCACCATCTTTGTACCATCACTTCGAGGTGAGTTTTCATAGCCCCGTTTTAATTCTATATTTTGATTTCAAATCCCACGGGGGAGAATACATTGCATTACTTATTTTTGTGTACATGCCTAAGTATAAAATTCATACATTGCTTAAGTTGCCTATTTACCACGTCTTGACAAGTCCCCTTATTATATCATGGACCGTTAATTTCTAGTACTAAGCGAGAGTGAGTGGATAGATCTATCGAGGGTGACGCCTCCATTCGTGTTTGGGTTGCTCCAAATGGAACGAATGCATTTCATGTCTTTATTATTAGAGTGCCTGGTAAACACTCATTGGGGCCAAGTATCGTCTAGCTTCGGGGTCATGAGCTTAAGAGCCAATGTATATACTTTCCGGACATCCTACTTCTTGGCATTACTTATGGAAAATTTGTACACTAGATTTTACTTATAAACCTATGATTATTCACCAACTTTATGTTGACCGTTTTTCGCAATGTATTTCTCAGGTAACTAAGGCATTTCTCATGGCATTGCATGGAGTCACTTTGTGTATCAAGGATGACGCGTCACTTTTGGATTTCATGCACTTTGAACTATCGTTTGATTGTACTAAACTTGTTTCCTAAAACCTTTTCCAACTTTTGGGACCTATGTTTTATAACTCTGAATATTTTGAATGAATCAAACGATGTATTTTATAAACGACACTTTAGGTCGTTCAATATTTCCTTGCTTGTGTGCTATGATCCGTTACACCCTCAGGTATTCCATTCCGCTGCCATTCAGGTATTTTGGGGGTGTGACAGATTGGTACCAGAGCTAAGGTTATAGCGAACTAGGTTGCATCATGGACCCTAGACTATAACCACACCATCATAGCATATCATCATTTCATCATAAGTGCATATTTACTTATTTTTAGGTGATGCCATATTACGAGTTATTTATTTATTTCACCTTGATTATCACAGAGTCATGTCTTCGAATCCCGACACTGTCATACTTTACACTATATCTGATTCTGATGATGAGGGCACTGTGTCCTCCACTGCTGTTTCACCATTTGTTTCTCCTACACCTGAGTTGCCACTTTTGGCGTCAGATGATGATACCGAACCTTTCGAGGAGGAGGAGACGGCTCCTACTCCCCATGTCCATCCTACTATACCTACTGACATACCATCATTTCCTACTACTACTATCCATTCAGAGCCGAGACTTATGTTTCCTAGGGAGAAGACTGTTCAGGGTCCTAGGAAGAGAGTTCGTATTGCTACATCTACTTATAGGAGTCTCCCTAGTCCTACTGTGCCTACACCACCACCAGCCTTACCCACTACTACCCCTATGCCTACCTCACTCTTGCCGCTCAGGAAGCGTGCAAGGCTTACCACTCCAGATTCACCTATTACCGAGACTGATGACTTTTTACCACCACCAGAGTACCACATAGGTGAGAGTTCTAGAGCGGCTGCGGCTAGGAGCCCTACAGCCGTTACATTAGAGGATCAGATGGGTGCTCAGCAGGAGCAAGTAGACAGGTTGGGGTATAGAGTCGATGAGATCATTACCACTCGACTTGAGACTATTGAGGAGCAGGTTGAGGATTTGGTTCAGGGCAGGGTTAGTATTGATGTGTCTTACCATGGACTCGAGGCACGACAGTTGAGGCACCAGGAGGAGATTGAGCTACTTAGGGATGAGTTACCTGAGATTCGAGATAGAGCTCAGGCGACACAGGAGACCCAGTGGGAGCAGGTAGACCAGTTGACACTGCTTCGAGAGAGGGTAGTTGTTTTGGAGCGTAGGGATGCTTCTTCTCAGTTACGACTTGAGCATCTTGAGGAGATCGTGGTGGCGATGGATCGTGAGATTCGCCGCTTGAGGGGAGAGCCTGGACCATCTAGAGCACCGAGAGGAGCCTAGACGTAGACTGGTATTATATTAGCTTGTATTATTTCCCTAGTCCCGGGATGTGGGACATAGTTCAAGAACTTGTAACCTTTTGATTGTTGTACAAACAAATATTATCAAGTGCGACTCTACTATGTGGAAATGTTGTGCTATATATTATATCGGTCCATGTAGGCCGAAATTTTCATGTATTATATTCATGTGTTGTGATTATATTTATGATATTTCGTGGTTGCTCTTTATTATTGTCGCATTTATACATGTCGTGGTTGTATTCGTACATGTTGTGGTTGTATCGACACAGGTTGTGGATGTATATATACGTTACGTGGTTGTTGTGGTTGTATATATATACTTGTCGTGGTGATGTCAAGACAGATTGTGGTTGTACTCGTACATGTCGTGGTTGAATTTATATTTGTTGTGGTTGTATATTTATATACGTGTTGTGGGTGTACATCCTTGGTTCGATGACTATTTCTATTATGATTTTTCCCATGGTTATTTCCATTGTGATTTATCAGAAGTATGGCACCAAGGAAGAGTAAGACTGCACCAGAAACGTCCGCTATGACTCAAGCCGCTATCCGCAAGTTGGTCAGGGATAGTGTCACAACTCACCATTTCACGTCATTTACCATTTCTGGTCATTTTCCCAAACTTCGACTTTTTACTATTCATAAATCACTATTCATCAAAACACTATTCATCGTTTTACTATTCATCGTTTTTGAGGTCAGTTTGATGTTCTGAGAAACTTTTTGGAAATTTACTATTCACCGAACACTATTCATTCCCGGAAAAGTTTTCATCATTCACTTGCATTACTCATTTCATCGTAAATTTAGTTTACGGGTATTCAAATTCGCGTAACCGGATTGGTTTAGGTGCGAATTCATTTCATTAGTGTTAAGTACACTGCATACGGACTGGGGATAGTCTGCATATCATCATAACAGCATTTTCAGGTTATACCACTCTCAGGATTTTCAAATTTCTATATTCAGTACATTTAACGTTTTTACGTATACGTAATTATAATAAACGTTAACACCCGGTTTATACACGACGAATATATCTAAATATTCCCACAATGGTCCCGACATATTTTTATATCCATTTTAACATCATAAAAGTTATAACATTCAGTTACCCAGTATTTTGGAAATTATTTTATTTATAACGTACGCGTATAAATATAACGACGGTTTTCGTGAAAACTAAACAATAATCACCCGATCACTCAGTAAATGTACCCAACATATTTTTAATATGTTTTTAACATTATTATAACTTTATTTCATCCCGGTAAACTTCGTGAACATTTATTTCTAATAAAACCGGTACCCGATCGTAACTAAAAACGCAAACTAGTGCAATTTCATACAAGTATTTCTAATTAAATCCCAAGTACCCTAACCCCCCCCTCCTACCCTTGAAAAACCAGCCCCAAGACACACCCTTTAACCTATTGCATTAACTTTCCTAGTTTTAATACTAATAAACTTAAAAACCTAACTTTACTAATTTTTACATAATCATAATTCATCATTTTAGAAAGAACATTTTTCTTCTCATCTTCCCCATTCCTCTTCTCAAACCCACGACCCATAATGATCTCATAGATCAAGTAATCATTTTTCATAAAGTAAAACACAAAACTTATTCATTTTACAAGCCTAATCAAGAATCAAGCAACAAAAACACAAGAACATCAAGCATAATCATCCAATAATCATCTCATTTTATCAAGTAAGTTTTCATCTTTATTTTTTCATGGATCATCCTATTTTTACATGTATTACATAAGTATCATGCTAAAAACCATGTACAAGTAGCTATACCACACTTTATTTTGGCTAAAAAGAAACATACAAACCCTAACTTTTTAGTTATGAATCCCCTTGCTCTAATAACTTGGTTAGGAGTCCATGGCACCCTAAGAAGGTGTATGGTAAGATTAGATTAGCCATGTGGTGATTACAAGAGGTTTGGTGATGGTAGAAATTAGTTTTTAACCTTGGAAACTTGATTTGGAACCTATTTTAGACATGCTGTCCCGTTTTGTAAAAATCTGGAAAATCAGTAAACACCAAGGGAACTTTGGCAAAATTTTTAGAAAATACTTTCAAAAACGAATCCGTAGGCGAAAGAACGGATTAAAAAGAGTCTATAACGAAGGAGTTATGATTTTTCCAAGATTGTAGACGAAAAGTATTTTTCTGAAAATGTATGCTGTTGGACGTTTTTCATTGGACAAAAAGAGACTTTAGACATAACCCGGAGGAGCCGAGCTTTCCAAAATATATTACTACATACTAAGACGTAACCGTGGATATAAAGAACAAGTAAAACGGACAAGTAACGACAAAGATATACTCGTTTGAATATCGGCTAAAACCATTTTATAATTGACAGCTTTTATTAAATTTGGCGCAAAAACTACGAAGTACATTTTTGAGCTAGAAGTAATATCAAGTACCGAGCTTTATAACTAACGTAGTATTAGTTATTATGAGTATGTTTTCATCATTTCAAGGATTACAACCCGAGTATTTCAACACTAACATGGAAACTTACGTTATATATATATAAGTATATATATATTATAACTAGCTATTTATATTTTCTAATAGCAATATTTTTCCAAATTCTTGGAATATATATTTTTGATAATACAAGTGTTTTTCCAAAGAGTAGAGTGGTATAGAAACATGTGCATGGACATTCATAACATCATTTCATGATCTAAAGTAGATCGTTCATCATTCATATTAGGTTGCGGCTAGTGTGCGCGCCTTGTTTTTCAGCTCATTACATGTTCATGGTACCATCATATCAGGTGAGTCATAGCCCCACTTTTACTGGTTTAATTACTTTACAAACTCTTTGGGGGAGATACATGCTTAAATACTCGTGTTATACTTTTATACGATTTCAAATCCTATGGGGGAGAATACATTGCAGCAACTATTTTTGTACAATGCCAAAGTATAAAGTTCTTACATTGCTTAAGTAGTCTTATTACCACGTCACGACAAGTCCCCTTTATTTCATGGACCGTTAATTTCAAGTACTAAGCGAGAGTGAGTGAATAGATCTATTGAGGGTGACGCCTCCATTCGCGTTTGGGTTGCTCCAACGGGACGAATGCATTTCATGTCTTATCAAGTGAGTGTCTGGTAAACACTCTGTTGGGGCATTACAAAGTCTAGCTTCGGGGCCATGAGCTTAAGAGCCAATGTGGGTTTCATTATTGAAATCTTAGTACTTTACTTTATACTTGGGCTATTGTACATACAAAACTACTGATAAATTCCTGATACTTTTGCATCAAGTCTTATTACTGAAATACGATGCTTTTGCATCAAGTCTTATTACTGAAATACGATGCCTTTGCATCAGCCTTATTACTGAATTACAATGCTTTTGTATCAAACTTATTACATTTGGCAGTGGGTTGTAAACACACAGGTTACAAGTCTCTTATGGCGGGACTTGGAACTGAGTGGATTTACGATGCCTTTGCTGGGGAATCTTCATTTCAATGCATTACATTCTTTTTCACAAGACTCTATGAACTCACCAACCATTGTGTTGACACTTTAGCATGTATTTTCAGGTATTAACCAATGGCACGCTACAGGAGGTTTTGGCAGGGCATGGCATGGTCATAGAAGACTCTGATTATTCATTTGGGGACCGTTTTTAACTATTTTAATGGCCTACTTCCGCATTACTTTTAACAATGTAAATTCAACATTTTGATTTAACTATTTTATCCAAAATGATTCAAGTGCAAACCATTTTTGAACTAGTGTTGTGATATCAATTGAGTTACACCCCAGCTACATGTATGCTTCCGCTGGACCCGATCTTGGGGGTGTGACAGATTGGTACCAGAGCTTTGGCTATAGCGAACTAAGTGTTTTTAAAACCTAGACTATAGCTACTTTCAAGAAAACTTAACCCTATGACCGTCACGTGCCTGCCTGCCAAGCTGAAGCCTCATTTGTGGTTAGTTGCTGACATAGGTGATGAGATTTGTGTCTCATTATCTGATATATATTATATTCATTTATTATAGTTGATTACTATAATTGTTTTTCATATAAGCATGTTCACGTATCATATATGTCACCGCATTATGTTTTTCCTTGCATAGTTTCATCATTTGACCTCGAGCTTGGTCACTTGCTTTTGTCTTTCAGAACGTCTTGGTATTTGTGAAGGACATAGTATTAGTATGACTGAGCTGAGTATTTCAAAATTCATGGAACCTCGGTGGAATATAGACTAGTCACCTATATTCAACCCGGGATAGTGGGACATAGGCTGACTACCTATATCCGACTCAGAAATGAATTTTGCAACACTGAGAATGGTTATAATAAAATTCTGTCTGGATTGAATCCTTTACTCATTTTCCAAATGTTTCATGCATGTGTGTATACCCTCATTGTCAGAACATTCATACTTTTCATCACCTTTTCACCAATATGTTTTCAGAGACCAACATAAACTGAACTTCGGGACGAAGTTCCTTTTAGAGGGGAAGACTGTCACAACTCACCATTTCACGTCATTTACCATTTCAGGTCATTTTCCCAAACTTCGACTTTTTACTATTCATAAATCACTATTCATCAAAACACTATTCATCGTTTTACTATTCATCGTTTTCGAGGTCAGTTTGATGTTCTGAGAAACTTTTTGGAAATTTACTATTCACCGAACACTATTCATTCCCGGAAAAGTTTTCATCATTCACTTGCATTACTCATTTCATCGTAAATTTAGTTTACGGGTATTCAAATTCGCGTAACCGGATTGGTTTAGGTGCGAATTCATTTCATTAGTGTTAAGTACACTGCATACGGACTGGGGATAGTCTGCATATCATCATAACAGCATTTTCATGTTATACCACTCTCAGGATTTTCAAATTTCTATATTCAGTACATTTAACGTTTTTACGTATACGTAATTATAATAAACGTTAACACCCGGTTTATACACGACGAATATATCTAAATATTCCCACAATGGTCCCGACATATTTTTATATCCATTTTAACATCATAAAAGTTATAACATTCAGTTACCCAGTATTTTGGAAATTATTTTATTTATAACGTACGCGTATAAATATAACGACGGTTTTCGTGAAAACTAAACAATAATCACCCGATCACTCAGTAAATGTACCCAACATATTTTTAATATGTTTTTAACATTATTATAACTTTATTTCATCCCGGTAAACTTCGTGAACATTTATTTCTAATAAAACCGGTACCCGATCGTAACTAAAAACGCAAACTAGTGCAATTTCATACAAGTATTTCTAATTAAATCCCAAGTACCCTAACCCCCCCTCCTACCCTTGAAAAACCAGCCCCAAGACACACCCTTTAACCTATTGCATTAACTTTCCTAGTTTTAATACTAATAAACTTAAAAACCTAACTTTACTAATTTTTACATAATCATAATTCATCATTTTAGAAAGAACATTTTTCTTCTCATCTTCCCCATTCCTCTTCTCAAACCCACGACCCATAATGATCTCATAGATCAAGTAATCATTTTTCATAAAGTAAAACACAAAACTTATTCATTTTACAAGCCTAATCAAGAATCAAGCAACAAAAACACAAGAACATCAAGCATAATCATCCAATAATCATCTCATTTTATCAAGTAAGTTTTCATCTTTATTTTTTCATGGATCATCCTATTTTTACATGTATTACATAAGTATCATGCTAAAAACCATGTACAAGTAGCTATACCACACTTTATTTTGGCTAAAAAGAAACATACAAACCCTAACTTTTTAGTTATGAATCCCCTTGCTCTAATAACTTGGTTAGGAGTCCATGGCACCCTAAGAAGGTGTATGGTAAGATTAGATTAGCCATGTGGTGATTACAAGAGGTTTGGTGATGGTAGAAATTAGTTTTTAACCTTGGAAACTTGATTTGGAACCTATTTTAGACATGCTGTCCCGTTTTGTAAAAATCTGGAAAATCAGTAAACACCAAGGGAACTTTGGCAAAATTTTTAGAAAATACTTTCAAAAACGAATCCGTAGGCGAAAGAACGGATTAAAAAGAGTCTATAACGAAGGAGTTATGATTTTTCCAAGATTGTAGACGAAAAGTATTTTTCTGAAAATGTATGCTGTTGGATGTTTTTCATTGGACAAAAAGAGACTTTAGACGTAACCCGGAGGAGCCGAGCTTTCCAAAATATATTACTACATACTAAGACGTAACCGTGGATATAAAGAACAAGTAAAACGGACAAGTAACGACAAAGATATACTCGTTTGAATATCGGCTAAAACCATTTTATAATTGACAGCTTTTATTAAATTTGGCGCAAAAACTACGAAGTACATTTTTGAGCTAGAAGTAATATCAAGTACCGAGCTTTATAACTAACGTAGTATTAGTTATTATGAGTATGTTTTCATCATTTCAAGGATTACAACCCGAGTATTTCAACACTAACATGGAAACTTACGTTATATATATATAAGTATATATATATTATAACTAGCTATTTATATTTTCTAATAGCAATATTTTTCCAAATTCTTGGAATATATATTTTTGATAATACAAGTGTTTTTCCAAAGAGTAGAGTGGTATAGAAACATGTGCATGGACATTCATAACATCATTTCATGATCTAAAGTAGATCGTTCATCATTCATATTAGGTTGCGGCTAGTGTGCGCGCCTTGTTTTTCAGCTCATTACATGTTCATGGTACCATCATATCAGGTGAGTCATAGCCCCACTTTTACTGGTTTAATTACTTTACAAACTCTTTGGGGGAGATACATGCTTAAATACTCGTGTTATACTTTTATACGATTTCAAATCCTATGGGGGAGAATACATTGCAGCAACTATTTTTGTACAATGCCAAAGTATAAAGTTCTTACATTGCTTAAGTAGTCTTATTACCACGTCACGACAAGTCCCCTTTATTTCATGGACCGTTAATTTCAAGTACTAAGCGAGAGTGAGTGAATAGATCTATTGAGGGTGACGCCTCCATTCGCGTTTGGGTTGCTCCAACGGGACGAATGCATTTCATGTCTTATCAAGTGAGTGTCTGGTAAACACTCTGTTGGGGCATTACAAAGTCTAGCTTCGGGGCCATGAGCTTAAGAGCCAATGTGGGTTTCATTATTGAAATCTTAGTACTTTACTTTATACTTGGGCTATTGTACATACAAAACTACTGATAAATTCCTGATACTTTTGCATCAAGTCTTATTACTGAAATACGATGCTTTTGCATCAAGTCTTATTACTGAAATACGATGCCTTTGCATCAGCCTTATTACTGAATTACAATGCTTTTGTATCAAACTTATTACATTTGGCAGTGGGTTGTAAACACACAGGTTACAAGTCTCTTATGGCGGGACTTGGAACTGAGTGGATTTACGATGCCTTTGCTGGGGAATCTTCATTTCAATGCATTACATTCTTTTTCACAAGACTCTATGAACTCACCAACCATTGTGTTGACACTTTAGCATGTATTTTCAGGTATTAACCAATGGCACGCTACAGGAGGTTTTGGCAGGGCATGGCATGGTCATAGAAGACTCTGATTATTCATTTGGGGACCGTTTTTAACTATTTTAATGGCCTACTTCCGCATTACTTTTAACAATGTAAATTCAACATTTTGATTTAACTATTTTATCCAAAATGATTCAAGTGCAAACCATTTTTGAACTAGTGTTGTGATATCAATTGAGTTACACCCCAGCTACATGTATGCTTCCGCTGGACCCGACCTTGGGGGTGTGACAGATAGTATTGCAGAAGCTCTAGAGATTGAGAGAGCTGAAGTTGCTGCAAGGGCTGCTGAGGCTGCTTCTAATACAGAGGTCGTTGAACCACCCACTACTAGGCGTGGATGTACATGGAAAGATTTCAAGATTAGTGATCCTATCAAATTTAAGGGCACTGAAGGAGCGATTGCTCTAATCCGCTGGTTTGAAAAGACTGAGAATGTATTTCTCATGTGTGAATGCCCGGATGTTAGCAAGGTAAAATTTGCTACAGGTATGCTTCTTGATGAAGCTATGTCTTGGTGGAATTCTTATGCTCAGCCGATTGGTATGGAAAATGCTCACAAGCTTACTTGGGAGGAATTCAAGAAATTGATGACAAAGAAGTTTTGCCCTCGTGCTGAGGTGCAAAAGATGGAAACGGAATTTTATGAGCTTGTTACTAAAGGTGATGACATTGAGACTTATTTCAGGAGATTTCAGGAGTTGGCTACACTATGTCCAACTATGGTTCCCGATGATGAGAAAAAGATGGAAAACTTTGTTGGTGGATTGCCCGAAAGTGTTCGAGGTGATGTGATTTCTTTTGACCCTCAATCAATGGAAGAGGCCATTCGTATAACTCAGAAACTCATGGTCCAAGTGGTAAAAGGAAAAGCTGTTGTCAACAATAACTACCGTTCAAACAACACCAACTACACCAACACTCGGAACAACAACAACTATAACAACAATCGGAACCGCAACTATCCCAATAACCGAAACAACAATCCAAACAACAATAACAACAATAAGAGGAGGTTTGATTACAACCAAGTGGAACTAGACTCAGTATTATATCGTGCATTAAGACCGAGAAGTACATAAAGAAGGGTTGTTATGCATTCTTGGCTCACATCACGGAGAAGAAGTCGGATGAGAAACGACTTGAAGATGTGCCAATTGTTAAGGAATTTCAAGAAGTTTTTCCGGAAGAATTGCCAGGACTTCCGCCTACACGCCAAGTTGAGTTTCAGATTGAATTAGTGCCAGGAGCTGCACCAATTGCACGAGCACCGTATAGACTTGCACCTTCGGAAATGCAAGAATTGTCGAATCAATTACAAGAACTTTTGGACAAAGGATTCATTAGACCGAGTTCCTCGCCTTGGGGAGCGCCGGTTTTGTTTGTGAAGAAGAAGGACGGAACTTTTAGAATGTGCATCGACTATCGTGAGCTGAACAAATTAACGATTAAGAACCGTTATCCACTCCCCAGAATTGACGATTTGTTCGACCAGTTACAAGGTTCTAGTTTTTATTCCAAGATTGATTTAAGATCCGGTTACCATCAACTTAAAGTTCGGGAAGAGGATATCCCGAAGACGGCATTTAGAACACGCTATGGTCATTATGAGTTTCAAGTGATGCCTTTCGGATTAACCAACGCACCTGCGGTATTTATGGATCTCATGAATAGGGTGTGCAAACCGTATCTTGATAAGTTTGTGATCGTATTCATTGACGATATCTTGATTTATTCCAAGAGTAAGGAAGATCACGAAGAACACCTCAGAACAATCCTAGAACTACTCAAGAAGGAGCAAATGTATGCCAAATTTTCAAAGTGTGATTTTTGGATACGAAGAGTTCAATTTCTTGGCCATGTTATTGATAGCCAAGGTTTACAAGTCGACCCGACAAAGATCGAGGCAATTAAGGATTGGGCTACGCCCAAGTCTCCTACGGAAATTCGTCAATTCCTAGGACTTGCCGGATATTACAGAAGGTTTATTGAAGGGTTTTCTAAGATAGCAAAGTCGTTGACGAAACTGACACAAAAGAATGAAAAGTACGAGTGGGGAGAAAAACAAGAGTCCGCGTTTCAACTATTGAAACAAAAGCTGTGTAGCGCACCGATCTTGTCACTACCTGAAGGTATTGAGAACTTTGTGGTATATTGCGATGCTTCGCATCAAGGACTTGGAGCTGTGCTAATGCAACACGAGAAGGTGATAGCTTATGCATCTAGACAGCTTAAGATACACGAGAAGAATTACACTACTCACGACTTGGAGTTGGGTGCAGTAGTTTTTGCACTCAAGATTTGGAGACACTACCTTTATGGTACTAAGTGTGTAATTTTTACCGACCACAAGAGCTTACAGCATATACTCGATCAGAAGGAACTTAATATGAGACAACGTCGTTGGCTAGAGTTGTTGAGTGATTACGATTGTGAAATTCGATATCACCCAGGGAAAGCGAATGTTGTAGCAGATGCACTTAGCCGAAAAGAACGACTCAAACCTTTGAGAGTCAGGTCATTAGGAATGACTATCATTTCGCCATTACCATCAAAAATTTTAGGAGCTCAGATTGAGGCTCTCAAGGAAGAAAACCGACCGCATGAGAAACTTTATGGTATGCCAGAAAGCGAAAATGGCTTTGTAAAGAGATCGGATGGAGTGTTATGCTTCAAGGACCGAAGTTGGATACCACTCTATGGTGGAGTGCGAGAATTGATCATGCATGAATCACACAAGTCGAAGTACTCTATTCATCCAGGTTCTGATAAGATGTATCAGGATCTCAAAAAGCTTTATTGGTGGCCGAATATGAAGGCAGAAATAGCTACGTACGTCAGCAAATGTCTTACTTGTGCTAAAGTGAAAGCCGAGTACCAGAAACCGTCAGGGTTAATTCAACAACCAGAGATTCCACAATGGAAGTGGGAACGTATTGCTATGGACTTTGTCACTAAACTTCCAAAGACGTCAGGAGGTTTCGATGCTATTTGGGTAATCATTGATCGACTTACCAAATCAGCTCATTTCATACCCATTAGAGAGACTTATTCAATGGAACAACTTGCTAGACTTTATGTCAAGGAAATAGTCTCAAGACACGGTGCACCAGTTTCCATCATTTCCGACAGAGATAGTCGTTTTACTTCGAACTTTTGGCGGTCATTACAAGATTCTTTTGGATCCAAGTTAGACATGAGCACTGCTTACCATCCTCAGACCGATGGTCAGAGTGAGAGAACTATACAAACACTTGAGGACATGCTTAGAGCATGTGTGATTGACTTTGGAAATGGTTGGGCTAACCATTTGCCGTTAATCGAGTTTTCCTACAACAACAGTTACCATTCGAGCATTAAGGCTGCACCATTCGAGGCACTTTATGGTCGTAAGTGTCGATCTCCAGTTTGTTGGGCCGAAGTCGGTGAAGTACAATGTACTGGCCCGGAGATGGTACAAGAAACAACAAAAAAGATAATTCAGATTCGAGAAAGACTCGAAACTGCTAGAAGTCGACAGAAGAGCTATGCAGATGTTCGACGCAAACCATTGGAATTTCAGGTCGGGGACAAAGTTATGTTGAAAGTCTCGCCTTGGAAGGGCGTGATACGATTTGGAAAACGTGGGAAATTGAACCCGAGATACATTGGACCATTCAAGATCCTGGAGAGGATTGGTCCGGTTGCTTACAAGCTTGAACTTCCGTCAGAACTTAGCAACGTACATAACACGTTTCATGTTTCGAACCTCAAGAAATGTCTTTCGGACGAGTCTGTCATTATACCATTAGAAGAAATACAACTCGATGACAAGCTTAATTTTGTGGAAGAACCAGTTGAAATAATGGATCGCGAGATCAAACAGTTGAAACAAAGTCGAATTCCGATCGTGAAGGTTCGTTGGAATTCTCGAAGAGGACCCGAGTTTACTTGGGAACGAGAAGACCAAATGCGACGCAAGTATCCACAACTTTTCACCGAGCCTAGTACCGAGACCAACACTGACTGAATTCAGGGACTGAATTCCTTTTTGGATGGGCGACTGTCACAACCCACAATTTCAGGTCATTTTTCCAAACTTTGCCATTCTACTATTCACAAATTACTATTCATCGATCACTATTCATCGTTTTACTATTCATCGTTTTACTATTCATCGTTTTTGAGGTCAATTTGACATTCCGAGACATATTCAGAAATTTTACTATTCACTTGACACTATTCATTTCCGAGAGAAAACCACTATTCACGTGCATTATTCATGTCATCGTAAATTTAGTTTACGAGTGTTCAAATTCGCGTAACCGTATTGGTTCAGGAGCGAATTCATGCATTATTGTCAGGGACACTTCATACGGACTAGAAATAGTCTGCATATCATCATTAGGGCACTTGCATACTATTCCACTCGTAGGATAATTAAATTTATACTTTTGGTACGATTAACGATTTACGTACGTTTATTTCAAATAAACGCTAATACGCGAACTATAAATGTGTCTAACATGTCCGACACTCCCGACTATGATCCTAATACGTTTTTATACTCATTTTTACAATATAAAAACTATAATATTAATTTACCCGGTATTTTGGAAATTTAACTATTACGTATCGTACGTTTAACTTAATAACGACGGTTTTCACCAAAATTGAACGATAATCACCCTAACTCTCCGTACTTGTACCCGACTTATTTTTACAACTTTTATAACTTTATTACGTCCCGAATAACTTCAACAAAACTTATTTCTAACAAACCCGGTACCCGATTAAACCTTAAACCTAAACCTAACCTAACTACACTTTACTACTAATACTAATTTTTCTAATTAATCACCAAACATTTCCCCCCTTTTTACTCCTTAGAACCGGCCAACCCCCCCCCCCCCCCCTAAAGTCTTCAAACTTTAATACCTCACCAACACTCTTAAATGTACACCAAACTTTTGTCCCAAGTATATATTAAACTTTTCATCCACTTTATTACTAAAAATCATTTTTACTAAACACTAGCAAAATTTTTCTCTCTTTTCTCTTGAAGTTGGTTCGAATTAGGGAGATCAAGGAGCAAGGAGGATAATTTTTACAAGATCTTGTCATAAACTAGTTAATATAATCATCCTTGTTAGAGTTTTGAAATAAAAACTCAAGGATTAGTAGGCTTTTTATCAACTAAACTCTCTAAATCATCAAGTAAGTAAACAAACTCATTTTTATGATTTTTACAAGTTATTATTATGTTTATATAATTTCCTTGCAAGATCTTTTACATGCATCATCTTGTACCACTCCATTTTTGTATATATTAACTTTGAAGCCCTAGAAATGGAAACATATGAAACTCTTGTTAGACCTAGTGGATTGATGATGTTTAAGGACCCATGACACCCTAAGAAGGTGTATGGTAGGATTAGATTAGCCTTGTGGTGTTTGAAAGTGATTTGATGGGGGATGGAACTAGTTTAGAGACTTGAAAATGGTTTTTGAAACTTTTGATATACCTACTGTCCCTATTTTAAATTCGTGGGAAAATCAGTAAATGGTGGCTAAGTTTTGACCAAAGATTTAGAAAATACATTCAAAAACGAAACTTTGGGCGAAAGAATGGACTAAAACAAGCTTATAACGAAGGAGATATGATTTTTGCAAATTTAACGACGAAAACTACTTTTCCAGAAACTGCTTGCTGTTTGGCAGAATACGACGGGTATTTTGAGGCATTAAACGTAACCTAAAAGAGCCGAGTTGTCAAAAATATACTAGTATATACAAAGACGAATCCGTGGACATAAAGAACAAGGAAAACGAGCCTAAAACGACAAAGTTATACCCATTCTAACATCGTCAAACTATATATATATATATATATGGATACAAATAAAAATAATAACGTACGCACTAAACGGTATATTTTCTAGAAAATATTACTAAGGACTATTTTCTTATCAAACGAATACGTACGACTCGAGGGAATACTTATACGACTTAACGACGTATTTCAAGGTTTTCAATACAAGGAATTTAACGCTAACACATTCTAACGAGTTAATATGACAAGTTATATACTTCTCTAAATGGAATTATTTTTCCTAAGTATGGAAACCATTTTTCTACGACGATAACTATTATTTCAAATTACGAGTGGTATGAGCATCATGTGCATGTGCATTCATTTCATTACGGCTTGATCTAAGTTAGATCATGGTTATTCATTTAGGTTGCGGCTAGTACTCGCGCCTCATTGTCCCGACTACTTTTACCTCATTGCACCATCTTTGTACCATCACTTCGAGGTGAGTTTTCATAGCCCCGTTTTAATTCTATATTTTGATTTCAAATCCCACGGGGGAGAATACATTGCATTACTTATTTTTGTGTACATGCCTAAGTATAAAATTCATACATTGCTTAAGTTGCCTATTTACCACGTCTTGACAAGTCCCCTTATTATATCATGGACCGTTAATTTCTAGTACTAAGCGAGAGTGAGTGGATAGATCTATCGAGGGTGACGCCTCCATTCGTGTTTGGGTTGCTCCAAATGGAACGAATGCATTTCATGTCTTTATTATTAGAGTGCCTGGTAAACACTCATTGGGGCCAAGTATCGTCTAGCTTCGGGGTCATGAGCTTAAGAGCCAATGTATATACTTTCCGGACATCCTATTTCTTGGCATTACTTATGGCAAATTTGTACACTAGATTTTACTTATAAACCTATGATTATTCACCAACTTTATGTTGACCGTTTTTCGCAATGTATTTCTCAGGTAACTAAGGCATTTCTCATGGCATTGCATGGAGTCACTTTGTGTATCAAGGATGACGCGTCACTTTTGGATTTCATGCACTTTGAACTATCGTTTGATTGTACTAAACTTGTTTCCTAAAACCTTTTCCAACTTTTGGGACCTATGTTTTATAACTCTGAATATTTTGAATGAATCAAACGATGTATTTTATAAACGACACTTTAGGTCATTCAATATTTCCTTGCTTGTGTGCTATGATCCGTTACACCCTCAGGTATTCCATTCCGCTGCCATTCAGGTATTTTGGGGGTGTGACAGGTGATGGAACACCTCTTAGAGGTGGTGGAACAGATTTATATCCTACTCCTGATTTGGCTTTATTTACAACTTGGGCCTCCCAAATTTTGTCAATACACTTGGATTGATGATCTAGTGTATTACAAGTTATCTGTATATTTTCATTAGCCCTTTTAACCTTCTCTAACTCTTCCCTAAGAGCCTCATTCACAGCTATCTGATAATCTAAGTCTCTTTTCAAAACAGCAATATCATTATTGAACTTAGATTCATTGGCTCTGTAATGCTCTAACTGATTTTCTAAAACACCAAGACCTCTTTTATGATTTGCTAAGTTATAATTAGTTTGATTTAACTCTAGCAATTGATCATCATATTGTTCTTTAAGTTTCTCATAATCTTTTAAAGCCTTACAAGTTTTTGATGAGTGAGGATTGCACCAGGCTTTACCTCTCAAGGGATCTTGAGAAGTTTACAACCTCCACCAGGCAGTGTACCTGATCGAAGTAGTATAGTATAATGACAAGTACCGGGGGATTGATCGTTCAGCTAGGAATAGTGTCGCTAGGATTAGAAAACCTAAAGACTAGGTCTAGAGATGAGGGATGATTCTTTTTGTATTTTTATATTTTTTAGAAAGCAAATTAAAATCTCGGGTTTGAAGGAGTTGGGCGGAATTAGTTGCTAGTCAACTAACCCAATACTAAGATGCAATCAAAATAAAATACTAAAAATGAAATTAAACTAATTTATACTAAGGTTGTGAGCAATATATAGGAGAAATGTGTTTACTTAGATTTCACTACTCCCTAAATATCTTTTACACGTTAATCACTTGTTATAGTTGCGTGGATGACGGATTGTATTCCTTAATACCATTCATGGGGTGGCGTACTTAACTCCCCAATCCTATGAGTGCCTACTTCACTCCTATGTCAAGCCGGCTAAGAAGCTCCTAACATGGGATCATTAGAATTTACTCATGCATTAAATACAACCAATAAAACCTAGTACACATCGGTTCATGTTTCCTAAGACGTTCAAGCATGTTACACAATGGAGATCTACCAGTTTTCTTAAGCCTAACATTGAAATCATTCATCTAATACAACCATAAACAAGTAATCAACACATAATTAACATCTAGGTTTCATTAGATCTAAGCAAACACAAGATAGATCTAGCCTAACATGGTGGAATCAAGACAAGCACAAGATATAGACAACCAACACATAGACATATTGATTGAATTAAGAGAAGACTTATCTCAATAGCACATGTAAGCCTTCAAGGGCTGAAAATCCTTGAAAAAGCTGTAAAATACGTACAAGGTTCGGCCTTAGGGTTTCTCCACACTTGTTCCTCTCTATGAATGAAAATTAGAAAACTATATATAGATTTTAGAAGGTGACGGCGTCAAGAACAAATGTCTGACGCCGTCATCTCGCCGCCAAATAGTTCCTCGGACTGCCTAGATCTGGGTCTGATGCCGTCATGTGTACACCTTATGCAGGCCGTCATGAATTTAACTCTTGACTCTCTACTTGTGACGCCTTCATGTTTCTTCTGGGTCGTCATGGACTTTACTCTTGACGCCATCAAATATTTCCTCTTGACGCCGTCATACACTGTTCTCAGCATGGAAAATTAAGTCTTTGGTGTTTTCTTCACTTTTATGCTCAAAAAATGTCCGAATTGCTTCCTTTTCCAGATTTCTCTCCCAAAGTACCTAAAATCACAAAAGGAACGATTTAGGGCAATATTTGATCAAACAAATTCAATTCCGGGCTTCAATGACCCCCTAAAAGTGGTTCATTTTTCGCCTCATCATATACCCTTACACTTGAGATTTGCTTGTCCTCAAGCAAATGCGCTTTTATTCTAGTCAAAATACAAGTTAGGGGTCATTTAACACTAATATAAAAGTAATTACAACAAATAATCATTCCACTAAAGACCAAAGACAAGCACGGAGGTCATACACTAGCACCTCACAAATAGTGTCTAGATACTCACATCTCTCGGGTGTAATAAAGTATAAATTACAATATGGAAACGGAAGATATCTCTCACTACCTTTCATAGCAAAATAGATTACCATAGGCTTGGGAAAGGATCAAACCTCCACCACATGGCGTAAGCACCTAGGATAAACTATCAAAGAGGTCTTTTAAAGGGTTGTAATGTTAGGTGTAGGGATATGAAATACACGGTTTTGTTGGATATAGGCAGTCTTTATTGGTGGCGAGTTAACAATCTTGGTTAATTACATGTACAATATGGCATTGCTAAGCCAAGACTAGACTCGACTTAAGCTAATAAATCAAAAATAACAAAAACATAAAATGAACATAGAATGAAAAGGGATGGTAGTCCGTATGTTTTTTCTCTTCTCTTTTTCTAATTTTTTTTTTTTTTTTTTTTTTTTTTTTTTTTTTTTTTTTGCATACACTCTTACCCTACCATCCAAAATAATACATCGTAGGGAATGAACATTCCCCTTACACTTGAATCTTTACATACTTTACAATAAACTAATCTAATGACTCGAATTAAGAAAATCAAAACACTTGGAGTACTTTTAAGATTAACGCACATATGGGGGTAATATATGATTTTCTTCCCCATTACTCCATAAAATAAGTACTTTACCCATGAGTCCCAATCGTCCCAAAACAATATGTACAAGGATATGACTCGACTTTAGCAACCATGTAATCAATTAGATAATTAACTTAGGGTTTAACACATAACAATAATGCACTAAAGATGAGTGCATACACGGAAGGCTAAGGCGATTTGGGTGTACATTTAAGTGGGGTGTAACAAATTCTTCCTTTAAGTAAAATGCTTAAAGTTAGAAACGAAAAGATAGGCTCGGAGGGGTGTACTAGAGGTTTCGTGTACTAAAAATGAGTACAACGCTAAGGTATGGGAAAAATTAATCGACTTAACTAGCCAAGTAATATGACTTAAATGGTAAAGTAATTATGATACGGGTTTAACACAAGGGTGATCCTAATACCTCTTATCATGTAGTAAATCCTACTACACGAATGTAGTCTCACTAGCGGTCTCGGGATGCATCACTAACGCAAGTTCTAGAATCTAAATGCTACCGGTACACTCATAAGCACTAATAGTAAATGCTTTTCCTATCAAATCTAAAGGCGAACCTCACATATTTGGATGGAAAAATTTTCTGAATAGTACGGTTATGTGCTAGTCATACAATCTCCTATCCATAAGACGCTTGCTATGGCTAAAGTTTCACTCCTAAATGTTGTAAGAAAATTTAAATTTGAGGCTAAAATTGCACTAACAAGTATTTCTCATAGTTTTATTACACATCTACTATCAAACAAACAAACTCAAGCGAAAGTGTATTTGTAAGGTATCATCATTTTACCCTCCCTTTACACTTAAGATGAACATTGTCCCCAATGTTCAAGTAAAGAATGTAAAAGTGAAATAAGTAAAACAAATGAAATCAAATACTCCCCTGATTCGCTCGGTATGGATAATAAGGTGGCCAGGTTAAATCTTCCTCCAAGAAAATGAACAATAAAAGCTTCCCTTCCAGAATAATAATCATCTTCTTGTCATACATAACCTGTAAATCCTGAGAAAACAGACAAGGCAACCTCGCATAAAATCGGCGGCAATCTACATAAGTTACTAAATCCTAGAAAACAAAATAAGATATAATGCTTGTGGAATGAAGTTTGCAGATTTCCTGGAGATTATAAAACTTAATAATTCAACAAAAACTTTAAGACTCCGTTAGAAAAACAAAACCGGTAAAATTTCCAGATTTTTACACGTGACGCCGTCAAGAGTAAACTCATGACGCCGTCAGAAGTGACCTGCAGAAATTCTTATGTTAAGTTTCCGGAAAATTTCTGGAAAAACTTGGTCCTACTTCCTGGAAAATCCTGCAAAACTTCATTATGACTCGATACAAGCATTTGACTCTAACAATTACGAATATACATGTTCACTTAATATTGTGGAGAATCATGATCGGTTTGTTTCTTAAAAACATATTTGGAGTTTCCACTTACACTTATCTTTTGCAAAAATACCTTTAGGTGAAGTTAATACTAGGCCAAACAACAAAGTAAAGTATTTCCACTATTTAGTTTAGAAACATGATCTACCAACAATAAAAATAAAGCATGCATACGGAAGCAAATGACAAACAAACAAAAATAAAAATCACACAAAGCATGGGTTGCCTCCCAAGAAGCGCTTTTCTTTATTTACGAGTCTTGTAGCTAGACTCAAGGTCATGGGTTACCGTGTATCGCTTATGCTCACATAACCAAGCGTGAGCCATCTAATGGTCGCCTCATCTTTCTTATAATCATCTCCTAACTCTAAACATCCGCGATAGTATCTTTTATTCTTTTCATGAGTATACTTAAGCCCTTTTCTCTTACCATTCTCACTTAGCATTTCTATGGGCGGATACCTACTACACTTCTCCATGGAAAAATCCTTGTACCTAGGATGTGCACGGGGCATTTGGTAGATAAAATCTTCATCCCCATCCGAGAATGTAATTAACCCTTCCATAAGTTTTTCATCGAGGTTGGTCAACCTTTTGAAAGGTCTTCCAAACACAACTTGGGTCAACTTACTATCAATAAATTCTCCTAGATTCTCCATAATCATAAACTCAACAAGATAAACCAAGCTTCCTACAAACACATGTAATGGTATTGCCCTAGCAATAATATTTTCTCCTTTGTATTCTAACTCATCTACTATGATTTTATTATATTCATTACGCGAGATTATGTTCATTGGGAGAGATGAGTTAAGATAGGCGTTAAAGCTCCTAAATCCGATTTTGCAAGGAAATTGCATGTTGAATGAACTATCACTCTCAATTCTTGTTCTAGGGTCGACATACCTAAGAGGGTTTATCTCCTCTTCCATCCTATCCTCATTAATCATATCACCATCATCAAGATCCTCATCGGAGTCTGAATAGTAAAAAGGACTAGCCTTACGGTCATCATCATGGTCAGACTCCTCTAACTCAGAATTATTGTCAAAGTGGTGGTTAGGCGAAAGGTTAGGTGAGTTCTCATTTTCCACTAAAGGGATTGGGGCGAGCATTTGGAAAATCCTACGACAAAAAACACGATTAACAGGAATCAAACGATCAATGTTATTGTTATCCATCGAGATAGTTTACGAACAAAGGAAACAAAGAAATAAGATAGACTAAAGAGAACCTAAAAATTAAAATAAAATCTTACTAGAAAGGAATCTAGCAAGTAAACCTAATAAAAAGAGATTCTAACCTAGACAATAACTATTCCCCGGCAACGGCGCCAAAAACTTGATGCGTAAGGATTGCACCAGGCTTTACCTCTCAAGGGATCTTGAGAAGCTTACAACCCCCACCAGGCAGTGTACCTGATCGATGTATTATAGTATAATGACAAGTACCGGGGGATTGATCGTTCAGCTAGGAATAGTGTCGCTAAGATTAGAAAACCTAAAGACTAGGTCTAGAGATGAGGGATGATTCTTTTTGTATTTTTATATTTTTTAGAAAGCAAATTAAAATCTCGGGTTTGAAGGAGTTGGGCGGAATTAGTTGCTAGTCAACTAACCCAATACTAAGATGCAATCAAAATAAAATACTAAAAATGAAATTAAACTAATTTATACTAAGGTTGTGAGCAATATATGGGAGAAATGTGTTTACTTTGATTTCACTACTCCCTAAATATCTTTTACACGTTAATTACTTGTTATAGTTGTGTGGATGACGGATTGTATTCCTTAATACCATTCATGGGGTGGCGTACTTAAATCCCCAATCCTATGAGTGCCTACTTCACTCCTATGTCGAGCCGGCTAAGAAGCTCCTAACATGGGATCATTAGAATTTACTCATGCATTAAATACAACCAATAAAACCTAGTACACATCGGTTCATGTTTCCTAAGACGTTCAAGCATGTTACACAATGGAGATCTGCCAGTTTTCTTAAGCCTAACATTGAAATCATTCATCCAATACAACCATAAACAAGTAATCAACACATAATTAACATCTAGGTTTCATTAGATCTAAGCAAACACAAGATAGATCTAGCCTAACATGGTGGAATCAAGACAAGCACAAGATATAGACAACCAACACATAGACATATTGATTGAATTAAGAGAAGACTTATCTCAATAGCACATGTAAGCCTTCAAGGGCTGAAAACCCTTGAAAAAGCTGTAAAATACGTACAAGGTTCGGCCTTAGGGTTTCTCCACACTTGTTCCTCTCTATAAATGAAAATTAGAAAACTATATATAGATTTTAGAAGGTGACGGCGTCAAGAACAAATGTTTGACGCCGTCATCTCGCCACCAAATAGTTCCTCGGACTGCCTAGATCTGGGTCTGACGCCGTCATGTGTACACCTTATGCAGGCCGTCATGAATTTAACTCTTGACTCTCTACTTGTGACGCCTTCATGTTTCTTCTGGGTCGTCATGGACTTTACTCTTGACGCCGTCAAATATTTCCTCTTGACGCCGTCATACACTGTTCTCGGCATGGAAAATTAAGTCTTTGGCGTTTTCTTTACTTTTATGCTCCAAAAACGTCCAAATTGCTTCCTTTTCCACATTTCTCTCCCAAAGTACCTAAAATCACAAAAGGAACGATTTAGGGCAATATTTGATCAAATAAATTCAATTCCTGGCTTAAATGACCCCCTAAAAGTGGTTCATTTTTCGCCTCATCAATTTTAGAACAAGCATTATTAATTTGTACCTCAGAGTCTGAAAAAGCCATAAGTGCAAGCTCTGTAGCAATCATTGCAGACTCTGAACCATCTTCTTCATCCTCAGCCATATAGCTCCAGTCATAGCTCACTCCATCAATGGCCAAAAGCACCTTTGGTTCTTCAGTTGTAGGTTCTTTCTTCTTGTCCTGCTTTTACCAAGTTGACCTGTTATCAGGCTTCTTTGGTTTCTAACATTCTCTTGCAAAGTGCCCCTTCTTATGACAGTTGTATCACTCCACCTTCTTTTTATCAAAACCTACAGTTTCATTGCCATTTATGGTGATCTTCCTACCAGTCTTTCTCCAAAACTTCTTTGCCTTTAAGCTTAGTAATGCAACTTGCCATTTAATGTCCATCTCTTCCATGTCATCCTCATCAATTTGATCCAAGTCTTCATGAGTGAGAATTGAACCATTCATCTGACTTGACAGAAAGGCATAAAAAGTAGAATCACAAAGACCAGCAATCTGTCTTTTTGAACTAGCAGTAGAAACACCTCCACTACCAGTGGAAAAAACAATGTTAGTATCATCATCATCACTATCTCTTTCTTCATCTGATCTATCATCAACATATGATGATATAAGTGCCAAATTCCCTGATCCTGAACTTAGTTTGCCAGCCTTCTTCGACCTCTGTTCAATAACTTTAAAGTTATTGTACAAATCATTCAGCTTCATAGTCTCCAGTTCTGGCTTATCTTCCCACACAGCAACATTTGTACCAAACTCAGAGGGTAAACTTCTTAAGAACTTTAAATTGAGGTCTTCCCTTTCCACCTCAATTCCAAACACTGTGAGTTGAGTAACAATGTTCTGAAGCCTTGTGAAGATGCTGTCAATAGATTCATTACTTGTTGAACCAAAGTTTTCATAAGTCTGTTTCAACAAGGTCTTATGTGTCTTCTTGGTGGAATCATTACCACCAAAAACATTGCGGATCCTCAAACAAGGTCTGTGCAGTCTTGTACTTGTTAAATGCTAGAACTTGATCTCTGGGAAGGGTCATCAACAGCAAACCTCTAGCCTTCAGATCATTCTTCATCTGAAGTCTTTCATCATTTGTGACTGGTCCAGTGTTGATCTTTTGTACTACCTTGCCATCAATTGTTTGTGAGGTAGTACCAGGTTTGAAAGAATTTCCAAACATAATGATCTCCCAGAGTGCATAGTCTTGCACCATGAAGAATTGTTTGATCATTAGCCTCCACATCTCATAGTCATTCAACTTAAGCTTTGGAAACTTAGCAGCAATGTTGGATTGGCTTGTTTCTGTCTCCATTGATTCTTCTGAGTGAACTTGAGATCTTCTAAATCAAAGTATCAAAGCCTGGCTCTGATACCACTTGATGGATCTAAACACCTTGATCTGTGTTAGAATGATACTTTGAGTTATACCACTAAGTAAGCGGAATCTACTTAGTAATACTTAGAAGTTTGATTGTGAGTGAAAAGCAATTGTATATGAATGAGAATACTGTATGAATCAAACTTTTAGCTCCAATATTATTAATAATAATAATACGAGTGATCTTTGTATCACTAGGGTTACAACCTTGAAGCTCTAGAAAAATACACATCTAACCTTAACCTAGGACCTCCTTTTATAGCACAAGGAGTCCTCTTCTACAAGATACGTATAATGATAATAGAATAAGATATACACAAGATCTATTCTATATTTATCTATACAAGTTTCCTAACAGTTATCCTAATAGCAGTGGTAATAATATGTACTAGCAGTGGTAATGAGTTTCCACTGCTAGTGCATTCTTCAGCAGTTGTAATCTTCATACTAGCCGTGGTAACTGTTAATATAATTCCCAACAATTTCCGTATCCGTTGTCACCTCGGTATCACGGGCGACTACCTTAGGATGAAGAGAAGAAGAGGTAGTCGGAGCCGTTGGTCCATCATGTAGAAAACTAGAAGGGGGGTTGAATAGTTTTACGTTCTTTTAAATTTATAAACACAAGTTTGTTTTAAAAAACTTCGATTCTAGTTTATGTGAACTCAATACTTGCACTATATGAACAATTGTATGGTAACAAACTAACAAAGCTAATATAGTAAAGGTAAATGAATAAGTAATGAGAAGAGTTGGAAAGATCAAACCACAACACAAGGATTTATAGTGGTTCGGCTACAAGGACACCTTCCTTGTTCCTACTCCACTCCCCGAGTCACCTACTCGAGAGTTTTCTTCACTATGTCAACAAACTCCCTTTTGGCGGAGAAAACCTTACACACCAATTTACACACCACAACAACTTCACAACTTCTACACAACTTCTTCACACCAATATACTACACACCAATCTTCTTCACACCTATCTTCTACACACCAATCTTCTATTTCACACCAATCTTCACAACTAACCTACTTCACTACTAATCAACTACTACTTCCTACACAACTTCTATATCTTCTAAACAATATATAACAAGCACAACACAATATTCACAAATGAATGTATATATACACTATGCACAACTACTCTTCAACACTTCTTGAACTTGGTTGTAGAAAGAGTGTTCTTCTTTTGCACTTTGGATGAGAATGGATGATGAGGGATTGAATCACTTGAAACAAGGATTAATATATAAATGATCAAAGAGTTTTAGAGGATGTTTAGAGAGTTATAGATCTGAAAATTTCGTGCAAAAGGTGAGGCAAGAATCCAGGTTTAAGGTGGCATTTATAGGCAAAAGATTCTGACAGAGGAGCGTGGCCGGTCCCCTTAAATCAAGGCTGGTCCCCTTAATTTTAAGGGGACCGTAATTTTAAGGGGACCGCCCCTTATAATTAAGGGGCCCGCCCAGCTGAAACGGCCAGAATCTTTGTCTTTTAGTGGGGAAAGTTTATTTAGTGAAAAACTAACTGATTTTGGTTAAAAATTTGAATTCATATATTTAGTATGAATAAAATATTTTTCTTTATTACCAAAAGTGTTTTTCAAAAATATATATAATGTTTATATAATTAAATAAACTTTGTGTTAGTTAATTAAATAGCCCTTTGATCATGAGATGTATTAAGCACTTGTTTATCCATACCTTAAGTGATTAAGTTGGATATAGTGATATAAACTAGCTTAATACTTGTTTACGTAGTAATTATACGATTGACGATTTTACATTTTGTGATCGTCAAAATATAGAGATATCGAAAGATATGAATAACGTTTTCACACATTATTTATGTCAACAATCTCCCCCTTTTTGATGATTACAAAATTTAAACTCATTAATCGAAAATTAGTATATTTTCAAGTATTATTGTGAGTTTATATCACTTCTCCCCCTTTTGTTAGCATCAAAAAGGTTATCCCATGTCAATGGAAGCTCCCCCTTGAAGTATACTCCCCCTCGTTATGAGGCCAAAAGGAATCGAGATATGGATATCTTGCAAAAATATTTAGTGGCAAGCAACATATATATGTATATAGCATGCAAAAGTGTAAACTAAACAAAACCATATCATTAATCAAGTGAAATAAATTCATCAAGCATTACATCAACAAATGAAATAAGTAATGCAACTAACAAAAGCCTTTAAAGGCTTACAATCATCATTGAAATAATAAACCAAAGCTCAAATATGAAAGTCCTCTCTAGAGCTTGCCATCCAAAATGGTTTAATATAATTTTATTTGTGAGACACCAAGCATGTTTAATAGGGAGGGATGGATGGTGAACATGGAGATGGTGATGGAGGAGGAGTGTTTGTTGATGGTGGTGGAGGAGTTGAGTTTGTTGTTGGTGGTGGATGCAACAAGTTTTCAATGTGAGAAAACATGTATTGCATTTCATCTCTTAGTCTGAACACAATTGTTCGGTTATGGATGCAACAAAGGCAAGTGTCACCATGAGCTTCAAGTAAGCTCCATGGGACGGGGTTATAGGTTGGTGGATTGATAGGGGATGATGAGAAGTGTGCATCAAGGGGTGTTAATGGTGATAGTGAGAGAGTTAATGCAAGGGTTGTGTTTTCATTGGTATGTTGTGATGGTTGAACTATTGGTGGAGGAGATAAGTGGGTGTTAATGTAGTCATTAATGGATGAAGTGGATGGTATGGAGGAAGTAGAGTTTCCATTTGTTGAAGGTGTTTTGGAGGGTGCATTTGGTGCACTAGGAGATGAACATTGAGGTGGTGGAGATGGAGTGGTGTTGTCTTCATTTGTAAGATCAATGAAGAGTTGTTTGAGTGGAATGATGACAAGTTTTTGTTTCTTGGCATTGTTTGAATAGGTGGTTTTTGGTGATGACATGATGATGTTTGATGAATGTTTGAGGATGATGGAATGTGAATTAAACATGCATGGGAATTATATAGTGGGAAAAACATGTTTAGAAGTGGAATTAATTTGAAATTGTAATGTGATATTCCAAAATCAGTTTAGTTTTTAAGGGAAATGGTAGCTGGGACTAGCAAAAGGGATCACAAGATGCAAAAGAGAACAGTGTAAAAACTGTTTCAGATGGCCGGTCCCCTTAAATGGAGGCCAGTCCCCTTAATTTTAAGGGGGCCGCCCTTATGATTTAAGGGGGCCACCCATCTGACGACCCAGAAACCAAAATTTTTCAAAAATTTTCTGGAAAAATGTTGTGTTCTGTTTTGTATTTGCAGCAAGCACCATTTGAACATTTCACATTTGTTTTGGTCTATTATAAAGCATACATGATATATATATATATATATATATATATATATATATATATATATATATATATATATATATATATATATATAAGCTAATCATGCAAGTATATATATAAATTAAGAGTTAAAGCATGCATTCATAGGCATATATTAAACATAATAAACAAGTTAACATACTAATCATTTATCCAAACAATTATTCCAAGAAAATTTCAAGTACTTCCGAATGTATTTCGGACAAATAGCACACAAGACATAAAAATTAAATGTTGTTTAACAAACATAATCCAAGCATATCATTTCTTTTTCTTCCCGAAGATACCCTTCAAAGTCTTTCCTATAGATTTGAAGCCACCTCTAACTTCTTCGTGCAAGCTCTTTTGTCTTCTAAGCATCTTGGTAGTTCGTTCATGAAGCACTTCTTCGTTTTGATCACTAGGAGATGGGGTAGAATATTCGGGATAGTCAAGATCCTCTAAATTGTCAACGAACTCAGAAAACGAAGGGGTACTAGCATCATCGATGTTTTCCTCCTCATCGTCATCGTCTTGCCTTGAAGATGATCCATGAAAGCTATGACAACGAGGTTTACCCTTGTCACTTCGAGTTCGTCGAGCTTGTTTTAGAGCGAGAGGACGTAGAGTGGGGTAGATGGACTCATAGATACTATTGTCAAGATCGGGGTAGTACTCGATAACATGACGATAGAGACGAGTGAGGAACATTCCATATGGAAGGTTGGCTTTGGGAGTTTTTCTAGCACACTCAATCCGTTTGATGAAGAAGTAAGCCAAATTGTACGGCTTTTCGACAGCTATACAATACAACATGTGAGCAAGGCACGCCGGGAGATGGTCCCGGTGACCTCCAGTACCAAACGCATTCTCACGAATGAGTTATTCCCAACGCTTCATGTGGGGGCTTAACTCCTTGAGGAGAAGTTGGTATGGAGAGATTTGAACGTTTTTGGATTTTATTTTTCGGCTTGTGGTGGCACGTTCCACACCAAGGATTTGACGAATTTCGTCGGGATGAGGAATTTCGTCGAGATAGGGACCGAAGGTTGGTCGATAGCGATTAAGAGATTCGAGGTCCCACTCGTTTGTGAAAACGGCATGACCTCTAAAAGGAATTTGGAGGATATGACCAAATTGTTCGAGAGTTAGGGTGATAAATTCATTTTGAATCATGAAAGAGATGGTGATGAAACCAAGATCATTGGCTTGGACGGTGACTTGGCTATAGAAATCCATTATGAAGCGAGGAATGATAGGTTCATTTATTTCATAAATACAATTGAAGTTGATGCTTGTAAACACGCGATTTATGTAGTCGGATTGAGCAAAAGCAAGATCTACTACACGTCCTTCATGGACATTTCTATCTTCAATTTGACGATATATAAGTCCAATGGAAGGAGATGTGGTAGGGAGTTGGGAAACTTTAGGAATGTAATTTTTAGTGTGAGAAAGATCTTTGGTAGTTGCTTTTGGAATTTTCACCTAAACACATCAACAATACAAAAAATATATATAAAGAAAGATAAAAGTATATGTATATTGTTAAGGCTTATGTTGGAATGCAAACATACTTCGTTACTAATCCTAAGAAGTAGATTACCATGTTCCTTAATATTGTTTTTAACTCGTTCTAGATATACTTTACGATGTTTAATAAGTAGTTATGGACAAATCCAAACGCCCTTTTAAACATCTTAATATATCATGAAATTTACTAGATTTACATTAGATTGTAAAACTAGCTATTTCTTGCTAGTTTCTTATGCATGTGATTTGTTTTTGAAAAAGATGGTTTGTATTTTTACTTAAAAATGTCATTTTTAGTAATAAACCAAACGCTTCCTTAACTATTGACTTATACCACTAGTATGTCAATATATATATGAATTATATATCTTGACAAGTCCGATTAGCAATTTTTAGGTTTATAATTATAACAAAGTTTTATAAAAATTATAATATCTAGGTTTCGATATTATTTGGACATAATCCAAACACCCCTATATCGTGAACCAATATAATTTTTCTTGGTCGAAAAATGTAATTTCAAGTTTTACAAGTTACAAAAGTATAATGTGATTAGTTTTAATACGTTTTCAAATCATTATTCAACAATGAGTTTGCTAAAAATTTTGAAAAGGAGTGTATGAAGTTTTTCAAAAATTTTCGACATGATAGTTTATAATTACTAGTTTCTAGTGTTAATTAATCATTCTATTCCTAGGGGAAGCATTTGGTTATGGAGTTTTAAGACTTAATTCGAAAGAAATTGTGAAATTGACGAATTTTATAAAACATGCATAGCCATGAGTATGACCAAATAAGATGAAATTGGATGAAATTGTTATGAAAAACTTACAATACGTAATGGTGATAGTGTTAGATGAATTTGCCCTTTGCAAATTAACCCGAATTATGTGATTTAGAAGTGATTTGAGATGTTTTTGGGTTTTGGTTTTCGTCAAAGCAGAAGCAGGGGAAGGGGAGTATGAAAAAGTGGAGTGTTTGGCAAAAGGAACAAAGGGAAAAACGGGTTTGAGCTATCAGATGGCCGGCCCCCTTAAACATTAAGGGGGCCGCCCTTCATTTAGCTGCCGGTCCCCTTAAACATTAAAGGGGCCGCCCTCCAAAATTTGATTTTTGTGGTTTTGGTTTCTGGAAAGAACAAGAAAATATTTATATGTATGTATTAGATTTATATTTAATCAAAAATACGTTGGAGGGTATTCGCACGAAAGGAATTACTTGACACTTTTACTTGACATTTTGCCAATTAAATTTTCTTGATCATTTCGGATGAAATTTATCAAGTTGTCAAGTACACGAGAAAGTTGTGGAAGGTTCATAAGTGTATATATATATATATATATATATATATATATATATATATATATATATATATATGTATATATATATATATATATATATATATATATATATATGTATATATATATATATATATGTGTGTGTGTGTGTGTGTGTGTGTGTGTGTGTGTGTGTGTGTGTGTGTAGTATGGGCTTATAAGACGAGAATAAAGGAGGGAGACGTATGCAACGGAAGCTGGGAGTTTGTTTCATCCATAGATTTTTCGACTCATCTCTCTTCATCAGCATGAGTGTTGTTGAACATTAAAGTTCAATAAGGCAAATGGGGAAAAGAAAAGGTTCGTAAACGAACAATTTCTAGTTCTAGGAAATCAACAAATGAATTTTCTAGGTTATAAGATCCTAGATATAGCTAAGTGTATATATATATATATATATATATATATATATATATATATATATATATATATATATATATATTTAGATATAGTATAAGTAAATAAGTATATATATGTATAAAAACTAGAGGGAATAATGAACCAATCAAAATCACATAAAAACTAGATACTAAACTAAGCATGCATTTGTTGACAAGGAAATAAAAGGAAATGTGTACCTTTCGTCTTCAATGCGTTTAACTTCAAAATCTTCAAGGGAAAGTTCGAACACGGGATGACATCAAAGATTTCCATGTATGAATGGTGAAAATTTTTTTACGTTGGTCCCCATTGTCTCATTTGACCAAAGTTATTTGTCCCGAACATGTTATGTATTTGACTTGGGTGCATATATGGTGGAAACATTCCCCATGGATTGAAGTTCCACATTTGTTGATTATTGTTAAGGTTTCGTCTATTTTGGTTTACTCTTGGTTGAGGTGTTTTAGGTCTAGGGTAAGAATTATTCGGTTTCCTAGGTGGTGGAGTTTTAGATCTTGTTTTAGTTTTGGACGATCCTACTTCGGTTTTTAAAGATGGTTTATAAAACGGTTTTATTTCTTCATTACTAGCTAGAGGTATTTTCTTATCATTTATGAGTATATACTTAGGATTAGATTTTGAAGGTTTTAATTCCTTGAGTTCGCTTTCAAATTTAACATTTTTAACTTCACTTGTTGAGGCTTCGGTTGAGTTAAAACCTAGACCGGTTTTATCTCCGGATATTCTTTGAATACTTATAATTTTACTAAGTGGGTTACTACTATTTTCAAATTTATCAAGTTTACAAATTTCTTCCTTAAGTTTGTTGTTTTCACTTCTAAGCTCTTGACATGATTTACATTCTTCAAAAGTTTCTTTGCCTTTTCAAGTTGATGTATTTTAATTTTTAGTTCAAGTACTTCATTTTCTAATTGGTTGTTTATGTATTTTAGTGATTTATTTTTAGCCATAACTTGTTGTCCTAGTTTGCATAATCTATTGTATTCACTATCTAAATCTTTTTCATCTAATGATAGATTTTCATCACTAAAATATTCGGTTTCGGAACGTACCTCACTTGATGTTTTAGCCATGAGACACTTTTCTTCCTTTGTTGTTTCTTTCTCATCTTCATCGCTATCACTCCAAGCACCTCCAACAAACACTCTTTGATTTTGATCTCTTGTCATCATTGGACATTTTCCAATAAGGTGATTCGGATCACCACACTTGAAACATTTTCTCTCATTCTTGCTATACTTGTCATCATTATTCTTTTGAGATGTTCTCCTTTCATCGTGTGGTTGTCTAACGAATCTTCCTCGCCTTTTGAAGAATTTCTTGAAATCTCTTACGGCCATGGCATATTCTTCGTCTTCGCTTTCGGAAGATGAGCTATCTTCGTTGTTGGATTCCTTTCTAGCTTTCAAGGCGATTGACTTGCTTTGTTCACGTTTCCCTTTAACCATTTCGGAGTCCTTCTTTATTATTGCTTCGTAGACTTTTGAATTACCAATTAATTCATCAAGTTGTAGCGTTGATAAATTCTTTGATTCTTCAATAGCCGTCACTTTAGCTCGCCATTTTGGGTGAAGAGCTCTAAGAAACTTCCTAACAAAATTCTTACTAGAGAAATTCTCGTCAAGTGCTTTTAAACTTGTGATTATAGTGTTAAATCTAGCAAAAGCATTATCAATTGATTCCTCTTCCGGAATCGTGAATTGCTCATATTGTTGAACAAGTAGATCTATTTTGTTATCTTTGACTTGATTATTACCTTGGTGGGTTATTAATAAAGAGTTCCAAATTTCTTTTGCGGTTTCACACATAAAGATCCTTTCGTACTCTTTACGTGGTAGCGCATTGTAAATAACCATTTTTGCTTCATTATTTTTAGCAAGTTTTCTTTTTAAATCATCATTTTGTTTTTCAAAATGTACGATTTTATCTTTCTTAGTTTCGGGGTTATTTTGAATAGGTAAAAAATCACCATTGGTAATAACATGCCAAAGATCTAGATCTTTTGATTTCACATAAGTTTCGAATCGATTTTTCCAATATAAAAATCCATCACTTTCAAATAGAGGTGGTCTTTGCATAGATTTCCCTTCTAAATATTTTTCAGATTCCATAGATCGTTACAAGTTTTAAAATACAATATATTTTAAAAAATCTTGCTAGACGTGGCTCTTGATACCAATTGTAGAAAACTTGAAGAGGGGTTGAATAGTTTTACGTTCTTTTAAATTTATAAACACAAGTTTGTTTTAAAAAACTTCGATTCTAGTTTATGTGAACTCAATACTTGCACTATATGAACAATTGTATGGTAACAAACTAACAAAGCTAATATAGTAAAGGTAAATGAATAAGTAATGAGAAGAGTTGGAAAGATCAAACCACAACACAAGGATTTATAGTGGTTCGGCTACAAGGACACCTTCCTTGTTCCTACTCCACTCCCCGAGTCACCTACTCGAGAGTTTTCTTCACTATGTCAACAAACTCCCTTTTGGCGGAGAAAACCTTACACACCAATTTACACACCACAACAACTTCACAACTTGATCACAACTTCTACACAACTTCTTCACACCAATATACTACACACCAATCTTCTTCACACCTATCTTCTACACACCAATCTTCTACTTCACACCAATCTTCACAACTAACCTAATCCACTACTAATCAACTTCTACTTCCTACACAACTTCTATATCTTCTAAACAATATATAACAAGCACAACACAATATTCACAAATGAATGTATATATACACTATGCACAACTACTCTTCAACACTTCTTGAACTTGGTTGTAGAAAGAGTGTTCTTCTTTTGCACTTTGGATGAGAATGGATGATGAGGGATTGAATCACTTGAAACAAGGATTAATATACAAATGATCAAAGGGTTTTAGAGGATGTTTAGAGAGTTATAGATCTGAAAATTTCGTGCAAAAGGTGAGGCAAAAATCCAGGTTTAAGGTGGTATTTATAGGCAAAAGATTCTGACAGAGGAGCGTGGCCAGTCCCCTTAAATCAAGTCCAGTCCCCTTAATTTTAAGGGGACCGCCCCTTATAATTAAGGGGGGCCGCCCAGCTGAAACGGCCAGAATCTTTGTCTTTTAGTGGGGAAAGTTTATTTGGTGAAAAACTAACTGATTTTAGTTAAAAATTTGAATTCATATATTTAGTATGAATAAAACATTTTTCTTTATTACCAAAAGTGTTTTTCAAAAATATATATAATGTTTATATAATTAAATAAACTTTGTGTTAGTTAATTAAATACCCCTTTGATCATGAGATGTATTAAGCACTTGTTTATCCATACCTTAAGTGATTAAGTTGGATATAGTGATATAAACTAGCTTAATACTTGTTTACGTAGTAATTATACGATTGACGATTTTACATTTTGTGATCGTCAAAATATAGAGATATCGAAAGATATGAATAACGTTTTCACACATTATTTATGTCAACACATCATATGAAACACCACTCCTTGTCGTTATCGCTTTTGCATCGCCCCTCGGGTTAGCGATCGTGTTACTTGGAAGAGTTCCCGAGCCCGAGGGTCGATCATTTAAATGCTTGTTTAGTTCAAGAATTTCCTTAGCCATTAACTCTTGGTTCTTCATAATCTGCTTAAGAAGCTCATCCGAGGGTGACGGATTTTGAACCACATTCTGATTTTGATTTTGAAAGTTTTGCCCTCGGTTGTTTTGATTAAAGCCTTGATTTTGATTTCCATGATTCGTATTTTGAAAATTTCCATGATTTTGAAAAGCATTCCCTTGAGTCGGGCCTTGATTGTAATTCCCCCGATTTTGATTTTGATGAAAACCTTGATTTTGACCTTGAAAACCATTATTTCCCCGATTTTGATTTTGATTGTGATTAAATTGATGATTCCAATTTTGCACATTATTATTATGATTCACTTGATTTGGTTGATTGAAACCGAGTGGTCAAAGATAATTGCCGGAATAGTAGCTAAGAAGACTACGGTCACCTTGTGGTGGGTAACCATTACCACCGGTATTATAGGTTCCCGTAGTAGCATACACATTCTCTTGAGTGAAGCCACCGGAGGCTGGACACTCAAGATACGAATGAGGACCACCACAAGTCTCACAACCATTATTAACCATATTGACTTGAGGGTTCTTAACTTGATTCTGATTCATATGATACATTCGTAACATAGCCGTAGACATATCATCAAGTTTATTTGTAATGGTGACCAACTCAGAATTGTAAGAGGAAGAAGAATTTTGATTCGAAGTCGATCTTGTTGGCTCATTCCTCTCGGCTGAGGAATCCCAATAATTGTAATGGGCCGTCATATTCTCGATTAGTTTGTAACAATCTTCAGGACGTCGTTTCATAAAAGTTCCACCAGCTGCAGCATTGATCGTGTCCCGATGTCGAAGAGTTAAACCATTGTAAAACGTATCAATTATCGTAACGAGAAGCATATTATGGTTTGGACACCGATCAATGGCAAGCTTATAACATTCCCAAGCCTCGAATAAAGACTCATCGGGAAGTTGCCGGAAATTGCTAATATCATTTCTTAACTTCGTCACCATCGATGGTGGAAAATACTTCGCCAAGAACTTCGAGACCATTTCTTCGAAAGTATGAATCGAGTTCTTGGGAAGACGATCAAACCAAGCGGTGGCATGATGCGTTAGAGAATAGGGGAAGAGAGAAAGACGGAGGGCGTCATCAGAAACCCCATTTTGTTTCATACTTTGGGTGACGGTTAAAAATTTGTCAAGATGCTTATTGGCATCGTCACCCGGTAAACCGTGAAATTGGCATGAATTTTGGACTTGTTGTATCATATAATGCTTGAGTCCAAAATACGTAGCCTCAATATTAAGAGGGGCAATCGGGCCACCTCTTCCGTGCATTATTGGTTGGCACAGCTCCTCCATCGTTCGGAGATCGGAAGCTGGCACGTGTTGGTGATTATCACCACCCACCGGAGGGTGTTGATTATTTGGGTCCATTTCCTCAACGTTGGGGAAATGGACATGGTGTGTATGTCGAATTACCCTTTCGGGGTTTGATAATGGAGAAATAAGACTTTCAGAAGATAATCGGGTGTTCATACACCAAAAATAAAATCAAAAAGAAAAAGAAAAATCTTTTTGTATTTTTGATTGGGAATTATTTTTGGCTTTTTTAAATTTACTGAAAAAAACAAATCACAAAAACCTTTTATTCTCTTTTTTCAACCGGTATGTTATTCGTAACCATTTCCTCAATTACTACGCGCAGCGGAGCGGGAGAGAAGAATGTTTCTCTCTTCGGTCTGCAATTTAATGTCTAGACCTCCGTATTCTTCGTTAAGTTGGTTGTAGTAAAAGAGTAGTCCGATAACGTATAATTTCTCGGGTTATTTTGTTGTTTTTTTTCGGAATGGTTTGCAACACTCCCGCAAGAGTGAGGATGTTATTTTATTTTTGTATTTTTGAAAACACTTTAGGAAAAGTATTTTTGATTTTTTACTTTTTATAAAAAAAATATTCACAAAATAAGAGGAAGGTTTTTCAAAACACGATTTTTCAAAACGAAATTCAAAACTCACTTCAAACCTTCCCCGGCAGAGGCGCCAAAAATTAATTCACAAAAACCAATTATATATAATATATCTATAAGGTTCAAGGAAATCCGCAAGAAATACGGATTACCCGAGTCGTATCCCGTGAAAGAGTGAATGGAATTGTTGAAATTCGATTCGTGAAATCGTGTCGTGAAAAGTGAAAAAGTGAAAATTATGATTGAGAAACTCAAATTATGATAAGAAATCACAAATAATGTAGAAGGTACAAGCTATATATGCACAAATGATTTAGAACTAAAAACGGAAATTCAAACGCGATTCTTAAAACGTAACGTACAAATTAAAACGTAACTTTTAATGAAAAATTATCCTAAAAATATGAAATAATTTTCTAAAAATCTTAAACAACTAAAAATAATTTTGAGAAAAGAAAAATATTTTTTTGACTTTTTATGTATTTTGTATGAATTTATTTCTATTTTTGTATTTTTAAATGAATTAAAAATAAGAGAAAATGTCAAAATAAAAGTGAAAGATGCAAAATAAATTTTGAAAAATCTAAAATATCATAAAAGAATTTTCTAAAGTATTTTTGGAATTTTTAAGGCTTTTTCTAATTTTTATTTGATTTTTGTTTATTAAAAGGTATTTAAAAAGTGATTTTGAACTAAAATAAAAGAAGAAAAATAGTAAAACAAATCAGAATAATCTGAAAAAATTACAGAAATTCAAAAATGATAAAATGAACTTGAGAAAAAAAAATTTAAATGAAATTAAGCAAGAAAAGTGCTTAATGAGACCAAATCAGCTTATCACAAGTGCTTATTTATAAGCACTTGTGACAAAACTATGTGAAAATTATTCAGGAAGCTACTTATACTCAATTAAGCTCAAATGACTAGAAATCAAACCCTGATAAGCTCAGAAATCATAAGAATGATGGAATAAGCAGTATGCAATAAGCAAATGATAAGCAGTTTGATCTCAGATTAAGCCAGAGGTTCAAATCTCACGTAAATCACTTAAACTACTCACAGAAACTTAAGTATCACAATTTAGCACAGGTTAAGACATCAAATTCACTTATGCAGCCTTACTTTAGATTCAGAAATCTTGTTCAAAATGCCAAACTTCTGAGAGCTTAAAAGCAGTTCAAATAATCTCCAAACCAGAACTTGAGTGGGGCAAAAGCTCACTAGTAATGCTGATATTTTTAAAACATCAAATTCTTTTTCAACAACTTACAAATTCTACTCTAAATGGAGTCTGATAACAGCTACTTGTCCAATATTCTATACTGATTCAGTATTTCCTATGCTGACTTTTCAGTTATTACTCCCTTTTAACTTTTTATAATTTCTATTGATCAAATTCACTAATATTTGTTATGATAAACTAATCTAACACTCAGTGTTGCAAAAATCGGCTGAGGCGGCCGATTAATCGGCCTCGGCCCTGGAACTTGTAGGAAATTACAAGGTAATCGGCCGATTATTCGGCCGAGTCAAGAAAATCGGCCGATTAATCGGCCAAAAATCGCAACTCGGCCCCCGACCGCCTCGGGACCGATTCACGATTTTTGCAACATTGCTAACACTATATGAAGCTAACTAATGCTATATTATATTTACTAAACTAGTCTTACTAACTGATTTATTTATACTAGCTGTTAAGAGCAATTAGAAACTAACTTTGACTATTAATGAACTACACTAGTATTTTTATGCTATTTTTATTCTATTTATAACCCAAGCTAACTACTGAAGCAATAATATTCCCACAAACCTAAACTTGACTCAGCAAATTTGATTGATCCAAACACCCCTTCAATTTCTGATTTTACACTACACCAACTAATTCCAGACCTCTAATCTCCACAACAATGATCAATCACAGTCACAAATCTCTTACTTAAACCAAATAACTTCTGAAATTCCACAATGATTAACTATAACACAGTCCCACAGATTATCAACATGACCTAGGTAAACATAAAATTAATCTAATCAGATGCACAAAGGATCAATCAAGCTCAAGTATGACAACTACAACATCAATATTATCAAATTAAAACAATACAACAGTAACAACTCAGATCTAGACTAATGTTCATCAAATTCAACAGTAACTATGAATCAGGAATGAAACTTACAAAGCTTCTCCCCCTCAGCATGAACAGAGGGGGCTCACTAAGCTTACCTGTCTTTAGACAGGCCAAGTGCTTCCAAATCTCACTTGAACTATCAAATAACCCCAGGATTCACCATGTTCTCACCACAGTTGACTTTTGTTGACTGATTTAGTTTTTGAGCACAGATCTGATTCAGACTTAAATAAACTCTGCACTAAAGCTACAAAGCTAAAATGAAGAGTTTTTGACTAATTTCAAGCTTGATTGCAAGCTGAAAAAAAAAATTCAAAAATATTTTTTTATATTGTTATTGTTTTTCTGACATTTTTGAATTTTTTATAAAGAGAAAATACAACTGAAGTTAATTTAATGAATTAAACTTCTGAAATAAGCTATCAATACATCCAAATCAGCTATTTAGACTGTTATATGAAAAGCTGATTACTAAAACAAAATTTAAAAAGAAATAAGCTAAAGAACTTTATTAATTGAATATAGAAATTACAATATGAAGGAAATTACAAAAAAAAACTTTATAACTACAACTATTCTAGAGACATTTTTGCAGCATTCCTTTACTCTAAATCTACCCTCTCAAAATGAAGAAAATAAGTCCTATTTATAGGAAATGAGAGAGGGTGAGGGGTCTTATGCCATGCTGGCGATCCATGTGAGTCTTGTGCTTTCTCTCATCATTTAATAACCCTTGGATGAGATTTGTGCTTCTTTCAACCACTAGTAGCCCTTAGATCATGATTAGTGATGTGGCATAACCAATAGCCATCTGCCACATGTCACATTCGTGCACTCATTCTCTGCCCGTGTCAGAGGCTTCTGGAAGGCGAATCCAATGATTGGAATGATGCGTTCCAACCACTAGTAAGCTGCCAAGTGTCAACGTGACTCCTTCATACTCATTGATACCATCTATGCACGTGGGACTCCTTCTAGAAACCCCAATCATTGGGTATTTGATGGTTAATTAAGCTGATGTAGGTTAATTGGAGGGTAGAGTTAATTAGGGTACATGGTTAATTGGGGTTCTGGGTTCAGGAAGAATTGGGGGCGGGTAAAATGGGAAAAGGTTTTTAATATTAAAGTTTGACTGGGGTGTTGACCAAGGGGAACTTGGGCTCGGGTCTTTTGGTTTTTGGGCTTTTGGATTTGTTATTTATGGACTTTGGACTATTAATAACTTTGGACCAAGGCTTATGTGTATTTCAAATTTTGATAGCAAGGACTAATTATGTTAATTTCTGAAATACAAGGACCAAATATGTAAATCTTCCAAAGTGTGATCCAAGGGTCTCTAATGTAATTTTCTGATTCTCAAAGGACCAATAATGTCACTTCTGCAAGAATATCATCAAAGGACTAAATCTGATAATCTCTGAAACTTGGAGGACTAAAAGTGACAATACCTTGAAACTTCATCCAAGGACAAAATCTGACAAATCTCAAATCTCTAAGGTCGGTCTTCTTTGAACTTTGCAGGCTCAGCTTTGACTTTCTTTGACTATCTGCTCTCATTCCACTCTTGTGCTCGTTTTTGCCGGTTTTCGTTTGTTTTCCATCTTTTTGTGAAATATCCGTTCATGCACATTCACAATCACAAAAACACACTTTCTTTGGCGTTTTGGGTTAGTTTTTGGAATATTTAGTCTCATTTTGATAAAGAAAAGGTGAGTGAATAAGCACTCACGATGCGCCCGTTTGGCCCGCGCCCGTTTAACCCGTGCCCATTTAGCCCATGCCCGTTTAGCCCATAGCCCATTTAGCCCGTATCCCGTGCCCGCCCGGCCTGCCCGTTTTGCCACCTTTGATTGAAATAAAAAACATACTATTTTGATGATCTATCTTAAGTTTTAACATAAATTTATAATATAAGATTGTACAATGTTAACAATTTTTCTTTGAAGTAAACTTTGAGACCCCAAATATATAACGGGGTGTGTATTTTTTAGGCCCTTAAAAATTTGAGATCCGGTGCGGAGCACAATTGACACACCATCCTATGCGCCTATGTGTTTCACCAATTAAATAAGTGTAATGTCTTTAGTATGGATAAAGATTCTATCATGTTCATTTTAAACATGATATGTCATATTAATTTTTTTTTTGTGAGATAGAAATGTAACGTGAGACATTTGTTTTATTTAAAATGATAATTTCTTTCACATAAAGCTATGAGCGAGGCCGCGATGGAAGAGATCAAACACGGTAATAAGAAGCCATTCTATTATTTTTTTTATTTTTTATTTTATTTTTCATTTTTAAGGAATTCCAAAACCAAGTTACTCACTGAGTCTCTTTGCATCCATGGCTAAATGGGTACCCATGAACCTATTAGTCGTCGCCCTAGAGTTGGGAAGAACATTTACCTTATCATGTTCAAATCAAATTTGAGAGGATCTCAATGAAAGATTTAGTAACTTTGCTTTTATCATAAAAAATAACACGAAAGTAGAACTATCCAACCATGGACGGAACTAGAGTGCGTCCTGGTTGATCATGCATGGAACACTCAGTTTTATTGAACGCACCCAATTCCCAGAGTATTATTACATTGTGATTCTTAGCAAAAGCATCGCACTTGGGATTACTTGGAATGTGGCAGTGGCGGATTAGAGTGGAATCAGAATCGTTATAGGTTGGAATCATTAAAAGTATATACAGGGTTGATGCCGGGTTTAGAGAAGATGGTATCTAAACAAGGGGTTTAATGGGACATGGGGGGGGGGGGGGGGGGGATTATAAGGGTTAGAAGGGATCTATAAAAAGTTTAATATTTCATTTGCGGATTCGTTTGGGTAAAAGAATGAATACGGATCGTCTACTATGTTTTGGTTGGATAAATGGGTGGGAATTTTAGACTTTGTGACAAGTCCGCAATATTATTTCATTTAGAAAGTGAAATGAGGGTGATGGTCAATGAAAGGTATGTGTGATGTAAAGATAGACGGGTTTCGAAATGAGGTTAGAGAAGGAAGCTAAGAGGAAGGGCTAATTGCGAATTTGAAGAGTTGATGATGTTTAATTAATGGAATGTCTCCTGATCATCATATTTTTGATAAATGCTCGTAGTTTTTAGATGATAACGGTGAGTTCCAGGGGCGTAGCCCGCGTAAGTATGTGGGAATAAGGTGGGCCATGACCCACCCATAAAGCTAATAATTATACATATGTGTTGTAGTTTAAGAGCACTGGGTGCAGTGAGCACCTTCACCTCGTCATTTGGGGCCTACGGGGTGCCTCAACACTTTAACAAACCTTCACAACTAACCCCTCTCACTAACAACTAACTTCAACTTACTCATTTAGGGCCCACCGCTTACAACTTTATTTTTTATTCAAATTTCCAAATAAACTAAATTCATTTTATTCAAATAAAAAATATAAATAAATTTTTTTTATGAAAAAGTTTTAAAAAAAATTGATAATAAAAACATAATTAATAAATTTAAAAAAAAAAAAAAAAAAAAAAAAAAAAAAAAAAAAAAAAAAACACTTAACCCACATACAACCCTATTCATTGAAGCCTAATTCAAAATAATAATAATAATAATAATAATAATAATAATAACCATGCCCTTCTTCTTATAGTTAATCCAGCCCAATTAAATAAATAAATAAATAAATAAATAAAATAAAGATAAAACCATGCGCTTCTTCTTCTTCTTCTCTCTCTCACACACACATACTCACTTTATTTACAAACAAAAACACAATTTGATTATGGATCGAAAAAAAATATCTGACACATGTACAATTTCTAAACTCGTCGTGCAGACGATGAGCTTCCAACCGACGAGAAAAGTATAGGGGGTGGGTGCAGTGGCGATGGGTGGCGAGCTGCCACGTTGGAGTGGCGAGGACTCCAACGAGCTGCACCCAGTGCTCTAAAGCCTAATTTATTATTATGTATTAACATTTGATCTACCTACAAACTTGATATTTGTCTATTAGTCCATGTACTTAGGGTATGTTTGGCACTAGGAGGTTGCTGGAGCCTGGAGCTGGTTGTTTGAGCATGTGGCTAGAGCTTTTTTCTACATGTTCCTTCAACTAGCATTCTATTTAATAGCTTATTTTTTCTACATGCTCTTTCAAGCTATGTCAGCCAAACGAGACTTATTTTTAATGATAACTTTTTTTCTTTTTTTTTAAATAAGCTCATGCTATAATAAGGTCTGATAAGTTCGCGCGTTAAAGATGCCCTTAATCCCACAAGTGATCCATCCATCACTCCATATTATGTCCTGAGTATATAAATACTTTAGCGACGTTAAAATTGGCAAAGAGAATATCGACATCATCAACAAAGGTTAGTTACATCAGCGACAAAGGTTAGCATACTTATACAAAATGGCAATATTATTTAGTTGCAGTGTTACATTACAAATAGTTTTTAAGTTTATCAGGACTTCAATTATTTTTGTGCTAGTTCATTATAAATTATTTTATGACTGCTTGATGTATTTTAGTCAAATTAATTACTCCGTATAAAAAATTACTTTTGAATTCATACATTATATATATTATATATAATGGGCCTAGTGTCATTTTAGGTAGTATAGTTCTTCACATTGAGAAACATATAGCTAAGAATTTTTAGTATAGATTCATTTTTAGATGATTTTAATGATGCGAATGAGTGTCGTGTGTGACTAAAGCGCTGAATAAACAAATATGTTGCAACCTTTTTACATAGTTATATATTGTTCATCTGTCATAAAATATAAGTCCATTTTGACTTATTTAATTCAATTTTGACATTAAATATTTTTGTTTGTAATATATAATACTTGACTAAAATTATACCAATGAAAATATATTTAAAACTCAATCTATCTATATATTTTGAATCAAATATTATATTATACAAACAAAAATATTTAAGGCCAAAGTTTGATTCAAAAGTTAAAATGGACTTATATTTTGGGACATAGGAGTATAATCTTTTGTGTTCCTTTATAACTTGCCGGCGTCTTTTAAATTTTTTGGCCCCCTTTGAAAAGCATTCTTGGCTACGCCCCTGGTGAGTTTACAATAAGGGAATTAAGCAGTTTGGTTGATGAAAAGGTTCTTGTTTGCCAAGGTACATTACTTGACACGAAAATGGAATAAAGTTTGTACCAAGAAAGTTTAACATTTTCGTTTGGCGGCTTCGACAAGGTAGAATACCTGTTAGAGCAGTTTTAGATCATATTGGTATTAGATTGCGTACTTTGTAGGGGTGAGCAAAAAACCAAAAAGACGGAATAAACCGAAAACTAAAAACGAACCGAACCGAAAACAATCGAACCGAACTAATAACCGAACCGAATTTGCTAAACCAACCGAACTGAACTACTAATTCGGTTCTCGGGTTAGATATGGGTTTGACAGTCTAAACCAAAAACCGAATTCATATAAATATTTATATATATACATATTTTTTTAAAAAATATTTATATATATGCAAGTACTATTAAAATGTTATCTTAATATAAAAAAAACAATTTTATGCTTGAAATATTATTTTCTTTTAGCTAAATATCTATGTAATTATTAATTTTTTAAAAACAAATAGTGAAATTTGGGTTATTCGAGTCAACCCAAGAACCGAACCGAATTCAAATTCGGTTTTTGGTTCGGTTCGGTTTTCGAGTTGACAAAAAAATTTAACCGAACTAACCGAGCCGAACTAACTGAACAACCCGATAACCGAACCGATAAACACCCCTGGTACTTTGTCCATGTTGTGAAATTATTATAGAAACGGTGCACCATTGCATGACTCGATGTAAATGGGTGAAAGTAGGTTGGCGAAAATCTTTAAATCATAGTTGTTAGGATCCCCATCCTGATCTTAGGATATTACAATTTTACGATTCTACAAAGCAAAAACGATCCGGAGCCTACGTAGGATTTTAACAACCTTAAAATCTTATAGGATCCCGATCTTAACCATAGGATCTTAAGATCTACTCCGATCTGATCTTACTTTTCTCGAACCGCAAACTAAAAAACTACAAATTTATTGTTTATGTTTCTATATAATTTAAAAAACAACATATAATTCTTCTTAAACATTCCATATTCATAAATTAGGACAACATTTCTATAAACCATTCATACAATTTTGTGTTTATAATATATAATAATTGTAGATTTGAATAATATTACAAATATCATTAAAAAATGATATTATAGTAGGATCTTAGGATCCCGATCTGATTTTACGATCACGATCTTGCAAAGGCAAAAACGATTCTAGGTAAGATCCCGATCTTGAAAACCTTGCTTTAAATGGTGGAATATGAATCAAATAGATGGCACATCGGTCGAGGATCTGTTACCATATAGGGGGTCTAACACATTCTCAAGCAAAACAAAATTATTATGCCAAGCGGTTGTTTGGAGTGCAACATACCTTATGTGGGTCGGTCGAAATAATGTTTTTTTTTTTTGCAAGGCAATTTATACCAACCGAACAAATCAAATACAAACAAAGGCGCCCACTATATTAACAAGGAGATTAAGTATAGCGGACCCAAGAAATAACAAAGAAACAAAAAAAAGACCAAAATTAACTTGAAGGAAAAAGAAACACAAAAATAACCCATTTGCAGTTATGCACCATCATCCCTACAACTTTGAACACCACTATCACACATTAATTTGGCCCATGAACACTACTGCCAACCCACCCCTTAACAAAGGAAAAGCTCATCTTGTTGTGCAGACCACAGTAAACTTGTGCAATTGCTGTCCCACTGTGCCAAACACCCCTAACTTTATACAAGACTTGTATAAAGTTCTAAATATTTAGTGCAGACCACACTAAACTTGTATAAATTTCAATTTGTCCCAATGTGCCAAACACCCCTAACATGTATAATTGCTGCTAAAATCTGTGCCGAACACTCCTAACCTGTATAATTGTGCTAACATGCTGCCCCATTATACCAAACACCCATACCATGAGAATAAACATTGCCATAGATCATAGAACCATACTGCACTTCAGACTTAGCACCAAACTGTCATGAACTACAAATTGCAGCCATAGGATCTATACCACACTGACTTGCAGCCCTTAAACCACTGTCTACACACTATACGTATTTGCAGAAATTTCAGATTTGACATTTTAACGGATCAAAAAGCCAATGTTGCCAATTCATGTCACTTTTCTTTCCCGATCTTCTCACAATCCACTCGAAGCTTTTAAGTTGGATTTCTTGTACAATCTTATTTATACTAGAAACTTTACCTTTGAAAACACGTGTATTTCTCTCTTTCCAAATGAAGTACCCGGAAGTCCATATAACCGCCTGCCACAATCTTGATGAACGACTAGGAACATTTACATTCCCATTGAGAGAAAAAAATTCCTCAATGGAGAAAGCATTAACGTTCCCTATCTTCCACCAACTAAATACTTTTTCCCACACACTCATGGCCAAATTACACATAACTAAGCAATGAGAGCATGATTCTACCATGTCGCCACACGATGGACATAGAAGCGTATCTAAGTCAATACCTCTCTTGTCTAACTCTTCACGAACCAGAAGCCTTCCTTTCAAAGCCCGCCATAAGAATATATTAACTTTTATAGGAACCCATTTGTTCCATATCGTCGCATCACCTCCATCATCAACGTTTAGAATCTTTTCTTCCACCATTTTTGCTAATTCTTTAACCGTAAATTCTCCACTCTCATGCAACGCCCATCTCCACCGATCCCTACAATCAAACATAATTATGACATTTTGCAATAGACTTTGTAAATCTTCAAACTCTTTACATACCCTCCCTCTTATATTTCTAACCCATTCCCATTCCCAATACCAAACACCGTTTACCCATTTCCCTTTTTCTGCCACCATGCCCTCCTTTCGCCTATCTAAATGATATAATCTAGGAAATCTATCGCATAATCTAACCCCTCCCACCCATCTATCAACCCAAAATCTTATATCACCCCCTTTCCCTACCTCCCCAACAAAAGATGACCCAAACTCTATACCTAACCCCTCCAACTCCTCTCCCGCCTTAATGATCTCATTCCAAACACCGCCCCTTCCCCCATGTGTCTCCTCCTCCCCCTTAATCCTCCCAATCCCCCACTCCCGCCATGGATACTTTTTATAACTCTAACCCACAAAGACCCCCCCCCCCCCTCCCTTTTGAATCTCCACCACCATTTCCCTAAAAGCGCTAAATTTTTCCCCCTCAATGACCCAATGTTTAACCCCCCCCCCCCCTCTCCCCGTGTGAGGCTAGCAACATGTCCCACTTAACCCAAGGCAGTTTTTTACCTTCCCCAACCCCTCCCCAAAAGAAATTTTTTCTCACTCTCTCAAGTTGTTTTATAACACTTAAAGGCACACGGAACATTGAAAAATAATACAACGGTAATCTTCCTAGAACCGACTTAACCAATGTTAACCTGCCCCCGAATGACATCGATTTAGCTTTCCACTCGGATAGCCGATTTTTGAATTTCTCCACCACACTATTCCAAGCGCCGACTCTCCTCATATCCTGACCAATCGGTATTCCCAAATACGTAAATGGGAACTCACCAATACCACATTTCATCAATCTCGCCATGTCACTCAACTCCTCTTCACTAACTCCAAGACCATATAATTTACTTTTATTATAATTCACTCTAAGTCCAGATACTTCCTCAAAGCACTTAAGGATACACATTAGAACCTTTGCATTCTCTCTATTCCATTCCCCGAAGAAAATAGTGTCATCCGCATATTGAAGATGAGAAACCACCACGTTATCTTTTCCAATTTTCACTCCCTTAAAAACGTCTTTTTCTATAGCTTCATTAACAATTGCATTTAAACCTTCAGTCGCCAAGATGAACAGAAATGGTGAAAGCGGGTCTCCTTGTCTAACTCCTCTTTCCAGGCAAAACTCTTCCGTTGGCGATCCGTTAACTAGAATTGACATCGTGGCTGATCTAAGGCAGCTTCCTACCCATTTACACCATTTGTCACCAAATCCCATTTTTTTCATTATGTCAAGGAGAAATCTCCAATTTAAGTTGTCATAAGCTTTCTCAAAATCAACCTTGAAGATTAGTCCTTTTTTTCGGTTCTTCTTCATGTATTCAACCGCTTCATTTGCTATTAATACCCCATCAATAATATATCTTCCTTTAATAAAGGCATTTTGAACATCCCCAACCACTTTTCCCGTCACCTTTTTGACTCTCTCCGCTAGAACTTTCGCTATGATCTTATAGTAACACCCAATAAGGCTTATAGGACGAAAGTCCCCTAGCCCTATAGGATCCGCGACTTTTGGAATAATAGTTACAAACGATGTGTTGCACCCTCTTGAAATTTCCATCGATTCCCCGAACCATTTGACCGCACCAACCAAGTCTGATTTGAAGATATCCAGAAACCTCCTAATATATTTGAAATTAAAACCATTTGGGCTTGGGGCTTTATCCCCCCCACAGCCCCTAATCGCCTCCACAATTTCCCCCTCGGAGAACTCCTTCTCTAAGGCCATAGCATCATCCGAACTAATCATTACAACTCGATCACAGCAAAAAACCGGCCGGGTTGACATTCCCTCAGTGAAAAGATTCTTATAGTATCTAACCATCTCTGCTTTTATAGCTGAGGGTTCCTCACACCATAAGCCGTTAACCATTAGACCCCTAATATTACTCTGATTGTTTCTTCGTTTAATGTAAGCGTGGAAGAACTTTGAGTTCTCATCTCCTTCCGCGTCCCACTTTATTCTAGATTTTTGACGGAGCATACTTCTATATTCATTTTCTTTATCTATCCATGCCTTTCTCGCCTCCATCCATGTCGCTCGTTCATTATCATTCAAGGTTCCTGTTTCCGCTTCCAATTCCTATTTCATACCTCTTTTTTAAATATCTCTATCTTTTCACTCATCCCACCGAACCTTTCTTTACTCCATTTTTTAAGCGCGCCTTTCACATTTTTTAATTTATCCCGAAACCTACAATCCGGTCTACTGCTCCTTACTACCAATTTCCACGCCTCGTCTACAACCTGTTCGATATCCTTTTCGTCTAGCCATATATCAAATGCCCGAAACGGCCTTGGACCGAAATCCAAATCCACATCCTCTAATACAATAGGACAATGGTCCGAGAGCTTTCGGTCCAAGGCAACAACCGATAAATTCCTCCAACAATTTCCAAACTCCTCATTTAGTAAAAATCTATCAAGCTTACTAAATTTCATTCCATCATCACTAACTCTAGTAAATTTCCTCCCCCCCCCCCCCCATTAGAACCTCAATAAGCTTTGCCTCGTTAATGAAAGCATTCAACTCACTCGCTTCCTTGTTATTAACTTGTGAATTTAACCTTTCCTCGTCGCCCCTCACCACATTTAAGTTCCCAAATATACACCACGGTCCTATCTCATCCTTCATTAATCCCATTAACCTATCCCATAACGATGCCTTATGTCTACCAACGTGTGGCCCATAAATACAAGTTAGGTATATGTCCGCCCCTTTTCCTTTCCAGCCACCTTTAACAGCAACAAACCTTTCATCACCCATATCATCCTTATACGTGAATGATCTGGTATCCCAAATTAATATAATCCCACCCGAATTCCCATTAGCCGCTAGTTGTGTGAATCCAAAACCCCTCCCTCCCCAAATATCCTCTACCCACATGTCATCAACCATACCGCACTTTGTGTCTTGGATACCAATAATATCTGGTCGCTCCTCCTTAATCAGATTACGAACCCAACCCTTTTTCCCCAACTCACCAATCCCCCTAATATTGATAGAAATGATTTTCATAGATATAAATTGAGAAAACGATATCAAAACCAAAGACCTTACTGTAACTTAGGTCCTGTGTCATCCTCTCCTCCTTTAATCTTTGTCTCCATTTTTGTACTCCTTGCCTTTTCTTCCTGAGCCTTGTTCCATGATACTCTAATTAACTCACCGATCTCTTTTACTTGTTCCATATTAATGGAACAACTTCTGGTACTCGACTCTGCACGTCCCGATCCTTTGAATATAAACATTCCTTTTTCTTCGTTCTCGACCTCGTGGTATTCTTTATAAGCCTCAGAAATCCCTTTCACATTATCCCCCAGTCCTTCAACACCCGTTTTTCTAGCCACTGCCATTGCTTTTGTGACACTCCTTCTGCCAACCTTTTTCTTATTGTTTCCTATCCCGTCATCCATACCTTTATTGAAAACATTTTCTCTATTTGCTTTCTGAAATTCGTCCTCCACCTCATATGTTATATCCTCTTTTGTGTCGTTTCCTGTCTTCGGTACCTCTATCACAATATCATCTATCTTTGGTACCTCTTTCTCAACAACATCTGTCTTTGGTACCTCTTTCTCAACATCATCTGCTCTTCTTTTTTTGTTGACTCTATTCCCACCACTATTGGTCGATGAAGCAGATCTTTCTCCTCTTTTCTCCCCTCTAGCACCGTGTTCATCTTCATTTATTTCTGTACCTTCACCTACTTTAATTTTTGTCCTCCCATGTTTTATTCTACGTTTTGTTTTTTTATACCTTTGACCATCCATATTGTTACAAAGTCCCTCACCATTATTAAGCCCACCTGCATCTCCGAATTGGGCCCTGATAATACTTGCATTGTTTGGCCCATTACTTCTGTGGAAAACTAGAAGGGAAGTTGAATAGTTTACCGCTTTTTATAAATCCTTTTTAGCTTGAATATCCTTTAAAAACTTTACGTTTGCTTAACGATATAAACACAACGTTATATGTTTGATTCTTTGAAAAGCTTTTCATGTGAATAACAATTCTAACTTAACTTGTTTCATACTTTGAAAAGCTTTACTCGTGATGATCCTAACTTTGCTTGTTTAGTTCTTTGAAAAGCTTTACATTTGTTTAAAGATATAAACACAACTTTACTTATTTAATTCTTTGAAAAGCTTTATATGTGATTAGCGATTCTAACTAAAAGACAACATGTAATAAGCAAAGATAAAGAAAGAAACGATCAAACCACAACACAATTGTTTATCGTGGTTTGGCTACAAGGACTCTTTTTCCTTGCCCTACATCCACGCCTCGAGTTTCCAACTCGAGAGTTATAAGCACTAATCAACAAGCTCCTTTCACCGGCGGAGAAAACCTTTACAACGTCGCTTACACTTTTACCGACACTAAGCTAGATGTCGAGTTCTTTTACACAGGTACAACCACTCCCATCGTCGCTTACACTTTTACCGACACTAAGCTAGATGTCGAGTTCTTTACTAAGGGTACAACCACTCCCGTTAGTTCTTTTACAAGGGTACAACAACTCCCGACACACTACGTATTTTGAGGCCTAAAATACTAACCAATCACTTCTACATACATGACACAAATGAAGTATAAACTACCAAAGCTTATACATGACCAAGCTAACAAGACTTGCAACTTTAGAGTTGAAGCTTGTAACTTCTTGAATGATCTTGTGAAGTCCCTTGCTACATAAGAGAATCACACAAGTCAAATGTTACTGAGTTAGTTTAGAGAGTTTGTGAAAATATATCCTAAAGTCATCACACAAAACTAACAAATGGTTTGGTATTTATAGCAAACTATTCTGCAGGTCTGGCGGATACGGCGGAACCCTCAGATGGGTTCTGCCCGTGTACCCCCAGGGTTCCGTCAGGGCTGCAGTTGGTTTTTGTAATAAATCTTCCAAACCAAACAAGGTCACATCTCATTACACCTAGTCAAACACAAGACTTGCAAGCAAACATATGGTTAGTCAAACACTCTTTCTTACCATAAATGTATATTGACAAAGCTTGCCCTAAATGTGATGTGACATTACTATTTTAAGAAATAAATGTGATGTGATGTAACACCCCCAAAATCGGGACCAGCGGAAGCATATGTCACTGGGGTGCTACTCGATTGATATCATAACACAAAGTATAAAGAATGGTTTTTACCTCAATCGATTAGAAGAAATTTCATTGTCAAAAGTACTCTGTTTACATCTTTCAAAAATAGTGCGGAAATATAGGCCCATAAGAGTATTTAAACGGTCCAAATGATTATCAGAGTCATCTATGACCATGCCATGCCATGCCAAAGCCTTCAACAGTTAGCTATCGCCTTAAACCTGAAAATACATGCTAAAAAGTGTCAACACGAGGTTGGTGAGTTCATAGGTTTTAAAAATAGCAATTTAGTATAAAAGAAATGTGAGTTCGATAAAAGTTTTGTGACCATTGTGTCGCTCACAACGTCATGAAAATATAGTTTACTTTCAAGTAAATGTAGTAATGTGGACCACAAGGTTTTCGAGTGTGAATAAATATTCACATACAAATCAAGTTCATTTTAAGTGAGTACTACTTTACTCACAGCGTCATGAAAAATATCAGTAAAAATGACCATAAGTATTAAGCATAAAGTTGGACCATAGGCAAAGTATGTGATCATTACAACGAATATAATGTCACATAGTAAGAGTCTATTACGCTAGCACTAAGTTCATGCAACCGAAGCTACGACAGTTGTGTATGCAAAATGTTGTCATACTAAAAAGGGGCCCATTGCGAGTGCTCATCCCGTTACACTCGATTCCGATATGCTATACGTTTCGCATTGACCCATGTATGGCCAACCGAACGGGGGAGTCACCCCCAATAGATCTATCTATAACAATCGCGCTTCTCGCAGGAACTAACGGTTCATGAAAGTGGGCATAGTGGGATTCAAGGGCTTAGGCTACACCACGTAATAGTTTTTAAGAATAGTTTTGGTCCATAAAGTGTTTGCATGTTTCTCACTCCAAAATTTGTAAAACGAGTATAAGTAAAGTGGGGCTATAAACTCACATATATGTTTCAAGCACTTGTGTCCATGAGAAAACAATCAAGTATGCAACCAATATACGCATAAATGCATTTGAATAATCAATCAAGTATTTCAACAAAACAGTAATGTTTGAGTAAACAATCGTGCATTCAGATAAAATAAGCATTGAGTTTAGTTAAAAACGAGCATGTATTCTCCCCCAAAATAGTTATAAAACAAGTAAAAGTAGGGGGTATGAACTCACCTCAGTAAAGCAGTCTGAATAGAGTAAGGTCATAGTATGAGTGTGCGGCACCGACACGCGACCTAGATTAGTTATGGCAAATCTTAGTTTTTACAGTTTCACTCACTACTCAATGAGTTTAAATAAATTTAAGTGTTCTCAAGTGGTTGTGTTTATTGTTGCTTGTGTGGTTGCGTTTATCTTTAAATAAGTTTCAAAGCATTTGTAAGTTTTGGCTCTTGAAAAGTGCTTACATATATAAGAATGTGAAAATATTCGTGAGAAATGTGGTCGTGAGAATAATACGTCGGTGAATAATAGATACTTGGACTAAGTCTTTATGCTTCAAGTACTTACATAATATCGTGTATATATATATATATATATATATATATATATATATATATATATATAGTCATGTTTTTATTAAACTAGTGGACGATAAATTAGAAAAAGTTTACACTTTATTTGTTGTAAACATTTCTTATAGTTTTCGTAATTTAGTCGGGTTTATAAAAATAAACTAAGTATGGAATTTTAACAAAAATCGGGCATGACTCGTCCGTTTTTTTTATTAGTTTTCCGTTATAAAATAAGTGACGCAAAATATCCCTCGTCAATATATATTGTGTAAAATAGTATAGCTAAATAAAAGGGCTTAGTACAAATTTTGTTGCAACAAGATATTAATTAATCTCCAAAAATTCAAGTACTAAAAGTGTAAAATATTAAAAATTAAATAGGAAGAATGTCAGGAGCATGGATCGAACACCAAACCTCAAGATAATCATGCCAACACCCCAGCCATTAGACCAGCCCAACTGTTGTGTTAGTTTCTCCCACAGTAGTTTTATATAGGGTGTTTGGAGTGTGTCTCTAGTGCATATGTATAACAGTTTGCATATATATGTCGTTTACATTTGGTTTAGTCGATTTCAAGCTCGTTTTCTATTTTAATATGTTATGTTATCACTCTAATAACTTGTAAACTCAAAGATTACACATTGGCCTCGAGTGGATCTCGGTCCAATGTCCCATTCGACCCAACAAAATCAAAATCAAACGAAATCTTACAAATCGAGCTCGTTAAATATTTGTGTCTCGTTTAACCCTTTAAATCAAAGTAAGAAAATAACCACTTGTTCAATCTTGAGCCAAGACTTATGTTTACGTTTAGATCTATGATTTCTCATGTTTCTTTTTAGTAAAAAAAAACTCCAAATAATTTTATATTAATATGTATGTGTCGGTTTGGTATAAAACAAGTTCTAGCTTATTTTGTAGTGCTTATAAATGTTACACAAGTTTTAGTCGTCACCACACAAGCTTAAAAACACAACTACTAGTATATTTTATATATGCATGTATGTCGAGTAGACCAAAGTCTTGAAGCCCATTTATAGTCTTCAAAGCTTAACTTTAGTAACATATTAACAAGTATCATTATATTTGCAAAGTAAGTAAACAAGAAGTGCAAGATTTGGTTTTAGAAAATCCTTACAGTGGGGTTTTGTGTATGTCGAGCAAGAAGAAAACAAGGAACCAATTTCTTCATCCAAAATTATCAAGAACCAAGTTGCTTCCAAGTTTTACCCAAAAATTTCCAACGCACCACCTTAAACTATATTCTTGATTGCCATTGTAACTTGAAGGATTGTAAATGTGAATTTGAGGCTGTGTTCATTTGCGTTATAAGCAAGGAGAATAATTCATGTTAAGCCCGTATAACCCTTGTGTAATTTAATGCAAGACCTTTTAATGCTATTATCCAAGTATTTAGTTGCAAAGTCACTTTTCACGAGTAATAAGGTAAACATGTGATATTGATGAGTTGTAATAGGCGGCAAAAAAAAATCAGATTTTCGAAGAGGGGAAAGATTATTTTGATTTTTGTTATGTATTTCGTGTCCCATTTGTGTTTAAGTGTGTGCCGTGGTGTCCTGGTTTGATGGTTTTTAGCAAAACGTGTAATATACAATTTTTTTCTGAGTATGTTTATACAAGTGATATAAAATATTATATCTGACTCATAAAAATATTTATTTGACTTTTGCCATAACTAACTATGTGTCGGTACGCATGCGTTCAGAAAAAAATGAGATAACTTTTTTTTTTAATCATCAGTAAATGTCCGGAAATTAATATTTCACATTTTCTGCTTAAATTGTCTGCAAATGTTAGTGTCACAGTATGTGGGATAGCTTCCCGCGATTTAGTCAAGTGAGCTCGTATATGCTCAGCTAATTAGATAAGTAATAATAAATAGAAATCTATTATTAAAATAATGTTTGGAAAATTACGGGTGGTTACAGTCTACCCTCCTTACAAGGAATCGCGTCCCGCGATTTAGTCTACGTTATCCGTTAATATGGTGTTTGGAAAAGGGCTTATGGTACTTGTAACCGATTTGGGTCTCACTAGATCGTTTAACGTTTTATCTTTGTTTGTGGGAGAGTAATTCAGTTGTCTGTTATTGGTCATCCCTTTTGAGGTTTTCGGTAAGGTGCAATGATTAATGGAGTAAGTTTAACAGGATAAGGGTTCTAATCTTAACCTCACGATGTTTTGCAGCCTTGTTAGTGGGGCCCCTCTACATTTTCTTGGTCTTAAACCAAGTTATGGTTTATATCTTAGTGGAACAAAGTTCCCAACTTGTTCTGATGTAAGGTGGTAAAAAGGGTATGTTGGCTAGTTTTCAAGATTTGTTCTAGAATAGTGCATTTTTCTTTTTAGGGTAATGGAGAAAATTTTGTTCGAAATCTTCATTTGAGCACATGTTTATACGAATTTGGCAAAAACAATATTTCAATCAATAAATATTCTTTTGTTTGAAATAAATAGTTGCATAAGATGACACAGTTCCTAAAGATTTAAAAGTTTGTAAGGGTTTTAATTCATAGTGTGAATAAGATAATTCCGCAAAAAGTAACGTTTGGTCATTTCTTACTTACAAAAGTTTGATAAGGCCTGACTAAAAAGGTATATAATTTAGTAAATTGGGTTTTTAATCACGATGTAAATAAATTTACAAAAATTAACATTTAGTCATTCTTTAGTATGCAAAAGTTTTGATACGTTTGCCCAGAAAAACTTTTAACTTAACAAAATGAGTATTTCAGAAAATATATATATATATATATATATATATATATATATATATATATATATATATATATATATATATATATATATATATATATTTTGTAGTTGCTATAAACGTGTTTTTAGAGAAAGATCCTTAAAAGTGTTATCATTCAAGATGAAGGTATAGTCGGGTATGGCATTTATATAAGTTTCTAAAAGTCTTAAGGAAAAATCTAGTTGTCAAGGTTGAGTAGGGTTAGATATTTAATATTTGGTGAAGCTCACTGTTATCTATAGTTTCAGGCAGAGGTGTGAGATACACTTCAAAGGTCTGGTTTAGTTACAAAAGAAAAATATTGGTTTTTCTGTTTATGTGGTAGTAGCATAAAATACTTTTCAAGGGAGTAAGTACTTCACCGAATGATTGTATAATTGTTTATAAAATGATTTGTGAAACATTTTATAGAGTAATGAGAGAAAAAAAAAATTATTGTCTGCAAAATAGTAGCAAGGTTGTAGTTTAACTTGCGATTTAGTAGCAAATTAGTTCGTCGGGGAGTAAAATAGTTTATGAGGCTGTATTAGAACTCGTTGGGTAATTTGTAATATAGTTCACAAAATGCTAGTGAAAGTGTTTGTTGTTTTATAAAATAGTAGTAAGGTAACGAATCGGTTATTACCTAATAATAAAATAGTTTGTAAGGTGATGTGTAACACAGTTTCGAAGACAGTAGGAAAACAATTCATCGTATTATAAAATAGTAGTAGGGTCGAAATTTTGATTTTTATGATATAGTAGTAAAACACTTCGTAAGATAATCACAAAATGGTCTGTAGGATGATTGAAAATAGCTTTTATGTTAATAGCAACACAATTTATTATTTTATAATTGGGTAGCAAGGTAGACGACTGTTATTCCCGAGGGATAAGTGAATGGTTAGGTATTTTTTTCAAAAATGGTAGCTCGGTTACTCCATAGGTTTTAAGGTTTCTGTTGGGCATAGCGTCTCTGCTGAATGGGGAGTTTTGCAAGTTCAAAGTACGACCCAGAAGGAGGGTGTTGATTGCTACTAGCAATCAGCTGGCTGTCTCAGTAGTGTACTTAACAAGGAAGGTACGACACCCATTGATGTAAGGTTTGGGGTAGAGGTGACTGTAATACAACCAGATTGTGATAAAAGAGTATTCCATAAAAGAGAAAAAATATTATGATGAAAAATTATTGTGATGCCAGTGTATTATATGTAGATGTGAATATTCATGTTATGCAATGATTATGTATACACACAGAATTTTTGCTCTTTTCAGAAGTCAAATATGAATCAATCGGAACATAACTCTATTATAACTATTCTCAGTATCGCAAAATTCACCTCTGAGTCGGACATAGGTGATCAGGCTATGTCCCACTGTCCCTGGTCGAATATGGGTGATCAGTCTATATTCCACCGAGGTTCAATGAAGTTTGAAATACTCAGATTAGTTACACTAGTAATATGTCCCTTACTTTTAAAAGAAAGTGTTTTGTAATAAGTAAGGCAACAGACTTGGCAGGCAGGCATGTGGCGGTCAAAGGGTCAAGTTTTTGTAAAAGTAGTTATAGTCTAGGTTTTAAAAACTACCCAGTTCTCTATAACCAAGGCTCTGATACCAATCTGTAACACCCCCAAAATCGGGACCAGCGGAAGCATATGTCACTGGGGTGCTACTCGATTGATATCATAACACAAAGTATAAAGAATGGTTTTTACCTCAATCGATTAGAAGAAATTTCATTGTCAAAAGTACTCTGTTTACATCTTTCAAAAATAGTGCGGAAATATAGGCCCATAAGAGTATTTAAACGGTCCAAATGATTATCAGAGTCATCTATGACCATGCCATGCCATGCCAAAGCCTTCAACAGTTAGCTATCGCCTTAAACCTGAAAATACATGCTAAAAAGTGTCAACACGAGGTTGGTGAGTTCATAGGTTTTAAAAATAGCAATTTAGTATAAAAGAAATGTGAGTTCGATAAAAGTTTTGTGACCATTGTGTCGCTCACAACGTCATGAAAATATAGTTTACTTTCAAGTAAATGTAGTAATGTGGACCACAAGGTTTTCGAGTGTGAATAAATATTCACATACAAATCAAGTTCATTTTAAGTGAGTACTACTTTACTCACAGCGTCATGAAAAATATCAGTAAAAATGACCATAAGTATTAAGCATAAAGTTGGACCATAGGCAAAGTATGTGATCATTACAACGAATATAATGTCACATAGTAAGAGTCTATTACGCTAGCACTAAGTTCATGCAACCGAAGCTACGACAGTTGTGTATGCAAAATGTTGTCATACTAAAAAGGGGCCCATTGCGAGTGCTCATCCCGTTACACTCGATTCCGATATGCTATACGTTTCGCATTGACCCATGTATGGCCAACCGAACGGGGGAGTCACCCCCAATAGATCTATCTATAACAATCGCGCTTCTCGCAGGAACTAACGGTTCATGAAAGTGGGCATAGTGGGATTCAAGGGCTTAGGCTACACCACGTAATAGTTTTTAAGAATAGTTTTGGTCCATAAAGTGTTTGCATGTTTCTCACTCCAAAATTTGTAAAATGAGTATAAGTAAAGTGGGGCTATAAACTCACATATATGTTTCAAGCACTTGTGTCCATGAGAAAACAATCAAGTATGCAACCAATATACGCATAAATGCATTTGAATAATCAATCAAGTATTTCAACAAAACAGTAATGTTTGAGTAAACAATCGCGCATTCAGATAAAATAAGCATTGAGTTTAGTTAAAAACGAGCATGTATTCTCCCCCAAAATAGTTATAAAACAAGTAAAAGTAGGGGGTATGAACTCACCTCAGTAAAGCAGTCTGAATAGAGTAAGGTCATAGTATGAGTGTGCGGCACCGACACGCGACCTAGATTAGTTATGGCAAATCTTAGTTTTTACAGTTTCACTCACTACTCAATGAGTTTAAATAAATTTAAGTGTTCTCAAGTGGTTGTGTTTATTGTTGCTTGTGTGGTTGCGTTTATCTTTAAATAAGTTTCAAAGCATTTGTAAGTTTTGGCTCTTGAAAAGTGCTTACATATATAAGAATGTGAAAATATTCGTGAGAAATGTGGTCGTGAGAATAATACGTCGGTGAATAATAGATACTTGGACTAAGTCTTTATGCTTCAAGTACTTACGTAATATTGTGTATATATATATATATATATATATATAGTCATGTTTTTATTAAACTAGTGGACGATAAATTAGAAAAAGTTTACACTTTATTTGTTGTAAACATTTCTTATAGTTTTCGTAATTTAGTCGGGTTTATAAAAATAAACTAAGTATGGAATTTTAACAAAAATCGGGCATGACTCGTCCGTTTTTTTTATTAGTTTTCCGTTATAAAATAAGTGACGCAAAATATCCCTCGTCAATATATATTGTGTAAAATAGTATAGCTAAATAAAAGGGCTTAGTACAAATTTTGTTGCAACAAGATATTAATTAATCTCCAAAAATTCAAGTACTAAAAGTGTAAAATATTAAAAATTAAATAGGAAGAATGTCAGGAGCATGGATCGAACACCAAACCTCAAGATAATCATGCCAACGCCCCAGCCATTAGACCAGCCCAACTGTTGTGTTAGTTTCTCCCACAGTAGTTTTATATAGGGTGTTTGGAGTGTGTCTCTAGTGCATATGTATAACAGTTTGCATATATATGTCGTTTACATTTGGTTTAGTCGATTTCAAGCTCGTTTTCTATTTTAATATGTTATGTTATCACTCTAATAACTTGTAAACTCAAAGATTACACATTGGCCTCGAGTGGATCTCGGTCCAATGTCCCATTCGACCCAACAAAATCAAAATCAAACGAAATCTTACAAATCGAGCTCGTTAAATATTTGTGTCTCGTTTAACCCTTTAAATCAAAGTAAGAAAATAACCACTTGTTCAATCTTGAGCCAAGACTTATGTTTACGTTTAGATCTATGATTTCTCATGTTTCTTTTTAGTAAAAAAAAACTCCAAATAATTTTATATTAATATGTATGTGTCGGTTTGGTATAAAACAAGTTCTAGCTTATTTTGTAGTGCTTATAAATGTTACACAAGTTTTAGTCGTCACCACACAAGCTTAAAAACACAACTACTAGTATATTTTATATATGCATGTATGTCGAGTAGACCAAAGTCTTGAAGCCCATTTATAGTCTTCAAAGCTTAACTTTAGTAACATATTAACAAGTATCATTATATTTTCAAAGTAAGTAAACAAGAAGTGCAAGATTTGGTTTTAGAAAATCCTTACAGTGGGGTTTTGTGTATGTCGAGCAAGAAGAAAACAAGGAACCAATTTCTTCATCCAAAATTATCAAGAACCAAGTTGCTTCCAAGTTTTACCCAAAAATTTCCAACGCACCACCTTAAACTATATTCTTGATTGCCATTGTAACTTGAAGGATTGTAAATGTGAATTTGAGGCTGTGTTCATTTGCGTTATAAGCAAGGAGAATAATTCATGTTAAGCCTGTATAACCCTTGTGTAATTTAATGCAAGACCTTTTAATGCTATTATCCAAGTATTTAGTTGCAAAGTCACTTTTCACGAGTAATAAGGTAAACATGTGATATTGATGAGTTGTAATAGGCGGCAAAAAAAAAATCAGATTTTCGAAGAGGGGAAAGATTATTTTGATTTTTGTTATGTATTTCGTGTCCCATTTGTGTTTAAGTGTGTGCCGTGGTGTCCTGGTTTGATGGTTTTTAGCAAAACGTGTAATATACAATTTTTTTCTGAGTATATTTATACAAGTGATATAAAATATTATATCTGACTCATAAAAATATTTATTTGACTTTTGCCATAACTAACTATGTGTCGGTACGCATGCGTTCAGAAAAAAATGAGATAACTTTTTTTTTAATCATCAGTAAATGTCAGGAAATTAATATTTCACATTTTCTGATTAAATTGTCTGCAAATGTTAGTGTCACAGTATGTGGGATAGCTTCCCGCGATTTAGTCAAGTGAGCTCGTATATGCTCAGCTAATTAGATAAGTAATAATAAATAGAAATCTATTATTAAAATAATGTTTGGAAAATTACGGGTGGTTACATGTGACAAGACACTTTCTAATTTAAGAAATAAAAACAATGTTTTGTTTAAAAGGAAATGAAAACCTTAGTTTAAACAAGACTTAAACACTTAAAGTGATGATTTACTCCTAGCTAAAGTTCACACTTTGTCATTAACAAAACTTAGCAAAGATCGTAAAATATAAATAATGTTTTTAGGCGATATTTGTATTAACAATCTCCCCCTTTTTGTTGATGACAAAACATAAACTTTATTTATAAGTAAGTCACTAGTTTTAGTGTTAAGTCTTATAAAATTAGTATAAAAAAAAAAAAAAAAAAAAAAAAATAAAAAAAAAAAAAAAAAACTTGTTTTTGCTAAGATGATATGATATGCAAAAAAAATTTTGAAACAAGTTTATATCTAAATTCTCCCCCTTTTTGTCGAAACAAAAAGAAGAGTAGCGAAGCGGAAGTATACACTTGCTCCCCCTTGGATAAAACTCCCCCTAAATGGAGTGCCAAGAGAGGAGACATGGATTTTGAACGTATAAGAAAAAGGTTAGTTGCCACACAAGACAAGTCATGAAAGCATTTCATGTCTAGAATACAACTAAGAGTTGTGAAGTGGAATAATGCCACACTCATGCTCCCCCTTGAATATTACTCCCCTAAATAGAGTATCAAGGAAGGAAAACATGGATAATGATCCTACAAAAAGAAAGGTTAGTTTCTAAAACACAAGATATATGTATGCTACTATAGCAAGGTATAGTTCACTTATTATACCTAAATGGTCAACAAACAATGCAAACCTTGTAGTAGAATGAACTTCATTTCATGTAAAATTTTGACTCTTAAAAAGTCAAAGACAAGAAATTTGGATGACACCATCCTACTTCTAAAAATAAAGAAAAACTAAAAATAAACTAAGAACATGAAAAGCTACAAGGAAATCCTCATTTTCCTTAATGAGAAACATTTTCCAAAAACAAGGCTAAAGTTGTTTAAGGATGAAAAATGTGTATTGGAGGTTGTAGCGGGCTTTATTTTGATGGTTGAAAGGATGACACGGTTTTGGTTTGTTGGTTTAAATGAGAAACATTTTCCAAAAGAAACGGTTTTGTTTCATTTTGGAGACTCTAAGGTTGAGGTGTGTGAGACAAGGATTGTAGACGATCCAAAATGTGGTTTAGTATAAACCTCATTTCTTCGGATAGCTCACGAATTTCCCTTCGACACCCTTCACTAATGTGAGCGGTTCTTTCGCAATGATTGCAATCATGGTGGGGAAAGTTTGGTGGAAGAGTGGTTTGATTTGTTGGTGGTGGATGGTTTGAACTTGAAGGAGCAAAGATGGATGGTTGAGTGGTGTTTTTGCTTCCTTCATTAGTTGAGTGTAGTGTTGTTTGTAAAACCATAATATGGTTGATTTGAGAGTCAACCATACGTTTAAAGGCATGAAGGTGGTTTAAATGAGTGTCAATCTCATTATTAAGGTTTGGAGGTTTTTCCCATATGGATGCTTCTATTTTCTTATAAGAAGAAAGTAGAGATTCAAATTGTTGGGAAGGTTGTTGAGGTTTTTGTTGTTGTGGTTGTTGGTTTTGAACAAAATGGCGATAGCTTGGTTCGCCGGAAGGATTGCCATGAAGGTCTTTGTAAATTGGGTGAAACACAAATGATTGTGAGTGGGTATGACCTTGATCATTTGGAAAAATGGATGGTCTAGCATAACGGTAAGCCAACCGTTCTACTAACGATGGTTGATGGGGTTCATCATCTAGTTGCTCACTAGGTTGTTGTTGGGTTTCCATTTGAGCAATGGTGTCAAAGAGTGACAAGGATGGTGGACTTGATGATTTGGGTGATAGGTCTTCTAATGTTTCCAAATAGGGTAGTGGTGATGTTGTTGGTGTATGGAAAAGTTCCATTGGTGAAATTGTTGGTGATTGAGGTGATGGAGTTTTTGATGGTTGAGCTTGTTGAGAATGTGATGTTGAATCACTTGGAGGTCTAGTTGGTGGAGGAATGGTGGCTATGTTTGTGTAGTAATGTGTTGGAGAGGGTGTTGGAGTATCAAGATTAAGCAAATCTTGAAAGGTGATTACATTGGTATTGCAATGTGTTGAGGATGGTGTTGAGGTAGTGAGGTTAAGGAAATCTTGGATAGGTGAAGAAATGTTAAGCGAAGCATCACTTGAAGATGATGAGCTTGACTTGACGGTTTTGTTGAAGCAACAAGGTTTGACACTAATCCTAGTGGATTTTGAGAAGGATTTTGATGACTCGGATGATGTGTTGGATTTAGTCATTTCAAAGGTGTGGTTTTGATGTTTTGAGAGAAGAAGTTTTGATGGTGATGGTGTGATTTGAGTTTTTGCAAAACTTTCAAATTTATAGGGTGAAAAGATGTTGAAATGGGTGTTTGGATTTGATGTTCTACCATTCAAAGAATGAGGTTTCAAATGATTTTCATGACCATGTCACATCATTTGATGTCAATCCAATGGAATAGGGTGGAGTGAAAGACCAACATATGCACTCAATGCATTGTGATCATGGGATGTGATTTGGTTGAAAATGTTTCAATGGTTTGAAGGATCCTTTAAAAGGGTTCCTTGGATTAGTTATGTTTGAATTTGAATTTTTGGAGGGAAGTGACTTCCTAATTGTTTTAGTGAGTGAGAGTTGTTCTAATATGGTTATTGGAGCTAATGGAAGATGTTTCTCACTTAGGATAATGGTTTGACACTTTACAAGTTTTGGACTTAAGAAAAATGACAAAAATTTTCTGCGGGTGATTGGCGGAACCCTCACGGTACACAGGCGGAACCCTGTTTTGGGTTCCGTCTGGTCCGTTGGGCCAATTCTGGGTTGCCCAGAAAATACATTGGCGGAACCCATTCTAGGGTGCCGCCAGATCCGCCAGCCCTGAAAAAGTTGGCAGTCCGCGATTTTGACCCGCGAGACGATTTTCAAATTTTTCGAAAACTCCTAAAATCAAAAAGATAATGCATATCTAGTTAGGCAATGCAAAAATTGGACATGTAAACACACATATCATAGGACTTTGACCTTGAGGTCGAGAATTTCACTATACTTAGTGAAAATTGCCATAAGCATAAAAAAATTGATAAACACCTCAAACATTGTCATTATGCATAAAAGCTCATACAAACATAATCCGACAAACGTGATAAAACATGAACGTGAAAAACAATACAAATCACATAGTTTAACACATAAAAGGTTCTAAAACATTCATAAGCCAAACACTCCTTAATCTTCTCACAACCGGTCTATCTTCTTATTGAGCTTGCTTAGGTACCTTCCAAAGCACTTGAAAATTCATTTGGTTTGCTTGAACTCTTCGGATGCATTGTCAATGACGGGGAGTTCTTGAAGGTATTCTAAAGGAGGTAACTTAGAGTTAGGAAGTCTATCGTCATCGCTCATGTCGGATAATTGTTGGGATCATACTTTAGTATTTAGTCAAGTCTCGGTCATTACATTTTGTAATAGGTTGCTTAAGTTTTATTTCTTATTATTGTTTAAGTTAATGGGCAACATGTTAAAGCCCAAGAGGCCTAAAAGCCCACGTTAAAAAGGGATAAGGGAGGAAGGGTGTGTTGCCCTAGCTCCTCCCTTATAAATAGTAAGCTCATGTTACATTTTATTTTGTTGGTTATTAGATTACCTTAAGGAAACTCTTGCACTTTTATCTTTCTTATTATCTTATAATCAACCAAGTCTATTTCTCATCTCATTTCTCTTTATATCATACTTGTGTTTACTAAATGGTGACCTAACAAGTGGTATCATTCGCCTACTAGAAGTTTGAAGTGTATTTCTTTTGGTTACGTGGGGATTTGGTGCTTATTCTTCATCTTTTTGCATTTTTCTTTGTTTCTTTCACTCAAATCTTGAAGCTTGGACAAGTTTCAAGGTTGATATAGTGATTTGAAACTTAGTTGTTGCATAAAGTTGTGATTTTTAAGGTTTTTTTAGGTTTTATAGCTTCTTTGATATTGGAAAACTAGTTTTTTGGTAATAACATCTCATAAAGTTAAGGTTTTCTAAGTATTGGTGAAGTTATTTGATCAAAAGTACCTTATTTTTAAGCATTTTCTCTTCTAAAAGTCATTATTTAAGGTGAACAGTACGTTTTACGCGTAAAGTGGTCGGAAAAGTACTATTTCCAGCTGTCTACAGTGTTTTTTGGTCGGTTTACGCATAAAATAGGCATAAAACCCTTTTCTTACGCGCAAAATTAGCTAAAACCCTTTTCTTACGCGTAAAATTTGCCTAAACCCTGATCCTACGCGTAAAGTGCTCCTTTACGCCTTTAATCCTACGCATAAGTTGTATTCTACGCGTAAGTCAGAGTTACGCGTAACTTGCCAGAGTTTACGCGTAAGCTTCAACAACGATCTTCTTCTTGTGCTACGGTGACTCAGTACTTCCCTAGCTTGGATAAGTTAGTGGAATACTTCGACTACGGATATCTTTCAAGCTTGGATAAGTTTGAAAGATTTGTTTGGTTGTTTCAACCTTACGCATAAGTCTAAACTTACGCATAAGCATAAGCTTACGCGTAAAGAGGAAACTTACGCATAAACTAGAAAGTTTACGCATAAACCTACTCTTTACGCATAACTTAAAGTTTACGCGTAAGATTAAGTTACGCGTAAGATTTAAACTTACCCCAAGGATTTTGCTACTTTCACAAAGGAACGTGCATTTCAATCTTCTACAAAGATCCATTTCTACACAAGTGTTCTAAGATGTCTCAACCACCTAATCACTACTTCCCTCACTCTTATCCTCAGCAACAACAACCTCAGCAGTATCAGCAACAACAACCTCAGCAGTATCAGCAACAACAATACCTTCCGTACATAATGAATCAACAACCTCCTAAATACAATCCACAACAACATTACCTGATGATGCAGCAACAGCTCATTCCTCAACAACAACCATATCAAGTGCCACAACAAAACACTCAATTTTCCTCCAAACAACCTCACTGGTTTGACAGAATGTGTGAAGTTATTACAACTCAACAATCCCGACATGAGGCAGGATCACTTGAAACACCTCCAATGCTAACACCTGGTAACTATGTGCAATGGTCAAGTCGATTCCTACGCTTTCTAGAACTAAAGAAACCTCATGGGCACTTCTTAAAGCAAGTGATACTTGAAGGTCCATTTGAGTGGCCAACAAGATTTGAAGCTGGTGATCCTAATGCTGATCCTCCACGTCCTCCTGGTGATAGACCCCTTCCAGAAACTGCACTCACTGAAGAACAGAAACTACATCGTGAAGCTGATCAGTATGCAATGGCTTATATACTTCAAGGTATACCCAATCCGATCTATCGCAGTGTCGATGCTCAGAAAACAGCCAAAGCTATGTGGGAACACGTTTATCTCCTCATGGAAGGCACTCAATTGAATAAAGATGACATGGAATCCAAGCTTTACATGGAATACACTGACATCACAATTGAACCTGGAGAGTCACTTGAATCCTACTATCATCGTTTCACAAATGTTGTCAATGATCTGGAACGTCACAAAATCACTGTACCAAGGATCGCTGTGAACTCCAAATTTGTTGGTAGTCTTGGCCCTGATTGGCATAAATATGTGACATTTGTTCGTCAAACGAAGAATCTTCATGATGCTCCATATGGCTTGTTGTATGACTTTCTGAAACACCACGAACCTGAAGTGGAAAAAGATCGAGCTCTACGAGGAGGATACACACCAACTTCAACACCAAATTCTTTGGCTCTCGTAGCTCAATCTAACTATGCTCCAACACCAATGTCAAATCATGCATATGTTCAAGAACAGAACTACTTCAGTTATCCACAACCTTCCACCTCGAACCTAATGGTCCCTTATGACTCATCTCCACCAGATTCTTCTACTCAACTTGTTCCGTCAAACAACAATGATGCTGTGTACTACTCCAACTGCAATGATGATGACGATGATGACTTTAATACGTTGAATCAGGGACTTGCTCTTATTGCTCGTGCTTTCAGCAAATTCTCCAACAAAACAAACAATCGTCAACGTTCATCTTCAAACACCAGGAATCAAGCTGTTGTCAATGACGGACGAGTGGAAATTCAGAATCGAAATTATGGCAGATCTGGTTCAGGAAGTTCTTCAGGAAGTTATGGGAATGGTCAGAGGTTTGGTAACAATGGAGGTTTCAGGAACAACTCAGCATCTTCTCAACAAAGGTCTGACTCAGTTACTACAAGGAACTCTAACTCAGGGAATGCAGTTTGGTGCTACAATTGTAATGAACAAGGTCATATTGCTACAGCATGTCCTAAACCGAGAACTCGGGGTAGTAAGTTTCACAAGCAGGCATTACTCATGGCTCTTCAGGATGAAAAAGATGGACATTTCCCTGAACAGGACAACAACTTCATGGCAAATGTGAACAACGATGATGACATGGAAGATCTGGAAGCCAATGCTGCTGTGATGCTTATGGCCAACATGCAGGAACTTAAGCTCAATGATTCAGGTCCAGTGTATGACACTGACGGCTTGTCTCAGGTACATGACTTCAATGAATGCTTTATTAATGAAATAGTCTCACCCTCTGCTTATGAATCAGATATGGCGCAAGTTGTTCCATCTAAATCATCTTCATCATCTCATACAGATGAACAAATAAACACAGTTGTCATATTCGATGATGACACAGTTGTTTCATTTGATGATCCTATTGAGAATGATAAACATGATCATTTCGAACAACATGAACCATCATTTGATCCAGACCCTGATCTCATATTGTTATCAAAACAACTGGATGCTCAACAATTGCAAATAATAAAATGCAACGAGAAAAACAAAGTTTTGAAAGAACAAAATGCGTCACTTGCAAGAGATATTGAATGTTATAAAATTCAGCTTTCTAATCAGGAAGACAAGATTAAACATGCAAAAAGTTTTGAAAAAGCTTTTCACGATTCCTACAACAAAGAACAAGATCTTCAACGCAAAATGCAAGATTTAATCGAGTCAAACGGAAAGTTGATTTCAAAACTCGAAAGTGAAAAGAGTGAATTGAAAATGCAAGTCAAACGTCTTCAAACAGAACTTTCAAAAACAGAAACAGAATTGTCAAGTTGTCAAAAAGATTTTTGTGAACATAAAATACGAAAAAGGAAGTATATAGATAACTTACTCGGTGATATTGTTGATCTTGAAAAACAATTGAAAGAATTTCGTAACATTGTGTACAAACACGGGAACTCTGTCACTACAATTCAGAAATTTACTTTAAAACCGAGACCCGGTACTGGATTTGCACTTGGCGATTACAATTCAATGTTTCTTCACAATGCATTCAAAGATGTTCCAAAAATTTACAGTATGGACTATTTGCTTGATAATACGATTGTGCGTGCTGTTGTTTTTGATACTGAGGAAGAAGAAGAACTTGAAGAAGAGAGTCGGTCAAAAATGAGTAATGTTGAATATTGCACACCATATGACTATTCAAAAAATCCAGTCAAGTTCGTTACTCAAAAGGATTTACCTGAGAAATCATGGTTTATCGAAGAGTCGTATGTTTCATCTCACAATGAGGCCCCTGTCCAAACTGTAGCACAAGTAAATGGTCCTTTACCATCATCCGGTGAACTTTCACGTTTACCAAAATGTCGTGTCTTAAATTATTTCAAAACCTTTATGGAAGACATCGATATTTTGGAGGAAACAATTGAACGCAATTCTGAAATTAAAATTGAAACTTTTCAATCCGCTTACGAGCGAGAAAAGAGAGATATTTTTCAAAAACAAATGAAACCAATTGTTCAACACCTCCGTCTCTGTGCTACACGTTGGGATCAGGAACTTCAAAAGGAGGTCAAAAATATGATAAACGTTTTTGACACTGCTGAAAATGAGATTTTGGTTCAAAAGTTACAAACTAAAGTTTTCAAAAATGATGCTGATCGACTCTTGGAACAAGTTCTCTGTGCTGATATTTTGTCTGTTATCATGAATGATCTCTATAAATCTGGTACTTCTATGCTTAAGCATGATCATTGTGTTGATAATAACTTGTTGAATGAGGAAATTGAGACACTGAAACATGAGAATGATAATCTGAGGAAAAAGAATGATGATGTGACAAAACAGTTTTCAAAACAAATCAGTTTACTCAATCAAAGGCTTGAATGGTGTCAAGCTAAAAGTCTTGAAAGGGAATTGAAGTTTCAAAGTCACAATGTTTCAAACTCTTGTCAACTTTGCAAAAACAATGAGTCTTTAAAAGGTTTGTATCTGAAATACGAGAAAGAAATTGCGAAGTTAAAAATTGAAAATGACGAATTTCTACAAAACCACATAGACATCAAATATTGCAATGGTATACTTGAGTCAAACATTCAGGATAAGAATCACATCATCATTGAGTTAAAAGAGAAAATAAAGATACTTGAAAAAGGAAAGATGGTTGACACCACGGTGATAGCACCAGGAATGTATAAATTAGACATAACTGATAAAGGAAAGGTTGTTCAAAATACTAATGTTGCAAACTCCACTTCTACAGGACTAGTCTCCCCTACTAGCGTTAGCAGACCCAAGCGATACAGTAAAAAGAAGAATAGGCTCTGGCAACGTAAGCAAGGACAACTAGAAGCTCAAGAAGTAGAAGACCAACTTAGGAATTTGAATAAAACTCATGTTGCATCAGATTTAGATTCTAATCTGGCAAATTGTAATCAAAATCTAAATGTAACGAATGATGAACCTTTGAATGTTTTGAATATTAATGCATCTTGTGTGTTTTGTCGTAAAAGCGTTTCATCTGGTGATCATACTAAATGTATAGCTAATTCTCTACTTCATCGTCATAAGAAACGTAGGACACGCATTCCTTCTAGGCCCACTACTGCCTCTAAGTCTATCTTAGGAAAGCCGCCTTCTACGGTTTCTAGTGAAGTTGATGTTAACCCCATAGGTGCAGAGAACAAGTCTAGGAATCAGCCAAACACTAGTGAATACACCATTAAGAAAGCTCGAACTAGTTGGAATTGGCAACGTTGGTTACAACACAAACCTGATTTTAAATGGATTCCTAAATTATTGAATACTTGTGCTTCTAACCAACAGGAACCCGCAGTTTCTTTGGGTTCCACCCTTACTTCTGTTCCATCCATGTCCTCTTCTTGTGATGCAGGTGGTGCAGATTGTTCTCTGGATTGTTGATAGCGGATGCACCCGACATATGACAGGCAATCTCAAACTGTTACACAACTTTGTCTCAAAGTTCATTGGTACTGTCAGATTCGGGAATGATCATTACGCTTTAATCATGGGGTATGGTGACTTTATCAGTGGAAACATCGAAATAAGCCGTGTTTATTATGTGGAAGGCCTTGGACACAACCTTTTCTCTGTTGGTCAATTCTGTGATGGGGATCTAGAAGTTGCATTTCGTGAGAAAACTTGCTTTGTTCGTGACTTACAAGGAAACGATCTTATGTCTGGCTCCCGTGGCTCCAATCTTTATACAATTTCAATGTCAGATATGATTGCAACATCTCCGATATGTCTTCTCTCCAAAGCAGAATCAACTAAATCTTGGTTATGGCACAAACGTCTTTCACACTTGAATTTCAAAACTATGACTGACCTTGCTCGTTATAAACTTGTTGAGGGATTTCCAAGATTCCGTTTCACCAAAGATCACTTATGTCCAGCCTGTGAACAAGGAAAAAGTACTCGGGCTCATTTTCCTTCAAAACCTGAACACAGTACGAATCATGTTCTACAACTGCTTCATATGGATTTGTGTAGACCGATGCGTGTTCAAAGTATCAACGGTAAACGCTACATACTAGTAATCGTCGATGATTTTTCCAGATGGACTTGAGTTTATTTTCTACGAAGTAAAGATCAGGCTCCTTCTATGATCATCACCTTTCTCACTAAAATTCAAGTTCAGTTACGCAACACGGTTCGAATAGTCAGAACTGACAATGGAACTGAATTCAAGAATCAGACACTTAGGTCTTATTATGAGAAAGTGGGAATTGAACATCAAACATCTATTCCTAGAAGCCCAGAACAAAATGGAGTTGTTGAAAGACGCAACAGGACGTTAGTGGAAGCTGCTAGAACTATGTTGATTAATGCTCAATTACCTGATTACTTGTGGGCAGAAGCTGTTTCAACCGCATGCTATACTCAAAACCGTTGTATGATCACAAAACGTCATCGCAAAACACCATATCAAATTGTTCACAAAAGGAAACCGAACATCGATTACTTTCATGTTTTTGGAGCACTCTGCTATCCGAAAAATGATCGTGATGATTTAGGTAAACTTAAAGCAAAGGCTGACATCGGAGTGTTCATTGGATATTGTGAGAATTCTAAAGGTTTTCGGATTTGGAATCGTCGTACTCGTGAAATTCAAGAAACCATTCATGCTAATTTTGATGAGCTCACACAAATGGCTTCTGAGCAACACAGCTTAGGACCCGAATTTAACCGTCTTAACCCTCCGGCATCTTCGGCTGAACCATTGCCACTCAACCGCAAAGAATTGGAAACCTTGTTTGCTCCACTGTTTGATGACACAATTGAATACCGTCCTACTGAGGTCCCACCTAATTCTGCTGCTCAACCTGACAATATTCATGTAACAGACTCACCTCAACAAACTTCAACAACTGTTGAGAGAGACGGTCCTCCAATTGCTTCACCATCTACAGTAGAACAACCTGTTTCTAACTCCCGCCACTCAGCTGAAGATCCAACACCACTATCAGTTCCACAATCCGCAGAGCATGATCCTGATGCGTTCTTCAATCCGTTTGCACCAGCTACTACAGTTCCTGATATAGCTGAGTCGTCAACACGCAACTTGGATCCTGCCAACATGCGAGATACATATCAACTACACCCTTCAACACACAAATGGACCCAAGACCATCCTCTAGTTCATATTATTGGCCATCCAGATGCACCAGTTATGACAAGACAACGACTTCACACAGATGGAGAAACTTGCATCTACGCACTCACAGTTTGTCATGAAGAACCCAAGAACATTAAAGATGCTATGACTTATGACAACTGGATTGAATCTATGCAAGAGGAATTTCAGCAATTCATACGATTAGAAGTCTGGGAATTAGTTGAAAGACCTGACGGAGTCTTTGTCATTGGGTTAAAATGGATATGGAAGAATAAGCTTGATGCTGAAGGAACTGTCATCCGTAACAAATCACGTCTGGTAGCAAAAGGATACTCTCAACTGGAAGGTCTAGATTTTGCTGAATCCTTTGCTCCAGTGGCTCGACATGAAGCTGTTCGGATCTTTTTGGCCTATGCTGCACACCGGAACATGGTAGTCTTCCAAATGGATGTCAAAACAGCATTTCTTAACGGAGATCTCCGTGAAGAAGTTTATGTCAGCCAACCTGAAGGCTTCGTTGATCCTGAGCGTCCTAATCACGTCTACCGACTCAAAAAGGCTCTCTACGGACTCAAGCAGGCCCCACGGGCGTGGTATGACAAACTGTCCACTTTCTTACTGGCCAATAAGTTTTCTAAAGGATCGGTGGATCCAACACTGTTTACTAAAACCTACGGGGAGGACTTACTTGTTGTTCAAAAAGAAGTTTCTCTAATGATTTTGCAAAATTAATGAAAGATAATTTTGAAATGTCCATGATGGGTGAACTTTCGTTCTTTTTAGGACTACAAGTTCATCAATCACCCCGTGGAATTTTTGTAAATCAATCAAAATATGCTCTTGAAATTTTAAAGAAATATGGAATGATGTCTTGTGATACCTATAATACACCAATGGGCTATACCACAAAACTAGATGCTGATTTACATGGGACTCCAGTTGACCCTACCAAATACCGAAGTATGATTGGGTCCCTCATGTATCTCACAGCTAGTAGACCTGATATAGTATTTGCTGTCTACATGTGCTCCCGCTATCAGTCCAGACCAACTGAAAAACACCTCAGTGAGGTCAAAAGAATCCTTCGATACATAAAGGGAACCATTAACTTGGGGATCTGGTATCCGAAGGATTCTGGATTTGAACTAATTGCTTTTTCAGATGCTGACCATGCAGGATGTTTAGACACACGCAAAAGTACATCTGGTGGATTACAATTTCTCGGAGACAAACTTGTGTCATGGCAATCTAAGAAGCAGGACTGCACTTCACTGTCATCTACAGAATCTGAATACGTAGCCATGTCCGCTTGTTGTGCTCAAGTCATCTGGATGAGATCACAACTCAAGGATTATGGCTACCTGTTCAACAGGATTCCTATCTACTGTGACTCAAAGAGTGCAATTGCTATCTCCTGCAACACTGTGCATCATTGCAAATCCAAACACATCGATCTCCGATATCATTTCATCAAAGAGCATGTGGAAAGGGGTACAGTTGAGCTTTATTTTGTTGGAACTGAGTACCAATTGGCGGACTTACTTACCAAATCCTTGGCACCATCCAGGTTTGCTAGTTTAGTTCACCAAATTGGTATGCGATGTTTGACTCCAGAGGATCTGGAAAAGTTTTTAAAACACAAGTGATTGTCAAACATCAAAACTATCTTTGTAAATATTTATCTTAAAAAAAAAAAAAAAAAAAAAAAAAAAAAAAAAATGCAAGTATAAAACTCTTTCAACACTATTTTTTTCTAAAAAGTCTTCAATCATTTAAAATTAGTGTTGAGGGGGAGGAAAAGTAACATTTTTTTTAATTTAATTTCTAAAAATTATTTTACCTTTTATACTTGCATTTTACCAAAAACATTTACATTTTAACAAAAATAAATAAATTTTTTTCTTAGTGTTGATTCAAAAGGATATCGGGTTACTCTCCTTGATCAAAACCAGTTAATTTTACCATGATTCCAAGGTCGAGGGGGAGTATGACAAGTTGTTCTTTTCATATCGTGGTGTTGACTAACGAATGTTATATGTGAATAAGTATGTTAGCATTTAAAATTAATGTTAGTAAGGGTTAAGGGACTTAATCTGTCATTTTTGAAACTGGAATTAACCACAGTCAAAACCACCTTGACTACTCACATTTAATTTTCTGCAAAACATTTACTCTTTCACCAACCAAATCGAACGCCTCACATTCATCCTTTTGATCTAATCTACCAATCTTGAATCTGTAAGTAATAATATGTTTTGATCATGTTTTCATACTACGGTTTTTAATTTTATTCCAATCCAACGGCTAAATCTTACACAATCGTTGAAATTTTGTTTGTGAGTTATGCGTAAAATCAAACCCTGATTTAAGTGTTGATTTGATCGTATTGGGTGATGGGATTTGTTCATTTGATGTTATTAAACATGTTAGTTAACACTAATCCTACCCAGAATCATCAATTGTGCAAATTGGGAATTAGGGTTCATGCGTATGAATTAGGGATTTCTGATTGAGGATGTTAGGATGATAATTAATGATGGGGATTTTGTTCTTGTGGTCTTAGGATCATGTTGACATGGTTTAATTGTATCTTTATCATGTCTTGTTCTTGAATCTAAGGCTTAAGGTTCGAATGACACTAGCAGCCTTGATTGTGTGTTTGTGTGGATGAAAATTGTTATAACTTGGTCCATATAATCCTTAGGTTGTTAGAATCATTTGCCCCATGCTCAATCGTGCCCAGAAACATGTTGAGATTAGATTATGATTATGTGTTCTTGCATGTCTACGCGTTAAGTTGTATTGAGCTTGTTTACGCGTTAAAATGTATGATATAAGTGTATTGGATTGATGTTTGATCAGTGGTAATGTTTGTGCACTTTCAGGAAACTCATAACTCAAATTACAAAAGGTGAATTTCTGGAAATGACGATTTTACGCGTTAAATGTTCATCCTACGCGTAAGATTGAATCTTACGCGTAAGATTCGACACATGGACAAATTGTGTCTTGGATAAGACACAGTTTACGCATAAAATTGTTTTTACGCATAAGTTCTGATCTTACGCATAAGTCTAGAACTTACGCGTAAGTCATTACCTACGCATAAGTTACAATTTACGCCTAAGGGAAATCCTACGCGTAATTTCATTTTTTTTACGCATAAGACCTATCTTACGCATAAAATTGATCTTACGCGTAAGTTTCATTTTACGCGTAAAGTTCTAACTTACACGTAGATTTTGCACTTACGCCTTATTTCTTATCTTACGCTTAAGTCAGGTTACGCGTAAAACAACTACTTACGCGTAAACTTGTCAAAATTCCAAATTTTTTCTAAGTGTTGGAAATTTCCAATGTGTAACTTGTTGTAAATGATAAACTTTGGTTGGAATTGAATTGTTTTATGTTTCTAACAAGTAAAATAACTCAAGTTTGTCACATAACATAAGTTTTAACACACACAAACCCCCACTGATCATCATCAAAACATGATAATCTATATGAACACATGCTTAATGAATGCTTATACTAACATCATCAACAATTGCCATGTTTGTGTGTTTATGATCAATTCAGATGGCAGAACACAATGACATCCCATACGGACCAGAACCTGAACCCATTCGTTCATGGGAAGACACATTTCCTGAAAACTACTCCAGGAAGATTGGAAAGAACAACCTAAGAGTCAACTTCAACAAACTGACATGCAATGAGTCTTCTTGCCTTGTTGCTGTTGATGCTCTCATCTATCACCCGTGCAAAGTTCTTCTCACCAAATCTGCTGCAGTAGCATGCTTCTACATACATCAGTTTTGGCACACAATCCACCTGGACCTCCTGGAAGAGTCCTTTACTTGTATGCTTCACATGAGACAAGTCACGGTCGACAAGGATCTTCTCCGTAGTGCTCTTGGTCTTCCCGAACTTGAACCGAATGAAGAGTATGACCAAGTTCCCACTGAAGAAGAATTGATAGAATGGCTGAGAGATATTGGGTATGATGAGTCTGAAGGGGTCATTACTAGTCACTCTAGGGTCAATATCAGATTTCTTCCACAGCCTTGGAGAACTCTCTACATCATAATTGCTAAGCTCCAACATCTCAGGCTGTTCTGGGCTATTGCTAATGTCAAGAAGGTTGATTATGCCAGCATTATCTGGGAAGATATTGTGTGGCACATACACCGCAAGACAACCAATATTCCTTTCGTCCGTTTCACCAAACTTCTTATTGCAAGCTTCCTCCATGAATATGATGACATTCCTCAAAGATTGAATGATGAGTTTCAGCACACATACAAGAATGAGGACACACTGAAGGTCATCAAGAGAATGGATACAAGTACAAGGAAACAGGGAAAGAAACTTCCAGATAGCCTCTTAACTGACAAAGTCAAGGATGGTAATAACTACAAGTACTACCTACAAGCTATTGAAGCAGAAAAAGTTGGGTTCTTGGACGAAGCTGCTCTACCTTCATACATGCAGAAGAAAGGTAAGAAAGGTAGCAAATCTGGCAGCTCAGAAAGTTCTACCAAATCCAAACCCAAGAAAAAGCCATCATCCAAGATCAGAATTCCTGCAAAGAAACCTACTGCTGAACCTGGCTGGTTTCCCTCACCTACACCTTCTCCAAAACCTGCTGACTCTGAACAAACCGAATCCGACGAAGGTCCTATTTACAGTGAAGCCTATGCCAACATCACCAAGAAAGTCAATCTTGATGAAATTGACGATAAGGATTTGACGTTCGAAGATTGGGATAATATTATTGACGAATCTGCTGATTATGCTGAATCCCCCTCACACCTCTATCAACGTCCACTCACCAAAGCTCAAACAATTTTGGAAGAAGAAAGGATCAGAAGGAAAAAGATGAAGGAACCAATTACAGCTGTTCAAGAGCCTGAAGGCCTTTCAGTCGAAGAAGAAAATGAACGGGCTCTCAACCTCGGTCTCCTTCACAGCCGAATTGATACATTCAATGCTGATATGCCTCCACCTCCTGTCTTCTCTCAGACCACCGAAGCTGGCGGCTCAAGCAGCATTCCTGAGCCTACCACAGGAATCACCTCTGACTTAGTTGTTTATGATACACCCTCAGTATCTCCCACTGACGTTGAGATGACTCCAGCAATGGGAGAGGAAGGAGAAGATGATCCTATGGATACCGATGCTCCAAGACTTATGTCTATGGAAGAAATGGAGCGTAGAGAACGGGCTCAGGAAGAGGAACTGAAAAGAAAACAAGAAGCTGAAGAGGCCAGACTTGAAGAGATTGCTCAAGCTAAACTGGAAGAAACAATCAGAATGGAAGAGAGCAGGAAAGCAGAGGAGGCAGCCAAACTGGCTGAAGAAAAGTCTAAGAAGGAAGAAGAAGCCAGGCTGGCTGAAGAACAAAGGCTTAAAGCCGAAGCTGATAGGCTGGCTGAAGAAAAACTTAAGAAAGAAGAAGAAGCCAGGGTTGCTGAAGAACTAAGACAGAAAGCTGAAGCTGATAAACTGGCAGAAGAACTTAGGGTGAAAGAAGCAGCAGCCAAAGATAAGAAAGTTGTACAACCCGAACTACAGAAAGGAGATGTCAAAGACACAACCACCATTATTGAATCATCACAGTCATCACCTCCTGCATCTGAATCAACACATGGCAAATCAATCAAGAAACCAAGCTCCAAAGCCTCTGCTGCATCCAAACTACTCAAGTCTGCTTTCAAAAGAGTGCATGATAAGAAGAGAAGCAAACTAGAAGATCAGGTTGCTAAACTTGCAACCCAGGTTGCTGAACTATCTAAGCTGAACACGAACGTCAAAGAGCTACAAGATAAGGTTGACATTTTCCTAGCTAAAGACGTAACAGAGAACTTGGAAGCCGCACTAGCAGCTCAAGCACAGGAATACATGGCACAACACTTAGTGGCTGAGCTGAAAGATCTACTGGCACCAATGAGAGACGAACTCACCAAGTTCGCTGAGCAAGCAGTAAAGAAAGTTATCCGATCAACAACCTTCACTCTTCGTGCCGACAAGTCTACTGCTCCTCTACCAGGACTTTCTCTGGATGACTTGGAAGCTCAACTCCTAGAAAAGCTTGCAAACAAGTTCACCTTGACTCCTGAAGAAGCAAAAGTCCTGGAAGCACTGAAAGACAAAATGAACAAAGAGTCTTGTAGCACAGAGGCCGATAAGCTAAAACGTCAAAGAGATGATGAAGACAGGGATCCTAATTCTCAGGCAAAGAAACAGAAACAAGCCGAAGGATCCTCATCTCAGCACAAAACACCGGTAATTCCTCCTACCACAACAACTTCCTCACAACAACCGAAGGCATCTGGTTCTGCTCCCAAGGCACATGATCACTTTGAATACACCGGTGGTGACGACATTCCTATGCCCGATGAAGTTCCAGAACCATCTCCTAAGCAGAAGAAGAAAGATAAGAAAGGAAAGCATCAGCAACCTCAACCGGATACCTCAACTAAAGGCACCAAACCAAAGAAACCCAAAACCGTCCTTAGCTGGCTAGACCAAGACAATAGTGCCGAATACTCCTGGTTTGAGAAGATGATAAATTCGCAACCACCACTGGAAGACAATCATGAACCTCAAGATGGTCGTACAGTGGAATATGCTCAAATGATTCAGCAAAAGTTTAAGATGAAAAAGATGAATAAGAAAGAGCTGCGAAGAATCAAAAATGATGCTTTCAATCTTCTGAAAGATCGGTCTGCTAACTCAATCGAGCTTGAATACCATCTGGAAAATATTGCTCGAGCTATGTCAAGCAATATTGACTGGATCAACCCTGAATCATATGTCGATCCGGTCACAAAGAAAACCGCACCTTACATTACTGATTGGTCCAAACCACTACCAATGATTGGGAAGCCTAAGGAACCAAAGATCCCGTACAAGTTCTTCTACAACACAGACTTGGAATTCCTGACACTTGGCAGCAAGATCGAGAAGAAGTATGTCACCTCACTCGCCTTTCTCCCTGCAGCTCGATATCTCAACAATGCCATCGAAGAAGAAGCTTCAGCATTATTCGTCGACAAAATTGTTGAATATGACCGGGATGCACTTTATGGTATTCATCATTGGCCAACCAACCGAGCACAGTACTATCGAAGCAGCAGACTTAATCAGACGATGGGTGATGTAGAAAGTGATCTGAAGATAGTCTCCATTCAATTCATCTCGACTGTCACGTTCTTTGGGTACCCCTTCCTCAGCAAAATCACACTGAAAAGGCTTGATGAAAAGGAGTACGATATTTCCGAGTCTGACTTTCCACGACTACGTCTCAACGACATTGAAGACATGTACCTGCTAAAAGTTCAAGGAAAACTCTGTGGCTTGCCCAAAGACATACAGCTTGCCTTTATCCAAGCTCTTCTCATCTACATCAGGCAGATTGTCATAAGAGAAAGAGTTGAAGATCTTCAGTTAGGAGTGGAAAGTTACCAGAAGAAGCTCAATCTCACTAAACCAAACCTGTTTGACATCCCCGACCTTCAACGTCTACCTCAATACTCCTTGATCAGACGACCATTTGGGTTCACCTACCGAAGTATTAACGGTTGCAACTGCTTTATGGGATATGAAGAAATTCATAAGTTCTGTGATGAAACTCTCAAGTTCGTCAGAGATGGAATCAAAGGCAGAATCAATGATATTGAACTGGGTAAATCCAAAAGGTGGAACACAAATGACGCCCGGGATGCTCGCAGATTCATCTTCAGGATTGAAAACAGATTAAGGCGCAGGGATCAGTTTCGGAGGTTGGAGAGTTATGTTGGAGGCAGATCCAAATTTCCGGTGCTGACATTTCAGAGGCCTGATTGGTAAATCATTGTAAGCATTTGATTTGATTTGTCAATAATTTACTTCATAATGGTTTGTGCACGCATATCAGTGTACAACCCGTACTTGTAAAGAAAGGACCCTGAGGTACGCTTCAGTGCCTCAATCCTAATATAAGGAGCGAAGGCTTCTTACTTTTGAGTAGAATTAATCAAACATTTATGATTTTTTCATAATTCTGCTCAAAAGGACAAGTATTTCACCTCAATAAGACCTAATCACTTGTTGAGGGGGAGCACTTGTCAAAACAAAATACTTTGCTCAAAATCTAAAAGTTCTTGGAGAATCTCCCCGTAAGACTCAAAAGGCATATTTTAATCTAAAAGATTATCAAAAACATCATTTTACATGCTATTTTTGAGGGGGAGAAAATGAAAAAGTGATTAAAATATACGAAGTCAATGCTTAAAAGTTGTATCATGTGCGAGCTAGACTCAGTTTTAACCCAGGAATTGACGAGGCAATAAATGTTAGTAATATCGAAAAGACTTATCCTCGACGGGTAATAACATCAAGTTAGATATTAGAGCTAGTTGTCACCTAAAAGCTGACAATGTATCTCTTTATCTAACCACGTAAGCGTGTCTCGAAAAGGATTAGTCTTAGTAGAAATGTACCGTCTCGAGAAACTTTCTGTGGACTTGACCAGGCCGGGTAATAACTTCAAGCTAGTCTAACTAGTGATGTAAGCGTGTCTCGAATCGGTCGTGTTCACGGAAAGTGGATCAATTCAAAAGTGCTTGCTCCTCCCGCATGTGCAAATTTATTAAACACTTATGAGTACATGTGCAGGGGGAGCCCTTCAAAAGTGTACGCAAAACTCTCAAAGTGTTAACCAAAATATTTGATTATCACAAACACTTTGAGAGATTTTTCAATCAAAGGTTTCTTGGCTACTGTCGGAGTTATAAGGTGATTAAGATAGGAATATCCGTCCTATGATCCGCCAGAGCCGGAGGGATCTACCCAAGGACATCTCCCATAGTTAAAATTAGAAGTCCTTAGGTATGATACGAAAAAAAGGAGAAATGAATGAAAGGGAAAGAAGGAGTTGAAGAATTAAAAAGAAAAGTAAAGTAAAGGGTGAAAAGAAATAGCCCTCCAGATGATTCAACCTTAGGGCAGACACCGGGTTCAATACGTATGCTACTGGTTGTTGCTAAGGCGACGCCGGTATTGAAGATTAAGTCGTCATGGACCCAGTGACGCAATGCACTAAACCTTCTTAACCACTCAAGTTCTCTTAAAAGGACTTGTTTCATTCTCACAGGGGAACCCGCGTAACCTATCGACCTATCTCTTAGAGACGGTTGATATTGAAGAAGGACATCCCCAGTCTCCGCATAGGAAACCTAGGTGTGCACTTATAGAGTCTAGAGCCTTGAGATACATCAAAGATCTCTTAGGAACACTTAGTATTTCTACACCTGGTGTTCTACATCAATGGGCATCAGTTGTAAACTATCGAGTCCTTCGCAGATCTTAGCAATCTGCCGAGAACGTTTATGAGAGGATTACATAAGTATTTCTCAATGATTAAACGGAAATCCTGCCAGGGTCATCATCAAACAGCCCTGACAGCAGGTCACTTCGGTAACCCCACAAGGGTTACGCTTAGTGTTTGCGGTGGTTCCATTACGGTCTACAGTCGTGGAGTGATCCCCAGCGACTCACCCAGTCATTGAGCTACTTAGTAGGTCTCGTAAGCTCCTTCGGGAGTATCTGATATGGGAACGGCCTGGATAAGGATTAGAAGGAATCTTCACAATATGCTGTTGATGAGCTCTAACTCCTTATCCGTAAGTACCGGTTGTTTTATTGCTAACTGTTTACTCGCAGGTACCTCACTTCCATGATGATAGATTCCAACATGCTCATACATACATCTTGAAGTCAAAGAAAGCTCCCCCAAAGATCTTAGCAACACAAAGTTCAAAGAAAGATTCTACGGCAATTAGAAGAATCTACAAAGTATAAAGACAAAGATCTCAATGCATGAAAAAGGAATTTTTGTAAGTGAAAGTCTAAAGATGTATGAGTATGTTGGAATGGCGTACAACCACCACAGACGCAGGAGTAACGAACGGCAGACAACTTCATAATCCATCATTACCAAAGAACAAAGACAAAGAGCAAAGTACATTCACTATCATTCATTCATTTTGAAGACGTCTAGAGTTTTACATGTCACAAGTCAACGACAAAGATGAAGACGTCAAGCAACTGTGATGACCGACCCTTAGGGGGAGATTGTTGGGATCATACTTTAGTATTTAGTCAAGTCTCGGTCATTACATTTTGTAATAGGTTGCTTAAGTTTTATTTCTTATTATTGTTTAAGTTAATGGGCAACATGTTAAAGCCCAAGAGGCCTAAAAGCCCACGTTAAAAAGGGATAAGGGAGGAAGGGTGTGTTGCCCTAGCTCCTCCCTTATAAATAGTAAGCTCATGTTACATTTTATTTTGTTGGTTATTAGATTACCTTAAGGAAACTCTTGCACTTTTATCTTTCTTATTATCTTATAATCAACCAAGTCTATTTCTCATCTCATTTCTCTTTATATCATACTTGTGTTTACTAAATGGTGACCTAACAATAATGATGATGATGGTGTAGGTGAGCGAGTACGTTTGCCCTTGCCTTTGAAAACTCGTTTATCACTTAGAGGAACGAAGATGTGAGGAACGAGAGAATAGTCAAGGCGCATTCCATTATCGTTAGGAGGAATGGGTGAGATTGCTCTAAAGAGGCGAGTAAGAAGCATTCCATAAGGAAGAGCGGTTGTTCCAACTAAGGGTATGTCGGCAATTCTTTTAGCTAGGTAGTAGGCTAAGTTGAATGGTTGACCGGTGGAAATGCTATAGAGCATGTAGCAAAGGCATGTGTTGATATGATCTCTATTTCCTATGGTACTTATGACGTTAGCTCTAAGAATTTCTTCCCACTTCTTAAATCGTGGTTTAAGGCTTTAAGCTCATTGAGCTCCATACCAAAAGGATCCTTATCCACAATATTCCCCGAACGATTCTTCCTAGTGGTAGAGGTTCTAACAAAGAGATGTTCCTTAATTGTTTCCTTACTAGCTAGAGGGTTGTCATATGGATGAAAACGCTCAATCGAGTCAAGGCTTGAAATAGGCCACTTATCCGTGTAGAGACAAGTACCCGCATTTGGGACACCAAAGATGATAGCTAAGTCTTTTAAATCTATGAAATTTGGTATTTGATTTGTTGTGAAGTTTAATGATATCTTACCAAAATCATTTGTGGAGAGGTTTACGGTTGCATAGAATTCTGTTGACATAAATAATGCCTAAAAACATTATTAACATGTTATCAATATCTCTATGTTTTGATTATCACAAAATATAAACTCATAGAACTAAAACTTGTGACATAAACAAGTATTTAGTAACTAATATTTCTCTTTACATCCAAATCACTTAAGGTATGAATAAACAAAGTGTTTAGTGCATTTTATGATCAAAGGGGTATTTAATTAACTAACACAAAGTTTATTTAATTATATAAACATATTATATATTTTTGAAAAACACTTTTGGTAATTAAGAAAAATGTTTTATTCATACTAAATAAATGAATTCAAATTTTTAACCGAAATCAGTTAGTTTTTCACCAAATAAACTTTCCCAACTAAAAGACAAAGAATCTGGCCGTTTCAGCTGGGCGGTCCCCTTAATTTTAAGGGGGCCGGCCATAATTTAAGGGGACCGGCCACGCTCCTCTGTCAGATTGTGTTGCCTATAAATACCACATTAAACCTGGATTTTTTCCTCACCTTTTGCACTACTAAACTTTCAGATCTAAATCCAAATCTCCATTCTTTTATCCTTTGATCATAAGTTTATAAATTCTTTGTTTCAATGTGATCCAACCTTCATCCTCTCAAGTGCAAGAGAAGAATACTTCTATCCCTCAAGACAAGAAGTATTACAACTTGTTGTGATCTCCACATCCAAGTTGTTGGTGCATCATTAAAGATCATTTACATTATTCTTTGTGAAGATTGTTGTGAATACTTAATTGTAGTTAGTTGTGTTAGATATAAGTTGTGTGATTAGTTAGTAGCTTGGTGTGAAGAAAATAAGCTAGGTACTAGATTGGTGTGAAGAAGATAGGTGTGGAGTAGTTAGTTGTGAAGTAGATTGATTTGAAGAAGTTGTGTAGAAGTTGTGACTTAGGTGTGACGAAGTTGTGGTGTGTATATTGGTGTGTACGGTTTTTTCCGCCATAAGGGAGCTTGTTGATATAGTGAAGAAAACTCTCGAGTTAGGTGCTCGGGGAGTGGAGTAGGGTAAGGAAGGTGTCCTTGTAGCCGAACCACTATAAATCTCTTGTCTCGCGGTTCGATCTTTCCATCTCTTACTTATTTCATTACTTATCTTTATAATATATTGTGTAGTATTAATTGTTTATGGTGTACAAGACTTGAGATCACATATTATCGAATCTAAGTTTTTAAAAGCTAAGCAAAACTCTAAAACTAATTTTTTATAACGAAGTAAAAAGACGTAAAACTATTCAACCCCCCTTCTAGTTTTCAACAATTGGTATCAGAGCCACGTCTAGCAAGATTTTTAAAATATATTGTATTTTAAAACTTGTAACGATCTATGGAATCTGAAAAATATTTAGAAGGGCAATCTATGCAAATACCACCACTATTTGAAAGTGATGGATTTTTATATTGGAAAAATAGATTCGAAACGTATGTGAAATCAAAAGCTCTTGATCTTTGGCATATTATTACCTTTGGTGATTTTCCTCCTATTCAATATAATGTTGAAACTAAAATAAATGAAATTGTATCTTTTGAAGAACAAAATGATGAATTAAAAAAGAAACTAGCAAAAAATAATGAGGCTAAAATGGTAATTTATAATGCGTTACCACGCAAAGAATATGAAAGAATTTTTATATGTAAAACCGCCAAAGAAATTTGGGATTCTTTACTAATCACTCACCAAGGTAATAGCCAAGTCAAAGATAATAAAATAGATCTTCTTGTACAACAATATGAACAATTTACGATTCCAGAAGAGGAATCAATTGATAATGCTTTTGCTAAATTTAACACTGTCATCACAAGTTTAAAAGCACTTGATGAGACATTTTCTAGTAAAAATTGTGTTAGGAAATTTCTTAGGGCATTGCATCCAAAATGGCAAGCTAAGGTCACGGCAATCGAAGAATCAAATAACTTGATGACGTTATCACTAGATGAAATAATTGGCAACTTGAAGGTTCATGAAGAAATCATAAGAAGAGATTCGGAAACGGTCAAAGTCAAGAAAGAACAAACCAAATCCATTGCTCTAAAAGCCAAAAAGGAACCTAGTGATGATGATGATTCAAGTGATGAAAGTGAAGACGAAGAATATGCAATGGCCGTAAGAGAATTCAAGAAGTTCTTCAAGAGACGAGGAAGATTCACTAGATCATCACGAGACGAAAGAAAAGCATTCCAAAGGAATAGAAGTGACGACTATGGGAAAAGAAAGTGCTTTAGATGTGGAAGTCCAAATCATCTCATTGGCGAATGTCTAAAGCCACCGGGTTATGAAAGTCAAGGTGCTTTTGTTAGTGGAACATGGAGTGATAGTGACAAAGAAGAAGTTGAAAAGCCAAGAGACGAAAAGTGTTTTATGGCAAAAGAAACCGACGAAATATGTTTAGGAATTGACTTGGAACCTGACGAATGGATCAAAGATAGCGGATGTTCGAGGCACATGACGGGAAATCGCAATCTATTCTCTACATACAAGGCATACAATGGAGGTAACGTTATTTTCGGTAGTGACTTACGTGGAAAAATCATTGGCAAAGGTACGATCTCTCAAGACTCACTTACTATTGAAAATGTAGAGCATGTAGATAAATTAACGTATAACTTGCTTAGTGTAGGACAAATATGTGATAATAAATGTAGAGTCACATTTACCGAAGATGATAGCGAAATAGTTAAGAATGGAAAAATTATAGGTAGAGGAATTAGAAAAGGTGGCATATATGTTATGAAACTAGGAAACAAACCTGATGATAGGATATGCCTAACGACCCTAGATGAAAACTCTACACTATGGCATAGGAGATTAGGACATGCTAACATGCAACAAATACAATCTTTGGCCTCTAAGGAATTAGTTAGAAATTTGCCTAATCTAAGATATGACAAGCATTTTTGTAATGCATGTAAAATTGGAAAACAAGCTCATGCTAGTCACAAAGCCAAGAATATAGTATCCACTACTAGATGCCTAGAATTATTACACATGGATCTTTTTGGTCCATCCGCTGTGCGGAGCTATGGAGGAAACAAATATACCTTAGTGATAGTAGATGACTACTCACGATACACGTGGACTAGGTTTTTAAGTGACAAGACCCAAGCCTTTGAAAAATTCGAAATATTTAATAAAATGATTCAAAATAAATTAGGATGCTCAATAGTTGCCATTAGGACGGACCATGGTAGGGAATTTGATAACGAAGTACAATTCGGAAAATATTGCGAGTTAAATGGAATATCTCACAATTTTTCCGCTCCTCGTACTCCTCAATCAAATGGCGTAGTAGAAAGAAAAAATAGGTCACTACAAGAAATGAGTAGAACTATGTTAAATGAACAATCCATCCCACAAAAATTTTGGTGTCACGCCGTAGATACATCAACTTATATTTTAAATAGGGTATTAATTAGAAGAATTCTAGGAAAAACTCCTTATGAGTTATTAAGAGGTAGAAAACCAAACTTAAGCTACTTTAAGGTATTTGGAAGCAAATGCTATATTTTAAACACTAAGGACTATCTCACTAAGTTTGATCCAAAATCATATGAAGGAATATTTTTAGGATACTCGCAAAATAGCAAAGCATATATAATACTTAACAAACACTCCATGAAAGTAGAGGAATCACTAAATGTAACATTTGATGAAACACCACCACCTCCTAAAACATTACCTTTAGAAGATGATGATTTAGTCGAAGATGAAGCCATTGAGGTTAGTAAAACAAAACCCATAGGAAATGATAATGAAGACATCCACTTAGAAAATAATGAAACTGTTAATATTAAAGAATCTAGATCACATCCATTAGATAATATAATAGGACATCTTAACCAAAGAACCCTTAGGTCACAAGCCCAAGATAAAAACAATTTCTTTTGTTTCCTCTCAGCAATAGAACCTAAGAATATTAGCGAAGCTTTAAAGGATGAAAGTTGGGTTATAGCTATGCAAGAAGAATTAAATCAATTTAAGGCAAATGATGTTTGGGAATTAGTCCCAAATCCAAAGGATATGACCATCATAGGAACCAAATGGTATATAGGAATAAGTTAGATGAGAATGGAATAGTTACTAGGAATAAAGCTAGGTTAGTTGCCCAAGGTTATAATCAACAAGAAGGAATTGATTATGACGAAACTTATGCCCCCGTAGCTAGACTAGAATCGATTAGGATATTACTTGCCTATGCTTGCACCCTAGATTTTAAGTTATTCCAAATGGATGTGAAAAGTGCATTCCTTAACGGTTTTATCAATGAGGAGGTATATGTGGCACAACCTCCAGGATTCATTGACTTCGCAAAACCTAATTATGTTTATAAGTTAAAGAAAGCTTTGTATGGACTCAAACAAGCTCCCAAAGCTTGGTATGATCGATTAAAAGCTTTTCTTATTAAACATGATTATTCCATGGGATGGTAGATAACACTCTTTTCACTAAAAGGAAAGACCCAAATCTCATCATTGTCCAAATATATGTTGATGACATTATATTTGGATCGACTTGTCAAGACATATGTGATGAATTTGCCAAAATCATGCATGATGAGTTTGAGATGAGTATGATGGGTGAACTTAACTTCTTCCTAGGATTACAAATAAATAAATTAGAAGATGGAATATTTTTTAACCAATCTAAGTACATTAAGGAAATGCTTAAGAAGTTTGGCCTAGAAGACTCAAAACCCATGAAAACTCCCATGTCTACGTAGGTAAAGCGCACAAAGGATGATGAAGGTGAGTCCGTAGATAACACCAAGTATAGAGGAATGATAGGTAGTTTACTATACTTGACGGCAAGTAGACCCGACATCATGTTTAGTGTCTGCGTTTGTGCCCGTTTTCAAGAGGATCCCAAAACCTCTCACCTAGAAGCGGTTAAGCGTATCTTCCGATACATTAAAGGCACTATACACTTAGGATTATGGTATCCTAAGGAATCCGGCATAGAAACCATTGTCTATGCGGATTCGGATCATGCGGGAGACTACGTAGATAGAAAGAGCACTAGCGGTATTTGCACGTTTATGGGATGTTGTCTAACGTCTTGGTTTTCGAAGAAGCAAACCGCTCTTGCTATTTCTACCACCGAAGCCGAATATGTAAGTGCCGGAAAGGCATGTCAACAAGCACTATGGATGAAACAAGCTCTCGTAGACTATGGCATTAGGTTAGAAAATGTCCCCATTATGTGCGATAACAAAGGTGCGATAGATTTAAGTAAAAATCCGGTGCAACACTCTAGGACTAAACACATAGAAATACGTCACCATTTTCTTAGGGATAATGTTCAAAAAGGAAATATATCTATAGAAAAGGTTGCATCAGAAGACAACATTGCGGATATATTCACAAAACCCCTTAAGCGTGAATTATTCAACCACTTGCGTTTAGGATTAGGAATGATGGAACAAGTTGACTAAATTATATTGAATTATCTCAAATTTATAATTGCATGAAATTTAGTTTTCTTCCATTTCATCTTTTTCTGAGTCTAGGAATCTATTTCGCACAAAACTAAAGATTGAGAAAATTTATTTTCTTTGCATAATTTTTTTTTTTTAGTAAAACTCAATCAATTTTCTTTAAAAATTATTCTCACAATCTAGGAACCCCATGAAAATCATTTTTCTTGCATTGTTGACTAATTCTAAAAACATTGTATTTCAGAATCATGCATAAATTCTCACATAAATTGTCAAGATATATAATCTAATATATGTCTTTGACATTCATAATTGAGCAAAAATTGAATCAAGGAGATTATTTGGATTGTTTCTTAGGATCGTTATTTCTTTTTGCTTCTAGGAGTCGAAACAATCACAACTCCACATTTGTTGCATATAGACACTCACTAGGACAAATTCACTAATAATAGTATCATCTTGATCCATCACTAGTTTTTCACTCACTAATTATCCTTGCACTTAATCTAAGATAGATGCCTTAGGTAGTTTAATTATGCTTGCCTTTATTTGCTTCCTCTTGCTTATTATATGTTGATTATTTGCTCTTTTGCTTATGTGTTTTTGCATGCATGCTATTTCTTGAATAGAGTAGACTCTACATTATCTAAGAAAATTGAACTTGCTTGAATTCTAATCCAAACACATAACCTTTCTGCAAATTTTCTGCCAAAAACCCAATTCTGGCAACCTGGAAATCACCAGATGGGCGGCCCCCTTAATTCTGTAAGGCGGCCCCCTTAATCATTAAGGGGACCGCCCCCTAATTAAGGGGACCGTCCATCTGATGGTCGGGTTTACAGAATCTTTTCTGCTTTTTAGCCCATTTCAACCTACATTTCCCATTTTTCACCAACACATTTTGCCTAATCCCCCAAACAAACCTTATCCATCCTTAAACACACAAATCTTACACTATAAATATCCCCAATCCTCAACACTCTCCATTCATCCCATCATGAACTCTCCAAACAAACCAAAATCAAAAGCCTCAAGGCTAGCAAGGATGACGGAAAAACCCGTTTGGCGAAGAAAAAGCCCTCGAAATAAATCCATCATCATAAATGAAGTTGGAAGTCATTCCACACCCCCAATTTCTTACTTCCCAAACTTTGCATCAAACCAACAAGATCATTCATTTGATCCTCTTTACAAACCATACACCATTGGTCAACCATCTTCCTTCAACCCAAACTACACCTCTCAACTTCCAACCACTTATAATGATCCATACAAGTTTGATCAACCATCAAACTATAATTCCAACTACACAAACCCAACTCATCCATACCAAACCTATGATCCCCTCTACATTGCCACGGAAAAACAAAAGTTCCGTGATGAAATAAACCAAATCCATGATCTTAGTGATCTCCTTGCTATGCACCTTGCACAACGCAACAAAGGGCAACCTCCATCATCACCATATGCAAATTGCCTTCCCCACTCTCTCAACTTGGATCAAGTTACAAACCACACTCACTTTTGCCCTTGTTGCATATTCCTTCAAAAACAAATCCTCTACTTGAGTGAAGATATTTCTTGGATTGAATATCTTCTCACTCGTAATCATCCAATACCACCCTTAACACGATACAACATCGTGAGATCCACTCCTTCCGCTCCACACTCCACTCCATATCCCTCTCAATCAAACATCTAAGCTTTATGCTTATGTTTCTCTTCAAGCAAATAAAACAATCAACCATGGGTTGCAAGCAAGTCCAAGTGCTCTCTTAGGCAATATAGGACTATGTCTTTTCTTTTGTGTTATCTTTATCAATATACTTCAAGCATATTGAATGTTGTAATGCTTATCTTTTTTATAATGCTTGAATGAATCTTTGTTTAGTTGCATAATTGTTATCTTGCATATATGTGTATCTTGCTCTCTTTAAATATTTTTGTAGCAAAGATCTCCATTGCTCGTTCCCTTGGTGCTCTCAAATGAGGGGGAGCATACATCAAGGGGGAGCATTCTACCCATTTAAACTTCCCTCGCGAAGCTTACTCGGCTTAACCTTTTTGATTATACAAAAAGGGGGAGAAGAGAAATGTAAACTCTATAATACTTGTCTAAAAACAAGTTTTAGGCATATTGAGTTTAAGGTTTTGTAATAATCAAAAAGGGGGAGATTGTTGACATAAATAATGCCTAAAAACATTATTAACATGTTATCAATATCTCTATGTTTTGATTATCACAAAATATAAACTCATAGAACTAAAACTTGTGACATAAACAAGTATCTAGTAACTAATATTTCTCTTTACATCCAAATCACTTAAGGTATGAATAAACAAATTGTTTAGTGCATTTTATGATCAAAGAGGTATTTAATTAACTAACACAAAGTTTATTTAATTATATAAACATATTATATATTTTTGAAAAACACTTTTGGTAATTAAGAAAAATGTTTTATTCATACTAAATAAATGAATTCAAATTTTTAACCAAAATCAGTTAGTTTTTCACCAAATAAACTTTCCCCACTAAAAGACAAAGAATCTGGCCGTTTCAGCTGGGCGGCCCCCTTAATTATAAAGGGCGGTCCCATTAATTTTAAGGGGGCCGGCCATGATTTAAGGGGACCGGCCACGCTCCTCTGTCAGATTCTGTTGCCTATAATTACCACATTAAACCTGGATTTTTTCCTCACCTTTTGCACTACTAAACTTTCAAATCTAAATCCAAATCTCCATTCTTTTATCCTTTGATCATAAGTGTATAAATTCTTTGTTTCAAAGTGATCCAACCTTCATCCTCACAAGTGCAAGAGAAGAATACTTCTATCCCTCAAGACAAGAAGTATTACAACTTGTTGTGATCTCCACATCCAAGTTGTTGGTGCATCATTAAAGATCATTTACATTATTCTTTGTGAATACTGTTGTGAATACTTGATTGTAGTTAGTTGTGTTAGATATAAGTTGTGTGATTAGTTAGTAGCTTGGTGTGAAGAAAATAAGCTAGGTACTAGATTGGTGTGAAGAAGATAGGTGTGGAGTAGTTAGTTGTGAAGTAGATTGATTTGAAGAAGTTGTGTAGAAGTTGTGACTTAGGTGTGACGAAGTTGTGGTGTGTAGATTGGTGTGTATATTGGTGTGTACGGTTTTCTCCGCCATAAGGGAGCTTGTTGATATAGTGAAGAAAACTCTCGAGTTAGGTGCTCGGGGAGTGGAGTAGGGCAAGGAAGGTGTCCTTGTAGCCGAACCACTATAAATCTCTTGTCTCGCGGTTCGATCTTTCCATCTCTTACTTATTTCATTACTTATCTTTATAATATATTGTGTAGTATTAATTGTTTATGTTGTACAAGACTTGAGATCACATATTATCGAATCTAAGTTTTTAAAAGCTAAGCAAAACTCTAAAACTAATTTTTTATAACGAAGTAAAAAGACGTAAAACTATTCAATCCCCCTTCTAGTTTTCCACAAATTCTAAGATGAACCTAGGACAAATTGGCTCATCGATATCAAGGAGACAATCAAAGTTAATTGCGGCAAAGCTTTGGCGAATAGATGTTCCTTCTAGAAAGGATGGATCAATGGTTCTACCTTCGTGAACATAGCGTTTTTCTAGTGCCTTAAACGTTTCTACTTGAACTTTGTTGAGACCTTTGGTCCTATGGTGTTTGGGCATGTACTTAAGGGTTTCCTTGTGATCGGATTTATTTGCGGGAGGCATGTTGATTCCTAGAAAACACAAAATTATATGTTAATAACTTTTAACAATGTGGATGTTCTAATGTGTTCCTATATGCAAACAATGTGAAGACTTGGTTATCTTGACTCATTTTGATTCCCAAATTGTTTTGTTATGCAAGTTTTGTTATAAGAACAAAAGATAACCAACACTCTCCTAATTGAATGTGTCTTCGATTGAATGTACCCGAAAATACATATTAGTTATGTATCCCCTTTAGCATTCAAGAGATAGTATGCAAGTGATGTTCTAATGATGGTTTTCATTTGTTTTAACAATGTGGTGAAGAATTATGTTCTAGTCTTGGATTGCAATTTTTTTGAAAGACAATTCACTTGGTGTGTTTGGCAAATCAAAGTAACAACAAAAAGGATACAATTCTTAACTAATGGAAGACATGATTGGCTAGCAACCAAGTTTTTCATGAATCAAGAAGTTTTATGCATAAACCCTAAGATTCTAGTTAATGAATGTAAATGAGAATGTTATACTTGAATCAAAAATGCAATTGTGATTAGAACACTTACAAAGTTAATTGGATTTGAAGAGATTTGATTGAAAGCCCTAAATTTCGTATGCTTATGTGTTTTTGAGAGGGTGATGGCTGTTTGAAAGTGAATGATTAAGTTAGGAGGGTGTTTGGTTTTGAAATTAAAAATAAAACATTCTGTAGCTTTGGCGGACCAGGCGGAACCAAAATGAGGGTTCCGCCCGTATGGTCTGAGGGTACCGTGGGAGCTGCAGGGAAAAATTCAAAAGGGATTGTCTTGATTTTTGTGGTTTTATCCTAATATTCAAAACTAAGGTTTTAGGTCTTATGAGTCTTTGACTAAGCCTAGGAATGATGAATGCTTCACATTCAAGAGGTTTTATGAAAACGTTGATAGAATGGTAAACGTAGAAGACTTTCTTAGTTAAGACGTTCCTCAATGAACAATCTTACCAAGGCAATGATGATGGATCACAATATGTCTATTAAGAACATAATGGGTTGAATTGTCGCCGAAGTCGATGCCTCCTTTGTTGAAGGGATAACAATGTTGATGAAAGAATTCCGTTGTTGACACGAATTTGCTTGTTCAAGCGGAGCTTGTTGATGTGCTTCTCCATCCGAAACTAATTTGAGAACCTTACGTGTTTTGAAAAATCATTGGGTAAATAAGTATAAAAGTGCAAGTACCACTTGTGCTTTTCTTATCAACTTATTACCGACATAATTCCATTTGGCATACACTATGGTTTCTATTCCCGTTCTTTTGGGATACCATAATCCTAGTTATGTGGTACCTAATGATGTATCCAAACAAGCTCAACTAAAGAGTTGTTTTAGGATCTTCTTTAACACGAGCACATAGACAAATGCTAAACATAATGTTGGATCTAATTGTTATGAGAACAAGTAGTCTTCCGAACATTTCTCTACGTTTAGTTTTACCTACGGATTTACTAATCTCATTCTTGATAAGTCACCAATAACTTAACCATTGAGAACAAGAGAGTAACTAGGAATGTCTTTAAGTTAAAATCCCTTGCTTTTGGAGCTTGCTTTTATTATCAAAAAGACTTTCAAATATAGACACTTATAATCACATGATTACTTTGAAACATTTATATTGTTTCATTAGTTGTTTTACTCTAAATTCCAAAAACTGTTATTGTTGAATTTGTTTAGACACAACTATGACCTATAAATCAAGTTTTACAACTTATGTCAATTTTGCTTGATTCAATGTTTGACTCAAGGTGAGAAGATGTTATTTTGTACTTTTATTCTTAATGTTTTACACAACATACTTGTCTTGCTATCATTGGACTTTCGACTAAGTCATCATCTACCAAAGATGATATCTTAGAAGGAGGAGATCACTCGTTAAATGTTATATTCAACGACTCCTCGACTCTTTGGGTTTTCTTACTTAAGACACTATGAACTCTATTTGTTTTGAAAACGTCCAAGAGGTACAACATCATGAGACTAGGTGTCACATTTGATGTGTAAATCCTAGATGTTGAAAACTCATTTTCTTCCACACATCTCAAAGTATGGTGTTTAAGAATGTTGTTTAACAAAGGTTTGTTTTGCAAGCATCACAAAAGTGTTGAACATTTTAACACTTAGGAAATTCTTAGTTAGCTCACTTGTAAGCAAGAGTTGAGTGAGACTCACTCAAGAGTTTCTCGTGTTTATCTCTTGACGGTTAAAGAACCAAAACACCTTATATCTCCTACTAGTACTAATGACGAAATTCCTTGTTGCATAGAATCTAATCTTAGTTATTACTAATAGCAGGTAAACACTTTAGAGTATAACTAATAACACATATTCCAACACATAATGCTAGAAACAAGAGACAATCAAAGTCAAGTTGAAGTAATGCGTACCTTTTAAATTGCATAGAGATGCTATCAAGAGGATAAACGCAACGCGTAAAATCTTGGTTTGACGATACGCTTTGAAACTCAATTACTCATGTATCCAAGAAGGTTAGATAATCATATAAAAGCATAGAGCATGATAATCTTGAATCTTTTATCATGAGTTTCTATTAGAGATTGAATTATCTCTAAATCTCTCTTCTAGGTTTGACAAATTTTACTTGTTTTGTTTTACTAGTTGATGGTGCTTTTGAGTTAAATCCTAATCCGGTTTTATCTTTAAACAACCTTTGACTCCTCAACAATCTTTCAAGAGATTTTGAGCTTTCATCAAATTTAACTAATAATTTTCCTTTCTCATTTTGCTTTTTAATCTTATGTTTGTAATCTAGACACAATTTACATTCTAGATCAATTTCAACATTACTCTCAATTCTAGACATTTTATCTTCTAACAAGATTTCCTTTTCAAAGATATTCTTAAAAGATTTTGAAGACTCATTCTTGAAGATAGTTTTTAGGTCCATGTTGCATAAACGTTTAGACTCATTTTATAGTTTAGAAAACTCTAGGATAAATTTGTCAAAGCAAAAGTGTTTGGTTTGAAAATGTACCTTGCTTGATGTTTTATCTAGTTGAGAATCACAAACCGGATGGTTGGCTTCATCTTCATCCGTGTTATTCCATGAATCGTAAGCAAGTCCACTAAGAGCTCGACATGAGTAATCATCTTCAGTTACACCTTCATTTAAAACATTTAAACTAGTAGTACATGTATTTATCCCAACTAAATGTCTATCTATTAATATTTCTAAGACTTCTAATTCATATGTGAGATCAAATTGATCATCTTTGACTTGACATATTTCTTGATCAATTGATTTCACATAGTTTTCAAAATTACTTTTCCATTCAAGTAAGTTTTCTTATTCAAATAGCAGTGGGTTTTGAATAGGTTGCCCTTCTTTGAGATTTTCAAAATCCCTGGATCGATCCAAGTTTTAAAATACATTTTATTTTAAAGATCTTGAGTAACGTAGCTCCTGATGCCAATTGTGGAAAACTAGAAGGGGGGTTGAATAGTTTACCGCTTTTTATAAATCCTTTTTAGCTTGAATATCCTTTAAAAACTTTACGTTTGCTTAACGATATAAACACAACGTTATATGTTTGATTCTTTGAAAAGCTTTTCATGTGAATAACAATTCTAACTTAACTTGTTTCATACTTTGAAAAGCTTTACTCGTGATGATCCTAACTTTGCTTGTTTAGTTCTTTGAAAAGCTTTACATTTGTTTAAAGATATAAACACAACTTTACTTGTTTAATTCTTTGAAAAGCTTTATATGTGATTAGCGATTCTAACTAAAAGACAACATGTAATAAGCAAAGATAAAGAAAGAAACGATCAAAACACAACACGATTGTTTATCGTGGTTCGGCTACAAGGACTCTTTTTCCTTGCCCTACATCCACGCCCCGAGTTTCCAACTCGAGAGTTATAAGCACTAATCAACAAGCTCCTTTCACCAGCGGAGAAAACCTTTACAACGTCGCTTACACTTTTACCGACACTAAGCTAGATGTCGAGTTCTTTTACACGGGTACAACCACTCCCATCGTCGCTTACACTTTTACCGACACTAAGCTAGATGTCGAGTTCTTTACCAAGGGTACAACCACTCCCGTTAGTTCTTTTACAAGGGTACAACAACTCCCGACACACTACGTATTTTGAGGCCTAAAATACTAACCAATCACTTCTACATACATGACACAAATGAAGTATAAACTACCAAAGCTTATACATGACCAAGCTAACAAGACTTGCAACTTTAGAGTTGAAGCTTGTAACTTCTTGAATGATCTTGTGACGTCCCTTGCTACATAAGAGAATCACACAAGTCAAATGCTACTGAGTTAGTTTAGAGATTATGTGAAAATATATCCTAAAGTCATCACACAAAACTAACAAATGGTTTGGTATTTATAGCAAACTATTCTGCAGGTCTGGCGGATACGGCGGAACCCTCAGATGGGTTCCGCCCGTGTACCCCCAGGGTTCCGTCAGGGCTGCAGTTGGTTTTTGCAATAAATCTTCCAAACCAAACAAGGTCACATCTCATTACACCTAGTCAAACACAAGACTTGCAAGCAAACATATGATTAGTCAAACACTCTTTCTTACCATAAATGTATATTGACAAAGTTTGCCCTAAATGTGATGTGACATTACTATTTTAAGAAATAAATGTGATGTGACAAGACACTTTCTAATTTAAGAAATAAAAACAATGTTTTGTTTAAAAGGAAATGTAAACCTTAGTTTAAACAAGACTTAAACACTTAAAGTGATGATTTACTCCTAGCTAAAGTTCACACTTTGTCATTAACAAAACTTAGCAAAGATCGTAAAATATAAATAACGTTTTCAAGCGATATTTGTATTAACAACTTCCAATTTCAACACCATTCATCTTTTGAAGCCCATTAGATTGATACTCACAGTCACCGCTTCCACTCATATTATGTAAATTATCTATTCCTTGGTTCTTTAAATCTTCATCATGTCTCGTTCCCTTTTACCCATCTTACTTTCCAACGTCTTATATTCCCTATGTTTTCCAGTAACTTTCTGCGCCGTATTTTTCTTTCCCAAGATATCACCCTCCTCGTATGACTCACTAACTTTTGACTTGTTTGAATACCTTGACTCTTCATCATCCTCCTGATTTTGATCGCCACCGTTGCTTGACCGGAAAACATGTCCATCATCATCCCTGTCTACATCTTCATCTGAATCTTCTCCCCCCTCGCTGGAGTCATCGTTGCTTTCGTTTTCTGACATTACCATGTCATTGCTATCCTCCTTCTTCACCGATTCCGAATCTTCGATCTTCGAGTCGCTATCTTCTTCATCCCATTCAACCTCCATTATGTCCCCTATTTCCTCCACCACGTTCACTTTATATTCTTTCCCAAGAACTTTGACGATTACTTCCTCGCTAATCAAACCTTTATGCCACGTATGCAGTTTAACTTTTGCCACTATCATGTTTTGGTTGCCCTCCATATCACAATTATTGGTCCCAATAATCCTTCCATGCATAGCTGCAATATTTTTAAACACCTGCTCCTTCCAACACGTTACCGGTACCCCAACAATATTTATCCATGTTAGTCTCCCAGGTGTAGTATAGAACTTGTTCCACTTTCTTAGCTTATGAACCCAACGCCTCAATCCATGATCGATACAACCCAATATATTTGTGGCCGTTTCTTGTGTATCGAATATCATCATGACCTCTAAGCCCCCCAGCATCTTAATGTCCACTTTGTTCAGGCCTTGTTCATCACACAAACTAGGAAGTTTTGTGAGATAACAAAGTTTTTTCACCTCCCCAATCAAGCACCTGTTGAACATCTCCATATTAACCTCCTTGTCCTTCACCTCTATTCTTCTAGTATCCTTCTTATCTTCTTTCGAACTCATCATCTGATCTTGTTTTATGTACTCTTCCTTCTTTTCTACCCTAACCCTCTCATACATTACCTTATCATTTTTGTCCCTCCCAGTAACCACATCAACAAACTTTCGCCCATCCCTTGTTCTATCATAACCTACATATGTGTTTCGTCCATTATCTTGTCTCCTGTTGGTTATGTTGCCGCCCCCATTGTTGTTCATCTTTGTGTCCTCTCCTGGATTCTTTCTGTCAAATGCTATGAAAACCTTTAATTCCATCTCTCCTATTTTGATTTCACGCAGCCTCCGAAGAAGTAAACTTACATCCTTCACAAGTTTGAATAGAACAAACCCATATCTTTGTCCATTTCGCAATCGCTTCTGAACCATATACATATCAAATACAGTACCATATTTTTTAAACAACATCCATAATTTTCCCATTCCCCATTCATTTGGAAAGTTGAAAAACATAAACGAAACCGCCGAGTTGCGATTACCACAGGTATAGTTAGTTCCTAGACGCTTACCGTTGTATTCCACACTATTTCCTATGTGCCTTTCCCTTTTACTCTCGCTACCTCTCGATTGAAATCTCTCTCGACACTCTCTCACCGGGATGTTACTAGCCCCTATTTTCTCTCTCACATAGACCATTTTTGGATTTCTTTTGTAAAACCCGAAATAATGTTATCTGCAATGATAAAAGGGAATTGATTTGCACACTCAAGGTTTTGATTGTGACACTCTATTTTGTACATAACATAGTTGTACGGTGTTTACAGTGTGCTTGTATACTTACACAGTGAGTGTCCCAATCAAAATAAGGAGTGTGCAAATCAACTCCCAACGATATTTAGTTGCAAAAGGCTGACAAGGTGGTTTCAACTAAGACAACTGAAAAGCCGCATGTGCAATGGCTCGTTTCCCACCTTGTGTACAAAATCTAGCATGTTGGTTCTTCAAAATCCAACTGAAGAGTCATCTTTGAACCACTACACTATATGCCTAAAAGAATGTAGAATTTGACTAAGTGCCCCAATGACGATTAGTGGTTGTACTTGATATGCTATCTCGGGTCTTTTTATGATTGTATATTACAATGCTCCAGTATACACTATGATTCTTCGACTGGCAGGCTAGAAGATTCAGACGAATGCTTAAGCAGATAAACAGGTGTAAATCGAACGGGTTTGCAGTCACAAATCCTACATAGTATCAATATACTTACAAGAACATACGAAAGTATCTCTTTTGACCTGGTTATACACAGATATTAGTCAAAGAAGTCTGGATCCTTGTAAAGTAGCTGAATATACCAAGGCCCTAAAATTGCAAAATGATAATGTAGATGGCTAATCAGATTATCGATACATGTTTATGTTTGTGAGTACCTCGTAATGAAAATGTCATTAGCGTAGACCAGATTTGAAATACGATAAGCAGTACCAAGAACCTAGGATAATTTGTTCGCTGTATACTTAATTAGTAGACCATAACATCATGTTTGTTTGATTCAGGTATATATTTTGACCGTTTAAATGACTTTGTATTTGTGGTTGAGAGGATATAACCGGGTATAACCGTCAATAGACGCAACAAAATATGAGATACCTGACCGTAAAATAGATGAGTGTCCCAATATAAATTGAAATTATACGCAAAAGTTGAGCCAGTATGATGTACAAGTGAACTAAAGGGTAATCTAATCATCATAAAGGCGTTACATGGACTGTTTACGGAACACATAACTGCCCAGATAACCAAACTGATCATGCAAAATGATTGAGACAAGTGAGCTTCTATATAAACTCTTAGAGACAGATTTTTTGCAACACCTACATTAAGCAAAACTATTTACTATGTTTAGAGAGTAATTTGGAAGTGAACGATTAAAAGTGTCCAACACGTAATGCCTAAACACATAGCTCTTCTGACAATAACCCTAACATTTGGCAACCAACAATTTTGGGCTTGAGGTCATCTCCACAGTGGCACTCGAATAGTCGAATCTGGACAGAAAGTGCTAATCAGGCAAGTGTCAGTCTGATGCTCAAACACATACCATTCTCAACAATAACCCAAACAGACAAGGTATATGCAGTGGCCGCTAACGGTTTCAGGGTCGTGGTCATCAAGGCAGTGGCCTTCAAATCTGGATGAAAGAGTCAATAAAGTCGCAAACATCATCTGTTATATCAGGATTAAAACAAGCACATAAACTGTGATCAGGATTACAGAAATAGACTTCAATTTATGAGCTCATTTCTTTTTTGCAACAACCAGTAACCTCGGCCATCAGAAAAATCATACTTTAAAGCAGGCTCAAGTAGAGACCATTTGGTCATGTTAATGTGTGAGCCACAGCACTATAACAGACTGGTTAAGCCCCAGTGTGAGACAGCCAAAACTGACAATTTCACAGGTCAACGAATTTACCCACTGGCTGCTGTTCTGCTATGAAATGAAGTACATGAAGGTCATAATGTGGACATGCCAGGAAAGGGCTGACCTGAAAGCAAAATCATTGAAGAGCTATATGGTCCAACAAACAATGCAATTGCCCCTAAAACGACAACGATTGCTTTGATGGTAGCTGATTCGATACTCATATGAACCTCAAAAGTTCAAATGCCATCTATGTTTGAATAAAAACTTGTAAAATAGAAAACAGAAATTGTAAAATAAAAAAAAGAAGCAAAAACTAAAACTGATCATCAAGGCCAAAAAGATTCAAGAATTAGAAGTAACTATAGGAACATCATCAAGGATAAAGGGGCCAAGTTTACCAGCTCTAAACAACGTAAGAAATTTCTTAGCTACCATCACACGAGCCTCATTGGCTTTATTCGATATCTTCAACGCTTTCTGCAATGCCACAAATTGCTCTTCTATTAAAATTTCTAGCTCATTTTCATCTTCCAAATCACCTCTGAATTCTGATAGAGTCGAATATAGTGCGGACTGGACCTCTCTAGCAATACCCTGCATGACAAAGTACTATGATTTATAACTGAAATAGATCTTAAAACACTCTGCAATAATTGAGTTGAATTTTGACTTTTTTTAGTCGAATGGGCTAGTTATCAACTCGGTTACAATGAAATTAACAATTAGCATTATCAGTTGCTAATGGTGACAGATCAGATTGAGATGAAATCCATAACATAAGTTGAGATTTATGAATACAAAGTTTGATATCACATTTATAAACAAAATTTTTTTTTCCTTATTGGAAGCAACAATGAGCAGATAAGGTTAATTGTAAAAGTTGAATCGTTGGTAAAATGCATATCCAAATTTCAAAAGTTACCTCCACGTACTGCACATTAGATGTGACAGGAAGAACTCGTCTTTTAGGCAGAAGATCCTTAAGATTATAGTCGTGTTTATCATCATTTTCATTTTGCAACCCTTTTAGAGTATCATTATGCACGTTTCTCCAATGGAGGGGAGTTTGTCGTGTATTCAGAACAGCAAGCAAATATTGAGCAATACGTTCTTCACCCACAACCGAATCTTTCACAGACCCTAAATCCAAAGCATGATCAGTTACGGAGCACATAATATTGATCTAGAGTTAGCTTATAAAATTCGAATATCATTATTTACTACTTATTGCATAGGAATTTCATAATATCTTTAATAACATACAAGATTTATAACAAATTCAAACCTGACAGGGCTAGCTTTAATCCCGTTTCAATGTCTGAAATGGTTGGGACGAGTACTCCTGGGGTATCCAATACATATATGCTAGGTCGTTGGGCGATCTGTATGGTATTAAGAAACACATTAAGAAACCTATTTGCAGATATACACTTCACTAATGGTTTTAGCTTAACTTGTTGAGATATTCTCCCATTTAAATATTTTGATGTAGCTATTGATATGTCATGATTTGGCCAGTCATAGGCGTGATTTTTATGGAATAAACAAGTCGGCTACTACGCTCTCTATTAAATTTTGTCCCAAAAGATATAATGTAAAGAAATAAATTCATAAAATTTAACCAGTCTTAAACATGGAAAACTTGACCTTAAATCCTGCAATATCCTGAGTTACACCAGGTAATGGTCCTACTTTCGCTCGCTTCTTCTTCTTCTCCTGCTCTAATAAAAATATAAAACAGTTATAGCCAAAGACAACAAGCTCAATTTATTAATTTATTGTGGTGCTGCGAGACTAAAAGGACAAGCAAGATAGACAGATTACCAGGGAAACGTGATGACGCAATTTGATGAATGCAGTTAATCAAAGCTGACTTCCCAACATTGGGCACACCTATCACCATGACAAGTAGAGTAGGTTCGCTTGCGATCTTTTCCTTCAGTTTAAGCTCGACAAGTTCTAGAAGCTAATTTTTTATTTAAACACAAGTTAGACCACACTCAAACAGCAACAAATTGAGTGACAATCTAGCCAATGTAATAAGCAGATACGTCGACTATCTTTTTTGTACCACTCGTAAATATTGTAATTTTCAATTTCAACCAAGAACAGTTTCTGACAGGTCTCATAATAAAATACATACACGCTTTATCATTTTAACACACAATACCTTTTTGTTTACAATGCAACTTTAACAACAAAGAACAAACAAATCATAAAATGTAATTTCAGGCAACAGGTTCATAAGTAACAGAAAATTGGTGTCTTTGCCCCTTACAAGGTGTCATAAAGTCAAACAGGCAAAAGAGAAATAAAATCACAACTACCTTACAATTTCCACGAACAGGAAAACATTTCATGAATCATGATAGCAATAGGAAGTTTGTAATGGCAAAAGCACCATCATTTCAATCCAAACACACCAATTTTCTTAGTATTGGAGTATCAGACCCGTTAGTAATATTCCAGAATTAAGAGAAATAATACAAACCTTCTGAACGGAACTCCTGCTGTGCGCATTGATGGGTAGACAATCTTGCTTACACGAGCCGAAATAATCAACCCATTTCTGACAAAGGCACAAGAACAGAAAAGATGATTATTCTTATGAACACAGTTACACAAAGTCACAAACATATTTTCCCTCTGCTAGAACAACAAAAAAACAAAAAGCAAAAAATATGAAAAGCTACACTAAGACAAAGAAATGTGAAGTTTCAATTACATCTTTTTACGAGAATAATTGGAAACTACATTAAACTCAATAACCAATGCCATCGTCAAATTGAGTTGGCGCAAATCCTATATGAATGTTCAAAACCCCTTCAAAATGCTGAGGTTCTTCAACTGGCTTAGATTACTATTTCAAGATTCTTGTGGTATGCCAATAACTATGTTATTAAGCACTAAGTAAAATGGATAGCGGTTTTAACGTCTAGTAGAGGTTTACTCAACTATATCCAGCTCAAATTTCATTATCCATATAACTCAATTCGATATTATAACTTATAAGTAGCAAACTGACATAAATAGACAATGTAGCAGAATGAACGAATTAATAGAGATTAAATAGCAATCAAAAGCGAAACATACATGCATAATATTAGGATTAGCTAAATCCTTCTTATTAAGCGCAATCACACGCCTTTTTGTTGAGAGCCGCGGCTGCAAATCCTGATTCGCAGACGACAACGGAATCTGTCACAACATTTCCCACAATCAATAACAACATAAAAAAAACCAAAAAACATTTATTATTAAAATCAAAAGAGATGAAATGAAGACATACACGGGAATCACGAACTTCAATAACAAGATCAGCGAGCTTAAGTCGAGAATTAATGGCGCGAGTGGCGGCAGCCATGTGACCTGGGAACCAGTTTATGGTACCACCACCGGTGGCGAAACTCATGTCTCCTAATTGCTTTTTAAGGATCTTTTGAGCAATATTTCCTCCCATTTTTTTTGGTTGTTTGTGGGGTTTAAGGATTTGGGTTGTATGGAAGGAACTAGTTCGTTAAACCCAGGGAGGGTTTCTGTTTTTTTAGGTTTGTTACTTGATAGGCGTGTTCAATATTCCAGTTAAGGGGGAAATGAAGAATAATTTTTTTTTTTTTTTTTTTTTTTTTTTTTGCACATTCCACAAAAAAGTACACTTTATTATGTGAGGTCTGTGTTTTATAATATGCTTAACTTGTGCCTCTAACCCATAAAAAAAAGTTGTGTATTTTTTTTAAAAGTGAATTACATTGTTGGTCCTTGTAAAAGTGTCAGATTTCATACAACGTCCAAAATTCTACATTTGAAATGAGAGGACCATTATCATTTTGAATTTTGTGAGGGATCTGTTGATTCACTTTGGCCAAACAAAATATTGACACGCTCCTAAATTTTGGTCATCGGAAACTTATCAAGATTTCGTAAGGCACATGGACGCTACGGATTGTACTAGGTGCAGTTTTCTATCACGCTAGGTGGACTTGCGGATCCTAAAAAACTTTCGAGAACCAAAAGTTTAGATACAAAATCCTAGATTTAAAACGTGCAAAGTTATTATTTTGTTGTGTTGTCGTAATACCCTCATTCAAAGTTTGAATCGGCCCATTTGTTTTGGGTTAACCAAGTAAATATTGTTTGCTCAACCCAATAGGCCCATGTTAAAACACATATGGAGCCCACATAAGGTGAGAAAAGAGTTTAATTCAAATCATGTTTCACGAGTCTTAGTTATCATGCATGAAATGTAATGCATTAAAACATAAGGTAAGAAATGAAAGAAAGAAATGAGGTCGAGTAACTTACAACACCTCAAGGGTGGTGAAGAGGTCAAGTGAGACGAGAGAGAATAGAACGAGAGACGACTACCCTTGGTTACCCTTAGCAAAACAATAACCCACGTTCCAAGTATCAACCCAAAGACTAGTAAATATCTCGTGTTGCTTCCTTGCTTTCTCGACAATGTACAAAAAGAGAGTGCTTGGTATTTTGTTTGGAAAGATTTTGAGTGTGGTGGAAAGTGAGGTGAGATTCGAAGGTATTTATAGAGAAATACTTCGTGTAAACTCTTGTGATCCTCATGTGAAATGTGTTGCATATGTTCTTGATGGATCAATCGGATGGTAACAAACTTGTCAAAAGTTTTGGGTTTAGTCTTGTCGAGTGTAAGAGAAAACATGAAGCTATGATGCTGTTTTGTATTATTTATGAGTAGGTCAAAGGATTTTTAGGAGAACACATGTGATCCTAATCGAATGGTTTAAGAAGAAAGGAAAGAAAAGATTCCTTGTTGGAGGTTAATGAAACATGAAATCCTTTGGATAACAAAGTTTAGAAAAAGAAGCATGGTGCTTATATTAGTTTATGTGTTTAGGTTTAGTTACTAGTGTGGCTTAAGTTGGTTCTTGGTTGGTCTCACACGCAAAGAAAGAAAAGAGGTGTGGTGGAGTCGAGCCTTGGGGAGACAAGGAGGGAAATGGGAGTCTTTGAGGTGACAATTGAAGGTACTTTGGTGGCTTATTGTTGATATCGAGTGTGGCAAGAAGAGAAGAAAGAAAGTTATGCCAAGCTTTATGTGTGGCTTGTTGTATGTCGAAGGTGTCACCAAGAAAATATAATGGACTAGAAATGGTTGTTTATGTATGTCGAGTTTCATATTAAGGAAGGATATAATAAACGAGTCGAGTTTTTGAGGTGGTGTCGGGTTCAATTCGAGGCAGTGGCAACAAAACTTGCAACTATGGAAATTTTAAGTTTTCAAAAACTTATGTTGTGACTTGTGTCCTTGATTCGATCCAGTAAGAAGACTAAAAGGGAATCGTTGGTGGACTTGTGTCCGATCCAAGAAGAAAAAGAAAAATAAAATAGTATTGGGCTAGTGAATGGGGTCTCGGGCCAGTCCAAAAGAAAGAAAACGATGTGTGGTGTATGGGCTCGTGAGTATCGAGGCCTGTTGGGAATTATACTAACAGTTACCACGGCTAGTGAAGATATTACAACTGCTAAAGAATGCACTTGCAGTGGAAACACATTACCACTGCTGTTAGGATAATTGTTAGGAAACGTGTTTAGATAAATATAAAATAGATCTTGTGTATATCTTATTCTATTAGAGTTATTCTTATCTTGTAGAAGAGGACTCCTTGTGTTATAAAAGGAGGTCCTAGGTTAAAGTTAGATATACGTGTTTTTTCTAGAGCTTCAAGGTGTAACCCTAGTGATACTAAGATCACTCGTATTATTATCTTTAATAATATTGGAGCTTACAGTTTGTTACATACATTGTTCTCATTCATAAACAACTGTTTTATTTACAATCAAACTTCTAAGTATTACTAAGTAGATTCCGCATACTTAGTGATATAACTCAAAGTATCAATCTAACACAGTTCAAGGTGTTTAGATCCATCAAGTGGTATCAGAGACAGGCTTTGATACTTTGATTTAGAAGACCCCAAGTTCACTCAGAAGAATCAATGGAAATAGAAACTAGTCAATCAAACATTGCTGCTAAGCTTCCCAAGCTTAAGTTGAATGACTATGAGATGTGGAGGCTAATGATCGAACAATTCTTTATGGTGCAAGACTATACACTTTGGGAGATCATTATGTTTGGTAATTCTTTCAAACCAGGTACTACCTCAGAGATGGTTGGTGGCAAGGAAGTAGTAAAGGTTAACACTGGACCTGTCACAAATGATGAAAGACTTCAGATGAAGAATGATTTGAAGGCCATAGGTTTGCTGCTGATGACCCTTCCCAGAGATCAAGTTCTAGCATTCAGCAAGTACAAGACTGCACAAACTCTGTTTGAGGAGATCTGTAATGTTTTTGGTGGTAATGATTCCACCAAGAAGACTCAGAAGACCCTGCTGAAACAGACTTATGAAAACTTTGGTTCAACTAGTAATGAATCTATTGATAGCATCTTCACAAGGCTACAAAAGATTGTTACTCAACTCACTGTTTTTGGAATTGAGGTGGAAAGGAAAGACCTCAATCTAAAGTTCTTAAGAAGCTTACCCTCTGAGTTTGGAACCAATGTTGCAGTGTGGGAAGACAAGCCAGATTTGGAGACTATGAAGCTTAATGATTTGTACAATAACTTCAAGGTTATTGAACAAAGACTGAAGAAAGCTGGCAAACTTAGTACAAGTTCAGGAAGTGTTGCACTCATATCATCATCTGTTGATGATAGTTCAGATGGAGAAAGTGACAGTGATGATGATGATGCTAATATTGTTGTTTCCACTGGTAGTGGAGGTGTTTCCACTGCTAGTTCAAAAAGACAGATTGCTGGTCTTAGTGATTCTACCTTTTATGCCTTTTTATCAAGTCAGGTGGGTGGTTCAATTCTCAATCATGAGGATTTGGATCAAATTGATGAGGATGATATGGAGGAGATGGATATTAAATGGCAGGTTGCATTACTAAGCTTAAAGGCAAAGAAGTTTTGGAAGAAGACTGGAAGGAAGATTACCATTAATGGCAATGAGACAGTAGGTTTTGAAAAAAAGAAGGTGGAGTGCTATAATTTTCATAAGAAGGGGCACTTTGCCAGGGAATGCAGGAAACCAAGAAACCTGACAACAGGTCAACTTGGTATAAGCAGGACAAGAAGAAAGAACCTACAACTGAAGAGTCAAAGGTGCTATTGGCTATTGATGGAGTGAGCTATGATTGGAGCTTTATGGCTGAGGATGAAGAAGATGATTCAGAGTCTGCAATGCTTGCTACTGAGCTTGCACTAATGGCTTTTTTCAGATTCTGAGGTACAAATTAATAATGCTTGTTCTAAAACTTATAATGCCTTTAAAGAGTATGAGAAAATTAAAGCACAATATGATGAGCAATTGTTAGAGTTAAATCATACTAATTATAACTTAGCAAATCATAAAAGAGGTCTTGGTGTTTTAGAAACTCAATTAGAGCATTATAGGGCAAATGAATCTAAGTTCAATGATGATATTGCTATTTTAAAAAGAGACTTAGATTATCAAGTTGCTGTGAACAAGGCTCTTAGGGAAGAGATTGAAATAGTTAAAAGGGCTCATGAGAATATACAGATAACTTGTAATACACTGGATCACCAATCCAAGTGTATTGACAAAATTTGGGAAGCCCAAGTTGTGAACAAAGCCAAATCAGGAGTTGGATACAAATCTGTTCCACCACCTCTAAGAGGTGTTCCATCACCTCCTGACATTGACTTAGCTCACACAGGATTAGAAGAATTCCAGGAACCAACCATAACCTATGGACCAAAATTTGTTAAAGAAACTGTTATTGAAAAGGTTCAGGTTGAGGTTGATACATTTGATAGTGCTAGTGACTCATCTCTTAAAGATGAGAGTTTGAATGTTGAGTCTAAACCTAGTGTTCCTGAGAATGTAAATGTGGATGTTAAAAAGAGTATTCCTGATGTTGTCAAAGAAAAGCCTAGGACACAACCTAATTTCACTAGGCCCAATATTAGATATGCAGAGATGTACAGAAGCAGGTCAACAACTCCTAGGGGGAATATGAGGAGTTGGAATCATGTTAAATCTAGGCAATTTGGTAGTGACTTTGTGTTCAACAACAAACCCTGTCATATGTGTGGTAGCTTTGATCATTTTTCTTATAATTGTAACTATCACATGGGTAGAAGGGAAGTGTTTGGGAATACTAGGGTGAATGGATATAATGCTAATAACTTTACTCACCCAAATCCACTTAGCAAGATGATTCCCAGGTCTGTTTTGCTTAACTCTGGCATAAAATCTATTTCCACTACTAGACCAGCAGTTGCTACTGCCAGAAATAAAAACAGAGTTTACCCTAAGTCCCCTGTTACTACTTTTGTTAAATCTACTCAAACAGGGAAAAAGACCAATTTTGAAAAGAAAGTCTACAATAATCACAAGTGGGTACCCAAAATTTCAAAACCAGCAGTTTCCACTGCTAAGCCAGCAGTTACCACTGCAAGGCCAAAAGTTTCCACTGGTGATTCTGTGAACAATAAAAGGGTAAATATGGGAAATGATGTTAAGGCCTCAGCACGTTGGGAATGGAAACCAAAAGGAACCATCACCTCAAACAATCCCAATGGTATATCAATGACCTTTGAAAGATACAATTATATTGATACACGAGGCAGATCCAAGTCATTTGTGGCTTGGGTCCCCAAAAGGAACTAATTCCTTTATTTTGTGTGCAGGAACATTCAAAGCCTAAAGATGATCAAGGATACTCAGACAGTGGATGTTCCAGGCACATGACTGGCAATAAGTCCTATCTTTCAGATTTCAAACCTTATGTTGGACAATTTGTCAGCTTTGGAGGAGGTATTGGTGGCAAAGTTTCTGGCAAAGGAACAATCAAGGTTGGAAACTTAGACTTTGAGAATGTGCACTATGTGAAAGAACTCAAGTACAATCTTTTCAGTGTGTCACAGATGTGTGACAAGAAACATAGAGTTCTATTCACAGAAGATGAATGCTATATCTTATCTAAGGATTATAAGCTCCCTAATGAAAGTGATATTTTGCTTACAATCCCTAGAAAAGGCAATTTATATAGCATTGACATGAAGAACATAGTGGCTAATAATGATGTTACTTGCTTGCTTGCAAAAGCCACTTTGGATGAATCCATGCTTTGGCACAGAAGACTTGGTCATGTTAATTTCAAGACCATTAACAAGATTGTAAAAGATGGTCTAGTCAGAGGTTTACCAGATAAGAGATTTGAAAATGACCAAACATGTGTTGCCTGTCTTAAAGGTAAGCAACACAGAGCTTCATGCAAGACCAAGGCATTCAATTCTATTGATCATCCATTTTTCATGCTGCATATGGACTTGTTTGGTCCTACATCTGTGAGCAGCATCAATCTGAAGAAGTATTGTCTTGTTGTGACTGATGACTTTAGTAGATTCACATGGGTTTTCTTTTTAAGAACCAAGGATGAGACCACTGACATCCTTAAGACATTCATCACTGAAGTTGAAAATCAAGTTGAAAAGAAGATCAAGATCATCAGATGTGACAATGGGACAGAGTTCAAGAACAAAGTTATGGATGATTTCTGCAGAGACAACGTCATTAAGAGAGAATTTAGTGTTGCAAGAACTCCTCAACAAAATGGAGTTGCTGAAAGAAGAAACAGAACACTAATTGAGGCTGCTAGAACCATGTTAGCTGATTCAAAGCTACCAGTGACTTTTTGGGCTGAAGCAGTTAACACTGCTTGTTACATTCAGAACAGGGTTTTAGTGGTTAAAACAAAGAACAAGACACCTTATGAGCTATTCAGAGGAAGACCCCCCACTTTGGAATTTATGAGGCCATTTGGATGTCATGTTACTATTCTCAATACCATTGATCATCTGGGTAAATTTGAAGAAAAGTCATATGAAGGCTTCTTTGTTGGATATTCTATGATTAGCAAACCTTTCAGAGTCTATAACTTAAGAACAAATAAGATTGAAGAAAATTTGCATGTTGAGTTTTTTGAAAATAAAGCTAACATGGCAGGTTCAGGACCAGAATGGCTATTTGATCTTGAAACATTATCCAATACAATGAATTATGTACCTCTTACTTCAAGCACAGGAGACAAAGATCTTGAAAAATTAGAGGAATTCATTGATGAAGATGAATCTTGCAAAGATGATGAAGATGATAAAGATCAAATTGTTATGCCACTTTGGGACTTTGTTGATAATTCTGAAAAGAAAAGTGATGCAGATGTTGTGAATTTTGATGTTCTGAATAAAGAAATTCCTGCTAGCAGTGGTAACTCAATTCCCACTGCTACACCAGAAGTTTCCACTAATAGTCCAAATGTGGAAAGTTCATCTCAGGAATCACCCAGTGATGATGTTGAGATCTCAAACATGCCAACAACATATGATATTCCTAGCACATCACAAACTTCAATTCACAAAGTGCATCCACTTGATAATGTTATTGGTGAGCTACAATCAGGTGTGAAAACTAGAAGACAGATAAAGAAAGATGATGTTCATGGGTTCATTAGTGAAGTTTATGAGTCCAAGAAGCATAGGAACAAGAATGAATGTTTGTTTTTCTGTTTTCTATCACAAGTGGAGCCTAAAAATGTTTATAAGGCTTTAGAAGAATCTAGCTGGGTTGAAGCTATGCAAGAGGAGTTGTTGCAGTTTAAACTTCAAAAGGTTTGGGTTCTTTGTGATTTGCCTGATGGTATGAAGGTCATTGGTACTAAATGGGCTTTCAGAAACAAGAAAGATGAAAGAGGTATAGTAATCAGGAACAAAGCTAGATTGGTTGCTCAAGGATACACTCAAGAAGAGGGTATTGACTATGAGGAAGTTTTTGCTCCTGTTGCAAGGATTGAGGCTATTAGATTGTTTCTAGCCTATGCATCCTTTATGGGCTTTACTGTCTATTGAATGGATGTTAAGAGTGCCTTCCTGTATGGTACAATTGATGAGGAGGTCTATGTCTCTCAACCTCTAGGCTTTGAAGATCCTCAACACCCAAATAAAGTGTATAAAGTTGTTAAGGCTCTTTTTGGCTTACATCAGGCTCCAAGGAAGTGGTATGAAACCTTAGCTACTTATCTTTTGAATAATGGGTTTCATAAAGGCAAGATTGATCAAACTTTGTTCATCAAGAAAGACAAAGGTGATATTCTACCTGTTCAAGTATATGTTGATGATATTATCTTTGGGTCTACTAGACAAGAGATGTGCAAAGAGTTTGAAAAGTTAATGAAAGATGAATTTCAAATGAGTTCTATGGGAGAACTTACATTCTTTTTGGGGCTGCAAGTATAACAGAGTAAAGAAGGCATCTTTATCAGTCAAGACAAATATGTGACTGGGATTATTAGGAAGTTCAAATTCACTGATGCAAAACCTTCAAATACCCCTGCTGATAAGACTACTCATCTATTGTTGAAGAATGCTAGTGGTGCTGATGGATGTGCATACTTATAGATCTATGATTGGTTCTCTGATGTATCTTACTTCATCAAGGCCAGACATTTTGTTTGCTGTATGTGCTTGTGCAAGATTTCAAGTGACTCCAAAGACATCACATATGACAGCAGTAGAGAAGATTTTTAGGTATTTGAAGACATATCCTAATCTAGGATTATGGTATCAAAGAGAATCCCCTATGGAATTGATCACATACTCAGATAGTGACTATGCTAGTGCAAGTTTGGATAGAAGGTCAACTACAGGAGGATGTCAATTTCTTGGAGGTAGATTGGTGTCATGGCAGTGCAAGAAGCAAACTATGGTAGCTACTTCAACCACTGAAGCAGAATATGTAGCTGCTGCTAGTTGTTGTGCTCAGATCTTATGGCTTCAGAATCAATTATTGGATTATGCGTACAATTTCATGAACACCATTATATATATAGACAATAGTAGTACCATATGCATTATTAAAAATCCTGTGCAACACACTAAAACTAAACATATTGAAATTAGACATCATTTTATCAGAGATTGTTTTGAGAAAAAGCTTATTAATGTTGTCAAAATCCACACTGATGACAACTATGCTGATTTATTAACAAAAGGGCTTGATGTGGGTAGGTTTCAGTACTTGGTAACAGGTATTGGAATGCTAAATCCATAAATCTTTGATGTCTAATACTTTTTCAGTGTTGCAGGATAGTTTTCAGGTACTAATATTGTTTGTATATGTGTGTATGGTTTTCTACTAACTTGTAAGCAGAGAAATTTAAAGCACAGTGGAAATAATCATACAACTGTGGAAAGATTGGTGATAACAGAAAAAGGAAAAAGTACTTTTATTGATGCCAAAGAAAGTACGTTACAACCATTCAGAGAAGATAGTCACCAGAAAACATCACAAAACAAAAACCAACAACCTAACATCTAAACCTTCAGCACAACTACTCCATGGGCTTTTTCCCTTTTCCCTCATAATCATGCTTGCCCTTGGAAGCTCTCTTTCTCTTGTCATCAAAAGAAAGTTGCTTTCTTGGACAAGCAAGGCCCAGAACTTGCTTGGGAGGCTTTGGTGCTTGTGTAGGCTTCTCAATAGCAGGCCACTTCATGTTGCTTATGGCAAATTCCAATGCTGTAGTGAGGGCTCTTGGAAGTTCCTTGGACAGATTGAAGGTTGGATCATCATCATCAGAGGAAGAACTGGAATAGCACTCTAAGGATGGAGCAGGAGAAGCTACAGTCTTCTTGGATTTCATATTGGAAGATGTAGATGTAGCAACACTTGGAGGAAAGTAATCACTCCACCCTGTAGAAGGTTCCTCTGAATTTGAGCAATAGCTAATCTCCTCATCAGAAGAATCATCTGATGATATGTAGACAATTGGAAACCAGCTCATTATATTGATGTAGGGTTTGTGATGTTAATGATAAGTGTTGATGAAAAGTTAAGGGTAATGAGCCCCCTTTTATATGCAAAGTCAAGGTCGAAGGCTAATTAATGAAGGATATTTACTCTTACTTGTTTTGGTAGGTTGGAGGAGTAAATTTGGATATTATCGGGTTGACTTTGGGAAGATATTTTTGTGAGTAGTAACTTAGTCAAAAAGTTACTTTGGGTTAATTTTTATGGGTTATGTTTGGTGCTTCAAACTTATGTAGAATACCAACCCACATTGTTTAAGAATTAGAGTTATAAGGTGTGTATCTCAGACACACAACAAATGGTTATTGATTCACCATGTCTAATCCACATAAGAATCAACTAGTCCAGAGCAAACGGCTTCTGGTAAAGACTTAACAAATCCGTTTATGGTTGATAGTTTACCAAAAACTATATGGTTATCAACTCACCATATTCCAAGTGATGAAGTGTTGGCTAGTCCATAGCAAACAGCTCATGGTAAAGACATATCAAATCCGTTTATAGCTGATAGTTTGCTAAAAACTATGATAAGAGCAGCTAATTTTCATGTTTTACTTACCACTGCTCTTTGATATTTTGTGAAATTTTACCACTGCTAGTTCACTCGTTACCACTGCAAGAGTAATTTTTCCACTGGTGAACTAGCCATTACAACTGTTGTGTCAGTAATCTATTTTTTACTAGCCGTTGTGAATATAACCGTGTTTCCTTATTAATAGGGTAAATTTTTATGAATTATTCACTTACCAACTTTAATTTATTCTTTTCCAAAGATAAATCTTTCTAAAGATAATTCACATTACGCGAACTCCTCAAACCCTATTAGTATAAATTGATCATCATACGGCTCGATTTTTATCTTTGATTACTAACACTTTTATCTTCTTTTCACAAATATCATGGCGATTCTAAAATTTGTTGAGGAGCACAACCAAGTGGCCTACCTACAAAAGTCAAACGAGAAGAGTGGCCCTGTTTTTCATCAGATTGTGGATTTTCTTAATACAACCCATATAAGGTATGCTTTAACTGTTAATCCCACAATCTTTGTCTCTCATATCAAATAGTTCTGGAACACTGTGGAGTCCATAACTCTTGAACAGGGAGACACACACGAAACTGTGGAAGCTCTTAGAGCCACAGTGGATGGGGTAACTATTGATGTTACTGAGTCATCCTTGAGGAGAGTTCTCCAATTGGATGATCTCAATGGTATCATCACATTACCCAATTCAGATATTTTCACTAATATTGCTTCCATGGGGTATGATACATCTGAACAAAAAGTAACTTTCAGAAAAGGATGTTTTTGTCCCCATTGGAGATTTTTTTATTCACACTCTTTTACATTGCCCAAGTCCTAAGAAAACATCTTATGAGCAATTTGCATCAACCATGGCTTACCCTTTGGTTTGCTTGGCTACTGATAGGACTTTCAATTTTTCAAAGTTTATTTTCAATAATATGAAAGGCAATGTAAAGAGTTCATATAAATTTTTGATGTATCCAAGGTTTGTGCAAGCAGTGTTAAATGAATTTCAACTGCAACCTCACAATAGAATTTATGAAACCTCCTGCCTTAAGCCAAAAGTTTTTCAAAACATGAGTAAGGCTTTAGAACTTTGGAATGGGGAGGTTCATCCACTTTTTCCTCAAATGCTTGCAAAGATTTCACATGTACAGGGTGAAGATGTAACTATCCCAGTTGTATCCCATCAAACACCCACTATTGTTGTTCCACCAATTCACCATACCCCTGCTGTAACTCACACATATGAGAGGAGGCATAAACAGCCAACTCCTCTCATCTCAACATTGCATGTTGCTGCACCTTTTGGTTTAGGAACAAGCAGTGGTGGTTTAAGGCTTCCTCCTAGTCCAACTAGAGAAGAGCCTGAATCAATGCCCTATGATTCACCTCTCCCAGCAGGTAACACAGTTGGAAGTGTTGAGGGCAGTGTGCAACTAGCTGAATTGATGGAATTATGTACAAAATTAGTCAAGCAGGTTCAAGCTCTGGAGAAAGATCTGGCACAGACCAAACAAACGCATGCCACAGAGCTGAATCAGATGAAGGTAGAGATTCAAAGATTACAGAATGAAGTTGAGAATCTCAAGAAGAAAAGATTTGCCAAAGTTGTGTTTTCTTCTTCATCTTCACCTCAGGATGAGTTCTCTGCAGGTTCTAGTAAAGATTAGGGAGATTCTTCCAAACAGGGGAGGAAAACAGATGCTGAGACTAATCGAAGGAAGATAGATTTTGGAGAAGATTATGGTTTGGATGCTGATGCTGATTTTGATTTTGATGATACAGTTGGAACTACTCAATCAATTTCCACTACTGCAGAACAAGTTCCCACTGCAAGTGAAAATGTTCCCACTGCAAGTGAAAATGTTCCCACTGCTAGACAAGATGTTACCACTACAGAGGAAGAAGCTGTCGGAATAAGAACAGTAAAAAGTAAAGCAGTTGTGACTGGTACAAAATAAGAGCAATCAAGAAAGATTTCAAAGAAAAATCAAGCTCAGATAGATTTTGATGCAAGAATGGCAGAGCAATTAGCAGACGCTGAGATTGAAAAGAAAAAAAAGCAAGAGGAAGATGAAATTTCTAGTTTTATGGAAGCAAAGAGGTTGAACAAATTGGAAGCAGTGATGGCAGAACCACTTTCAGTTGTTCCACCAACTGTATTACATGAGAAACCTCCTATGTTCACTTATGTGCCTACAGAGGAAGAAATTGAGTTCATGATTACTCATGATCCAGTGATCAGAAAGAAGGCTATTGAACTTATTGCAAATACAACTTTGAATGAAGAACAAAGGTCTGCTCAGCTGAAGGATTTCATTCAAATGAAGAATCAGCAGGCTCTTTATGATATCATTGGAGATGTTAGAAAAGGTCAAAAGAAGCCAAGGAAACTTACAAAGGCATAGATAATTGCTGAGATGAAAACTTTTTGCTGTCATGTTGGTAATATGAAGATGGCTCAGTTCAAAGGAATGTCACATGATCAAATTGAAGGTATTTACTACAGGATTAAAAGACAAGATAGTAATTTCATTCCTATGGATAAAGAACCTGTAGTGATTGATGAGGCGAAAAATGAACCGTTTTTAGGAGGTCATTTAAGCCCGAAATTGAATTTATTTGATCAAATATTGCCCTAAATCGTTCCTTTTGTGATTTTAGGTACTCTGGGAGAGAAATCTGGAAAAGGAAGCAATTCGGACGTTTTTGGAGCATAAAAGTGAAGAAAACGCCAAAGTCTTAATTTTTCTTGCTGGGAACAGTAGGTGACGGCGTCAAGAAGAAAATCTTGACGGCGTCAAGAGTAATTTCCATGACGGTCCAGTACAGAAATGACGGCGTCACAAGGTAGGGCGTCAAGAGGAAAATGCATGACGGCCTGGAAACACATAACACTTGACGGCGTCAGATCTGGATCAAGGCAGTCCGAGGAGTATTTTGGCGGCGAGATGACGGCGTCACAAATTTGTTCTTGACGCCGTCAGACGCTATTTCCTATATATAGTTTTCTAATTTTCACATTAAAAGGAGAGAAGTTTTGGAGAAACCCTAAGTACGAACTTGGTACGAATTTTACAGTTTTTCAAGGGTTCTTAGCCCTTGATACCTTTCATGTGTAATTGAGATAAGTGTTCTTTTAATTCAATCAATATGTCTATGTGTTGGTTGTTTATATCTTGTTCTTGTCTCAATTCCATCATGCTAGGCTAGATTTATCTTGTGTTTGCTTGGATCTAACGAAACCTAGATGTTAATTATGTGTTGATTACTTGTTTATGGTTGTATTGGATGAATGAATTCGATGTTAGGCTTAAGAAAACTGGCAGATCTCCAAATGGTAACATGCTTGGACGTCTTAAGAAACATGAACTGACGTGCACTAGGTTTTATTGATTGTATTTAATGCATGAGTAAATTCTAATGATCCCATGTTAGGAGCTTCTTAGCCGGCTCGACATAGGAGTGAAGTAGGCACTCATAGGATTGGGGAATTAAGTGCGCCACCCCATGAATGGTATTAAGGAATATAATCCGTCATCCACGCAACTATAACAAGTAATTAACGTGTAAAAGATATCTAGGGAGTAGTGAAATCTAAGTAAACACATTTTCTCCACTTATTGCTCACAACCTTAGTTTAATTTAGTTTATTTTCATTTTTAGTATTTTATTTTGATTGCATCTTTAGTATTGGGTTAGTTGACTAGCAACTAATTCCGCCCAAATCCTTCAAACCCGAGATTTTTACTTGCTTTCTAAAAAAATATAAAAATACAAAAATAATCATCCCTCATCTTTAGAACTAGTATTTAGGTTTTCTAATCCTAGCGACACTATTCCTAGCTGAACGATCAATCCCCCTGTACTTGTCACTATACTATACTACAACGATCAGGTACACTGCCTGGTGGGGGTTGTAAGCTTCTCAAGATCCCTTGAGAGGTAAAGCCTGGTGCGATTCCCACGTATCAAGTTTTTGGCACCGCAGCCCGGGGAATAGTTATTGTCTAGGTTAGAATCTCTTTTAATTAGGTCTACTTGCTAGATTCCTTTCTAGTAAGATTTTATTTTTATTTTTAGGTTTTCTTTAGTCTATCTTATTTCTTTGTGTTTTTGTTCGTAACTCTTCACCACCCGACATCATGGACGATGGAAACATCCTTGAACCCGTCATCCCACCACAACAAAACCCACCACTAGAATCCCTTAGGCCCCGAACCTTAGGAGAGTATTCCCGACCTAGCCACCAAGGCTACCGAAACACCATTGAGCTCACCGGAGCCAATGTGACCCCCTTGCGATCCGACACCATCCGGTTGGTGCAAAGCAGATGTGCATTCTGTGACTCAAGTGCTGTACATCATCTTTCTACTCAAGATGGAGTTGATGTGTTTATGTTAGCTGAGAAAGAATACCCATTGAGAGCTGGAGTTTTAACTGTGATGATGTCAGTAAGGCTTAGATGTTGGGAAAGAAGTGAAGTTATAGAAGATTTGCTGCAAAGGATTTATGATCAAAGTGTGAGAGCTGATAAAGAGTTAAGAAGTAGAAGATAAGTGTTTGGAAGAATTCCCATATCCTTAAATATTCTGACTACTTGAAGAAACTTATTGATTTACATGTTAATCATAAGTTTAGGGGAGGATTGTTGGGAATTATACTAACAGTTACCACGGCTAGTGAAGATATTACAACTGCTAAAGAATGCACTTGCAGTGGAAACACATTACCACTGCTAGTACATATATTACCACTGCTGTTAGGATAATTGTTAGAAAACGTGTTTAGATAAATATAGAATAGATCTTGTGTATATCTTATTCTATTAGAGTTATTCTTATCTTGTAGAAGAGGACTCCTTGTGTTATAAAAGGAGGTCCTAGGTTAAAGTTAGATATACGTGTTTTTTCTAGAGCTTCAAGGTGTAACCCTAGTGATACTAAGATCACTCGTATTATTATCTTTAATAATATTGGAGCTTACAGTTTGTTACATACATTGTTCTCATTCATAAACAACTGTTTTATTTACAATCAAACTTCTAAGTATTACTAAGTAGATTCCGCATACTTAGTGATATAACTCAAAGTATCAATCTAACACAGTTCAAGGTGTTTAGATCCATCAAGGCCCAAGTAAAAGAAATAAATTAAATGATCAAATGTTTCGGGAAAATAATATGTCGGGGTTTACCCAGACATAGAATACGAAAATATCTCGGTGGTACTTGTACGTGTATATATATATATATATATATATATATATATATATATATATATATATATATATATATATATATATATATATATATATATATATATATATATATATATATATATATATAGTAGAGTTAATTATAGTTTCATTTATATAATATAATACATATCACTAGGTCGGTATTAGGTTCTGTTTCGTAAGTGGGAGCTATTTAGGTCACATCTAGTTTCTCGGTAATTCAGTAGTGACCAACACATATCTCGGAAGTAAAAATAATAGTTCATAGCAACGAAAAAATTAAATTGGCCCGAAAAAATGGCCTAGTGATCTGTTATATGGAAAATTGTTCAGCGATAAGCATTAGTAAATGACATGGGATTTTACGAGGTATTACAGTACCTACCCGTTAGACTGGATTCGTCCTGAATCCAAAGTTGAATCAGTGTTTAGGGTTGACTTATCGAACAAATGAGGATATCTGGTATGAATTTGGTCCTCGTGTTCCCAAATAAATTCAGGTCCTCTACGAGAGTTCCGTCTCACCTTCACAACGGAAATGCATTTCTGTTTAAGTCGCTTGACTTCTCTATCCATAATATCGACGGGTTCCTCAATAAAGTTCAACTTATCGTCGATTCGGATTTCCCTTAATTGGATGACTAGGGTTTCATCCGATAAACATTTCTTCAAATTCGATACGTGAAAGGTGTCTTGCACCCTACTCAGCTCTTCGGGCAACTCAAGTTTGTATGCAACCGGACTAATCCTCTCAAGGATCTTGAATGGTCCAACGTAACGCGGGTTTAACTTTCCTCGTTTTCCAAACCTAATCATTCCTTTTCAGGGTGATACCTTAAGCATCACTCTGTCTCCGATTTGGAATTCCCTTGGTTTTCTCCTTACATTGGCATAATTCTTTTGCCGGTCTCGGGCGGCTTGCAAACGTTTCCTAATTTGCACTATTTTCTCGGTGGTTTCAAGAATTAACTCGAGACCTGAGATCTGAACATCTCCAACCATGCCCAACAAACTAGTGAATGACACTTTATTCCATAAAGTGCTTCAAACGGTGCGACCTTGATACTGGCCTGGTAACTGTTGTTATAAGAGAATTCTGCTAGCGGTAAGTGTTTATCCCAACCTTTTCCAAAATCGATCACGTATGCTCGAAGCATGTCCTCTAAGGTTTGGATAGTTCTTTCACTTTGACCATCAGTCTGTGGATGGTAAGCGGTACTCATATCTAACTTAGTTCCCAAGGCTTTTTGTAAAGATTGCCAAAAGTTAGACGTGAAACGGCTGTCTCGGTCAGAGATAATAGAAATCGGCACTCCATGCCGTGAAACTATCTCTTTCAGGTATAAACGCGCAAGAGTGCTCATCTCATCATTTTCTTTGATTGGTAAGAAATGCGCTGATTTCGTGAGACGATCAACGATAACCCATATGGTGTCAAATCCACTCGATGTCTTGGGTAGTTTTGTAATGAAGTCCATAGTGATCCTTTCCCATTTCCACATTGGTAGCTCTGGTTGAATCAATAAACCGGATGGCTTTTGATGCTCAGCCTTTACTCTTGAGCAGGTCAAACATTTACCGACATACTCTGCAATGTCAGCTTTCATATTTGGCTACCAATACAACTTCTTAAGGTCCTGGTACATCTTGTCTGAACCGGGATGGATGGAATATTTCGACTTGTGGGATTCATGCATAATGAGGTCTCGCAATCCTCCATACAGTGGAATCTAATTCCTATCCTTGAAACACAGCCTTCCATCTGGTTTCTTTACAAATCCATTCTTGCTCTCAGGCATACTGATGAGTGTGTGAATACTTATCATTTTTAGTCAATCTGAACTGCAAAAACATTTAAAAACACTCAAAAATGCATCAAAATACTAAAAATATTCCAAAATTGTGTTTTATATGTTTCAGATGCAAAATGAGTAAAAACTAATGAAAAACGAGCAAAGTTTGCATAATTGGCAGTTTCAGTCCCCCAACTTTCAAAAATTGGCTAAAATAGTCCCTGAGCACTTATATTAAAAGAAAAGTCACCAACGGTCCTTTTGAAATCATAAGTTGTCATATTTAGTCCTTTGGTGAAAAATTTCAAAAGTTTTGAGAATTTACAATCTTGGTCCCTGAAGTTTCACAATTGGCAGAAATGGTCCCTGGTGATTAATTATGAGAAATTATCAAATGTGGCCCTGATTGATGCTAAACCACCAACTTGTATTGACCAAGGAATGGTCAAAAAAGTCAAATAGCCTAGATCAATGCTCCGGGTAATAAAGGGTATCACCAGGTCGTTAAGTCCCGTTGAGGTGTGAATTGTAACTTTAGCGTACTTGTGATCGGGTGATTATTCACAGAAAAGGGTTGTGATAAGATTTATTAGGAAAGCTACGTGATTGATTACGGGAATTAGGATTATGAAGATTTGAGCTAAAACCTAAAAATGTACGTTTTAATTAAAAACGTACACAGACGAACGAAACAAAACGTATAACTGATGTACAGAAAGGGTTACAAGTGTGAAATTATTATTTTTTACAATCCTAATAAATAAATAAAATTTTAAGAAAAAGAAAAACTATTTTTACACTATTTAATTATTTATTATTAATTAATTACTAATTATCTGTTTATTAACTAATTAACTAATTAGAATTACTAAAAATACTAAAAAGACTTAGAAAATTAGGAAAGTTTTTATAAATCTAATTAACCATCACTGGAATCCTAAAAAATTATAAAAAGTTTATTTTATGTATTTTTAAACTAATTTACTAATTATTAATCTAATTACTAATTAATTTCTAATTAAACTAATTATATTATAAAAATAGAAAATGAACAGTACAAATTCTAGAAAATTTTATAAAAATGTTTTAACTTAAATAAAAGCTAAAAAAAATTATAAAAACTAGGTTGTACTTTATAAAATCTAATTATGCTATTTAATTACTTAATATTAATTAAAACTAAATTAAACTAAAATTAATTATAAAAACCACTAAAAGACAAAATAAAAATCTGGAAAAATTTCTAGAATTATTTTAACCTAAAATAGAAATTATAAAAATATAAAAATGATATATTGCTTATAAATAATCTAAAAAAGAAAATTAAAATGATAAATCCTATTAAATAGAAGCTATCACTATAATTAAAGTTGGTTTTTTTGGTTTTTTTCTTTTTTCAAACTGATTAACTACTAAAAATAGAAACTTTTTGTGAAAACACTTTTAATATAACCCAATAATAAGCACTTGAGTGCTTATTTATCCACACAGTTGACTTTTGTTGACTGTGGAAGGATTTTAGTTTAAATGAAGGAAGGTGGGGTCCACAATGATGAATATTGGTTTCTCTGAGATGTTTGATCAATAATAAGCTAGTTTCAACCAAAGAAGTATCTTAAATAAGCCACAATCACACAAATAAGCAGTTGCTTATTGCATTCTGTCACAGATTTGGGGACAAGGTTTGGGACCAAATTCAAGTGGGGTCCAGTGGTCAAATGGTCAAACTCTTGGTCACTTAATCATCCCTGGTAGGAGGGGGGTTGGGAGAACCCAAGTATAAGGTGTGGGACCCACTGGGGTGCCCACAAAATACCACCAAAGTTGGGTGGTGAGCTGAGGTCTGCTGAGACAGGGCAACTACTTTGCCCTGCCGCCAACTTCCAAGGCCATTTTGGTTACTTGAAAAAAATCACAAAATTATGAAAATTGTGGAAATCTAAAGTTCAGCTGGTAGAGTCTAAACACAAGAAATTTCAAATCCCAATTCACAACACACAAATCAGATTAATTCACCTAATTTTTGCAAAACCCAGAGATATGCACTTTTGACTTTTTCAATGAATTTGCTTATTTGACTTTTGTGAACTTTAACTGACTTCTAGTGACTAATTTTGATATACTTAGTTAAAATAAAATGAGATTAAGTAATCTTAACTACTTATGTATTGATTTAGCAAGAAATTAACCTATGGAACCTAACAGTGAACAAACCATAAAGGATTGATAGTAAAATTGACTTTTTATGAGATAAGTACTTGGTTTTATGCTATCCCTATCTTATTTAAACTATTTTGACTTAGGTGAACAGAAATCAACAGCAAACATACCCTGGAAAGCAGGGTATCACCTTATCCCAAACACCCCTTTATTATATAACTATCTTGAGTTTTGTGAATTGAAAAGCAACACAGATCACTGTCACTTATCCTAGACCTCTTTTATCAAATGCATAGTTTATAGGCACTTCAAAAACTCAGATTCAAGCAACCACTACTACATATACTAACTTGCTACAATAAACAGTTGATATGGAAAATTTTGAGAACAAAAGATCAAATGAACAATCAAGCTGCTAGAACTAATATAACAACTAAATATAACCAAAGAGATATTCAGAAACACATTTAAGTACTATATAAACAAGACTACACTAATGAACTAAAATTAAAGAAGGATGGAAAGGTTTAGATCTCACAGTGTACTTCCAGCCTTAAACATGAAACCAAGGACCAATTTTTACCAGCCTATTGAATCCCCATGGATTCACTAACCCAGGGCCATCCCATATCCACCCTGCTCCATGCTTATCTTCCCTTTCATATATTTTTTATTTTCTGTTTATTTATTTATTTATTTATTTATTTATTTATTTATTTATATTATTGGATGAAACTCAAAATGGAAAATACAACTTAAATTTCTAAAACAACACTTTTATTAATACTGAAAGAGTGAAATTACAACTGATAATTTGATTGAGATTAAAAGTACAATACTTGAAAAAATTACATTAAAAATAACTAAAAACTAGATAGCTGCTCCACTGCTCTCTATGTCTTTTATAACTCCCATTTAGGGTTTCTGGATGAACCCTTGTCCTTTCCTAGCTTCCATCTTGACCATTGGATACATGGGGATAATCTAGGCCGTTTAAATTCCTTGGCGCCAAAATGAGTTTTGGCCGTTTCTTGAGTTATTGATGCCAGGGGTTTTAATTTGGAAGGTAGTGTTTGGTTTGGAGTACCAAGGGGGGTGGGTTTTGAGTGTGCAGGTGGTGAAGGATAGGTGTGATGATGGGGAAGCTTGGCTGGTAGCAGATGAGGTGGAAGTGGTGATGGAGGGTTGACTGAGTCAAAGGGGTATTATTATTAAAACGGGGAAGGGGTAAAGTGGTGGTGGGCTGTTTGGTGGATTGGGCTAGCAGATGATTGGGCTTGGGGTGTGGATGGATTAAGTTTTTGTTTGGATTGGGTTTTTGGATATTAAGGGGTGTTATTTGGATCCGGATGTAGTAGTGAGCCCAAGGACCATTTTTGAACGTTCTGAAACTTGGAGGACCAACTATGCCATTTTTCCAATATTATGCCAAAGGACTAAACATGCCATTTTTAATTTCACAAGTCCTATTATTTTCCAATTTCAAAATTCCAAGGACTAAATTTGACATTTTTGAATTTTTAGGGACCAATGTTGTCATTTTGCAAAATTGATTTTTTAAAAACTAATTTTGACAACCTTTGAATCCCTAAGGACCTTTGATGATTATTTTCCATGTTTTAGAAGCAGGGACTAGTTTTGCCATTTTTTTGAAAGTACAGGGATCAAATGTGTACTTTTCCCAAACTTTTCACCCAAGGATCGTTTTTTATAATTTTTGACTTTTCCATGCCTTGGGTTGATTTTCCTTTCAAAACAAATGCTCAGGGACTAGTTTTGTAAATTTTTAAAAGTCGGGGGACTAAAACTGCCAATTGTGTAAACTTTGTTCGTTTTTATTGTTTTTGCTCAATTTGCATTTGAAACGTATAAAATACAATCCTTGGAATATTTTTAGTATCTTGATGCATTTCTGAGCGTTTTCGGATGTTTTGGCAGTTTAAATACGACAAAAATGATGAGTGTTTGAGCACTCATCAATCCCCCACACTAAACTATTGCTAGTCCCTAGTAATATTTTTGGAAAACTTGATGGATTTTAAACTCTTTACCAAAAGCCATCACTTCTGGAGTAGCCATGTGTAAGAACTGTGGCACACCTGATAACCGTGTGATTTTGAGCAAACCACCAGCTGTCAACGGATTTGATTTGTCTTTACCAAGAGCCGTTTGCTCCTGGACTAGCCAGCTCTTGATGGAATAGTCAACATCTTGGTGAGCTGATTACCAATTATGGTTTTTCCATAGCCTTTACCACAAGCCATAATCTTGCGGGCTAGCCAACTCATTAGCTTTTGAGGATAATGGGGAGTTGAGGAACCATACAATTTTGGGCAAATTGCAAGCCATAAACGGATTTGAGATATCTTTACCAAGAGCCGTTTGCTCCTGGATTAGCCAATCCCTTTTGTCGTTTAGACACGGCGGACTGATTACCACAAAAATTTTGAAATAAAGTGAAAAATTTTTGAAAAATTTGGGCCAAAATGGGGGTACTTGAAAGTATTTTGCGATAAAATTCGCTAAAATTTCCCCCCCACACTTAGAAATGAATATTGACCTCAAAATTCAAAGTCCCGGCTATTATGCCGAATCTATGAACGTAAAAAGATAATATTCGAAGCTAACTGTGGAATTTTGTTTTGTATTTTTCACTTTATTTATCTGTACATACAATCACACATTTTTTTTAACTTATATACATATATACATTTTCAAATTAGTGGGGGGTTGGCCATTCCCCCACACTAGGGTGGTAGAAAGTAGAAAGAAATCAGAGATACGGGTGAAAACCCGTATTGTGCTATTGGTTTTGTTCATCGAGTCGCTAGCTTGACTCGATCCCCGAATTTAGTTGTCCTTGGGGAAAGTTTGGAGATCCGGGACAACCATGGATGGTATGTCCTCTTCAAAGTAGTGCTTTAAACGATGTCCATTCACTTTGAAATTTGGACCGTCATTTTGAGATAATTCGACGGTGCCATACGGATAGACTTTTGCGATAGTGAATGGACCAGTCCATCGGGTTTTAAGCTTTCCCGAGAAGATCTTGAGTCTAGAGTTGAAAAGAAGGACTCGATCACCAACGTTGAAAACGCGGTTTTTGATTTTTGAGTCATGAATCTTCTTTGTCTTTTCCTTATAGATCAAAGAGTTCTCGTAAGCTTGATCACGAAGTTCATTTAATTCATTCAGTTGAACTTACCTATGATCACCTGCAGTTTTGAGGTAGAAATTCGCATGCTTGAGAGCCCAATAGGCTTTATGCTCAAGCTCGATCGGAAGATGGCACGCTTTCCCGTACACAAGCTTGTAAGGCGTACACCCGATGGGTGTTTTGTAAGCCGTACGGAAAGCCCAAAGTGCATCATCTAATTTATCCGACCAAGATGCACGATTTTCCCCAACGGTTCTTTCCAATATTCTCTTAATGCCTCGATTGGAAACTTCTACTTGTCCACTTGTTTGAGGGTGGTACGCAGTAGAAAGACGGTGAGTTACACCATACTTTTGCATGACTTTATCAAATTTGTCATTGCAAAAATGCGTACCACGATCACTAATTGTAGCACGTGGAGTTCCAAATCGAGCAAAGAGAGCTTTCAAAAATTTCACGACTACTCGGGCATCATTAGTGGGTAAATCTTTCGCTTCAACCCATTTTGACAAATAGTCAACAGCCACGAGTATATACTTGTTTCCATGAGAGGATGGAAATGGCCCCATAAAGTCGATGCCCCATACGCTAAATATTTCACAAACTTGGATTGTATTTTGTGGCATTTCATTCTTTTGTGAAATATTCCCGTGACGTTGACAAGCGTCACAGGATTTGACCAATTCTTGGGCATCCTTGTAAATAGTGGGCCAAAAGAATCCGGAGTCAAACACCTTTTTGGCGGTGTAATTTGGATTGTGGTGGCCCCCCGTGGGACCAGCATGGCAAGCCTTAAGAATTTCAGTGGCTTCTTGACCATATACACACCGCCGGATGACTTGATCCGCACAGACTTTGAAAAGGTAGGGGTCGTCCCAGAAATAATGTTTCACATCCTTAAAGAACTTGTTCTTTTGTTGGGACGACATCCCTTTCACAATAAAGTTACCCGCTAGGTAGTTTGCAAAATCGGCAAACCATGGGGTAACAGAATCTCCACGAAAGGCAACCGCATTGAGTGTCTCGAGAGGGAAGGTTTCATTAATTTCCTTCTTCTCGAAGACATCTTGATGGTGGTTTTCCAAACGGGAGAGATGATCAGCAGCTAGGTTCTCAGCTCCTTTTTTTTATCACGAATTATGATATCAAATTCTTGCAGGAGGAGAACCCAACGAAGTAGTCTCGGCTTTGCATCTTGTTTTGCAAAAAGGTACTTCAAAGCCGAGTGATCCGTATACACTATGCTTTTGGTCAAGATCAAATATGACCGGAATTTTTCGAAGGCATACACCACAGCTAATAATTCTTTTTCAGTGGTGGTGTAATGACTTTGAGCCTCGGTCATAGTTTTGCTTGCATAGTGTATAGGCTGAAAGTGTTTAGACTTTCATTGCCCCAAGACTGCCCCTATAGCATAATCGATAGCATCACACATAAGTTCAAAGGGCAAGTCCCAATCGGGAGCAACAAGAATTGGTGCCTCAGTAAGCTTTTTCTTTAGAGTTTCAAAAGCTTCTACGCACTCAGGTGAGAAGATAAAAGGAGCATCCTTTTCAAGGAGATGGGTCATAGGCCGGGCGATTTTAGAAAAATCTTGAATAAACCTACGATAGAAACCGGCATGACCCAAAAAGCTCCTAATACCTTTGACGGTAGTGGGATGAGGTAATTTTGCAATGACATCAATTTTTGCTTTGTCAACCTCAATCCCATTCTTTGAAATTTTATGGCCGAGGACAATGCCCTCTTTGACCATAAAGTGACTCTTCTCCCAATTGAGACACAAGTTTGTGTCTTCACATCGTTTCAACATACTTTCCAAGTGGGAGAGACAAGATTGGAACGAATCCCCAATGACCGAAAAGTCATCCATGAATACCTCCATTGTTTTTCCGATCATGTCGGAAAAGATTGACATCATGCACCTTTGGAAAGTGCCAGGAGCGTTGCATAAACCAAAAGGCATGCGACGGTAGGCAAAGGTTCCGTAAGGGCATGTGAAGGTAGTTTTCTCTTGATCCTGTGGATCAATGGGGATTTGAAAGTATCCCGAGAAACCATCGAGGAAACAATAGTACTCATTCCCCGCTAATCTCTCGAGCATTTGGTCCATGAAGGGTAGAGGAAAATGGTCTTTACGGGTGGCTTCATTGAGTTTTCTATAATCTATACATACACGCCACCCCGTAACCAAACGAGTTGGAATCAACTCGTTATCCTCATTGGTGACAACAGTTATGCCACCCTTCTTAGGAACACAATGAATGAGACTCATGTAACACCCCCAAAATACCGCAGCGGAAGACTGTGTCACTGAGGGTGCTACTTCATAATACAAAGTACAAGTTATAGAAAACGAACTCTAAATGAGACGTTTTGAAAAGTTACCATTCGATTAATGAATTCAAAGTTACAAACATGAGATTCCAAAGTATGATACATAAATGTATACAAGTGTTTTGAATGGTAAATGATAAAAGCGTAAGTCTTCAGAATATGCAGCTTGACTCTAAGTTCCACGCACTAGCTATCGCCTTATAGACCTGAGATAACATGCTAAAGTGTCAACACAATGGTTGGTGAGTTCATAGAGTTTGTCTTAAAACAGTTGAAAAAGCCTTAAAGAATGATCACACAGCAAAGGCATCGTGAATCCACTCAGTTACAAGTCCCGCCATAAGAGACTTGTAACCTGTGTGTTCACAACCCATTGCTAACATATATAGTATGAATAAGACATGTATAAGTTCATCAAGACAATTTAAGCAATTAGAAGTGAGTCTCTACTTCATCTCCGAAGACCTCACTTTTATGATGTATCCAACATTCGCAAATGTTAGGATGTATCAAAGACAACTGGGAGTCAATTCCCAAAGACAACTGGGAGCCACTTCCCAAAGACAACTGGGAGTCAATTCCCAAAGACAACTACTAGTCAATAAATAGAATAACGCAATTAAGTATAACGCAGTCATGTATGTAAGCAATCAAGTATAACACAGTCAAGTATAGACGTTTTGAGTATTTGTACAAGTAAACAAGTTGTTTGAGCATGTATCCCCCCCAATAGTTAAAACAAGTACGAAAAGAGTAGGGGCTATGACTCACCTTAAGTCTATGTAATGAGAAATGAAAGTGGTAGTCGAATCGCGAAAGTCTCTAAGAGCAGCAACTTTTGGCTTTCTAAAGAAAGGTAAGTAACTAGTAAGGTACGGACTTTGTTAGACTTAAGCTTCACCCTTTGCAATCTATGATAAGCCGAGGTCATTTGAAGATTATAACGACGCCTTCTTGAAGTCCAAAGCTATTTGAAGATTATAACGTTGTCTTTTTGGAGACTTTAAAGTTATAACAACTTTTCTTAGAAAATTTCCAAGATTGAAGATCAAACACTAGTTTTCTTTCAAAAACTAGTTAACTTTCTTACAAAATATAAGAAAAGTGCCTTAGGTTTTAGGACTTGAAGGTTATAAGAAGGTGTGGTGCAAGTTTTATATGTGTTTTAGCTTGGTATTTATAGGGTAGGAAAAATAGTTAACCATATATTGGGTTAGAATTTAACCATGGTTAGTTTAAGACACTTGTAATGATCTAAAGAATCAATGGTCAAGATTTAACCACACATGGTGACTCCACCACCCCTAAGTCGGTTCAAGGAGGATAAGGGTGACTAGATGAGTAGTCATGGTCTTTGGATGGTAATATCCTAAGTATGTAGCTAGTTTTGACTCCGTAAATTGCTAACCGTAAGTTTTTAGGCCACGAAACGTAAAACCGGGTATCCTAAAAATATGAAACTTATAAATATGGTTAAACATGTCAATATAGTCCATAATAAAATATAAAATGAGTGGTAGGTTCTATCGGGTGCGAAAACCCTGCTAAAAACTGGAAACACGGGTCTAAAACGCGCAATTCGCGTAAAACGCTGAACTGAAAAACGTAAAATTCCGAAACTTTTGGAATTGTCATAAAATGATAGAAAATCATATTTTTATTGTTTATAATGTTTTATGGATATATCGGGATGCTGGAAGGACGTTTAAACCTAAAAGTAAATCTCGGACACGGCTTTGTGATTTTTGCAGAAATGATCCGACGAGCGTCAAACTCTCGGATTATCGTTAAAATAGTTTAACTTACGAGAATATGAAATAAAAATTTCTGAGATGAATAGTGAAAAGTGAATAGTAAAAAGTGAATAGTGAAATTTTCGGGAATGAAAGTTAACCTGAAATTGCGAATTGTTACAGTCTGTACCCCTTAAGGAGAACTTCGTCCCGAAGTTCAGTTGATGTTAACTACTTACGATGTGTCTAAGAGAATTCGGGATCTCTAATATAGTGGTGTTCACTCTGATTTGTCTAAGGTTCTGGTTAAGGAGTTGTATCGGCTACAATTAAGCCCACTTATTTATAACACATTACTTACATAAAGAAGCGTCCAAATTTATGTAAGTAAGGTCTCATAAACTTATGGTTCGGTGATTTACAATTTCTTTATCTAACTGAAGAGGCGTCCCAATCCATTTAAATAAGGAGATTCTAAAACATCCTACTTAAGAATTTCCGACACAAAATCCGCCTTCTGAGGCCGATAGTAAGATAATCAAGCCATCAAATCCCTAAAGCTAAGCAATAATATTATTTAACTCAAATCTTGTGTCTAATCAAACAAGAACTGTCACAAAATCAAGTTAACTAATTAGTTATTACTGAGCTCCATGTTTCTAATGACTCGGCTAATCTCTGGGGCTCCTTATAATACTAAAGTCACATCATCTAACAGCGTGGAACTAAGCAAACGTCTAACCAAAAAGCACATGTGTATGTATTGTGTGTAAGGCAAATAAAGAGGAAGGTCCCAACGTATATAGCAGTTATAGTCTAGGCACTAAATGCAACCTAGTTCTCTATAACCAAGGCTCTGGTACCAATCTGTAACACCCCCAAAATACCGCAGCGGAAGACTGTGTCACTGAGGGTGCTACTTCATAATACAAAGTACAAGTTATAGAAAACGAACTCTAAATGAGACGTTTTGAAAAGTTACCATTCGATTAATGAATTCAAAGTTACAAACATGAGATTCCAAAGTATGATACATAAATGTATACAAGTGTTTTGAATGGTAAATGATAAAAGCGTAAGTCTTCAGAATATGCAGCTTGACTCTAAGTTCCACGCACTAGCTATCGCCTTATAGACCTGAGATAACATGCTAAAGTGTCAACACAATGGTTGGTGAGTTCATAGAGTTTGTCTTAAAACAGTTGAAAAAGCCTTAAAGAATGATCACACAGCAAAGGCATCGTGAATCCACTCAGTTACAAGTCCCGCCATAAGAGACTTGTAACCTGTGTGTTCACAACCCACTGCTAACATATATAGTATGAATAAGACATGTATAAGTTCATCAAGACAATTTAAGCAATTAGAAGTGAGTCTCTACTTCATCTCCGAAGACCTCACTTTTATGATGTATCCAACATTCGCAAATGTTAGGATGTATCAAAGACAACTGGGAGTCAATTCCCAAAGACAACTGGGAGCCACTTCCCAAAGACAACTGGGAGTCAATTCCCAAAGACAACTACTAGTCAATAAATAGAATAACGCAATTAAGTATAACGCAGTCATGTATGTAAGCAATCAAGTATAACACAGTCAAGTATAGACGTTTTGAGTATTTGTACAAGTAAACAAGTTGTTTGAGCATGTATCCCCCCCAATAGTTAAAACAAGTACGAAAAGAGTAGGGGCTATGACTCACCTTAAGTCTATGTAATGAGAAATGAAAGTGGTAGTCGAATCGCGAAAGTCTCTAAGAGCAGCAACTTTTGGCTTTCTAAAGAAAGGTAAGTAACTAGTAAGGTACGGACTTTGTTAGACTTAAGCTTCACCCTTTGCAATCTATGATAAGCCGAGGTCATTTGAAGATTATAACGACGCCTTCTTGAAGTCCAAAGCTATTTGAAGATTATAACGATGTCTTTTTGGAGACTTTAAAGTTATAACAACTTTTCTTAGAAAATTTCCAAGATTGAAGATCAAACACTAGTTTTCTTTCAAAAACTAGTTAACTTTCTTACAAAATATAAGAAAAGTGCCTTAGGTTTTAGGACTTGAAGGTTATAAGAAGGTGTGGTGCAAGTTTTATATGTGTTTTAGCTTGGTATTTATAGGGTAGGAAAAATAGTTAACCATATATTGGGTTAGAATTTAACCATGGTTAGTTTAAGACACTTGTAATGATCTAAAGAATCAATGGTCAAGATTTAACCACACATGGTGACTCCACCACCCCTAAGTCGGTTCAAGGAGGATAAGGGTGACTAGATGAGTAGTCATGGTCTTTGGATGGTAATATCCTAAGTATGTAGCTAGTTTTGACTCCGTAAATTGCTAACCGTAAGTTTTTAGGCCACGAAACGTAAAACCGGGTATCCTAAAAATATGAAACTTATAAATATGGTTAAACATGTCAATATAGTCCATAATAAAATATAAAATGAGTGGTAGGTTCTATCGGGTGCGAAAACCCTGCTAAAAACTGGAAACACGGGTCTAAAACGCGCAATTCGCGTAAAACGCTGAACTGAAAAATGTAAAATTCCGAAACTTTTGGAATTGTCATAAAATGATAGAAAATCATATTTTTATTGTTTATAATGTTTTATGGATATATCGGGATGCTGGAAGGACGTTTAAACCTAAAAGTAAATCTCGGACACGGCTTTGTGATTTTTGCAGAAATGATCCGACGAGCGTCAAACTCTCGGATTATCGTTAAAATAGTTTAACTTACGAGAATATGAAATAAAAATTTCTGAGATGAATAGTGAAAAGTGAATAGTAAAAAGTGAATAGTGAAATTTTCGGGAATGAAAGTTAACCTGAAATTGCGAATTGTTACAACTCACCCAAGGACTATCAGAAATAGGGTAAATCAATCCAGCATCAAGAAGTTTTAGAACTTCTTGTTTGATAACTTCGTGGATTTTTGGATTTACCCTCCTTTGATGTTGCACCGCGGGTTTGAAGTCATCCTCCATCAAGATTTTGTGTGAACAAAATTCAGGGTTAATACCCTTGATATCGGATAGTCTCCAAGCAATTGCTCGCTTGTGTGACTTCAAAACCTTTATGAGCGCGGTTTTCTCCTCATCTTTCAAGTCTTTAGCAATAATGACTGGTAATTTATCATCACCCTCCAAAAATGCATACTCAAGATGAGGAGGCAACTCTTTGTGCTCGACCTGAGGAGAATCATCAGTTTTCGCAACATTTTTGATCTCCTCTTTATGAAGTGTTGGTGGTAGAACAGGAAGAGGAGAGGGATCTTTGTTTAGTAATTTCTCAAGCAGGAGAATATCCCTCTCGGGGTCAATCTCTTGGTTATCGATTCCATCGGGAATCGAATCACTTTTGAGAAAGGCCTCAATTTCTTCTGAGATGAAGTCACTTCCCTCAAACGGAGTGAGGGAAGGAAAAGAATTGGCAATGATGGGGTAAGAAGATGGAGTGAAGTTTTCACTCGAAGAATTATCATTGAAACCTAGAACCTCTTGAGCGTACTCCTCAGAGGCAACATCAATGACATCGATTCGGTTAACCGATTCAGTGTCATAATTGGAGGAGTACCTCAAAGTTTGATCGAGGTTGAAGGTTACTGCTTCATTACCAACACGAAGAGTTATTTCCTCTTCGTGCACATCGATTAGAGCACGGCCCGTCCTCAGGAATCCTCTTCCAAGAATGAGAGGAACCCTTGGATCAGCATCGAACTTAACAACAACGAAGTCAGCGGGGAAATGGAACTTTCCTACTTTCACGAATACGTCTTCAGCAATGCCGAGTGGACGAGAGATCGAATGATCGGCAAGCTCAAGAGTCATGCACGTAGGAGTAAGTTCAGGAAGAGAGAGTTTCTCCCATACTGAGTGAGGCATCAGGTTGATGCTAGCGCCAAGATCGGCCAAGGCGAAGCATTCAACCATCCCAGGGAAAACACATGGAATGAGAAATCTCCCAGGGTCTCCAAGCTTCTTAGGAAGCTTCTTTAAGATAACTGCTGAGCAGTTTTCGTTCAATGGAGTCTTTGCCATTTCGTACAATTTTTCCTTGTTGCTTAACAAGTTTTTGATCATCGATGCAAATTTGGGCATCAGGATGATAGCATCCGCAAGGCTAACGTCAAAGTGCAAATCTTGAAAGATTTGATAAAACTTATCCATTTGGGGACTAGCCTTTTCGCGGAACTTTTGCTCATTAAGTCGTGATGGATATGGTATTGAAGGTTTGGATTTAGGGTTCTCAACAGGAGTTATTGGTGGTTCAAATACAACTCCTGGTTTGGTCTTTGGAACAAACTGAGGGTGGACATGTGCGGTACTTCGTGGGCTAGTAGATTGCACCTTGTCCTTGGTTGCCTCAGGCTCAATTTCCACTACCTTGGGAAAAGGAAGAGGAGGAGGTAGTGGCGGTTCATCATAAGCTTTACCACTACGTGTGGTAATAGCTTTGAGCTCACCCTTAGGGTTGACAACTGTATTACCAGGACGACCTCCCGAAGTAGAGGGTGGAGCGATATGACTCATGAGACTAGCAAACATATTCTCAATCTTGTTTTGAGATTGATCAATTTTGTTGTTTGTTGCTATAAGCTCATTCTTCAGCTCATTACCTTGCTTGGTTATTGAAGATTGAAATTCATTCTTCAAATTTGAGATTTGATTCTGCATTGCCCTCATTTTGGTCTCATTAACTTTAATGTAGTTATTGAGCTCGTTAGGGAGAGGTTCTTGGTAATTAGGAGCTGAATACCCTTGATTACCCCTTTGGGGTGGGTATTGATTCACAGGGGTATGAGTTTGATTTTGCATGTTATTACCCCTTGGTGGATTAGGATTAATCCTATTTGGATTTTGAGGAAACCCGGGTGGTCCACCTAGGTCGCTAGCGCGGTAATTTGGTTCCACTTGAGGACGGTATTGGTTACCTCCTTGGTTGGAACTTCCGGCTATTGCATTGACTTCAAATGGATTGCCTTCAGTGGCAGTGCAATTGTAATACGAGTGTGGACCACCACAAGTGACACAAACTTCTACCTTTTTTATTTCAGCTTGTGGAGAAGGTTGAGGAGAAGAAACTTTCTTGCTTTTGGTGAGAACCAAGGCATGAATAGCCTCCGTGAGTTTGTCAAGTCTAGCATCGGTACTAGACTGAGCCACGGGCAATGAGGTAAAAGGAACAACATTCCCTTGGGAAACAACTGGTTTGCTTCGTGGAATGCGAACCTTAGATTTATTCTCAATGATCGCTAAAGCATCCTTTGTGGTACGATTCAAGAAATTACCCCCAGCGGAGGAATTGAGAGAGTCTTGATCGCTTTGGCTCACACCATTGTAGAAAGTATCGAGTTGCATCAACTCAGAAAAGCCATGGTGAGGGCATTTGCGAAGCAATTCCTTATAGCGATCCCATGCCTTACTAAATGATTCATCAAATTTCTGCGTGAATTTCATGATCTCATTCTTAAGACTTGTGGTTTTGGAAGGAGGAAAGAATTCATTCACGAACTTTTTTACCAAATCTTCCCATGTTACAATCGATCGAGGGGTTTGTTTATCAAGCCAAATCCGGGCAGCCCCATCGATGGAAAATGGAAAGAGAAGAAGTTTAATCGCCTCTTCAGGGACATTTTTGCATTTGATGGTTGATGTAATTTTGTTAAACCATCGAATGTGATCTTGAGGATCGTCCCTCTCAAAACCGTAGAATTGACGCGAAGTGACCAGGTTTATCAACCCAGTTTTAAGCTCAAAATTCTCGGCCACGATGGCCGGAACAACGATAGCATCTCCGTAACCCTCGACGGGTGCTTGGAGAAGCTCGTTTATAGTTGGCTCAGCAGCCATGATAACGGAAGATGTGGGAACAGTTCGGATCTCAGATCCGACTGTTGGTGCTGAACGTCGACGACGTCTTCTAGGTATTCTTACAAGCTCACGTAATGGGCAAGTAGACCTAGAAGAGCGAGTGCGCATGCACTAAAAACAAACTCACTCAAAACAAAATCGAGGCAAAACGACAGTGAACTTAAACCAATAATCACGAGTGAATGGCTTCTTTAAGAAAGGTACACCACTCACAAGGATACAAAGGCAAGTTTTATATCTTTGGTTTGGGAACTTATTATATCCACAGTCCCAGTTGGAAGGTGTTCTGTCTTGGTTTGCGACGGTTGGTTTTTATGTAGAATTATTATTCACAAGAAAAGACGGATGTTTTTGGGTTTTTGTGTATGGGTTTAAAAACTTTTGGACAATATTTTTGGTATCGTCTCGTAATCTAAAATCGTTTCTCTTTAAGAATCACCTTAAAAGATAACCGATTCAGAAAACGTTACGATCTGTTTTGTTGTTTTTAATTTTTTTGGTGTTTTAACACTTTAGGAAAAGTGTTAATGACTTTTTTGTATTTTGATTTAAAATTTACAAAAGTGGTGGTATTTGTACAGTGAATGAGGTGAAGTAACACTAATCTCAAATAACGCTATAGAAACGCGCACACCTCCCCGGCAGCGGCGCCAAAAATTGATTGATGCTAAACCACCAACTTGTATTGACCAAGGAATGGTCAACAAAGTCAAATATCCTAGATCAATGCTCCAGGTAATAAAGGGTATCACCAGGTCGTTAAGTCCCGTTGAGGTGTGAATTGTAACTTTAGCGTACTTGTGATTGGGTGATTATTCACAGAAAAGGGTTGTGATAAGATTTATTTGGAAATTATTGACAAATATAGCTTAGGAAAGCTACGTGATTGATTACGGGAATTAGGATTATGAAGATTTGAGCTAAAACCTAAAAATGTACGTTTTAATTAAAAACGTACACAGACGAACGAAACAAAACGTATAACTGATGGACAGAAAGGGTTACAAGTGTGAAATTATTATTTTTTACAATCCTAATAAATAAAGAAAATTTTAAGAAAAAGAAAAACTATTTTTACACTATTTAATTATTTATTATTAATTAATTACTAATTATCTATTTATTAACTAATTAACTAATTAGAATTATTAAAAATACTAAAAAGACTTAGAAAATTAGGAAAAAATTTATAAATCTAATTAACCATCACTGGAATCCTAAAAAATTATAAAAAGTTTATTTTATATATTTTTAAACTAATTTACTAATTATTAATCTAATTACTAATTAATTTCTAATTAAACTAATTATATTATAAAAAATAGAAAATGAACAGTACAAATTCTAGAAAATTTTATAAAAATGTTTTAACTTAAATAAAAGCTAAAAAAAATTATAAAAACTAGGTTGTACTTTATAAAATCTAATTATGCTATTTAATTACTTAATATTAATTAAAACTAAATTAAACTAAAATTAATTATAAAAACCACTAAAATGCAAAATAAAAATCTGGAAAAATTTCTAGAATTATTTTAACCTAAAATAGAATTTATAAAAATATAAAAATGATATATTGCTTATAAATAATCTAAAAAAGAAAATTAAAATGATAAATCCTATTAAATAGAAGCTATCACTATAATTAAAGTTGGTTTTTTTGGTTTTTTTCTTTTTTCAAACTGATTAACTACTAAAAACAGAAACTTTTTGTGAAAACACTTTTAATATAACCCAATAATAAGCACTTGAGTGCTTATTTATCCACATAGTTGACTTTTGTTGGCTGTGGAAGGATTTTAGTTCAAATGAAGGAAGGTGGGGTCCACAATGATGAATATTGGTTTCTCTGAGATGTTTGATCAATAATAAGCTAGTTTCAACCAAAGAAGTATCTTAAATAAGCCACAATCACACAAATAAGCAGTTGCTTATTGCATTCTGTCACAGATTTGGGGACAAGGTTTGGGACCAAATTCAAGTGGGGTCCATTGGTCAAATGGTCAAACTCTTGGTCACTTAATCATCCCTGGTAGGAGGGGGGTTGGGAGAACCCAAGTATAAGGTGTGGGACCCACTGGGGTGCCCACAAAATACCACCAAAGTTGGGTGGTGAGCTGAGGTCTGCTGAGACAGGGCAACTACTTTGCCCTGCAGCCAACTTCCAAGGCCATTTTGGTCACTTGAAAAAAATCACAAAATTATGAAAATTGTGGAAATCTAAAGTTCAGCTGGTAGAGTCTAAACACAAGAAATTTCAAATCCCAATTCACAACACAATCAGATTAATTCACCTAATTTTTGCAAAACCCAGAGATATGCAGTTTTGACTTTTTCAATGAACTTGCTTATTTGACTTTTGTGAACTTTAACTGACTTCTAGTGACTAATTATGATATACTTAGTTAAAATGAAATGAGATTAAGTAATCTTAACTACTTATGTACTGATTTAGCAAGAAATTAACCTATGGAACCTAACAGTGAACAAACCATAAAGGATTGATAGTAAAATTGACTTTTTATGAGATAAGTACTTGGTTTTATGCTATCCCTATCTTATTTAAACTATTTTGACTTAGGTGAACAGAAATCAACAGCAAACATACCCTGGAAAGCAGGGTATCACCTTATCCCAAACACCCCTTTATTATATAACTGTCTTGAGTTTTGTGAATTGAAAAGCAACACAGATCACTGTCACTTATCCTAGACCTCTTTTATCAAATGCATGGTTTATAGGCACTTCAAAAACTCAGATTCAAGCAACCACTACTACATATACTAACTTGCTACAATAAACAGTTGATATGGAAAATTTTGAGAACAAAAGATCAAATGAACAATCAAGCTGCTAGAACTAATATAACAACTAAATATAACCAAAGAGATATTCAGAAACACATTTAAGTACTATATAAACAAGACTACACTAATGAACTAAAATTAAAGAAGGATGGAAAGGTTTAGATCTCACAGTGTGCTTCCAGCCTTAAACATGAAACCAAGGACCAATTTTTACCAGCCTATTGAATCCCCATGGATTCACTAACCCAGGGCCATCCCATATCCACCCTGCTCCAAGCTTATCTTCCCTTTCATATATTTTTTATTTTCTGTTTATTTATTTATTTATATTATTGTATGAAACTCAAAATGGAAAATACAACTTAAATTTCTGAAACAACACTTTTATTAATACTGAAAGAGTGAAATTACAACTGATAATTTGATTGAGATTAAAAGTACAATACTTGAAAAAAATACATTAAAAATAACTAAAAACTAGATAGCTGCTCCACTGCTCTCTATGTCTTTTATAACTCCCAATGAGGGTTTCTGGATGAACCCTTGTCCTTTCCTAGCTTCCATCTTGACCATTGGATACATGGGGATAATCTAGGCCGTTTAAATTCCTTGACGCCAAAATGAGTTTTGGCCATTTCTTGAGTTATTGATGCCAGGGGTGTTAATTTGGAAGGTAGTGTTTGGTTTGGAGTACCAAGGGGGGTGGGTTTTGAGTGTGCAGGTGGTGAAGGATAGGTGTGATGATGGGGAAGCTTGGCTGGTAGCAGATGAGGTGGAAGTGGTGATGGAGGGTTGACTGAGTCAAAGGGGTATTATTATTAAAACGGGGAAGGGGTGGAGTGGTGGTGGGCTGTTGGGTGGATTGGGCTAGTAGATGATTGGGCTTGGGGTGTGGATGGATTAAGTTTTTGTTTGGATTGGGTTTTTGGATATTAAGGGGTGTTATTTGGATCCGGATGTAGTAGTGAGCCCAAGGACCATTTTTGAACATTCTGAAACTTGGAGGACCAACTATGCCATTTTTCCAATATTATGCCAAAGGACTAAACATGCCATTTTTAATTTCACAAGTCCTATTATTTTCCAATTTCAAAATTCCAAGGACTAAATTTGACATTTTTGAATTTTTAGGGACCAATGTTGTCATTTTGCAAAATTGATTTTTAAAAACTAATTTTGACAACCTTTGAATCCCTAAGGACCTTTGATGATTATTTTCCATGTTTTAGAAGCAGGGACTAGTTTTGCCGTTTTTTTGAAAGTACAGGGATCAAATGTGTACTTTTCCCAAACTTTTCACCCAAGGATCGTTTTTTATAATTTTTGACTTTTCCATGCCTTGGGTTGATTTTCCTTTCAAAACAAATGCCCAGGGACTAGTTTTGTAAATTTTTGAAAGTCGGGGGACTAAAACTGCCAATTGTGTAAACTTTGTTCGTTTTTATTATTTTTGCTCATTTTGTATTTGAAACGTATAAAATACAATCCCTGGAATATTTTTAGTATTTTGATGCATTTCTGAGCGTTTTCGGATGTTTTGGCAGTTTAAATACGACAAAAATGATGAGTGTTTGAGCACTCATCAGATCCTTATACTATTCAAGCTTGGCAAGTAATAACCCTTTGTGAACTTTGGAAAAATACCATTTTCAGTCCTTAATTTTGCAGAAATTACATAAATGGTCCTTGGGCTTATTAAGCTAAACAAACAAACTATCCCACTAATAAAACCCACCCAAACTTACCCATTTATCCCTACCCTTTTCTTAGCCCATTCAAACACAAGCCCAAAGATAATAAACCCACCCCCACTCCCTGGTTACTAATAAACCTCACCCTAGTCAAACCTGGGTCAAACTCATCTCCCTTATCCCTCCATCACGTGACTCCCTGCTACCTTGCCATAGCCAACACCATCATCACCTAGCCTGTTACACCCCTCCTCCACTCCATACCCTACACTACCTTTCCTCCACAACAATCCAAACCACCCCTTGCCAAGTTATCACTGCCAAGAGCTAATACCCACTTTTCCCGCTAAAATCAAATACACGGTCAAGATTAAAATCCCTCATCCAATGGTTCATAACAGAAGTGGGATATTGCCAAGGAACTGAGGGGAGGATTATAAATAAAGAAAGAAGCCAGGAAAGAAGAGTTAGTAGTTTTAGTTAGTAGTAGATTTTTAGTGTAAAATTGTAATATCGAATTTATTTAAAAAGTGTTCTCTAGTTTAAATTAATTAAAGTAACTTGTATCCTTAGCTTTAGTATTGTATTTCTAAAAGTTAAATTAATCAAAGTTTCAGTTTTCTCCATTCAAGTTCAAATTTGCTTAAATTCCTTAAAATTCTCATTATAGCTTAAAACATGTTAACAATGGTTGTTTACTGTATCATAAGCTCATCTAAAGTTATTGCTAAGCTTTTATAAGCTTAGTGAGGTCTCAAACAGGTTTTACTTCACAAATCACAAAAATACAAAAAAAAAAATAGTGAAAAAAAAAATCATAAAGAAGTGAAGAAGGACCTGTGAAAGCATGGTTTAGAGCTCCATGGGGAGTGTAGGATTGTGTTGTGAAAGTGTTTTGTTACATTGGTTCTGAGCTCAAGTGTTTTTTGTAAGTCATTTTCAAGTTTTTGCACAGTTACTGTAACAGTTACTTATTTAGTACTTATTTCCTGTTTTCATTAGCTTATTATCTCATTTGTAGGCCAATTATGCTTATTTGTTAGTTTAGTTATCATTAGTTTCAGTTTTGCAATATAACTGTCATTATTTGCTTGTCTTTGCTTATTATGTTTAGCCTATTAAAACTGCTTATGTGGAACTGAGATATGCATCTTATATGTTTTTAGACTAAATACATGCTTGTTGTTCAAAAGCCTTGGTCTAATTCACCTCTTTTCTTTGAAAATCACAAAACAGTGCATCATATAGGGGTGTTTGGTTTAAGAGTGTTAGTTATGTTCTTGTTAGTTTTTGTTGTTGCAAATGTTTGAGACATGTCACGTTAGAGTATAATAGCATGTTCAAGTCATAAAAACAGTAGTTTATTTGTTAAAAAAGTCAAAATCATGTGCAACTCTCATCTATAAACTAACTGCTAGGATTTTTAGTTACATATTCTTAGATTTAGTTGCATAAGTGTCATATATAGCTTATTTTAGTTTCATTTTAGCTTATAACAAATTAATCAATAACCTAGGATCAGTAGAAGTTCATTTTAGTCAACCTTTTCAAAAAGTGAAAAAAGTCAAAAATTCCACATCTTATGAAATGGGACAGATTTCTAATCCAATTTTAGGACTCAATATTGATTGGAAATGGATGATAGTTAATGATTTGTGTTTTGTGGTTATTAATCTTTCATAACCAAAAAGAAAATCTCGATTTGAAGTTTATTAGCTAGCTTAAAAATAAGCTCAAAGTGGCTTGATTACTCATTCATCTGCCCTGCACCCAGATTCATCAATTCGACCCGTTTTTCATTTGATCATAACTTGCCCTCCACTTGAGCATTTTGCTTGTTCCTTGGTGTTTTGGGTAGCCTACTGAGCTGAGTTGTTAGGTGGATAATTGGTTTGCTTGTTCCTGCTTATTTGTTGGCTTAATTTACCCCTCCAAGTAACCCCTTAGCACACCATTCATGCTGCTACATCAGTAGCAGCTAAGGGTGTTGATTTTGTTGCTTTTGCTTGGTTCTTGTTGTTGATTGTTGTTATAATCTTGATTTTAGATTAGTTGTAACTATGTTTGCTATTATTTGCCTTTGTTTTTGCCCTTGTGGTCATTGTGCATAAGCTGTTAAGGCTCAAAACTCACTTTGGTTTTTACCATTCTGACCCATTTTTTCCAGAGGCATAGTATGCTCATTTCTTGAGCTTGTTCCTAGATTTTTGATGTTTTGAGAAGCCCATGGTTCTGGCTTGGTACATCAGCTTTTGTTTTTCCAAAATTAGCTTATCTAGTTGCTTAAAAATAGGCTAGAAGTAGGTCAATAAAGCCTTATAACTCAATCTGCCTGAGCACTCGATTTGGCTTGCGGCCAGGGCTTATCTAAGGTTTTTGAGTTTAACTAAGTTTGTTTTGGTATATTACACTATATCTGAGCTTTTGGTTCATTCTAGTGCTTATTTGTTTATTTGAAGTGCTTATTTAAAGTGCTTATTTGCCCAATTCAGCTTATTAGTGGGCTTATCTAACTTTTTATATTTTTCCTAGCCTTAGTATATTATTTTAGAATTTCCATAAAATTTTCATATTTTTATAAGCTTATTTAGTACTTTTCTTAATTAATATTAGTTTTTAAATATTTTTAAATCATTTTAAATTCATAACAATTAAATAAAAACACAAAAAAAAAATTATTTTTTGAAAATTAGTTTTATAATATTTTAGATTTTTCAAAGTTAAAATTTCATTTTTCTAGTTTAATTTCCTATTTTCTTGTAATTTAGTGTATTATTAAATAGTTAAAATTAGTAATTAATTAATAATAAATTATTAAAAAGTGTAAAAATTATTTTTCTTTTTCTTAAAATTTTCTTTTATCATTAGGATTGTAAAAATATAATTTTCATATCCGTAGGGTTTTAATTTCTCAAAACTCGCATTTTATTTCGTACGTTCACGTAAATTTAAATTGAACGTACGCGTTTTTAGGTTTTAAACGTTTCTAGGTTTTCTGATTTCACAATCTTGTTAATGTAGCTTATTTAAGCTATTTCATTTCATATTTCCTTAGTGTAATCAATCACAACCCTTTTCTGTCTAAATTCACCCGATCACAACCCCGTTTGAATTCAATTCACACCTCGTCAGGACATAACGACCCGGGGAAACCGCTGTACTTCCACGGAGATTGACTCTAAGCAGTTTGACTATATTGACCACATCCGTGGTTGACTTTTGTTGACCATTTGGAGCCAATCAAATTTTGGCGCCGCTGCCGGGGAGGTTGTGCGCGCTATTCTAAATGGTTTTGCGTATTAGTGAATCTGGATATACGCCCGTTGTATATTTACCACCCTTGTTCATATTTTCTTATCATATGAAAACAAAACGGTTCCCGAAAACATTTTAAAATCAGTTTTCAACGAACACAAAAAAAAAAACCCAAAAAGATTTTCTTTTTCTTATTTGTATATAAAATGTCTTTCCAAAAATCAAAAAATATTCATCTTTTACCCTTTTGATTCTTCATCCCTTTACCCTCTATCCTTTTGATTCTAACTTCTTCCACTTCTCCTGTAATTTATTCTAATGGCATCTCTCAATGACGATTTCTTTGAACAAAGGGCCTTTAAGAGCAACATTGAAAAACTTCAGGCCTTGTAAAAAATGTCGAGATGTCGTGTTGATTACGATGGACCATCGATTCCTATTCCCTCTCCGGTGAGGGAAATGGAACGAGAAACCGGGGTGACAAATGACCCTGTACTTCCTTCTGACGATGGGAGTGCTAATTACGTCCAACCTACGGTTGTCCAAAAATCTAAGCTCACATGCTCCTAAATCGTCAAGAATGGATCCTAACCTTTCACGATTTACGGTTATAAGTTTTTCAAGCAAGCGTACAGAGCTTAGAGCGGTGCCTAAAAAGAACGACTTGCCTAATCTTCACGTTTATCAAGAACAAAAACCCGAGACCATAACGGAAGTTATGGAAATTCCTAGCTCTCAGAGCACACCACTTGTCCCACCTCCGGATTTTATCCCTTGTGTTGGTTGTGGTGAGCCGCTTTTCGGTTTGCCATATCGTTGGTGTACATGTGAACAATGTGGTAATGATATTCGAGACGGAAGTTGTTTGTTTTGTGGTTCGAGGAATTCATTTGCTTATGATCCTAATTAGAACTCATTCAACGATTCTTCAAATTTTTCCAATTACGCATCACATTCATACGAGCAAGAATCATATTATCCAAATCACAATTATGCTTCGTATCAAAATACACCTAAATTTTCGTGTGAATATTGTGGAGGTCCTCACCAAGGTTTTGATTGTCAAAATAGTCAAAATTTTGGTTATGACCAATATCCATACAATTCACCAAACCAGACTCAACAATTTTACTGTTGTGAGCACTGTGGTGGTTCACACTACGGTTCTGATTGTCAATCAGGAAGCACGCTTGTCTCTGAGCAGTTTCCTGATAACAATTATGCCTCAAGCACATACGACTCATAGCCACATCAGTTTTACTGTTGTGAGTACTGTGGAGGGCCTCACTTTAGCTCTGATTGTCAAATAGGGAATCCATTTCCTTGCAACAATTACGACTATTCGTTTCAAGACCCACCTCCACAGTACCAATTGATTCAAGCAACTCCTCATGAAACTCAACAAGACCTTTGTCTAAAGGTTCTAGAAGCATTGAAAGAATTTAAGGAGGGGTTTGCCACTACATCGTTTCAAGATTCTCGTGAGAAATCAATGGCATAATTACTTGCTGAAGAAGGAGATGCTAGAAACGAAATGAGCATGGAAGAATTACTTGCTGAGCAAAGAGCAGCTAACATACGTGCCAATCTTCGCTATACTGCTCTATATGATGACGATGATGACAGTGATGATGATGAAGATAACATTGTTATTATTCAAAAAGATTCATCAGATTCATTAGTTGTAATTCCTTCCATTGAAAATCAGGGAGAAAGTAATGTGACGGAGAAATTACTAGCAGAAGATCAAATGGAACTTGTACAATCCATGAGTGCTAGCTCCTCTCAACTTCCTCAGTCTATAGATATCACACCCAAAGTTCACACTCACTCTCTAAATATAGGGGACGAGCATCTTAGCACTGTTCCTGAAAAGGAATCAGACGAATTTATAAAGTCTAGTACTGAGAACCTTGTCCCAATCCCAGGAGAGTCACAGGGAACTTTTGATCATATGTGTGATTTAAGTTCCCCTCTTGAGTGTCCAAAAGATCAATTTGAGACTTCTCCGATTGTAGCAATGATTGTAGATCTCAAGGAGACATTGAGTATGTTGAGGCATCAGTTCCACATTCTGATGCTCATCATCCTCTTGAGGAGTTCGCCGATGAACTCACTCACATCAATTCACTTCCAACGGGAAGTAACGATGATCTCTTTGACTTTGAAGTCGATCTAGGAGAAATTGAAAGTCTCCTATATCATGATCCGTCACTCACTTCTTATCCCAACAGTCCAAGAGAGAATATTAATCACCTTGTTCCCGAAACATTTAATGCGACTTTCACCAATCCTCTGTTTGAATTCGAATCTGAATTCACTATGATTTCTAACAATCCAATCTTTGATGAGGAGAGTGATGAGTCCATAATGGAACAAAAGTTCACAGAATTACATCATGTGAAAGATTCTCTTCGTGAGGAGTTCTCCGGTGAACTCACTCATATCATGACTTGATGAGTGTGTAAATACTCATCATTTTTATCTATTCTGAGCTGCCAAAACATCTAAAAACACTCAAAATTGCATCATAATACTGAAAATATCCCAGGAATGTGTTTTATATGTTTCAGATGAAAAATAATCAAAAACAGATGAAAAATGAACAAAGTTTGTATAATTGGCAGTTTCAGTCCCTCAACTTTCAAAAGTTGTCAAATCTAGTCCCTGGTTATTCTAAAAACTTGAAAAAGTCACCAAAGGTCCTTTTAAATCATAAAATGACATATTTAGTCCTTTGGTACAAAGTTTCACAAAATTGCAAGTTTAGTGCCTCAACTTTGAAATTTGACAAAAATGGTCCCTGGGATATTAAAACTTTGAGAAAAACAATTTTTGTCCTTGTACTTCTCATATATGGCAGGAATGGTCCTTGATTGGCAAGTTTGGTGAAATTACAAAACAGGTCCCTGAAGTTTGGTGAATTGGCAAAATTGGTCCCTGGGGTTTCGTAAGTGAAAAAATCAACACTGGTTCGTGTACTATTCAACATTGGAAAAATTGGACCCTGTGAGAACCTTGGAAAAATTACAAGTTCAAACCCTCAATGTTAGGTCACCATATTGATTTCACACAAACAAGAATGAGATAGATATAAGGAGTTGGGTGAATATTTGATTAAGAGAAAAGTGAGAGCAAGAGTTTCCTTAAGATATCAAATAAACAACCAAGTTTTACAATAGACCTAAGGCTTCTATTTATAGGGAAGGAGCTAGGGCAACACTCCCTCTCCTTCCTTATGTCAATTCCTGTGGGCTTCTAAGCCCATGGACCAAAATACCTTAAGCTTAGTAAACATGTAACATTACATAAATGAAAGTAAATAATAACTTAAGCAACCTATTATTACAAATGACCGAGACTTGATAAAATAGTAAAACTTTGATCCCAACAATCTCCCCCTAAGGGTCGGTCATCACGGTTGCTTGACGTCTTTGTCATTTCTTCATTTTTGACTTTCATAGCTTTAGACGTCTTTCAATAATCATGAGATAGTAATCATTCATCGTTCTTTGTGCTTTGTTCATAGTTGTTGTGATAGTGATCAAGTTATGAAGTTGTCTGCCTTTCGTCACTTCCGCGTCTGTGGTGGTAATCCGCCATTTCAACATGCTCATACATCTTTGAATTCTGACTTATATATGCACGTAGTCCCTTTCTTTCACTTAAGATCTTTAGTCTTTATACTTTGTAGATTCTTCTTTTTGGCGTAGAATCTTTCTTTGAACTTTGTGTTGCTTTGATCTTTGAGGGAGCTTTTGATGACTTCAAGATGCATGTATGAGCATGTGGAATCCGTCGCCATGGAGATGATGTAACCCTGCATGTAAACAGTTAGCAATAAAACATTCGGTACTTACAGATAAGGAATTAGAGATTGTCAACAGCATAGTGTGAAGACTCCTTCTAACTCTTATCATGGCCGTTCCCATATCAGATACTCCCGAAGGAGCTTACGAGACCTACTAAGTAGCTTAATGACTGGGTGAGTCGCTGGGGATCACTCCACGACTGTAGACCGCAAAGAAACCACCGCAAACACTAAGCGTAACCCGCAAGGAGTTACCGAAGTGACCTGCTGTCAGGGCTGTTTGATGTTGACGCTGGCAGGATTTCCGTTCAATCATTGAGAAATACTTATGTAAATTCTCTCATAAACGTTCTTGGCAGATTGCTAAGATCTGCGAAGGACTCGATAATTTACAATTGGTGTCCATTGATGTAAAACACCAGTTGCAGAAATACTAAGTGTTCCTAAGAGATCTTTGATGTATCTCATGGCTCTAGACTCGAAAAGTGCACACTTTGGTTTCCTATGCGGAGACTAGGGAGGGGTCTCCTGCATCAATATCAACCATCTCTAAGAGATAAGTCGATAGATTACATCGGTTCCCCGTGAGAATGAAACAAGCTCTTTTAAGAGAACTTGAGTGGTTAAGAAGGTTTAGTGCAGTGCATCACTGGGTCCATGACGACTTTGTCTTCAATACCGGTGTCACCTTAGTAACAACCAGTAGCATATGAGTTGAACCCGGTGTCTGCCCTAAGGTTGAACATATGGAGGGCTATTTCTTTTCACCCTTTTCTTTACTTTTCTTTTTAATTCTTCAACTCCTTCTTTCCCTTTCATTCTTTTCTCCTTTTATCGTATCATACCTAAGGACTTCTAATTCTAACTATTGGTGATGTCCTTGGGTAGATCCCTCCGGCTCTGGCGAATCATAGGACGGTTTTCCCTAACCTTAGTCACCTTATAACTCCATGACTATCCTATAATTGCCATTGAAACCTTTGAAAATCTCTCAAAGTGTTTTTTATTACTACCTCCGTCCCATAAAAACTGTCCAGTTTGACTTTTCAGAGTCAAACTGGTTCAACTTTGACCTTATCTATTTTTATGAGTATTATATAATACTTTATGAAAAATATATGAATGGATTGAGTTTTAAGTGTGTTTTTCATTGGTATAATTTTTCATCAAGTATTATATAACACATAAAAAATATTTAAGGTCAAAGTTGAACCAGTTTGACTCTGAAAAGTCAAACTGGACAGTTTTTATGGGACGGAGGGAGTATCAAACATTTTGTTTAACACTTTGAGAGTTTTGTGTTTACTTTTGAAGGGCTCCCCCTTCACATGTGCTCATAAGTGTTTTAATAAATTTGCACATGCGGGAGGAACAAGCACTTTTTGAATTGATCCACTTTCAGTGAACCCGACCGATTCGAGACACGCTTACATCACTAGTTAGACTAGCTTGAAGTTATTACCCGGCCTGGTCAAATCCACAGAAAGTTTCTCGAAATGGTACATTTCTACTAAGACAAATCCTTTTCGAGACACGCTTACGTGGCTAGTTAAAGAGTTCTATTGTCAGCTTTTAGGTGACAACTAGCTCTAGTAACTAACTTGATGTTATTACCCGTCGAGGATAAGTCTTTTCGAGATTACTAACTTTTATGTTTCGTTAATTCTTGGGTGAATCTGAGTCTAGCTCGCATGAGATTTGACTTATAAGCAACATTTAACTTTCATATTTTAATCACTTTTAATTTTCTCCCCCTCAAAAATAGCATATGAGATGTTGTTTTTGATAAACTTTTGATTAAAATATGCTTTTTGAGTCTTACGGGGAGATATCAACAAGAACTTTTTGTATTTCAAACGGTGAGTTTTTTAAGTGCTCCCCCTCAACAAGTGAATACTCATTGAGGTGAAATACTTGTCTTTTGAGCAGAGTTATGAAAATCATAAAATGCTTGATTAACTCTACTCAAAAGTAAGGAGCCTTCGCTCCTTATATAAGGATTGAGGCAATGATGCGTACCTCAGGGTTCTTTCATTACAAGAACGGGTTGTACACTGTTATGTGTGCACAAGCCATAATGAAAACAATTCAATCAAATAAAACAATTAATATTAAAAAGTTAATATCCAAGTGTACCAGTTTAAACTTCATCAGTGAGTGGAGCATCAAAGTCAGTGAACTTTGGTTCGGGTCTTTCGAAGAGGCAGATAGGAAATGATGGTCTGACACCGATATAGCTTTCCAGTCGTCTGATTTGTTCCCGTCGAAATAACCTTTCTTCGATCTTCAGGACAAAGTTACGAACTTGTCTTCTTGAGCTGGATTTCCATCTTGGTGGTTCACCTTTAGCTATCTTTCGGCGATCATCATTCAACCTTTTGACAAGCCTATCACGAACGGATTTTAGCGTAACATCAAAGAATTTGTGTATCTCATCGAACCTCATGAAGCTTTGTAGGTTTTTGCTATTGATGTATGTGAAACCAAATGAAGGTTCTTGGATAAGAGTATACTGTGATGTTTGATAGATTCCATCAAATGTGAATTGCGGCTTTGTCAAATTGATCTTCTGTTGGTAACTTTCCACTCCAAGCTGAAGATCTTCCACTCTTTCTTGAACTATCAATCGTCGGATGAATAGAAGTAGTGATGCCATGAAGTTGTACTGAATTTCTCTTTCGAATCCATGCATTCTTCCTTGAACCTTTTCGAGATACATGTCTTCAATGTCATTGAGAGAAAGGTCTGGAAAGTCTGCTTCGGAGAATTTGTACTTCTTTTCATCTTGTCGTTTAACCACAATCTCACGCATGAACATGTAGTTAAACCGTTTCGACTCTTGAATCTCCAAGATAGCAATGATCTTAGATTTATGCTTGACATTTTCCAATGATTTTTCTCCTAATCTGCTAGTATAACCAAGACGACGACATTCTGGCCAATGTTGAATCCCGTGTAGAGCATCTCTGTCGTAAGCTACGATGGAGTTGCTGAATACTGGAGTAGACTCTTCAATTGCAGGAACTTCATATCTTGCGGTTGGTACTGAGATTGTGAGTGAGGAAGCATATTTCTTCTTGGATTTCTCTTGGGTGAGTTGGAGGTTACGAAGATCTTTGTTGAAGAAGAAGCTGTAAGGTAACTTGGGTTTTTCTGGAAATCCTGTCAAAGGTAATGGTTTAGTCCAGTCAGTGAAGTAAGGCTTTTCGTGGTTTTTGGAACTGGTGTCGATATTCACTTCAGGGTTGAGCCAGTCGAACTTGCCAGACATTGCACTAGCTATATTCTGCATGTGATATTCGTATTCCAATTTGTTTCCAGATCTGGACTTAAGGAATTCCTGTGCATCCTTACTGATTCTTCTGAGCTCCGTCTTCGTAAGTTTATCAATCTGAAGATCCTTCATTATGACTTGAGTAAATTGTAGTGTATTACCAGGAAGGGGTTCTTCATCTTCGAGAGGAGGTTGAGCTTGTACCAATTCTGTCAACCAGTCATTCTGAGGTGTGTCATCATTGTCGAGCCATGAATGACGTCTTCTTTTCTTTGATTTCTTAGACTTAGATGTAGCATCCTTGTCTTTAGCCTTTGATGGTGACGATGGTCCAGCTTGAGAATCGGGAATAGGTGAGGCACGGTAATCGGTGTCAGGTTGACCTTGGTAGTCATCAGTTGGTTCCATGAAAGTTTCTTCCTCTTCTGTTGCACCTTGACCGGTAGCTGAGGTGTGTTGTTGATTTCCAGGAGGAGTGGAGTCCTTTTGTGGTTGTTGAGAAGATGATGGACCGGTTCCAGACTTATGTTTCTTACCCTTTGAGTTCGGGTCCGGGTCGTCATCTTTCCTTGACCTTTTCAGGGTTCCAGCTGCATCTTTGCATGACTCTTTGAACAAGTAAGCCGATATAGCATCAACAAGTGCTTTTTCTTCAGTAGTCTGTGTGGTTTTGTAGGCAACTTTGTCAAAGAGTTGAGCAATCAGGTCATTGAAGGATAATTCAGGAACGGTTGGAGTTGCAGTAGAAGCTGTTGCCGTGTGAAACGTGAATGGTGTGGTTGACAACATTTTCCTAACGACACTTCTGATTCTGTGATCCAAGTTGTCCTTGATTGGTTCAATGAGATTTGCGACTTCAGGAGTGACAATCTCAACTAGATTTTCAGTAAGATAATCTAGTGTGACAGTATTAATAAATCCTGAGTAATCAGAGTTCAAGAACTTATCGATCAGCTGCTTTGACTCCTGAAAATCTTCAACTTGTTTGGCAAGACCGGTAACCATGGTTGTAAGTTTGTTGACTTGCTCCTGAAGATCAACTGGTTTAGTCGGTTCATTGATTGAATGTTGCTTTGATGCGGTTTCAGAAGGTGTGGGAGATGAGTACTCAGGTGATTATTCGGATGACGACTCGTTGTGAGAGCTCGAAGAAGAAGCAGGAGGAGTCGGATCCTTTGGTTGAGAGTCTTGAGGAGGTGGAGGTTGCACTGAAGAAGTCTGCTTTGATTGCGAAGATGATTTGAGAAATATGTCGGTGTCGAAAGCATTCTTTTCTTCATTTTCTTTTCTTCTTCGTTCCTCTGCTTCCTCTGCTTCCCGTGCAAGAAACTCTGGAGTAATGAGGTATTCATGTTCCAGACCCGTAGCAATGTTCTCCTGTCCGCCAACATTCTCCTCTACATTTGCAGTCTCAGTCATATTGATGTCTCCTGTGTAATCTGTGTCTTTGACTATGTCATCAGGTTGTGAAACTGATTCTAAAGTGGTGGACACAGTGGGAGGAATCATGATGCTTGTAGCTCCTTCATGTTATGATTGATCGACAGGTGGTGGTGGTGAAGGTTGAGATTGAAGTCGGCTCTCGAGTGCTGCTTTCCTTTGTTCTTTGAGAAGTTGCTTTTCTTCAGCTCTTGTGTCGACAATTATACTTTTCAATTTGCGTTTATCGACCAGTGGTTCAACGATTGGTTCATTTTCTTCATCATCATTTGGCTCATTAATCGTGATCCCTTTTCTCTTTCTTGACTCTGCTTCAAAAGTTTCAAGACTTTGCTGTATAGCAATCTCCGTAGCAGGAAATGCTTCTTCTGTTGCTCTAACACGTCGTTCAAAGTCTTGCTCTTCTTCTTCAGATTCTGTGTCGAACTCAGAGTCTCTTTCAGACAGTGGAGGTGTAGGTTCATCTTGAAGAGCGAACTTTGGCGTTACCTTCTTCTTTGGCTTGGTTGCAGGCTTAGTTTTGGGTGCAGGTTTAGGTTTGGTGGAAGTTTTGGTTTTGCCAGATGGTTTGGTCTTGGGAGTAGCCTTTGACTTAGTCTGAGGTGAGCCAATGGTGCTTGTAGTTCTCCCAGATTTCACACTTCCTTTGCTACGAGTCTGTATAGTAGTTTCTTCCTGTACCCCTTTGTAAGCATTATCATAGAATTTGTAGTCCAGACTTTTCTTGATATTGTCATCAAGAAGATATTCAGGAAGCCTCATTCCTTTTATCTTGGTAGAGGAAGTGGTCGTCTTGATAAAGGAGGTGGTGAAGTCGTCCTCGAAGAGGTGCTTAGGCTCATTAGGGTCCGCCATCCTTTTGATAAATTCTGGAGTGCTTTGCAGAAATATTCAATGAGTAGCTTGGTGAATCTTGTGAACGAGATCATAGTCTTTACACGTTCGGTTTGGATGCTGTAGACTATATCGTTCATTATTGGAACTGCAAAGTTAGTAGGTGTCAAAGTCACCATTCCCCAAAATGTTTGTAAATGCTCAAGTCTGGGATGTTCGTGACCACTCTTTCTTCCTGATATAGATCTTACAACTAACAGACAGAATTTTCTTCAAGGCTGAGGTATATGCTTTGCATTGAATCTAGAATGTTTGATCAGAGGTAAGTCATCATCAACTTCGTATCCCAATTCAATGAAGAAATCAAGGAGATCCAGTTCAGGCAATATTGGAGCAAATTCATTGTCAGTTTGAGGCAGGTGGAAGACTGTACGGAGGACATCGCAATCTACATTGTAGACTTGTCGATCCAACGTAACTTTGAAAGACTCATCATCCAAATTCGCCTTAGCAGTAAGCCAGAACTGATGAAGGTAAAACAGAGGAACTGAAGTAGATTTGTTGAGCAGATGTTTGCATGGATGTACAAGTAGAATATCTTTGACAATCCTGCACGAGTTCTCAGGAATTCTCAACTTGTCGAAATCAACTCGAGGATTGTTGTTGCCAATCTTAACGTTGTAGTCAGCAGGAGTGATGTCATCCATGGTGAGCAGTGGAAGAGTTTGTTCAGGGACATTCTCGTTGTGTTCAGCCATGTTATTCTGAAAAGCATTATCATAAACCAAACATCGAGATTTGTTACGAGTTAGCACGATTACAAAGTTTGATTATAGATAAGCATTTAGAATCATGTAAGCACGTATGGTTCAATTATTGCACGTATAGTGATAAGAGACGTGTACTTAGAGAGTTTAATGTAATTATGAATCACATAATTGATTACACATCCACAACGAATTATCACAAATAAAATCACATTATACATTGATTAAATTCCATTATCACACATTACATGTTTTCGAAATATACAATAATCACTAAATGGTACATAGTACAACTTTATTGAAAACACATGGGGATATAACACAATTTCGAAAACATGTCACAAATACCAAAATTTTCGAGAAATAGACAAATAAGAATATTTTCGCAAACTTGCAAAGTGAGTATTTTTCGAAAAATATTTCAAAGTATGTTTTCGATAAAAAGTTTATCGAGAACAGCCCAAGTGAAATTTTTTTCGAAAATACTCATTAAGTATGATTGCGAAAAAAATTGACTTAATGGTGATCTCGAAAATTTGATCACAGATGAAAAGACTTTCGCAAACACATATTTTCGAAAAATACTGTGTTTTCGAAAACTTTTCACCAATGCTGGTAATTGCGAAAGACTGTATTCTCGAAAAAATTCTTATACAAGAATTTCGAGATCATCCAACGTACGTTTCTGTGAGAATAATAGTGATCCAAATGATAAAACCTGTTGCAAATGATGATATTCAACGATTAGAAACACAGTATTATCATATATGCATAGATTTCGAATTTAGGCAAGAACACGATTTCGAAAAACAAAAAAATCATGAATCCACTTAGATAGACGTAGTAGCAAGGATCATTAATCATGCATATAACTCAATTAGGCACAAATAACAAACCATATAATCACACAACGAGAAAAACCCAATAAGAACGAGAACAACTCTAGTTATCGAGAATCAAGAAATCACGAATGTGGGTCAATATAAAGTGCATAACAATGATCATAACATACATTACACCAAATCCCATCAAGAATAATAACAAGAATATTAACAAATCAACAAAACCTCAATCGTACCAAAACCCTAGGTATCGAGAATCACACAAACACGTATTTGAGAGAGATTAAACATTATAGGAAAGTTAGAAACATGTTTTAGCACAAAACCCCTATAAAAAATTAACCCCCCAAACATGATATGTTTAATTCCGAAATTATGGAAACCCTAGTTTTTCAAATCGAAAAATCATGAAATCTAACCGTTAATTTTGCGATTAAATGAAAACCATAGTTAGAAATCATCTAAAGTTCATATAGAAACTTACGTTTTGAAGATTGAAAGCTCGGATTTTTCGTTTGAATTACAACCGTAGGTTTCAAAGGGTGTTTGTTTGAAATAGTTTTTTGAGTGATTTTTGAAAAAGGACGGGGTGTTTGTTATGAGATTAAGTAATTTTGATTTTTGAAACTTTTAGTCCCTTGACTATCTATTTTCCAACATAAGTCCTAAAGTTAGATGCATTTGGAATTTCAAAAATATACTACCTTACGACACCATTTTTGAGAAAAGGAAACGAGATATGAAATATCTTATGACATCCCGAAACAACGCATCAAAGGTGATATGCAAGTATACCGTTTTTGAAAAATTTATAAAAAATTTAAGCGAGTCTCCCCCTCAACACTTGTAAAATAACAAGATGTTGAAAGAAAGCGATATACTTGCAGTTTTTTTTTTTTTTTTTTTTTTTTTTTTTTTTTTTTTTTTTTTTAAATAAAAATAGAAAAATATTTGTGTTTTTGAGGTTTATGAAAAATAAAGGAAAAGTTATTTTACAAAGATAGATTAAGTTTTGATGTTTGACACTTTACTTTTGTTTTAAAAACTTTTCCAGATCCACTGGTGTCAAACAGCGCATACCAATTTGGTGAACAAAACTTGCAAACCTTGATGGAGCTAAGGGTTTTGTAAGTAAGTCCGCCAATTGGTACTCAGTACCCACAAAATATAATTCAACTGTACCCTTCTCGACATGCTCCTTGATGAAATGATATCGGAGATCAATGTGTTTTGATTTGCAATGATGAACTGTGTTGCAGGAGATTGCAATGGCACTTTTTGAATCGCAGTAGATCGGAATCTTATTGAATAGGTAGCCATAGACTTTAAGTTGTGATCTCATCCAAATGACTTGAGCACAACAAGCAGACATAGCTACGTATTCAGATTCTGTAGATGACAGTGATGTGCAGTCCTGCTTCTTTGATTGCCAAGACACAAGTTTATCTCCAAGAAACTGTAGGCCACCTGATGTACTTTTACGCGAGTCTAAGCATCCTGCATGGTCAGCGTCTGAAAAAGCTATTAGTTCAAAACCAGATTCCTTCGGATACCAGATCCCCAAGTGGATGGTTCCCTTTATGTATCGAAGGATTCTTTTTGCCTCATTGAGGTGTTTTTCAGTTGGATTAGACTGATAGCGAGAACACATAAAGACAGCAAATACAATATCAGGTCTACTAGATGTGAGATACATGAGGGACCCAATAATACTCCGGTATTTGGTAGGGTCAACTGGAGTCCCATGTATATCAGCATCTAGTTTAGTGGAATTGGCCATCGGTGTATTCATAGTATCACAACTTTGCATTCCATGTTTCTTTAAAATCTCAAGAGCATATTTGGACTGATTTAGAAAAATTCCACGGGGTGATTGATGAACTTGTAGTCCTAGAAAGAACGTAAGTTCACCCATCATGGACATTTCAAAATTATCTGTCATTAATTTTGCAAAATCCATTGAGTAATTTTTGTTGGTTGAAGCAAAAATAATGTCATCGACATAAATTTGAACGATTAATAAGTCTATCCTGTATGTTTTTGTAAACAGTGTTGGATCTACCGAGCCTAGAGTAAAATCATTAGCCAACAGGAATTTAGAAAGCTTATCATACCACGCCCTTGGGGATTGCTTGAGACTGTAGAGAGACTTCTTAAGCTTGTAGACATGATTGGGACGTTCTGGATCAACGAATCCTTCAGGTTGACTGACATAAACCACTTCTCGGAGTTGACCGTTCAGAAAAGCCGTTTTCACGTCCATTTGGTAAACAATCATATTTCGATGAGCAGCAAATGCTAAGAATATCCGTACAGCTTCAAGTCTAGCTACAGGAGCAAATGATTCTTCAAAATCGATTCCTTCTTCTTGAGAGTAACCTTTTGCTACCAAGCGTGATTTGTTGCGTATGACAGTGCCTTCTGCATCCAGTTTGTTTTTCCAGATCCATTTTAAACCAATGACAATGATGCCTTCTGGTTTTTCAACCAATTCCCATACTTCTAATCTTTGAAAAGTTTCGAATTCTTCTTGCATAGACTCAATCCAGTTTTCATAAGTCATTGCTTCCTTGACGTTTTTAGGTACGGTTTCATAAACTGTGAGTGCATAAATGCAAGTTTCACCGTCTGTGTGAAGGCGTTGTCTTGTCATAATTGGTGCATCTGGATGGCCAATAATTTGAACTAAGGGGTGATCTCTAGTCCATTTGTGTGTCGAAGGATGAAGTTGATAAGTATCTCGCAAGTGAGCAGGACCCAAATTGCGTGTAGATGACTCAGCAATGTCGGGGATAGGTTGAGCATTTGCAAATAGGTTTATGAATGGTTCTGGGTCATGCTCTGCGGGTTGTGGAACTGATAAAGGTATGGAATCTCCAGCTGATTTTCGTGAGTTGGACCCGGTTTGTTCTGTTGTTGTTGATGATATGACTGGAGGACCGTCTCTTCTAATAGTAGTTGTTGTTTGTTGAGGTGTATCAGGTACTTGATGTTGATCAAGATGTGTAGCGGAATTTGGTGTGGCCTCAGATGGACGGTTAACAGGCGTATCATCAAACAATGGAGCAAACAATGTTTCCACTTCTTGACGAGAAAGTGACAATGGTTCAGCCGAAGATACCGGAAAGTTAAGACGGTTGGTTGCGGGTCCTAAGCCGTTTTGCTCAGAAGCCATTGGAGTAAGTTCATCGAAATTAGCATGAATAGTTTCTTGAATTTCCCGAGTACGACGATTCCATATCCGATAGCCTTTTGAATTTTCACAGTATCCTATAAATATTCCAATGTCAGCCTTTGCTTTAAGTTTACCTAGATCATCACGATCATTGACTGGGTAACATAAAGCACCAAATACATGAAAGTGACTGATGTTCGGTTTCCTTTTGTGAAAAATCTGATATGGGGTTTTGTGATGGCGTTTTGTGATCATGCAATGATTTTGAGTATAACAAGCGGTTGAAACAGCTTCTGCCCATAAGTAATCTGGTAATTGAGCATTAATTAACATCGTACGAGCAGCTTCCACTAACGTTCTGTTGCATCTTTCGACTACTCCATTCTGTTCGGGTGTGCGTGGAATAGATGTTTGATGTTCAATTCCCACTTTCTCAAAATACGACCTTAGAGTTTGATTTTTGAATTCTGTGCCATTGTCAGTTCGAACAATTCTGACTATATTGCGAAGCTGAACTTGTATTTTGGTGAGAAAGGTGATGTCATTTGAGGAGCTTGATCTTTACTTCGAAGAAAATAAACCCAAGTCCAGCGAGAGTAATCATCAACAATTACTAAAATGTAGCGTTTACCGTTGATCGTTTGAACACGCATCGGACCACACAAATCCATATGAAGCATTTGTAAAACATGATTAGTACTGTGTTCCGGTTTAGAGGGAAAATGAGCACGAGTACTTTTTCCTTGTTCACAGGCTGGACATAGATGATCTTTGGCATAACGGAATCTTGGAAAGCCATCAACTAATTTGTGATGAGCGAGATCGGTCATCATTTTGAAATTCAAATGAGAAAGGCGTTTGTGCCATAACCAGGATTTAGTCGTTTCAGCTTTAGATAGAAGACAGATAGGAGATGAAGCGATCATGTCAGACATTGAAATTGTGTAAAGGTTAGTGCCACGTTTGCCTGACATCAAGTCATTGCCTTGTAGATCACGAACAAAACAGGTTTTCTCTCGAAATGCTACTTCTAAGTCTCCATCGCAAAATTGACCGACTGAAAATAGATTGGGACCCAAGCCTTCAACATAACATACTCTGCTAATTTCAATATTCCCATTCACATAGTCTCCGTAACCCATTATTAGAGCCTATTGATCATTCCCGAATCTGACAGTTCCAATAAACTTTGAGACAAAGTTTTTTAACAGTTTGAGATTGTCTGTCATATGTCGGGTGCAACCGCTATCAACAATCTAGAGAACGATATGAACCACCTGCATCAAAAGAAGACGACAGATATGGAACAGAAGTAAGGGTGGAACCCGAGGAAATTGTGGGTTCCTGTTGGTTAGAAACACAAATATTTAACAATTTAGAAATCCATTTAAAATTTAGTTTGTATTGTAACCAACGTTGCCAGTTCCAACTAGTTTTTGCTTTGTTCTTAGTGAATGCACTAGCTTTTGGCGTGTTCCTAGAATTGTTGATTGCTTCTCTTGGGTTGACTACAACATCTTTTGAAACTGTAGTAGGCGTTTTTCCTAAGGTAGACTTAGAAGCATTAGTGGACCTAGAAGGAAAGCCGGATCTACGTTTCTTTTTGCGATGTAAGAGATTATTAGCTACACAGTTGGTATGATCACCAGATAACACACTTTTACGACAAAACACACAAGATGCATTAATATTCAAAACATTAGAAGGTTCAGCATTCGTTACATTAAGATTTGGATTACAATTTTCCAGATTAGAATCTAAATCAGATGCAACATGAGTTTTATTCGAGTTCCTAAGGTGAGCTTCTACTTCTTGCACTTCTAGTGTTCCTCTTCTATGTTGCGAGAGCCTAGTCTTTTTAGTCTTCTTAACGCTCTTTGGCTTTGGGATGCTAACGCTCTTAGGGGAAACTAGACCTGTGGAAGTGGAAGAGCTAACATTAGAACTTTTAGCATGCTTACCCTTATCTATTCTGTCTATATGAAACATTCCTGGTGCTATCATAGTGGTGTCAATAAACTTTCCTTTTTGAAGTAGCTTAATTTTCTCTTTCAAATCAATGATGATGTGTTTTTTGTCCTGAATATCAGACTCAAGTAAACCATTGCAATATCGAATGTCATCGCGGTTTTGTTGCCATTCAGCGATTTTAATTTTTAACTCCGCAATTTCATTATCATATTTGTTTTTGAGAAACTCATTTTTGGTTCGTAGTTGCAATTCTGTTTCAATACTTTGAGCTTTACACCAATCAATCTTTTGTTTGAGTTGACAAATTTCGTTTGAAAGTTTGTTTATCACATCATCATTGTTTTGACGCAACGTTTCATATTGATGTTTCAATGTTTCATTTTGTGACCTCAACAAAACAAGATCAACACAGTATTCGGCAAATAATTCAGCATTGCTGGAATAATAGAGATCATTCATGAGAAAACTATGAATATCAACATGAAGAAGTTGTTCCAAGAGTCGATCAGAATCTATTTTCAAAAATCGGTTTTTGCGTTGTTGAACCAAAATTGCATTTTCATTAAGAGCGAAAATTTCTTTCATATCTTTAACTTCTTTTTGGAGTTCCTGTTCCCAACGAGTAGCACAATAACGCAAATTTTGAACTAAAGGCAAGATTTGTTTTTGAAAAATGTCTCGCTTTTCCCGCTCATAAGCTGATTGAAAAGTAAGAATTTTAATTTGCGAATGATGTTCAATGACGTTTTCCAAATTATCGATGCCTTTCATGAATGTTTGAAAATAGTCTAAAACTTTACAGCGTGTAGGTAATGGTGTCATATGACCAGAAGATGGTAATGGACCATTTACTTGTGCCACAGGTTTGACAGGAGCTCCATCAGAAGATGAAACATAAGACTCAGTAACATACCATGATTTCTCAGGTATTTCTCTTGACGGAACAAAAGATTTTGAAATGTGAGGAGCTTTTGAGTAATCATATGGTTTGCAATATTCAACTTGACTCATTTTTGATCGACTCTTCTCTTCTAGTTCGTATTCTTCCTTAGTATTATGTACAATAACACGCACAACATTATTATCCATCAATTGGTCCATACTGTACAGCTTAGGAATTGTTTTGAATGCAGTGCGAAGAAAAGAGGATCTGTAATCGCCGAGGGAAAAACCTTTATCTGGTCTTGGTTTTAATGTAAACTTTTGAATTGTCGTTACAGATTCCCCATGTTTATAAACGATATTTTGAAAAGCTTTAATTTGACGTTCGAGAACGAGATTATCTTCAAGTAAAGAATTTTCTTTTTCTCGTTTTTGCACTTTATGTTCATAAAATTCCTGTTTGCAAGTTATCACCTCTTTTTGTGTTTGTGAAAGTTCCTGTTGGAGTTGAACAACTTGTTTTTGAAGATCATGTTTTGCCTTTTCCAGTTCAGAAACCAATTTAGCGTTTGACTCAATTATGTCATATATTTGTTTTTGAAGATTTTGTTCTTTGACATATGATTCCTGAAATGACTTTTCAAAGCACTTTTCACGATGAACTGCATTTTGAAAATTTGAAAGTTGTTTTTTAAAACATTCAATGTCCTTTTTCAAATCGGCATTTTCTTTTAAAACTTTAGTTTGCTCGTCCATTATGTGATTAGAAAGAAGTTGTTCGTTAAGTTGTTTGGCCGTAGTTGTACAGTCAGGAGCTGGATCAGAAGGAGGTTCATGTTGTTCAATATAGTCATTTTCGTCTTGCTCAATAGGATCATCAAATGAGACGACAGTGTCATCATCAAATATAACAACTGTGTCTAATTGTTCATCCTCTTGAGAAGATAAAAATGGTTCAGAAGGAACAACTTGCGCCTGATCTGATTCAGAAACAGAGGGTGATGCATTAAATTCTATGGAGCATGTGATTAGGTCATTTACCTGAGACAAGCCATCAGTGGAGAACACTGGACCTGAATCATTCAACTGATGTTCCTGCATGTTGGCCATTAGCATCACAGCTGCATTGGCTTCAAGATCTTCCATATCATCATCATTGTAAGCATTAGCAAAGAAACTGTTCTCATGAGCATTGAAAGTTCCTTCCTTTTCATCTTTGAGAGCCATAAGTAATGCCTGCTTGTGAAACTGACTGCCGCGGGTTCTTGGGTGAGGGCATGCAGTTGCAATATGACCTTTTTCGTTGCAGTTGTAGCACCATATCGCATTCCCAAAGACTGTGTTGTTACTAGCAGCATTGTCATTGCTTCGCTGAGGAGCACCTGGATTGTTTCTGAATCCCCCATTGTTGTTGACTCTTTGTCCATACCCAGAATTTCCAGTATACCCACCTGAACGTCCAGAATTACGGTTCTGAATCTCAACTCGACCATCTTGAATGACAGCTTGGTTTCTTGTATTTGATGAAGAACGAAGACGGTTGTTGGTTTTGTTGGAGAATTTGCTAAAAGCACGAGCAACAAGAGCAAGTCCTTGATTCAACGTATTGACGTCATCATCGTCATCTTCAATCTGATTAGAGTAATACATGCTATCATTGTTGTCATATGGAGTGAGTTGAGTAGAAGCGTGTTGAGAAGTAGGAGGTTGCTGGTGACTGAAATAATTCTGTTCCTGATCATAAGCATGATTAGACATCGGAGGATGTGTAGCATGAGATTGAGCAACGAGTGCAAGTGGATTAGAAGTAGGTGGTGGTGTATATCCTCCTCGAGCGACTTTATCTTTTTCAACTTCAGACTCATAGTGCTTGAGATAGTCGTACAACAAACCATATGGATCTCTATGAAGATTCTTAGCTTGTCTCACAAATGTCACATACTTTTGCCACTCAGGACCCAGACTACTAACAAACTTTGTATTGACAGCGATTCTTGGAAGGGGTACTTCATGTCTCTCTAAATCATTGACGACATTGGTGAAACGATGAAAGTAAGACTCAAGGGATTCCCCTGGTTCGATCATGATATTAGTGTATTCCAAGTAAAGTTTAGATTCCATGTCTTCCTTGTTCAGTTGTGTGCCTTGCATCAGTAGATGGACGTGTTCCCACATAGCTTTTGCAGTTGTTTGAGCATCAACACTTCTGAATATGATGTTTGTTATCCCTTGAAGTACGTAAGACATAGCATATTCATCTGCTTCACGATGGTGATTTTGTTCAGCAGTAAGTTGAGACTCAGGAACACGCACAGCAGTTGGAGCTACTGGAGGATCAGCAGATGGGTCACCGCCAACGTAGTTAACAGGCCAAGGAAACGGTCCTTCAAGGATAACTTGTTTCATGTACTTACCATTGGGTTTCTTGAGTTCAATAAACCTTAAGAATCGACTTGCCCACTGAATATAATTTCCCGGTGTTAGCATTGGTGGGGTGTCAATAGATCCTGCTTCGTGTCTGGATTGTTGAGTTGAAATGACTTAACACATCCTGTCAAACCAGTGAGTAGGTTTTGGTGGAAGTTGGCTTTGTTGTGGTGACATAGGATAGGATTGTTGTATTGGAACCATCTGATGTTGTTGCATGAAATTATGTTGTTGTGAGTAAACCGGTTGTTGATAATATTGTGGTGATTGTTGATACTATTGCTGCTACTGATGATACTGTTGATTCTGATGTTGCTGAGGATGGTTAAAGTTGTAGTACGGTGGTTGAGACATATTGAAACACTTGTGTGAAAAGATGGATCTTGTAGAAGATATAGGTTTGCCAAATCTCGAAAAATCTGCCCAAGTAGATGATTGCGAAACTTTGTCATGGATCTTGTGATTGCGAAACGTTCAACTTTAGAGATTGCGAAATTAGTAACTCAGAGATTTCGAAAAATTTTGGGATTGCGAAAGAAAAGTTTCTCGAAACTTAATGATGTCGAAACTTAGGATTTTTTTCGAAAACCTTGAGATTTCGAAAACTGAAGATGTTTTCGAAAACCTTGTGATTTCGAAAAATTCAGAAATTTTCGAGAACACAATTTCACAAACACACTTTCGAAATTATACAATTTCGAAAGTTCACCAAAAGTCGAAGTACTTTTCTTCCTTATACAAGAGAGAAAAGACTGAGTCCACAATTCGTGAGGCGAAAAGAAGCACAAGACCACGATTTCGAAACTTGGTCAAGGAGGTGATTTCGCAATTTTGCCGAAATTTGTTTTTCAAGAAAAAGCAATCCAAAAACGAGTTTTTAATCCAATATTTTGTACTTCAAGTTGTAAAATGATGAAATCTTGAAGAAAGTTATAAACTTGACAAACTTTTTCAAAAATTTAAATAATTTCGAAAAAAGTACATAAAATCAAATCGTAAATTTTGAAATAAAGCTTGATACTTTTTTGTTTGAGATGTTTTGTAGCACAAGTTTGTAAGCAAATATGTGATAAAAACCAAGAAACAAACAAGAAAGTACAATATTTATCACAAAATAACGAATTAAAAAGAGTTTAAGGATCGAATTCTAAGAGAAAAACAATAACTACACCTTCATATGGCGAATGATACCACTTGTTAGGTCACCATATTGATTTCACACAAACAAGAATGAGATAGATATAAGGAGTTGGGTGAATATTTGATGAAGAGAAAAGTGAGAGCAAGAGTTTCCTTAAGATATCAAATAAACAACCAAGTTTTACAATAGACCTAAGGCTTCTATTTATCGGGAAGGAGCTAGGGCAACACTCCCTCTCCTTCCTTATGTCAATTCGTGTGGGCTTCTAAGCCCAAGGACCAAAATACCTTAAGCCTAGTAAACATGTAACATTACATAAATGAAAGTAAATAATAACTTAAGCAACCTATTATTACAAATGACCGAGACTTGATAAAATAGTAAAACTTTGATCCCAACACTCAAAATTCACCAAATTACAAAATTGGTCCTTGTGCAAATTTACAAACCAAACGGATCCCTTTTATTAATAAATCCATACACCAAACTAAATCCAATCCACCAAATAAACCAAGCCCACTCCCCTGGCCCAACTCCACCCAGCCCACACCTTTGATATCAAAACGCAGGGTCAACGCTTGACCCTGTGGTCAAACCCCAGTTAAACAAACACCCATCTCCTTCCCTCCCACACCACTTGTACCTGCAAATCCATCACTTCACCACCCCATCATTTCCATCGCCCAATCCACTCACTTTCCCACAATTGCACCTAACAAAACAACCACAATAAATGCCACCACCCCCCACAGGTCCCAATTGCATTATAATATTTTTGGCGCCAAAATGAGTTAACGGTCAAGATTAAATTTTTATCATCCAATGGCTCAGGTTTATGATGCGATTTGTTCAGAAGACCAAGGGAAACCCTAATTCTCAAGTATAAAAGGAAGAGAAGCAAGAAGGAAGTAGCCAGTCCAATTTTAGTTAAAATATAGTCGTATTAGTTGTAATTTGGTATTTCAGTGTAATCTTAAGCTTTTAAGCATTGTGTTAGTTAATTTAAGTGTAACATCAACCTTCTCAGTAATCAATTTCAAGTTTTAATTTATATCTCAGTTTGTGTTATTTTTATTTTTATTTCAAATTTCTTAATCAGCTGCATTGTTGTTATTAATAGAGTATATGGACTCATAGGATCACATAAGCTCCAAGAAAGCTTAATAAAGCTTTTAGAAACATTAAAACACTGCTTAGTTATAAAAAAAATTTTAAAACACAAAAAGGTCAACGAAAGTCAAAGATTACAGGTTAATGGTGATAAAAGCTGGAGCAGGGTGAATAGTGGATGGCCCTGGGTTAGTGGTCTTGTGGAAGACCTATATGTTTGGTTTTGTGGTCCTTGGTTCATGAAAAGGGCAGCTTGGATGGCATGAAGTAAGAAAATCTCTTAATTTTTCTATTCTAATGTTCCCTAGCTTATTGTTTGTTTATTTATGCCCATTGATGTGTTTTAGATCATATTAGAGTAGTTTTAATCTGTTTCAAGTTCTAAATCCTTGTGTTGCTTTGAAAAACTCATTATCATAGATTTTTAAGTAGTGTTTGGATTAACCTGTTTCTGTATGCTTAAGCCTGTGTTTGTTGTTGCGTCCTGATCTTACTAGCATCATATAGTCACATTAGCTCAGAACAACATTCAAAACTAGGTCTTATTCATAAAAAGTCAAAATCATATACCAATAGGCCTATTTAACCCTCTGTGTTGGATTTAGTGTGGTTTATGCCCCATTTCCATTCACTTGTGAGTGGTGTAGCTTAATTTAGTCTTAACTTAGCTTAATTAATCATTTTCAATCAGTAGATCAGGATCAAAGTTCATGAAAGTCAATCTAAGTTTGTAATTTCAAAAAAGTAAAAAGTTCACCTGTTTCAGAAATCCAAAACTTGGAGGATTTTTTGTGAATTTTGTATTAAACTTGAGACCTTAATCTTTTCAGAAATTAAAGTCTATCACCTAGTCTACAAGTTTCCATAGATAGCTTATTTTTAAGATTTTTGTATAAGCTTCTGCAAGAGCTTAATCTGACCTGCAGAGCAAGCATATGCCCTGTACACAGGTTATTGACCCTACTTCCTTAGCCATTTGTGAGTCAACCAGTGGACCCCACACCCTGCCCTTTGCTTATTTTGTAGCTTATTGGACCTTCTTCTCAGACCTAGGTTTAGTTTTGGCTTTAGCTTATTGTAAGTTAGCTTATTTCACCTCCTTTGTGACTAGTACTCAGAGCCCTACACTGAGCAACTCAGTGTGTGACCCCATCTTCCATAGCCTCCCTAGTACTCAAAAATAAGCCATATGCCTAGCTTATTGGCTTATTGAGAAGCCCTCCAGTCCATCTTCAAATTTCAAGTTTTGTTTTGGACCCACCTTGGCTTCTGTGGACCCCACAGAGGTCCAAAATCCTTGGGTTTAGCCTGTTTTAGCTTCTTAATTGCTTAAGTGCTTATTTTCTTCAATCTAGCTTTTCCAAAGTGCTTATTTATCCCACTTTGCTTATTTTAAGTTTGTAATCATCTGTTTATGCTTAGTTTGTCAATTCTCAGCTTTTTCATAATTACATAAGTCCTAATAAGCTAAATGGTTCACTGTTAAGCACAAGGGGGTGCACTTAGCTTATTAATAAGCTAGTCCAAAAGTGTTTTTGTAAAAGTTTCTCAATTTTAGCTTATTATCAACTGTCAATAAGAAAAACCACCAAAAAACCAAATTTAAAATTAGTGATAGCTTCTATTTAATAGATTTTATCTTTTTAATTTTTCTTTTTAGCTTATTATAAGCATTTCATCATTTTTATAATTTTATTAATTTCCTGTCACCTTAAAGTATTTTCAATAATTTTCTTAGATTTTTCTCTGTTAGTTTGATAATTATTAGAATTGAAAATAATTTAATTAATTAATTAGTTAATATTAGTAATTAAATAGTTTTCTTAATTTTTAATTAACAACAGTAAGTTTTTATATTTTTTCTAGGTTTCATAAATCATTTAAGACTTTTAGAAAATAGTTTCTTAAATTCTACTGTTCATTTTCTAATTTTCTTAATTAATTTATTTAAATTAGATTTAAATTAATAATCAAGTAAATAATTAGTAATATAGTCTAAATATAATTTTTAGAAACTTTTTATAATTTTTTAGGATTCCTGTGATGGTTAATTAGTTTTATAAATTTTTCTATAATTTTCTAAGTCACTTAAGTATTATTAGTAATTTAAATTACTTAAATAGTTTAATTAATATAATTAGTATTTAATTAAAAGAAAACCCACAAAAAGACAAAAACATTTCTTTTTAATTTTTATATTTTCTTTAAGTTAATTTAGAAGTTTTGAAAATAATTTTGCAAGTTTTTTGTTTAATTTGTAGCCTTAATCATTTTTAGTTTGTTTTAAATTAGATTTTAATTACTTTTTAAATAAGTTTTCTTAATTAATTAGTATTTAAATATTAAAAATAATCAAATAAATAATTTCCTTTTCATTTTAAATTCTCTTTTTATTTTAAGTTTGAAAAAGTTTCACTTGCACCCCGTGTAGTTGTAAATTGTTTAAATCTCACTTTTCTCTGTCTGTATCTGATTTTCAATTTTTGCTTCTGTGATTATATCTGAATATCTGTTATTGTTAATATCATTCCAAATTGTTCAAATACCAAATAATCAGTAGCATAATCACTTCTCAATCATCTTTGGCTACTGTCCTCAGTGTCACTCATTCCCAAAAACGTTCAAAATACAATTTCAATCTCGTTGGGACTTAACGACCCGGGGATTTCCCTGTACTTCCACGGATTTAAAAACAATTGACTTTCTCTCCCAGGTGGGCCTATCAACTGCACCCGGTTGACTGGTTGGTTTGGGAGGAGTCAAAATTTGGCGCCGTTCCCGGGTATCGAACCCGGGTCACCCGCGTGACAGGCGGGAATACTTACCACTATATGATAGCCCGGGGGGAAGATGTGCTCAGTCATGAGAATTTACAAATTACCACCCCTCCACCCGGGATGTTTTCAAACCCAATGAGCTTAACCCTTGAAATCCAAATTCAAGCAACTGAGCCTGATCTCGAGGAAGAAGACCTTATCATGATTATCATCATGATTTTCTTTCTTTTCTTCGCCTACCTGGTGACTTCCTCTCTTCTTCACTCATTCGGGAGTGAGGATACCATCTTTGATCCTGGCATTTTCATTTACCATTACCTTGAGCAGGGATTATATCTCATCGGTGTGGAACTTTCACGTGCTTCAAATGTTTGTCCAAACATCTTGAATGAAAGTCCGATGGAGATTGTCTCTTCCACATGTTACTTCCCCAAGAACAAATAATTCGGGGTCGAGTCAAGCTAGCGACTCGGTAAACAAAAACAGTAGCATGCATATGGGGTTTTCACCCTAAGTGTGGGGGAGTGCCCCTGCTGTTGTTACCATGTATATATAATAAATGAAATAAAGTGAAAAATGGTGTTTCCACATTTAGCTTATAATGTTGCCTTTTTACGTTAAAAGAGTCGGCATAATAGCCGGGACTTTGAATATTGAGGACAATATTCAATTCTAAGTGTGGGGGGGGGGGGGAATTCTAGCGAAATTTTACCTTCTAGTACCCCCGTTTTTGGCAAAAATTTTAAAATTTTTTCACTTTATTTCAAAATTTTTTTGTAGTTATCAGTCCACCATGTCTAAATGACAAAAGGATTGGCTAATCCAAGAGCAAACAGCTCTTGGTAAAGATATATCAAATCCGTTTATGGCTGACGATTTGCCCAAAATTGTATGGTACTCAACTCACCATATCCTAAAAAGTAAAGAGTTGGCTAGCCCGCAAGATTATGGCTTGTGGTAAAGGCAGTGGAAAACCATAATTGGTAATCAAATCACCAAGATGATGATAATTCCATCAAGAGTTGGCTAGTCCAGAAGCAAATGGCTTCTGGTAAAGACAAATCAAAACCGTTGACAGCTGGTGGTTTGCTCAAAATCACATGGTTATCAGTGTACAATGGTTCTTATTTGAACTGAAACATTTGGCTACTCCAGAAGTAATGGCTTTTGGTAAAGAGATTCAAATCTATTAAATTTTCTCAAAAGATTGCTAGGGACTAGCAATAGTTTAGTGAGTGAGATTGATGAGTGTGTGAATACTCATCATTTTTAGTCAATCTGAACTGCAAAAATATTTAAAAACACTCAAAAATGCATCAAAATACTGAAAATATTCCAAAATTGTGTTTTATATGTTTCAGATGCAAAATGAGTAAAAACTAATGAAAAACGAGCAAAGTTTGCATAATTGGCAGTTTCAGTCCCCTAACTTTAAAAAATTGGCAAAAATAGTCCCTGAGCACTTATTTTAAAAGAAAAGTCATCAAAGGTCCTTTTGAAATCATAAGTTGTCATATTTAGTCCTTTGGTGAAAAATTTCAAAAGTTTTGAGAATTTACAATTTTGGTCCCTGAAGTTTCACAATTGGCAGAAATGGTCCCTGGTGATTAATTATGGGAAGTTATCAAATGTGGTCCTTATACTATTCAAGCTTGGCAAGTAATAACCCTTTGTGAACTTTGGAAAAATTCCATTTTCAGTCCTTAATTTTGCAGAAATTACATAAATGGTCCTTGGGCTTATTAAGCTAAACAAACAAACTATCCCACTAATAAAACCCACCCAAACATACCCATTTATCCCTACCCTTTTCTTAGCCCATTCAAACACAAGCCCAAAGATAATAAACCCACCCCCACTCCCTGGTTACTAATAAACCTCACCCTAGTCAAACCTGGGTCAAACTCATCTCCCTTATCCCTCCATCACGTGACTCCCTGCTACCCTGCGAAAGCTAACACCATCATCACCTAGCCTGCTACACCCCTCCTCCACTCCACACCCTACACTACCTTTCCTCTACAACAATCCAAACCACCCCCTGCCAAGTTATCACTGCCAAAAGCTAATACCCACTTTTCCCGCCAAAATCAAATACACGGTCAAGATTAAAAACCCTCATCCAATGGTTCATAACAGAAGTGGGATATTGCCAAGGAACTGAGGGGAGGATTATAAATAAAGAAAGAAGCCAGGAAAGAAGCGTTAGTAGTTTTAGTTAGTAATAGATTTTTAGTGTAAAATTGTAATGTCGAATTTATTTTAAAAGTGTTCTCTAGTTTAAATTAATTAAAGTAACATGTATCCTTAGCTTTAGTATTGTATTTCTAAAAGTTAAATTAATCGAAGTTTCAGTTTCCTCCATTCAAGTTCAAATTTGCTTAAATTCCTTAAGATTCTCATTATAGCTTAAAACATGTTAACAATGGTTGTTTACTGTATCATAAGCTCATCTAAAGTTATTGCTAAGCTTTTATAAGCTTAGTGAGGTCTCAAACAGGTTTTACTTCACAAATCACAAAAATACAAAAAAAATGAAAAATTAGTGAAAAATAAAAAAAATCATGAAGAAGTGAAGAAGGAACTGTGAAAGCATGGTTTAGAGCTCCATGGGGAGTGTAGGATTGTGTTGTGAAAGTGTTTTTTTACATTGGTTCTGAGCTCAAGTGTTTTTTGTAAGTCATTTTCAAGTTTTTGCACAGTTACTGTAGCAATTGCTTATTTAGTACTTATTTCCTGTTTTCATTAGCTTATTATCTCATTTGTAGGCCAATTATGCTTATTTGTTAGTTTAGTTATCATTAGTTTCAGTTTTGCAATATAACTGTCATTATTTGCTTGTCTTTGCTTATTATGTTTAGCCTATTAAAACTGCTTATGTGGAACTGAGATATGCATCTTATATGTTTTTAGACTAAATACATGCTTGTTGTTCAAAAGCCTTGGTCTAATTCACCTCTTTACTTTGAAAATCACAAAACAGTGCATCACATAGGGGTGTTTGGTTTAAGAGTGTTAGTTATGTTCTTGTTAGTTTTTGTTGTTGCAATTGTTTGAGACATGTCACATTAGAGTATAATAGCATGTTCAAGTCATAAAAACAGTAGTTTATTTGTTAAAAAAGTCAAAATCATGTGCAACTCTCATCGATAAACTAACTGCTAGGATTTTTAGTTGCATATTCTTAGATTTAGTTGCATAAGTGTCATATATAGCTTATTTTAGTTTCATTTTAGCTTATAACAACTTAATCAATAACCTAGGATCAATAGAAGTTCATTTTAGTCAACCTTTTCAAAAAGTGAAAAAAGTCAAAAATTCCACATCTTATGAAATGGGACAGATTTCTAATCCAATTTTAGGACTCAATATTGATTGGAAATGGATGATAGTTGATGATTTGTGTTTTGTGGTTATTAATCTTTCATAACCAAAAAGAAAATCTCGATTTGAAGTTTATTAGCTAGCTTAAAAATAAGCTCAAAGTGGCTTGATTACTCATTCATCTGCCCTGCACCCAGATTCATCAATTCGACCCGTTTTTCATTTGATCATAACTTGCCCTCCACTTGAGCATTTTGCTTGTTCCTTGGTGTTTTGGGTAGCCTACTGAGCTGAGTTGTTAGGTGGATAATTGGTTTGCTTGTTCCTGCTTATTTGTTGGCTTAATTTACCCCTCCAAGTAACCCCTTAGCACACCATTCCTGCTGCTACATCAGTAGCAGCTAAGGGTGTTGATTTTGTTGCTTTTGCTTGGTTCTTGTTGTTGATTGTTGTTATAATCTTGATTTTAGATTAGTTGTAACTATGTTTGCTATTATTTGCCTTTGTTTTTGCCCTGGTGGTCATTGTGCATAAGCTGTTAAGGCTCAAAACTCACTTTGGTTTTTACCATTCTGACCCATTTTTCCCAGAGGCATAGTATGCTCATTTCTTGAGCTTGTTCCTAGATTTTTGATGTTTTGAGAAGCCCATGGTTCTGGCTTGGTACATCAGCTTTTGTTTTCCCAAAATTAGCTTATCTAGTTGCTTAAAAATAAGCTAGAAATAGGTCAATAAAGCCTTATAACTCAATCTGCCTGAGCACTCGATTTGGCTTGCGGCCAGGGCTTATCTAAGGTTTTTGAGTTTAACTAAGTTTGTTTAGGTATATTACACTATACCTGAGCTTTTGGTTCATTCTAGTGCTTATTTGTTTATTTGAAGTGCTTATTTAAAGTGCTTATTTGCCCAATTCAGCTTATTATTGGGCTTATCTAACTTTTTATATTTTTCCTAGCCTTAGTATATTATTTTAGAATTTCCATAAAATTTTCATATTTTTCTAAGCTTATTTAGTACTTTTCTTAATTAATATTAGTTTTTAAATATTTTTAAATCATTTTAAATTCATAAAAATTAAATAAAAACCCAAAAAAAAATTCAGTTTGAAAATTAGTTTTATAATATTTTAGATTTTTCAAAGTTAAAATTTCATTTTTCTAGTTTAATTTCCTATTTTCTTGTAATTTAGTGTATTATTAAATAGTTAAAATTAGTAATTAATTAATAATAAATTATAAAAAAGTGTAAAAATTATTTTTCTTTTTCTTAAAATTTTATTTTATCATTAGGATTGTAAAAATATAATTTTCATATCCGTAGGGTTTTTATTTCTCAAAAACTCGCGTTTTATTTTGTACGTTCACGTAAATTTAAATTGAACGTACGTGTTTTTAGGTTTTAAACGTTTCTGGGTTTTCTGATTTCACAATCTTGTTAATATAGCTTATTTAAGCTATTTCATTTCATATTTCCTTAGTGTAATCAATCACAACCCTTTTCTGTTCAAATTCACCCGATCACAACCCCGTTTGAATTCAATTCACACCTCGTCAGGACATAACGACCCGGGGAAACCCCTGTACTTCCACGGAGATTGACTCTAAGCAGTTTGATTATATTGACCACATATGTGGTTGACTTTAGTTGACCGTTTGGAGCTAATCACATACCGTAAATCTTTTCGTTTGGTCTGTTCTCTTCCTTAGGTGCCTCAGCTTGCACTTCAAGGATTTGAGTCGGTAGAGACGATTTGATTGTCATTCCTAAAGATCTGATTCTAAGGGGTCTAATTCGTTCCTTTCGGCTCAAGGCATCTGCTACAACATTTGCCTTTCCAGGATGATAACGAATTTCACAATCATAGTCACTTAGCAACTCTAACCAACGGTGTTGCCTCATGTTCAACTCCTTTTGATCTAAAATGTGTTGGAGGCTCTTGTGATCGGTGGAAACCGTACACTTGGTTCCATAAAGGTAGTGTCTCCATATCTTAAGAGCGAATACTACCGCTCCTAGTTCTAGATCGTGGGTAGTGTAGTTCTCTTCATGAGGTTTGAGTTATCTAGAAGCGTAAGCGATTACTTTAAACCTTTATATCAATACGGCACCCAAGCCCCGGATTGATGCATCGCAATATACCACGAAATTCTCACTTCCTTCGGGTAATGCTAAAATCAGGGCTTCACAAAGCTTCTGCTTCAAAAACTGAAATGCTGATTCTTGCTCTTCTCCCCAATCAAACTTCTTCTTCTTCTGGGTTAACTCGGTCAACGGTTTAGCAATTTTCGAGATACCTTCAATAAATCTATGGTAATATCCGGCAAAACCTAAAAATTGACGTATCTCGGTAGGACTAGTAGGGGACGTCCAATTTTTAACATCTTCGATCTTGGCGGGGTCAACGTGAATACCTTTACTGTCAATCACATGCCCAAGAAATTGTACCTTCTTGATCCAAAAATCACACTTAGAGAATTTGGCGTACAATTTCTCTTCTCTGAGCAGTTCTAGTATGGTCGTTAGATGTTGAGCATGTTCTTCTTCGTTACGGGAGTAGATAAGTATATCATCGATGAACACAATCACAAACTTGTCCAAGTAGGGTTTGCACACTCGGTTCATCAAGTCCATAAATACAACGGGTGCATTTTTTAGACCGAACGACATTACTTGAAATTCGTAGTGACCATATCTCGTTCTGAAAGCTGTCTTAGGGATATCCTCCTCCCTAACTCTCAATTGATGATATCCTGATCTCAGATCAATCTTCGAGTAGACACTCGATCCTTGCAATTGATCAAATAGGTCGTCGATTCTCGTCAATGGATATCGATTCTTCATAGTGAGTTTGTTCAACTCACGATAATCGATACACATGTGGAAGGTTCCATCCTTCTTCTTCACAAACAACACCGGCGCTCCCCACGGTGACGAACTCGGGCGAATAAATCCTTTATCTGACAATTCCTATAATTGCTCAGATAACTCCTTCATCTCGGACGGTGCTAACCTATAAGGCGCTCGTGCTACCGGTGCTGCTCCCGGTATCAAGTTAATCTGAAATTCCACTTTACGTGCTAGTGGTAAACCAGGAAAGTCCTTAGGAAATACTTCCGGAAAGCCCTTGACTACTCGCACGTCTTTGAGTTGTTTCTCCTCCGACTTCTTCTCCGTGATTTGAGCCAAAAAGGCTTGACATCCTCTCTCGATGTACTTCACTACTTTGATGCACGAAACGATGCTTAGACGGGTCTTACTCCGCTCTTCGCGAATGATTAGGGTTTCATCTCCGAATGGGATATGGACGACCTTTTCATCACATATGATTCTAGCGTGGTTCTTGGATAACCAATCCATTCCTATGACGACGTCGAAACTACCAAGTCTAATTGGCATAAGATCTATGGCAAAGGTTTCGTTAAGTAGGTGTAAGGTACAACCTCGGATAATAGTGTTAGTGCTTACTAGCTCTCCATCGGCTAGTTCTATTTCATAAGTGGTGTCTAGTTGGGTAGGGGGAATATTAAGTAGGGGTGCAAAAGAAGTAGATACGAAACTTTGATCGGCTCCAGAATCGAATAGAACTTTAACAAGACGGTTGTAAGTAGGAACGTACCCGTGACTACGTTCGGATCTTGATGAGCATTTCCATCTCCCAACACGTATGCTCGAGCACGTGCGGTGTTGTTCTTGTCGGGGCATTGACTCTTGTAATGTCCCTTCTTTCCACAAGCATGGCATGTCACTATCACTGGTTGTAAGTTAGCTCCTGTAGCCTTACAATCTTGAGTCTTATGGCCGTTCTGTTGGCACCTCTTACACTTAACAAAGCATGGGCCCCGGTGGTGTAGTTTGCACTGGTTGTAGTAAGGGGCGTTTCCAACATACCCCGGGTTGTTAGCTGGTGCAGCGACATAAGCCTTGGCTGCTTCTTGTCGGCGATTTTTCTGATTATGGTGGTTGTTCCTTCCCTGGTGGTAGTTACGGTTGGGGTTACAGTTGTTGTTGTTGTTGTTGTTGTTGTTGTTGTTGTTGTTGTTATTTGTCTAACGATCATCAAACTTCATTTTGTGATCATTTTTCCCTGAGCAGAGTTACGCTTAATCTCCCTGTCTAGCAGTCTTTGGGCAATAGTCATTGCTTCTTCCAAAGATTTAGGCTTTAACGAGGTGACGTTTCCCTCAATGCTCCTAGGTAGTCCCTCAATGTATCTTTCCAACAACTTTTCCAAATCGGGAACCTTCGAAGGGCAAAGTGTGGCAAGCTCCTGAAATCTCCTATCATAAGCCCTGAGATCATTCCCTTTCAAGACCAACAGATGAAACTCATCTTCTAGTTTCTTAATCTCTCTTCTCGGACAGAACTTCTTCAGCATCTTTTCCTTAAAGTCAGCCTAGGTGATCTGATAGGCTTCCTCCACACCTATCTTCTGAGCAGTTGCATTCCACCAAGACAACGCGTCTTCAAGCAATGTTCCAGTAGCAAATGAGACTCTGTTTTCAGTGGCATAACCGCTCCTCACAAACACAGTTTCAGTTCGCTCAAACCATCGAGCAAGTTCTGTTACTCCCTCAGTACCTTTGAAATGAGATGGCTTACAAGCTATGAAATCCTTATAGGTACACTTTCGAGTCGCAGAGGACTCGCTTTCTGCAGTGGGTCGGTTGTTGCTACTTGATCGCGCCATTGCGGAAGCTTGCTCTTCCAAAGCTGCAGCAACACTGTCGGCAACCAATTTCTTGATAGCAGCTTGAGTCATAGAGGGTGATGCGGTGGTAGTTGGGGTTTTTCTAGGGGCCATATCTCTATAAAATCGCAAGTGTATAAGTAAGAATCCCAAACATCGATTAATAACAAGAGAAATAACGTAACCAAGCTCATAATAGTCGAGATCATCACAAAATACATCACAATCACACCATGAATACATACATCAACATAAACCATATCATTCATAGATAATCATCACGACATGTAACAATACAAAGTTTTAATAATTAGAATTCATTGTTACAAAACAACAAAATACAACATTATTCATGCCGCACAGGGCAAGTTAAGATGTCTCTAAATGTAATGATACGTCATAGATCTATCAAGCTCCAGGTGCGCCTCCTGATCTCCTCTCTAGCTCTCTAATGATCCTGATCATCTCCAACATCTCTAGGTCTCTAGATCTCTCCCTGGCCTGGACCTCCTCAAGCGTGACTGACAGAGTGTGGATAGTAGCACTAGATGTTGCCAGCTTCTGGGTCTGATGCTCCAACATCTGCTGTGTGATGACCGCAATCTCTCTCAGATCCTCCATCTAGTGTCTCTGCACGTCGAGTCTATGACCGAACTCAGTGATGGTAGCCTGTGCCTCCTCGATCTCAGTACCCATCATCTCAAACACAGTCTCCAGAGCTGTCCTATGTACAACGAGGTTCCTCCTGCATGATCTCAATCCTCTCCAAGGATATATACCCTATAACACTTAACATCTCATCAAGGCGATCCTCATGTCTAACCAATCTAGCAGCCAGTAAAGGGATGGTATGGTGTATCGGCTCCCCAGTGACCGGTAACACAGCTGAGGAGCTCTCTCCAAGCTCAGCAGCCCTAGGTGATCCCTCAATAAACCTCCAGTGGCGAATGCACTCTAACAAGAACGACCATCGGCGGGCATCAACCATCCTATGAATGCTAGGTGAAGTAGTGGTCTCAGTAGGAATAGATGAAGGTGACGGGATATGTGATGAAGCAGGTGATGGTATCGGCACAGTAGTATTCTGAGAGTAGAAGACCATGGGTGCTGGCATGGGTGGTAAAACCTCAGAAGAGTGGGGTGCAGTGTAAGTAGGCAACATATACGGATGTGGCTCAAGTAATGGTGATAAAGGTGATGGTGACCGAGATGGTGAGGGTGTAGGTGATAACACAGGTGTCAGCACAGGCACAGACACAGACACAGGCACAGGTGAAAGTGCAGGTGTGGGTGATGGCACAGATACAGGTATAGGTGATGGAACAGTAGAAGTAGGCAAAATACAGACTCATTTCCAAGACATGCATTTGCGGGTGAAACTGTCATCATGATATCGGAACAACTCTCCAAAAGGCTCAGGCTCAAAAGGCTCAAGTGTCCTCACTCGCTTGCATCAACGAGTCGGTGCAGGTGGGGATGGTGGTGGAATAGATGCAGCAATGTAAGAAGTATCTGAGTCAAAAGACTCGTCATCAGCATCTGAACCGGAATGGTGACTAAGGGTTGGTGTAGGACAGTCATCAGCCGCAAGAAACTACTGAGACGTGAGATACTAATCATACAAGTACTGATCGTGTGTCATAGGTCCACAGACAGGATGGAAAAGTGGCTGCTCAGCAAAAGAATCAATGGGTTTCGAAGCAACCTCACCCTCCTCGAAGGGCTCAGTCTCTGCAGATGTGTTCCTAGACGGAACAATGGATGGAATGACAGGTGATACTGGTAAGGTGTCATGGGTATCAGGAGAGTCAGATAGGTCAATGGTAGGAAAGGAGGATGATGTCGGCCTGACATCATCACTGTCAGACAAGATGATGACAGGGGGTGACATGGTACTGTAATAATCCCAATAATAGCAGTATAAGTCATTTAGTCTACGTAATGCTACACATGCAGTAGTTATGATGCTAAAACAAGACTTAGCATAATGCATCTAAAATCAAACCTTAAAGCATGATGTCGACAAGCGCTGGCACGGAGGGCACGAAGTAGTATGCTGTAAAATAGGTCGCTTTGAAAATCTTATGGTTGTAGTCCAAATTTTTAAAATCATTTGGTTCGCTATAACTTTGGCTCTGATACCAATCTGTAACACCCCGAAAATTTTAGAACACAGCGGAAGACTTAATCGAGGTAATTACGTAATTGAATCACAGTCAAACTCATAGGAACATAGTTCAAAAGGTAGAGTTTATATCATTCAATGAAAACTAAAATATTCAGAGTACAAAACATTTTCAAAAAGAGAATGCTTTCAAAAGAGGTAGTGAGTTTGAAAAGAATGATAAGTTATTTAATGTAAAAGGGAAGTCCCATGCCCTTTTTCCAGCTCCGTGCCATCATGCCGCTAATTTCCTGAGATAAACATGCTAAAAAGTCAACACAAAGGTTGAGTGAATCCATAGTAGTTTAATTTAAGTAGTAGTTTGAACACAAGGCAACAGTTTTGAAAACAACGTGCTCGCGGAATAGCTCGGTAATAGATATGCATAAAAATTAATCTATACATATGATATTGCTCCTAAGGTTTCATGAATCGCAAGCCTTTACAGTCATGTATGTAATCACCTACACCACGAAGGATGTAGTTGACAAAGGGGCCCTTAAGGGAAACTATGCTAGATTCCCCAAAAGTACGAATATAGCTCACCTCCTGCCAACAATCTGTATTGACTTAGGTGGGTTGCCGGTCCCAATAGATCTACTAACTATATTTCGCGCTCACTCGCAAGTGATTAAGGTTCGTGAAAGAGGGACTTTCAGCATATGGTAACTTAGGCAATCCCAGGAAAATAATCGCATACTAAAAATTCTTGTGTTCGGTTTATCGCATGTATCTCCTCACGGGTTTAGAAAAACAATTTAAAAAGTGGGACTATGAACTCACCTCGGTAATGTAGAATTCAACTAGTGCTCAAGTGAGAACTATAAACGGTTATGAATAGTAGTGAATAGCTTCCGACCCGCGACCTAAATTAACGTGATATATATATATATATATATATATATATATATATATATATATATATATATATATATATATATATATATATATATATATATATATATATATATATATATATATTATCGGTTACACGGTTACGATGTGTGAATGACGAATGAGAAATCTTTGGATGTAGTAATGTTGGATTACTCATTTTAACATGTCTCAAAATAATAAGTATAGTTATTTATATGAGTTACACCATTGAATTATATAAGTAAAAATATTAATTTAAATATTTTTAGTTAATAGATTGTAAGTTTATATTAATATATTTGTAAAGAAATATATTAAGTAAAATAACTTAGTAATTAAAAGTTATTAGTTTATGGCAAATAAAACCTTTAAGTATGTCGAAAGTTACACTTTAAACCTTATGTCAAAAATAATTACATTTTTAGTCCAAATTAGTACTTTTTCACTTTTTACTTTATCTTACAAGAATTGGCAGTTTCTATCCTCAGTTTTATTCAAAAATTTACTGTTTTAGTTTTAATCCGAAACTTTCATAATTTTGACACTTTTAGTCCCTTAACGATATAATTTGCAAAAATAGTCCAAAGTTAAGTTTTCGAAAAGTGAATCTTTATTTTTATAAAAGTTATTATTTTTAACTTATAAAAAGGTTACAAAATTTAGTTTTTGGATATAGAACATTTCTAGTTTCATGTTGCTGTTTTTTGAAAATGTATTTATGAAATATATGCATGGGCTCGTTAGCCCATTAAGCCCAAAATAGAGTTTTAGAGATTGTTTTTAGTGTGGTTCGAACGTGTATAGGATTAGATCGATTTAGGCTAGAGTTAGTCATTATAGTTCTTGCATGTTTAGCCAACTCGACTTAGTCTAGTGCAAGGAATTTAGTTTTCGAATAATATTTATAGGTTATACGTAGAAGTAAGAAGAAAATGAGACATTCCTAGTAGGTACAAGTGGCATCGAATACGTTGTAGTTTTTAAGTTTGAGGTTTATAATGTTTCACGAGTCTTAGTTATCATGCATGAAATGTAATGCATTAAAATGTAAGGTAAGAAATGAAAGAAAGAAATGAGGTCGAGTAACTTACAACACCTCAAGGGTGGTAAAGAGGTCAAGTGAGATGAGAGAGAATAGAACGAGAGACGACTACCCTTGGTTACCCTTAGCAAAACAATAACCCACGTTCCAAGTATCAACCCAAAGACTAGTAAATATCTCGTGTTGCTTCCTTGCTTTCTCGACAATGTATAAAAAGAGAGTGCTTGGTATTTTGTTTGGAAAGATTTTGAGTGTGGTGGAAAGTGAGGTGAGATTCGAAGGTATTTATAGAGAAATACTTGGTGTAAAATCTTGTGATCCTCATGTGAAATGTGTTTCATATGTTCTTGATGGGTCAATCGGATGTTAACAAACTTGTCAAAAGTTTTGGGTTTAGTCTTGTCGAGTGTAAGAGAAAACATGAAGCTATGATGCTAATTTGTATTATTTATGAGTAGGTCAAAGGATTTTTAGGAGAACACATGTGATCCTAATCGAATGGTTTAAGAAGAAAGGAAAGAAAAGATTCCTTGTTGGAGGTTAATGAAACATGAAATCCTTTGAATAATAGAGTTTAGAAAAAGAAGCATGGTGCTTATATTAGTTTATGTGTTTAGGTTTAGTGACTAGGGTGGCTTAAGTTGGTTCTTGGTTGGTCTCACACGCAAAGAAAGAAAAGAGGTGTGGTGGTGTCGAGTCTTGGGGAGACAAGGAGGGAAATGGGGGTCTTTGAGGTGACAATTGAAGGTACTTTGGTAGCTTGTTGTTGATATCGAGTGAGGCAAGAAGAGAAGAAATAAAGTTATGCCAAGCTTTATGTGTGGCTTGTTGTGTGTCGAAGGTGTCACCAAGAAAATATAATGGACTAGAAATGGTTGTTTAAGTATGTCGAGTTTCATGTTAAGGAAGGATATAATAAACGAGTCGAGTTTTTGAGGTGGTGTCGGGTTCAATTCGAGGCAGTGGCAACAAAACTTGCAACTATGGAAATTTTAAGTTTTCAAAAACTTATGTTGTGACTTGTGTCCTTGATTCGATCCAGTAAGAAGACCAAAAGGGAATCGTTGGTGGACTTGTGTCCGATCCAAGAAGAAAAAGAAAAATAAAATAGTATTGGGCTAGTGAATGGGGTCTCGGCCCAGTCCAAAAGAAAGAAAACGATGTGTGGTGTATGGGCTCGTGAGTATCGAGGCCCAAGTAAAAGAAATAAATTAAATGATCAAATGTTCCGGGAAAATAATATGTCGGGGTTTACCCAGACATAGAATACGAAAATATCTCGGTGGTATTTGTACGTGTATATATATATATATATATATATATATATATATATATATATATATATATATATATATATATATATATATATATATATATATATATATAGTAGAGTTAATTATAGTTTCGTTTATATAATATAATATATATCACTAGGTCGGTATTAGGTTTTATTTCGCAAGTGGGAGCTATTCAGGTCACATCTAGTTTCTCGGTAATTCAGTAGTGACCAACACACATCTCGGAAGTAAAAATAATAGTTCATAGCAACGAAAAATTTAAATTGGCCCGCAAAAATGGCCTAGTGATAAGTTATATGAAAAATCGTTCAGTGATAAGCATTACTCAATGACATGGGATTTTACGAGGTATTACACATGGGTTTTGGACCGATGTACTAGAATACATATAGAGAGAAACGGGGGAATTGAGAAGAGGCAACGATGCCCTCGACTACAAATGGAAATCGCAAATTCATCATAAAGTTCATCAATTTCCACGATTTACAATAATGTAAAAAGAAGAAACCAAAGTTGGTTAAATGAACAAGGGTGTTCGATAACACAATATCTGAATATCGTATGATGTACGGTCAAAACTTCACACTTGTTGAGCCGTGAAAACTTTTGAGAGAACATAAAAATTAGCAAGAGATAGAACTGCCAAAAGAAAGAAGACCACTTGTTCATCTCAAAAGTTTTCACGGGTCAACAAGTGTGAAGTTTTTATGTTCTCTCAAAAGTTTTAATCTCAACGACGAAGCGGATGATTCAGAGGAGGAAGAGGTTCGGGAACTTCGACTAATTGGCAGAGACAAAGCTAAGAAGAAAGCGTCATCCTCGCCCGTTTCTTCGAAATCTTTAGCTATCGCTCTCGCACTATTTGTTGATATGTTAGTCGATAAATGAAAAAAATGTCCACTTGGGTCTCTTTTCAAAAAAGAAAGAAGACCAGGACTAGTTTTTTAGATGAAGACATATTGTTCTATCATAATTCCTATGATCATTTGACTGGAAGAAAACGGTGCTGGAGATGACTATTATTTTTTATTGTAATTTTTTTATAATTCCTAATGTAATGTTTTGTACTCTCACGTTTCAAAATATAAGTCCATTTTTTTTTCTTTCCCACTTTTACCTTAATTATTTCTTTTGGTGTTATATAATACTTGATGAAAATACTTATTATATAATTTTCATCAAATATTATATAACATGAAAAAAATAATTAAGGTAAAAGTTGGTGTAAAAAGAATTTGAAAATGTCAAAATAGACTTATATTTTAGAACGTAAGGAGTAATTATTAATGAAGTTTTAATTTTAGTGTTTAAAAAAATTAATTGAATTAAAAATTGAAAACTAACATATTATAGTAAGTTAGTAAGGAAGTTTGTTGTAGAGGGAAAAAAACTGATATGACGTTAAGATAACGTTGATTTTCGTGCTCCCTTATTATCGCTTGTCTATGAACATATAAATATATAATATTACCTGTCTTTATTTCTTAGGGCCCCGTTTCTCAGAGATATATTTTTTGGGGTAGGTTATTCTCACGGGCCCTATTTCTATTAACCGAACCCTCTCTGAAAGGGTAGCACACTTTTTTTTTTTTTTTTTTTTTTTTTTCCTTATTTTGTCGTTTTTTTTTTTTTTTTTGGTATAGTATATATATTTGGTATAGTATATATATTTTGTAATGTTTTTTTTGTTTTATTTGTTACGTTTATATAATTAACGTCCAATGCGTTTTTATTTAATTAATAACAATAACAAATAACACGTTAAACGTTGCCACATTAAACGACTATGACAACAAATGTTATTATTCAATTAAACAACAACGTTAACACATTATTTAAAAAACAACAACATTTACGACATATGAAGATTATTCAAATCATTTAAAAGATCATGGAGTCGGGCACTTGACTGACAAGCGTGATCCTCAGGATTCCTTGCCATTTCTAACTCCATCTCCAGCGACTTTATTCTTGCCTTCAACAACTTGTTCTCATTTTTTGTAGCAACGCAGTTTGAGCAATGCGTTGAAGAAGATGGTTGATTAAAGTGCTCTGCTTCAAATTCATCTTTCCACGCGAAGTATCGACACCCAAAGTCTTTTGTACCTGACTGTTACATGTTAAGAAAATAATAAGAAATGTATTTTTAACAAACAAATTATTTACATAACTAAGCAAACGTATGATTATTTACCACTGAAAGAGGACATGCATAAAACAGTCGCCCACGACTACCATCTTGCCAGGATTTCCGTTCTACAATAAATCCTCTATTACATCGGCACCAGAAAGGATTTCTTTGGCTCATCTGACCAAAGAATTTGCATAATAATTTACATCAGCAATCAATAATGTTATTACTAATTTAAACAAAGTAATAATAACTGGTGCAGAACTAACACTCTACAAAAAAGCAGACTTTTAAGTTTCAAACAATTAACATTTAAACGATGTTGAATAATCATTTACAACATATGATTCACTATGTTTACAATGGTTTTGTCGGTGTCTCTATTATTTACAACATAAATCAGTAATCATTTACAATGGTTTTGTCGGTGTCTCTATTATTTACAACATAAATCAATGAACCATTAGTCGATCTTGATACAAAGTTTCCCATTCGGCTGCAACTGGCTCTCTGAAATGCCTCCATTGTGGGTGGATATAGGGTAGTCGAAAATCTCTGTCGAGCGTCAATACATTGTAGTGAGCACCCACACGGGCAATCACAATGGGGTCGGTTCCTTGTGATGAGTTTGGCCTGGTAAAAAGCGGAAAACATGTGTTCCAACCTTGATCGGATATAAATACAACAGGTCGGTGAATGCTTGAAGCGATAACCAGCCCCGTGAGTGGCATCACCATCCAGCGATCGTTAGGTGCAGGTCCATTGAACCAGTCTATTGTATACCAAAGTCGGTCAAAGTCTTGTTGGTCCGACATATCTATGTATCTTTGCCTATGATAATCTAACTCTTGCAATAACATACCTCTGACTTCGTCCCACCTATTTTCGTTTTGAACAATACAGTGGGCAACGCACCGAAACCCACAATGTCCATCACCCTCAACATTATGTATGCTTATTACGAGTGGGCGGAAAACAGGTGGAATATGCTTAATAAACGCATTGCTCACACTATCTCCAGCATAAAATCTGTGGCGTAGAGTATCACCCATGTAAGAGCTATGTCTTGCAGGTTCTTTCCGCATGTTCGGCACTTTTGTAGATCTTGAATTCGTACTTCTTCGGTGATCTACGATTGGTACTTCATCAAAGTCAGGGACTTCATTCAAGTCAGGGACTTCATTCAAGTCCGGGTCTTGTGTAGCCTTGCCCTTTTTGTCTTTTGCGCTCGGACGACCACGGGTATTTTTTTGAATAGCTGGTTCACGGGTGTCAACAACTTCAGGTTGGAATATCTCTCTCAACTTCGTTAACATATTTTTCTTGACAAACGACGTTGATTTGCTAAAAATATTCTTGAATTGTTGCACGCCATTGTTAAACGAAGTATCATCATCATCATCACCAGCTTCACTGGAATAGCCATCTTCAGGCGGAGGCCTATTGATAACAGGCCACGGAACAGATAGGGTTCTCCAAAAAATAGGAATTTCATCCAGTGGAATGGGGCGTCCTGAATTCAGTAAAAGCGACTTATGTAAATTACTGATAATAGTGGGAGAAACAACTTGATAGTTATAAATTTAATATACTTACCATGATATACATAGTATTGCATGATGTGAAAGCATGGTAGTCCGTGAATTGACAGCAACTTATGGCTACATTTGTCTGGTGTGATCGACAGTTGGAGTTCTTTGTACATGAGAGTGAAAGCATGTTTGGAAACTTTATACCACAATTCTTCAAATATATCAACATTACAATGATTTAGTTTCTCGTTCATGCTTCTATTAAAACTCTCTTTTATCCCAGTTTCTTGCGAAATGAGAATCTTATCAATTGACCATAACAACCTGTCTAATTTGGATTGTGTGCCGTCCAAATATAATTTCAACAACGCGTGGTGAGCCTCAACTCTGCACGTTGTTGATTGGCCGTAAGAGCGATATTGGTCGGTAATATACGAGACAAACTTGGGTACGTATTGTCGCAGCCACGTGTTATACAGATACTCAGCGACATCTGCAAAAAAACCATGAATTAATAAAAGGTCATTCGGGTGCTTTTTTATTAAAATAATTAATAATTAATAATTAAGTACCCGGATGGTTGACCAATTTTTGTTGTAGGCGTTGATAATGTTGCCTGAACGATTCGAATGTCGGAGCTTTAACCATCCAATCCCATCGGTTTTTAACGGACTCATACTCTTTTGGGTCACTGAATTTATTTTTGCAAAACTTAGCTAGATTTTGCTGTATATGCCATCGACAGAGTAAATGGTGAGCGTCAGGAAATTCTGCTTCGCATGCGCCAACCAACGCTAAATCTCTGTCAGTGACGATAACACATGGGTAATATCGTTCGTCTATGACATCCTTCACACGTTGCAATACCCATTGAAATTTATGCCCTTGTTCATTGTTTAAAAAGTTATATGCCATTGAAAATGTTTTGTTTGTTGAAGTTACTCCAACAATTTCCAACAACGGCAATTTAAACATAGTGGTATTGTATGTGGAGTCCATCAACATGATTTCAGGGAATGTACACCATATAGCATACGACGTGGGGTGCACAAAAAATAGCTCCTCAAGCTCGTTTGTATGCTCATTTACCATCGGGTACCATGTATACCCTGATTTCATCAAATGCTCGTAAAGGACTTGAATTGGAGTTCTACCACCTTCTCTGGCTATCCGGATCTTATTTCGTGCGTTATATATAGTTCTAACGCTAGACACGTTATCCGGATGGACCCTGTATTGTCGAAAGTATAATACGTGGTTTCACGGTATAATCTGTCAGTTCTTTGACCAAACCGAACTCATCATCCTTTAATCGCATTGCATATGGCAAACCATGCAACGACTCTAGCAAATCATGATTATGCGTATCATCCTTCACCCTCAGAGTCCAAATTTTTTTTGTATATTGATATTTCGCCGCCAATTTGAATGGACAATTTGTTTTGAAGGTACTGGTTTTCCGTTTTCCGGTACCTTCAGGTTTATACTTCCCACCCTTTGAACACCTATAATTGATTTCGTACAAATAACCCTTGTCTGCTTTGGTTCTGTCTTTAACAATGACAAAACCGAGCCCCCGAGCTATATTTTGCACCCATTCCGTTACTTGCTCTTCAGAACCGAATTCCTGAAAGTATATTGTCGAAAGTATACAACTTTATTTTTAGAAATGATACTTTTTTTTACAAATGATACATTTTTTTTTTACAAATGATACCTTTTTTTTTTTTTTTTTTTTTTTTTTTTTTTACATATGATACTTTTTATAAAAAAGGTATCATTTGTAAAAAAAAATGTATCATTTGTAAAAAAAAGTATCATTTTTTTTAAAAAAAGGTATCATTTTTAAAAGTATCATTTATAAAAAAATGTATCATTTGTAAAAAAAAATGTATCATTTTTAAAAGTAATAATACTCTTCAAATGATACTTTTTTTTTTTTGTAAAAAGTATACTTTTTTTTTTATTACAAATGATACTTTTTATAAATACAAAAAAAAAAAAAAAAAAAAAAAGTAATAATACTCTTCAAAACCGCTCCACCCACCCACGGTTTTATCAAACCGTCCCACGGTTTTAACACCCCTCTCTCTCTCTCTCACTCAAACCACTCTCCACTCTCACTCAATCCACTATCTCTCTCACTCACTCAATCCACTCTCTCTCTCTCTCTATCACTAATAACACACAACTCTCTTTTTAGATCTAAAAACTGAGATCTAAAAAGTTGTTAACGTGATGTTGTAAGTGTTAGTGGTGGTTTGATGGTGATGTTTATGGGATAAAACTGTGGGTGGAACGCGGTTTTGAAGAGTATTATTACTTTTTTAGCTGTTTAGATCTAAAACCGTGGTGGTTTGATGGTGATTTTATGGTGATTGTTGGTTTAGATCTGTTTAGATCTAAAATTGTGGTGGTTTGATGGTGATGTTTATGGTGATTGTTGGTTTAGGGAGGGTTGGGTTAATAAAAATAGGGCCCATGAGAATAACCCCTCCCGTTGGTTTATTGTGATGTTTTACTGGTGGTTTGAAGGTGGTTTCTTGTGATGCTTTATTTGTGATTGATCGTTGGTAAGAACTCTGTATTTTTTTGATCTATTTTTTTTAGATCTAAAGTAAGAACTTGTTATATTTTTTAGATCTAAAGTAAGAACTTGATGATGGCTCGTATTTTTTTTTATGGCTCGTATTTTTTTTAGATCTAAAAACTTGGCTTGTTGGTGGGGTTATTCTGCTTAGTTGCTAAAAACTTGAATATTGGTGATGGCTCATATTGGCTTGTTACTGCTTAGTTGCTAAAAACTTGGCTTGTTGGTGATGTGAATATTGGCTTAGTTGCTAAAAACTTGGCTTAGTTGCTAAAAACTTGGCTTGTTACTGCTTAGTTGCTAAAAACTTGGCTTGTTGGTGGGGTTATTCACACGGCCCTATTTCTATTAGTCCAACCCTCTCTACTTGGCTTGTTGGGCAACATTAACTTGGCTTGTTGCTAAACGAGATAGGGCGATGATGATTTAAAAAAAATGATTTTGGCATGGCATTTCCGAATGGACGGCAAAAAAAAAATCTTAATTTTGCTACCTTTGATGTTGCAGACATATATGATATATCTTGGTAATGTGAAACTATTATAATCTGAGCCTACTCTTATCTCGATGCCTTTTTAATATGTAAAATGGAGATTACCTCTCGTGTGTAAAATTGTGATTGAGACATTTCTGCAGTTTTATGGCTTGTTGCTTGCGGCTTGTGGTCTGCTTCTTTATGTTAAACGGACGGGGTCTAAGAGGGTAGTATGACAAAGCTGTAGTTGTTTTGCTTTGTTTCACTTTGCTTCTTTGTGATGCTTGCTTTGTTTCACTTGGCTTCTTTGTGATGCTGCTTTGTTGTGAAATTTGCTGCTTTGTTGTTTTGCTTAGTTTCACTTGGCTGCTTCGTTGTGAAGCTGTGACCTTGTGAGAATCTTACTTTTGAGCTGCTTTGTTTCACTTGGCTGCTTCGTTGTGAAGCTGTGACCTTGTGAGAATGTGACCTTGTGAGAATCTTACTTTTGAGCTGCTTTGTTTCACTTGGCTGCTTTGTTTCACTTGCAGTTTATAATGGGGACCTTTGAGTATAACACCTCCCTTATACTGTTGAGCTTGTGACCTTGTGAGAATCTTACTTTTGAGCTTTGTGTCCAATCTTGTGATACTGATTTGTTGTGAAATCTTCTTACTGTGGCACTTTTGAGCTTGTGACCTTGTTACCTTGTGTCGGATCTTATTTTGTGCTGCCTTTGAGCATCTTACTGTGGCACTTTTGACCTTGTTACCTTGTGTTGGATCTTATTATGTACAATCTTGAGAATCTTACTGTGAGCTTGTGACCTTGTTACCTTGAGAATCTTACTGTTGATGATTATGTGACCTTGTTACCTTTTGAGCTTGAGACTATAAGGCGATGATGATTACTTGTTAATCTGAGCCTTTGTGTGGAATAACCTGCTTGTGTTTGCTGTGTTTGCACTTGGACAAAAATATTGTTGTGTTTGCACTTGGACCTGCTGTGTTAGCACTTGTGCACTTGTTTGTACTTGGACCCGCTGTGTATCTGCACTTGTGCACTTGGACCTGCTGTGTATCTGCACTTGTGCACTTGGTTGTGTATCTGCAGTTGGACCCAAAAAATGCTTGTGTGCAAGCACTTGGACAAATGGTTTACTAATAGGCGACGACGAATGGTTTTTAAAACCGAATGGCATGGCAAAGTGATATTTTTATCACTTTGCAACCTTCATATCCGAGCCTAACATATTTTTAAAAACCGAATAAGGCGATGACGATTACGTGTTAGTCTGAGCCTTTGTGTGGAATAACCTGCTTGTGTTTGCAACTTGGAAAAAAAAATGTGTCATCTTGCTGTGTTTGTTGTGTTTGCACTTGGACAAAAATATTGATGTGTTTTTGCACTTGGACCTGCTGTGTTAGCACTTGGACAATTGGACAAACAAAAAATAACTTTGGACAAAAAAAATATATATATATATATATATATATGTATAATAAATAAATAAATAAATAAATAAATAAATAAAAAAAAAAAAAAAAAAAAAAACAGCTGAAAGACAAATTTGTCAGATTTTTGTCAGCTACTTTGACCGGGCTAGGCATAGAACCCGCCCGGTTAACACATCCCATATTTTTTGCATAGGGCCGTTTTAGAACTCTAGAGACGGCTCTGCCGCTCTAGTGATAGGAGTTGGACCCATTATAAGCTTAGTTATATCATATACATAGAAATTTAATTCGCATAGTTGTGTTAGGTACTTTTTGCGGATGGAGGATCCGCAAACTATATACAAGGCACAACTGTGCACTGAACTCCCATCCATATTTTTGGCAATTTAACCTCTTAATTTACATGGCTAATTGTAGTTAGTGCAACCTTCGTCAAGGGGATGCTAATTTATTTTAAGTTGCTTTGCCCATGTTTGTCATGGTATTTTAAAGTGGTGCTGAGCAGTCCTTTGCATTCGATAGAATAGGTCCCGAAGAAGTATTATAAAATAGATACGTTTGTAGGAGGAGTGATTATTCAAGGTGTCATGTATGCGTAAAAGAAGGGTCCCGTGAGATATCATAACACCCGGTACTGGTGTAGCCCTGTAACGCGGGTTATGGTCAAAGACGGATACATGATTTTTAAGAGAGCTTTGCACAAAAGAATTGCTAGGCTAACTAAAGTTACCTGTAAGAATCCAAAAAAAAAAAAAAAAAAAAAAAAAAAAAAAAATTTATTGAAGGTTGCACGTACCAAGAAACGACAGTTTTGAAATTTTTTTATACTTAATGACCTAAAATAAGGTGTAGCCCGTGCCACACCCGACATCCATTAGCTCCGTCCCTTGCTATGGTGTGATCCACCGTACCGATGCTTGCGTTACAGGATCGAAGCCATAGCCACTAGCCAATATCCATTTTATTATTCTTTGAGTAAATTGCATAATGGTCCTTGTGGTTTGCTCATATTGCCCATTTAGTCCTTGGTCTTTCGGAATTACATGCCTCCCTGTGGGGAAATGTTGATTTAGTTTTGGTCCCTTACTCCTTAGGTTTAACCGACGTTAAGTAAATTTCGTTAGCAGTTACACGTTAGCCCTTTTTGCCAAGCACCGTTGCAGCGTTCATCCTTTAAACTAACGTCCGTTAATAATTTAAAATTTCGGTTTATTTAAAGTTTTTTGATTTTTTATTCACGTTCTTATATACGTTTTTGTATATATTCTTATATACTTTTCACATATTTTTTATACATTTTTATAAGTTGTATATACGCTTTTACATTTTTTTTATTTTTTATAAACGTTTTTAAGTTTTTATATGCTTTTTTTTTACTTTTTATATACGATTTTACGTTTTTTTTTTTTTTTTTTTTTTTTTTTTTTTTGTATATGTTCTTATATAATTTTCATACGTTTTTATACGCTATTACACACGTTCTTATATATTTTTATACGTGTTTATATACGTTTTTGCATACGCTTTTAAATACGTTTTGTATATGTTTTTATACACGTTTTTTATACATTCTTATTTACTTTTTATACATTATTATATACGTATTTATAAAAACATATACGTTCTTATATACCTTTTTTATATACGTTTTTATATACGTTTTTGTATACGTTTTTATATACGTTTATATATATATATATTTTTTTATATACGCTTTGATAAACATTCTTATATACGTTTTTGTATACACTCTTATATACTTTTTATACATGTTCTTATAACCTTTTTATATACGTTTTTTTATAGGTTTTTATATACGTTTTTGTATACGTTTTTATATACTTTTTATATATGTTTTATATGCTTTTATATATGTTTTTATACATGTTCTTATATATGTTTGTATACACTTTTATATAAGTTTTTGTATACGTATATATACATTTTTGCATATGTCTATATACGTATACAAAAATGTATATATACATATACGAAAACACATATGACAATGTATATAAACACGCATAAAAAATATATAAGCACGTGTGTTAAAAATGTATAAAATAACGTATATGTTTTTATATATACGTACATAAAAACGTTTAAAAAAAGCGTATAAAAATGTATGAAAAGTTTATAAGAACATAAACAAAAACGTATGAAAAGTATGTAAGAATATATATATATATATATATATATATATATATATATATATATATATATATATATATATATATATATATATATATATAAACGTATATAAGAACGTGAATAAAAAATAAAGACAAAAATACACCGTTGGTCTCTAAACTTTCCACGAAACATCACAGGACACCTTAACTTTTTTTTAGTCGTCAGGCGTCCAAACCTTGTGATTTTGAGACTGAATGCGTTCCTCCACCAATATTTGCTGTTTTGTTTTGTTTTTAGTGAAAGGCATAACGGTCATTTCATATATTTTGATTATTACTTATACAATTATTCTCTTAGCTTTGGAGATGCGTGTTGTGTGTGTCGTCTGACTGGTTGTGGTGTACTTATCGAAATAGTGGAGATGTTTTATCTTTCGTGGCACCATTTAAGCACTTTGATAACAAAATATGTATAGTGATCTTATGTGCTACCATAGACAAGGATTGCATATATGATCGGTGGCATCATCCAACAATTTATAATCAAACGAAAAGAACAAGTCATCGATCGGTTCCCTGGTATAAAACTAGAAGTGATCTTATGCTATATAGGAATGAAACCCACTTTTTATAATGTTTCCAGGATGATCATGTTTCATCCACTTAATGATAAAACACTTGTGGTGGAAGCGAGTGACACTGTGGTACTTCTATTTAGCGATAGCGTCAGTCTTAAGAGTTGTGGGTTGCGTTGGATATACGATGATGATGTGGTAGATTCGGGATTAGTTTTCAAAGAGGCTATAGTTGTCGGTACGCTGTTTAATATTTTAAGTTATTTCAGAAAGCACTGGAAGATAAATGAACGATCTCGTGTTAATTTGTTAAGCGTTTTGAGTCATTGAGTTGTAAGAGTTGAGGGCCATCCTATCTCGTGTTAATCTGCAGTATGCCCACTAGGTGTTTGATGGAAGTCTAATGAGAATATGTAAATTTTCATGGTTCTTTGCTTATTCTGTCAATGTGTAAAGAATCAATGCCATGTTTCTGCTTAATTGTGCCATCCTATTGGCTTGAGGCATCACTTGCATACGGGGTAATTCAGTTATATATTTCACTATCGCGATGAAATATGTTCATTTCTATCGTTGTTTGAAACTATGAATGAACTGCATATCAGCAAAAGCTGTTATTTATCTGTAAAGATAACTGAGATAAATTTTCTGCGAATTTACAAACACCACTAAAAGAGTTGACAAATTTTAGAGTGCATGCATGGGCTGAGTTTGTTTCCTAGGAGGTCAGAAAGAACAAGGGTCATTTAGAGACCAACATACATAACAAATATCGGGATCAAACTCTGTACGTAAGATCACCACTTTCCACTAGGGCTCGATAACAATCTTGGTTTCGAGTTATTCTTGAATCTCAGCTCCCTTATAAATCTATGTAGTATAATTTTCATACCAATACTACTACATCAAATAAAGTTCTCTGGCTAACCTAAGTCTTGTACAGTACGTACTTGTTGGGCTTGCTAATGTTAAAACTTATATGTATTGTTTTACAAAACAATAAATTAAACAATATCATGAGTATTATGCAAACACATGCGTCATCCTTCACAAACATGAACGTGATTCTCGTGTTTGTGTAGATTAGGATTTCTTTACACGAAAAAGCTAAATATGAAACCCGAAACCACCTATTTTTCCGTAGCAAGTTTTGGTTTGTGTTTTGATGTTTGGTTTGATGCTGGACTATTAACAGAAGCTCAGAATGCATCATCTATATATACATATATTTATTTTTTATGACGCTTGTGAAGGTAAGTGACAGTACCCTGTGCCTTTTGATGATTTTTGGGGTGTTACTTGATTTGTGTTCATATGTCAACATGATAAGAGAATTATATGCGTAATAATTCAAATATATGAAATGACCGTTATGTCTTTCACTAAAAACAAAACAAAACAGCAAATATTGGTGGAGGGACGCATTCAGCCTCAAAATCACAAGGTTTGGACGCCTGGCGACTAAAAAAAAGTTAAGGTACCCTGTGATGTTTCGTGAAAAGTTTAGGGACCAACGGTGTATTTTTGCCAAAATTAAATAAATCTTTAAATAAACCGAAATTTTAAATTATAAACTGCCGTTAGTTTAAAGGATAAACGCTGCAACGGTCTTTGGCCAAAAGGGCTAACATATAACTACTAACGGAATTTACTTAAAGCCGGTTAAACCCAAGGACCAAAACGGAACCAACATTTCCCCACAGGGAGGCCGCCTGCAATTTTAAAAGACCAAAGACTAAACGTGCAATTTGAGCAAACCACAGGGACTATTTCTGCAATTTACTCTTATTATTATTATTATTATTATTATTATTATTATTATTATTATTTTTTATTTTTTATTTTTTTTTATTATTATTATAACATCATTTTATTATTATTATTATTATTATTATTATTATTATTATTATTATTATTATTATTATTATTATTATTATTATTTAAGTTGAAATGAGTTCGTTTTTGTGTTGTTGTTTTGTGGGAACCGGGGATGTTATAACTTGAAGTGACGAGAGAGTATATTTTGCTCAAAGTTATAAGAAGTTATAAGCTGAAAATATAACGTGGCAGCCATAACATGGTGCTATGGCACCAACGTCACCTGGTGCTATTAGAATGGCCCTTGACAAATTGACATGTCACTATAACAAGTGCATCCAATACTCCTCTCTAACACAATGCACACTATGATATGCACGAGCACATAACATGTACATTCACTATATATACCACAAGCTAGAAAACGGTATATCCCGGCCCACCCCGTTCCAGACAATGCCGACTTAATTACCTCTATAACTTCCTCCCATCCACGTACCCTGTCCCCATGGAAGCCTTGCATCATCATGTACAATAAAATTAACATGTAGATTAAGCGCAACAACCTTATCATAGTGTCGCACTTTCGTTACCAAAACTTCAAAAAATTTCATGATCTCAAATAACCAAGGAATGAAAACTACTTTAATTTTCTCATGCCACAATGTCTAACAAAGTAACAAGATATGGTCCATTTTACAAAGCTTATTAATTAACAATAATGAAAACGTGTTGTATATCATCGAAACTATATGACTCATGTCTAGCAATTGTTTATATATTATATGTGATTTTATAGATTGCAAGCACAATTGATGTAATATTATTAAATCACATAATATAACTACGAAAAAAAAGTGATATTTCATCGACGACAAGAAGGAATCGCTTCTTGGTGGCATGTTCTGCCTAAAATATCTGTCCAACTACCTTTAATTTCATTCAATTTTTAAATAGCACTTTTGTATAAATATCTTCTAACTAATGAAACAGAAGAAACTTATCTTCTTTTTTTTTTTTTTTTTTGAAAATTGACTTTCATTTCTTTGGGAAATCCAAGTCCAATTTGAAACCCGATGGGGGGAAAACCTTCAACTTAAGCCGCCCGAAGGCACGACACTTAAATTGAAGTAAACCCTGCCTTCTCCAGATTCGAACCCTTGTGGGTTGAAACCTTCATTGAAGGACTTTGAAATCGTACCGACAAGGCAGTGGTCCACAAGGGAGGACTTCCCGGTTTAGTCACCCAAACCGGTACTACTCTCCACTAGGCACGCTTAACTGAATAAGACATGCCCAGTGGACCACAAGCCCATTGGTCAGAAGAAACTTATCTGACTTAAGTTTGTTCTTATTAAAATTTGAAAAACATTACGTTAAATAGAAAACGTATCCAATGTTCTTTTTGTCACTATAGATATGTTTACCGACGGCATATCAATTGACACTTTTTATGTGTAGAAAGAGCATGTGAAAATTTTGGAGACCCTCTTATTGAATTTTAGTGACACATTACATTAGTTACTCTTTGTAATGGGTCACTAGGTAAATGCTTTCTTGTAATGAGGGTTTGTTTTTTCATTGTGTATTTTTTTACCCTTAATTAAAGGCTCAATTGTCAAGACTTCCCTGTTATTAAATGTTAGCCGTATAATATGGATAAGTTAAACTTATCCATATTATACGGCTAACATTTACTACTGTTTTTTGCATTTTATAGACAATTTGGTACTCAAGAAATAGCTAGGTTTAGTACCTCTTGATGATGAACCTATTTGCCGGAAATCAGGCTTGTACTCTGCAAAAATATCTAGCTTTATTTGGTTAATTTGTGTAAAATTAAAGACTTAGGGTGTGTTTGTTTCATTTAGATGTTTTATGTCTGAATCTGACTACCACATCTTACTAGTAAGAGGTGGATAGAATGTCTAAATTTAAACGAAATAATGTTGTTTGTTTTTGTATAATTGTCTGAATGATTTTAAGTGCTTGTTTCTGCAATTTAATTAAGTAACTTGTATAAATATGAAACAAGACTTTTTATCATAAATATAACATAGTTAATAAATCATCAAATATATTATATTAACACGAGTCTTCAATCTCTCTTATCGAGTTAGAGATAGTAAGACAAGTTTCTCACCTCTTACTGAGTAAGATGTTATATGTCTAACAGGGTCTGACTCAAATGAAAAAAACAAACAAGCAAAACGTCTGCCCACCTCTTACTGGTAAGAGTAAGAGGGAGTAAGAGGGCTAGTAAGATTTTTTTTTTTTTTTTTTTTTTTTTTTTTTTTTTTTTTTTTTTTAACAAACACACCCTTAGATAATCAAGGTGCAACCAATTAATTTCTTTTGAATGATGCAACCAAAGAATAGAAAATCATGCTGTCCTCAAGTGAAGATCCAACTTCAAGTGTATTTGAGATATCTAGTCTTGTAAAAAAAAAGTGTAAACAACTAGTAAATCTATTAAGTATAGTAAAAAAAATTGTTTACAAATTAAACAACCTATAAATTAATGGTATATCTGGTTTATTAGATGATATACGTACTAAGTAGTTGACTCTGAGCTTACAATCGGGTTATCCATCGATCTAATGCGGCTACTATTAATTGCAGTTAAGCATGGTCTTCGTGATAAAGAAACCGAACAAAGACCTCATACTTAATGATATATATAAAGCTACTATCTTTTATTTCGATTTCTACAAGAGCTAAGAAATCGTCACTTAATTGGATAGAATGGTACAAGAATCCTTAGGCTGCATGCAGTAAGAGATATCGACCGAGAATCTCGATCGATCCCATTCGATCACCACTAGTGTGGCTATTCGGTCGAGTAAGAAGAAAAGGAGATTTAAGTCGCATGTACGATCGATGGACATTTTCATTTGATTTTGGAATTTGATCCATGTGACCCTTTGAAGTGCAAGTTTAGAGGAAAAAACAAAAAATAAAAATAAAAAATCCTACCATTTGATTTAGAGCCGTTTGGGAAAAAAAATATAAAAAAAAAATCTTTTAAATTACCTTATAAATACACAACAAAATAACTCATCTTAACCTCAAAGCCGATTTGGTGGAAGACATTTGGCATTATTATAATCCAAACTAGTTTGGTCGTTTTAATGTTATTTGAATAAGTGTTGTAATGTTTTTTATTTTATTTGAATTAATATGTAACGTTTTAATTATTAATGAAATTTGAGTTTGTGTAAAAAAAAATAATAATAATAATAATAAAAAATTGAACTTGGTCGCCCTTACTGGGGCACTGAATCGCCTGCAGGTCGCTGGAAAGAGAAAGCTGACGTGACAGGGAAAAGTAAAGGGATTGAATCCCCTTACTGTGGGCAGCCTTATAAAGTTATAATGCTCTATCTTTGTAATTTGGTTTCCTAGCCCTTTGCTAGGTTTTCTTAATATATCTTGCTGTTAAAAAAAACTGCCGTTAAGCTTAAACAATGAAATTAAACTTTTGATCTTCATAAAAATATAGATGAAATTTTCCAAACTCGACATTATTATTCTTTGTAATGTGAAATGTGAATCCATCATATGTTATTTAACAAACTTAAAGGCCTCTTTCAAATATTTGTTAGACAAATTTTTATGCAGATGCACAATGAAAATACCATGCAGATTGTATTACGAGTATTAATTTAATCAAATATATGTATATAAACTTTTGTTAAAATAAATGATTGGATATCTCCAAAGGTACGTGGATCAATATTATTGTCCTGTATGGCTGTATAGTATCTCCAACTGCACTTCAATAAATATATTTTTAGATATTGTGGTTGAAAACTATGAAAAGTGCATATATTTTATTAAGCTTTTTCAAGGTTATAACTTATAAGTTGTATTATTAGAAGTTCTTAGTCTTAATACTTTATCCGTTTCGATTATTATCCACCAATAAAAAACACGTTGTTTAGAAAAAATGCATTTATTTTTAGTTTCTTCAAAAGCAACAAATATACAGTTATACACTTTGATAACTATTTAAGGCTTTCATTTATTTTTGTATAAAATAATTTTGCTTAAGGGGTTGGGGTGATACCACAATAGGGGAGTGTGGGCAGCTGCCCCCGCAAAGTTCACTCGAGTATAACTGTGAAAATTTATCTAATAGTTGTATAATAGTCAAGTTGTTAACGACGTTTGCACTTTCGTGAAGATATAATGTTCGTTTCTTGTGCTACTCTATAGTTTTGTGAAATTTTGTTATCCAACATTTTTATTTTTACGTCAGGTATTGGTGTTAATATCGATTAGAAAAAGCATGATGTGCTAACTATTGTGCATATCATCATCAATTCGTAGTTTTGGTTCTATCATATAAACAAATACCGAAAATTTCACTTTCCTTAAAAGTAAAATCAATTTCATTATAGCAACAAAGTTCGAGTTACTGACATAACCCGACTGTCACCCACTTTTAACTTTTGCCCTCTCTTTAAAGTTTTTCTGGTACCGCTCCTGCTTAAGGGTATTTAATACGATAAATTTAAATAATTCCAATTTTATTTTTAGTAGTGAGATATTTGAAAAAGAAAAGATGAAACATAATATTGAGACCGAGTGAGTATGATATAAGGAAGTCATGCAATTCCCATTTTAAATATCAAACTTTTTAGTGTGAGTGCCGTAAAAAAGAATACATGCACGTCCAATGACTTTTTACGTTACAAGAAAAGGTTAACGGGATATGAGCTACATTTTTTATTTTATTTATTTATTTTTTTAACATCCCTTAGATTAAGTATCATAAGGATAACGGATCATTTGACTAACAAGGGGAAAAAAAAAAAAAAAAAAAAAGTGTTTCAAAAACCAACGACATACTTATTTTCATTGTATGTTTTATAAAAGGGAATGTATAACTAATGTCATAAGGGTATTGGATAAAAAGACAATGACCCATATAAAAAACACTCAGGGACAAAAAAAGGGACAAACTAACATCATTTTTTAGTTAAAAAGTGACAGGCCTACATAAAAGACCACATAAAAATAAATCTTATCCAATGCCTTTAGAGCATTGGTTAGACATTCCCTACTTATAAAAAGTGACGCTTCATGGCATATTTTTATTCAGATTGACCACCAAGTTGGGTAAAATTTGTGTCAAAATTCAAAACTTACATTACTCTTTCAGATTGAGAAACCATACATATATACTTCAAGGATAATGACTTCAATTTTTTGTGAAAAATGTTCAATGGCCGGTTTTTCGTGTCAGTAAAACTCCGTCACTAAGTGCCAATTTTTTCTTTGGGTTAATTTTCTTGTAGTTTCATATGTTCATTAAAATTATCCTTTGGTTTTGTTTTTAAAATAATCTGTTTGTTATGATATGGGTGAGATATGATCTCTTTTAGAATGGACACAAAGACAAAAATTGTCTTTCCCATGTGACTATACTATACAAACATGCAAGTTCTTTCAACTCTTTGGCAATATTTGTTTGGTCAATATAAAGCCAAATCAACTTCATATGTGGCTTTCTGACCATCCGGAAAAGAGAATACGAAAAGATATCGTATGGGAATATATGATACAATCATACAAAATGGGATGCATGTCTTCGCATGCACACTTCAAATTCTTTCTAATTGTCGATCAATTTTTCTTCAAAGGTCAACCTACGTCCTACAATATTGTAAAATTGAGTAGACGACATAAAAAAGATTTTGATTATTCAAGTTTCTATCTTTAACATGTATTAAAAAATCAATAGATTACAATATGTTGAAAAAATGTTAATATGTGAGCATTTGGCCAAAAAGATATTAACGAATAATATTCACACCCACATATGCATAGAACATAAGGCTAATGCTAGTGGTGACTATTTCACTATTTTCTCACCCAAGCAACCCCGTCATGTCAGCGCTACCTCAGCTTTCTCTCTCCACAACTTCACTCCAACCACAATTAGCTAGTGGTGACCATAAAAGCAACCCTACAAAAGCAAACCCATAACTCCGACATTTACTCACCAACCTTCAAAAAATCACAAAAGCAACCCACAATTGTTTCGGTTGCATCACCAACCGAATTTTGGAAAAACTCATCAAGTGACGTGTTGTATTGGGAAGAGCTAAGGAGAGAGGCGCGTTGCTTTTGGGGTTGCTTGGTGAAAACCAACGCCCATTAGCATTATTCTAACGAAACTCATTTTTCAACTCGTGTTCTGCTCGATGCAAAAAAAATTTGAATTGTTCACGCCAACTATTCAAAAAAGGGTTTAACCGGCTTAACTATGTATTGTGGTAGACCCAAGCTTCTTGTATTGGTCGGGTAAAAGATTAAAGTCCATGATTACCCAAATATTTCAGTTAATTACTGGTGGGAGATGATAAAATAAAAGGTTGGTTCCCTTCTAAAAGTTTAGAAAGTCACCTTCAAATTCTAAAATTGTTATTTATTGAAGCTTGTATGAATTATTAAAACGCCAAATTGCATAAAAAAAAGTACTCATCTTAGTTTCAATTTCAATTGAAGGTACTATTATTTTTTTTTTTTATTATTTTTTTTTTTTCCTTCAACTTAAGGTAACCTTTTTTATTTTTATTTATTTATTTTTAACTTCCGTTAATAATTTCGTTGTTAGTAAATTACATGTTTGGTCTTTGAGTTTGTAAAGGCATTTCATGTTTAGTCTATTTTCGTCCGTTTTCATACGTTTGCATCCGTTTTTGTCCGTTTTTACACGTTTTCGTTCATTTTACACTTCGTTCGTTTTTGTACGTTTTCGTCTGTCTTGCACGCTTCCCTCCGTTTTCACACGTTTCCGTATGTTTTTGCACGTTTCCTTCTGTTTTAACAAGTTTTCGTCCGCTTTTACACGTTTTCGTCCGCTTTTGCACGTTTCCGCTTGTTTTTGCAATTTTCCGCTTGTTTTTGCACGTTTCCGCTTGTTTTTTTATCGTTTCCGTCTATTTTTGCACGTTTCTGTCCGGTTTTTTGCACGTTTTTGTCTGTTTTTACACATTTTCGTCCATTTTTATACGTTTCCGTCCGTTTCTCCACATTTTCGTTTTTACACGTTTTCGTCCGTTTTTACACGTTTACGTCCGTTTTTACACATTTTCATCCGTTTTTGCACGTTTTCGTATGTTTTTACAGTTTTTCATTCGTTTTACACATTTCTGTCTGTTTTTACGCGATTCCGTCTGTTTTTGCACGTCTCCGTCCATTTTTACACATTTTCGTCTGTTTTTCCATGTTTTCGTCCATTTTAAAACGTGTAAAAATGGACAGAAACGTGCAAAAATGGACGAAAACGTGCAAAAATGGACGGAAACATGTAAACACGAACAGAAACATATGAAACCGATGGAAACATGCAAAAACGGACGGAAACGTGTTAAATAGGTCGAAAACATGTTAAACCAAACTGAAACGTGCGAAAACAGACGGAAACATGTAAAAATAGACGGAAACATGCAAAAGCAAACCAAAACGAGCAAAAACGGACGGAAACGTGTAAACCAGACGGAAACGTGTAAAAACAGATGAAAACGTGTAAAAACAGACAAAAATGTGCAAAAACAGATGGAAACGTGCAAAAACATTTGGAAACGTGTAAAAATGGATGGAAACGTGCAAAAACAGACGTAAATGTGCAAAAAAGGACGAAAACGTGCAAAAATAGACGGAAACGTGCAAAAATGGACGAAAACGTGCGAAAACATGCGAAAACGGGTGGAAACGTGTAAAACGGATGGAAACGTGTAAAAACATACAGAAATATTAAAACGTGCAAAAATAGAAGGAAACATGTAAAAACGAACGGAAATATGAATAAGCTGACGGAAACGTGTAAAAGCGGACGAAAATGTGCAAAAACAGAAGGAAACGTTTTAAAACGGATGAAAACGTGTAAAAACGGACAAAACGTGTATAAATGGATGAAAACGTATAAAAACGGACGAAAACATATGAAAACGGACGAAAATGAACCAAACATGAAATACCTATACAAACTCAAGGACCAAACATATAATTTACTAACGAAATTGTTAACGGAAGTTAGAAAAACCTTAAATCCGCCAGAAAAAAAGTCGGGTATGTTAATACAAATATCACCTAAAAACGTGATTTATATTTTACGATCTTTGCTAAGTTTTGTTAACGACAAAGTATAAACTTCAATTCTTAGCAAGTCATGAATATAGTTTAAGCTTTTCATAACTAGACTTTATCTTATTTAAACATTAAATTTGCTACATTTACATTTCACATAAAACATAACATTTTCATATTTCTATAAATAGAAAATGTTGTATGACATCATGGCATGCATCATGTGTAATCTTAGAAAGATTCTTATACAAACTATTTTGTAGTTGACTTGAAGGATCTTGATTAGACTTGCATAGATATGGAAAGATTTCTTGAGTGTTTGACTGTCAGGTCTGGCGGAACCCTATGGGTACAAGGGCGGAACCCTTGTTTTGGTTCTGCCGGATCCGCCAGCCTGCTGTCTTGGTTTGCTATAAATAGCAAGCCACACTGAAGGCTTCATCACTTCTCATTATATTTTACACATACATTCTCATTACATTCATCTAACTCATTAACATTTCATTTTTGTGAGATCTTTTGTAGCAAAGAAGATCACAAGTTCATACCAAAAGTTACAAGTCTCAACATAACGTTGCAAGTCTTGTTAGCTTAGCATTGTGTAAACTTGCATAGTTTATGATGAGTGCTCAAACACTCATCATTTTTGGTCTAATCTGAACTGCAAAACATACAAAAACACTCAGAAATGCATCAAAATACTAAAAATATTTCAAAATTGTGTTTTATATGTTTTAGATGCAAAATGAGTAAAAATAGTTGAAAAACGTACAAAGTTTGCAAAATTGGCAGTTTCAGTCCCTCAACTTTCATAAAATTACAAAACTAGTCCCTGGTCATTCAAAATATGGAAAATTATCACCAAAGGTCCTTTTGAAATCATAAGTTGTCATATTTAGTCCTTTGGTGAAAAATCTGAAAAGTTTTGGAAATTTACAGTTTTGGTCCCTGGAGTTTCAGTAATTGACAGAATTGGTCCCTGGTGGGATATTTTTGGATGAAAAATCATTTTTAGTCCTTGGAAATTCAAAAATATTCAATATTGGTCCTTGGATAAAAGTTTTTCACAGTTTGGCAAAAATGACCCCTAAACTTTGCAAATTGACATATTTGGTCCCCGGGGTTTTAAAAATGAAAAAAATACATTTTGGGTCTTTGGGTTATTAAAGTTGTCAATTTTGATCCTTGTGATAACTTTGGGGAAGTTTCATTTTCAGTCCCTAAACTTTTGGTATTTTGCATTTTTGGTCCTTGTGATAATCAAACAAACCAAACGGACCATATGTAGTATTACTACTAAACCACCCAAGCCCACTCCACATTACCAGCCCACACCTAATCCAAAAGCCCAATCCCTAAAATTATAACTCTCCCCGTTTTATTATATAACCCAGTCAAACCCTGAGTCAACTCTCCACCTCATCCCTTTTCCCTCTCCTCACGTGAAACCTAATCCCTCCCCTGCTACCTCTGCCACCCACTCACATCCAACACCATCATCACCCCTACCACCTTCACAGCCCACACTCCACACCCTACACTCACCTTTCCTCCACAATACTCCAAAACTTGCCCCTCCTTTCAAATACTAGCTGCCAAAGGGTGTAGTCTTTTTTTCCCGCCAAAAAGAGCTCAAGGGCCAGGATTGAATTGAGACAATCAATGGTGGATATTATTGATGGGAAAGCTACAGGGAGCCTCAGAAACCCTAAAGTATGAGTATAAAAAGAAAAAGAAGAAGCAGAGAAAGAGTAGTAGATGTTAGTAGTTAAATTAGGTTTTTAGTGTAATTTAGTTTTAATCAGTTTAAGCTTTATCTTATTCAGTTTGAATTTCACTAATGTACTCTTTTATTTGAAATCAATTCAATTCCAGTTTCTGTAACAAATTTCCAAACTGCTTATTTAGTATTGCTTATTGCCACTGCTTATTCTTTAACTCATGCTCACTAGGACCTCACTCTGTGTACATCAGTGCTTATTTATGTTTAATTATTGCTTGTTTTAGTGATTTCATTAGCCTAATCTAATATTTGCTTGTTATTGCATAATTTAGCTCAAATCAGTATAAGGTAGCTATAGCTTACTTAGTGCTTAATCTTCTGTCACTTTAGCTTTTAAATTAGTAATATAGTCTAGTTAATCATTTTAAATCATTTATATAGCTTAATCTCACCTAAAAATCATAAAAACACAAAACAGTTGAAGTTAAAGGGGTGTTTGGTTGAGTTAAGTTCCAACTGATCTTACTGCTTGCTTGTTTCCTTTGCTGCATCAATAGGTTCCTTAGGTCATGTTAAAGTCATGTGAGCAAATAAAGTGCAGCTTTCAACTTGAAAAGTCAAAAATCACTCATGAGCTCAAATCTGTATTCAAATTGTGGTAGTGAGCAGCTGAGATTTTGCATCTAGATATAGTTAGGGTGCATTTAGGTAAAGTAACCCATATAGTAGCTTATAACTACAATCTCAGGCTTTTAGAACCTTTGGAAATCCATCAAAGTCAAAATTGTTTGTTAATTACAAAAGTCAAAAGTTTCATGAATTGGCAGTTGTCCAAAAATTGGGAGATTTTTCATGATCTCTACTTTCATTTTCAGCTTTTGATCCCTTGTAGGTTTTTAATATTTGGAAGCTCAGCTTCATGGTGATATTTTTAGTTTATTTTTAACATTTTTCATTTTGACTGTGCATTGGCTCAAATTTGCACATCTGCTCATTCACTTGCCCTGCACCAGAAGGTGCCATTTTGACCCATATTTCATAAGCTCTTATCTGCTCATACATTGGTCCAATTTGTATGAACTTTGGTGATCTGAGAAGCTCATAGTATTGACTAGTTGAGTCTGTGCTTATTTTGGATTATGCAGTTGATTAGCATAGCTTAAATTAGCCAGCTTATTGCTACTTTGGACTGCTTGTTTGAGTTATGCTATTCAGTTGAGCTTGCTGATTTGATTCTGGTTGTAGCTTGTTTAAGAGTATGTCAGTGGTTATATTAGCTTGTTTAGCAGTGTTTTATAGTAGCTTAAGCTTGCTTCATCTCTAGTATAGCTTCTGATATGGCCTATTCATTTTTAGCTTTTAGATTGCTATTTCTCTTTGCTTAGTTTTATTATTCATTGTTGGTGATATCAATACAAGATTGTTGTTGCTTTTTGTTTCCAGTTTTTTTTTTAGCTTATGTGAGCTTGGGGAATTGTAACAGTTATACTTGTTATGTGTTAACTTGTGACTCACTATTAAGCCATTTGTACCCATACCTTCCTTACATCAGCTGCTCCATAAGCTCTCAAAAGCTCCACACTAGCTCATGCTTGGTTTACAAGTTCCCTGGTAGTTGGTATTTAGGTATGTGAGCTCTTTGGTACCTCTTGCTTACTACTTACAGCTTTTTGTTAGCCCCTAAGCACCCTCTTGGGGACTGCTATTCCCCTGAACCTGTCCCAGGGGGTCAATTTCACAAGCTCCTTGTGAGCTTGTCAGTAGGTATAAGCTTGTGATCTTGGGTATTTTGGAAAGCCCTCTTGGCAGGCTATTGGGTTCCACCTTGAGCTTAGACCCCTGACCCTCCTAGTGGACCCCACATGAGCTTGTAGATAGACATTTGGCCTGCCTTAGTGTTAGTCTTGGTCATATTGCTTATTTGGATTTCCAGCTTATTCAGTGCCTTTTGTTGTTGCTCTAGCTTATTTCCACTGCTCCTCACTTGTTTCTAGCTTAATTAGCCTCTGGTTTCAGCCAGATAGCTTATTGCAAGCTTATTTGAGCTTGAAGTCCTCATCTTAGCCCAATGCTCAAGCTGATAAGCTAATAAGCTCAACCTGAGCTTATTTTTGAGTTTCAGCCAAAGTGTTTTCACAAAAGATTGTTATTTTGAGTATTTAAAGAAGTGTGTAAAAGAAAATCAAAGAAAATCCAACTTTTCAATAAGTGATAGCTTCTATTTAAGAAGCTTATTGCTTATTTGCTTATTTTCCTTAAGCACTTAGTGTTTTTATAATTTTCCTAGGTTCCTGTAGTTATAAAATAATTTCTGTAATTTTTTCATATTTTTCTCTTTTCATTTAGTATTTTTAATAATTAATATTAGTTTTTATTAATTAATAAATAGTTAATAATTAATAATAATTATTTAAAAAGTCTTAAAAATATATTTTCAGTTTTAAAATTAGTTTTATAATATTTTAGATTTTTCCAAATTTAATTTTCATATTTTTAGTGTATTTTCATAATTAGTTATAATTTAGTGTAATTTAAATAGTTAAAAGTAAATAGAAAAATAGTAATTAATTAATAATAATTAATTAAATAGTGTAAAAATTATTTTTCTTTTTCTAAAAATTTTCTTTTATCATTAGGATTGTAAAAATGTAATTTTCATATTCGTAGGTATTTTATTTCTCTAAAACTCGCGTTTTATTTCGTACGTTAACGTTACTTTAAATCAAACGAACGTGTTTTTAGACTTAGCTTACGTTTTTTAGTATATCTGATCATCAGTAATTGTTAATATAGTATTTCTAAGTTATTTTCATTCCTCATCTCGTAGTGTAATCATACCAACCAAATTCCTTACCTTTCTGTCCAAATTCACCCGATCACAAACCCGTTTTGATTACCATCCACACCTCGTCGGGACTTAACGACCCGGGGAAACCCTATATTCCGCGGAGATTTGGTCTGAGACGTTTGACTTAGTTGACCATTCACCGGGTCAATTTAGGTTGACCGTTTGGGATCAATCAGTTTACACTTCATTTGATTGTGTAATTTCAGTAGTAATCGGTTAGTATTTTAGTCCTTAACATACATAATGTGACGGGAGTGGTTGTACCCTTGTAAAAGAACTCGACATCTAGCTATGTGTCGATAATCTTGTGTAAGTGACGTGTAAGGTTTTCTCCGCCGGAGAAAAGAGCTTGTTGAATAGTGAAAGAAACTCTTGAGTTGGATACTCGGTTCGTGGAGTAGGCCAAGGAAAAAGAGTCCTTGTAGCCGAACCACGATAAACACTCGTGTTGTGGTTTGATTATTTCTTACTTTACTCTTGCATATTACTTATCATTTAGTAGTGTCGATTATTGATTACACGTAAGGTTTCAAAGTTAATCAAGTTAAAAACCGGTAAACTATTCAACCCCCCTTCTAGTTTTCAACAATTAGCATCAAGAGCTACGTTACTCAGGCTTTTAAAATATATTGTGTTTTAAAACTTGAAATGATCCATGGATTTTGAAAATTACAAAGAAGGGCAATCTATGCAAAGACCATCACTTGTTGAAGCAAACGGTTTTATTTATTGGAAAAACAGCTTTGAAACTTAAGTGAAGTCAAAAGATACAGATCTATGGTATATAATTATTGATGGTGATAACAAAGCCACTTTTAAAGATGTTACTAATGGTAAAGATGAGGATAGCTCACTTACTAAATATAATGAAGATCAAAAGAAGTTGATTGCTAAAAATAATGAAGCTAAAATGATGTTTTATAATGCTTTACCAAAGAAATAGTATGAAAGAGTTTTTATGTGTAAAACCGTTAAAGAAATTTGGCAATCTTTAATAGTCACTCATCAAGGAAACTCACAAGTTAAGGATAACAAAATTGATCTTCTTATTCAACAATACGAACAATTTTCTATTCCTGAAGATGAGATTATTGATTGTGCATTTGCTAGATTTAACACTATTATTACTTCACTTAAAGCACTTGATGAATCCTCATGTAGCAAGAATTTTGTCAGGAAATTCCTTAGAGCACTCCATCCGAAGTGGAGAGCCAAAGTGACCGCAATTGAAATTCCTTAGAGTACTCCATCCGAAGTGGAGAGCCAAAGTGACCACAATTGAGGAATCTAAAGATCTCTCAAGCATGTCACTTGATGAGCTAATTGGAAACCTCAAAGTTCATGAAATTGTAATAGAAAAGGATTCGGAAATAGTTAAAGGCAAGAAAGAAAAAGTCAAGTCCATTGCCTTGAAAGCTAGAGTTCAATCAAGTGATGATGAAGAATCTAGCTCGGATAGTGACGATGAAGAATATGCCATGGCCGTTAGAGACTTCAAGAAGTTCTTTAGAAGGCGAGGGAAGTTTGTAAGGCAACCTAAAGATGACAAGAGTGAAAGAAAGTGCTTTAGGTGCGGAGACACAAGTCATCTCATAGGAGAATGTCCAAAACCACCCAAAAGTAAAACTCAAAAAGCTTTTGTAAGTGGTGCTTGGAGCGATAGTGAAGATGATGACGAAGAGCCAAAGAATGACGAGATTGCACTCATGGCTTAAGACTCAAATGAGGTACAATCTGATTCATCTTGTTCTTCTATTGATGATGACACATTGCAAAACGAATATAACAAACTTTGTGAACTTAGCTTGAAAATCATAAACATAAACAAAATTTTGAAAACTAAAAAGGAATTTTTGGAAAATGAAGTTTATGAATTAAAAGAAAAGGCTAAGAGGTTAGAAAAGAGTAAAAGCATTGACACAATGTGCAAATCGTGTCAAGAATTTAAAATTGAAATTGAGAGGCTTAAAATTACTCAAAATGATCTAATAAAACAAACCACAAAGTTTAAAAGATTCGATAAGAGCATTTCTTGTGCGGATGAAATAATGAAACTTCAAAAGTCACCATTTGATAAAACGGGCCTAGGATTCATGGAGTTAGGAACATTAAGTAATCTAACAAAACTAGACGAAAAAGCACAAGAAACTGCCAAAACTGTAGCAGGTTCCCACGGACCAGACGGAACAAAAAATTTGGTTCCGCCCGTTGAATCCAAATGTTCCGCGAGGCCTGCTGCAGAACAGAAAGGTTCAAACTCCACTCATACTGAATTTGTTAAAGTCACAAAAAGACCTAGTACTAGTTCAACAGAAACTAAACTAAAACCTGCTATCAAATTAGGAGTAGGACTTGCTAGAAATGAGTTTAGATCCAAAACTACTCAACCGAGGCCTAAACTCCTATTCCCAAACGCCCCTTTCCAAAGAGCAACTACAACTCACAACTAAACTACCATCATGGTTGGAACCCAAATGTACCTAGACATTATCAAACTCCAAATTACATGTCATGGAACCCGTATCTTCCATTTCCATACATGGATCAAGTTAATGGTATGTTTAACCAAAATGGACCCATGAGATATTGGGGACCAAACGTTTGAGTGTTTTGTTTTAAATAGGTATGCTTGAAGGTTAGTTTGGAATCGGATGAATGGATCAAAGATAGTGGGTGTTCAAGGCATATGACGGGAAACAAAAGCCTCTTCTCAACATGTCAAGTATATGATGGAGGTAACGTTACATTTGGTAGCAAAGTAAAAAGCAAAATCATCAGAAAGGTACAATCTCTCATGAATCACTTTCTATTGATGATGTAGCTCATGTTGATAACCTAGGTTTTAATCTCCTTAGTATTAGTCAACTTTACCGTAAAAAGTATAACGTCTTTTTTAGTGAAAATGAAAGTAAAATACTCAAAGATGGCATAACCATAGCCAAAGGTGTCTTTAAGAACAACGTATATGTCATGAAGCTTGATCAAACATCTAGAGACAAACTTTGCCTCACTTCATTAGATGAATCTTCAACTCTATGGCATATACATTTAGGACACGCTAATATGAGACTTATCAAAAACCTCTCTTCCAAAGATTTAGTTAGAAACCTACCCAAGTTGAAATATGACCAACATTTTTGTGATGCTTGCAAAGTTGGTAAACAAGTCCATAGTAGCCATTACATCTAGGCGTCTAGAACTTTTACATATGGATTTGTTTGGTCCATCCGCAATAAAAAGTTATGGAGGGAACTTCTGCACTTTGGTTGTAGTGGATGATTATTCAAGATATACTTGGACAAAATTTCTGAAAAGTAAAAACGAAGCTTTTGACCAATTTGAAATTCTAAGTAAGAAAATTCAAAATCAAGTAGGAACTTACATTATGACTATTAGAACGGACCACGGTCGAGAATTTGACAATGAAATACAATTCAGAAATTTTTGTGATAAAAATGGTATAACTCATAACTTTTTGGCGCCACGCACTCCTCAATCTAACGGTGTAGTAGAACGTAAAAACCGGACTCTTCAAGAGATGAGTAGAACAATGCTTAATGAACAAAATATTCCACAAAAGTTTTGGTGTAAAGCCGTTGACACATCAATTTACATTTTAAATCGTGTCTTGATTAGACCATTTTTAAACAAAACTCCATATGAACTATATAGAGGTAAAAAGCCTGGATTAGGATATTTTAGAGTGTTTGGGAGTAAATGCTTTATACTTAACACCAAGGATTATCTCACCAAATTTGATCCAAAGACTTATGAAGGTGTGTTTCTTGGATATTCACAAAATAGCAAAGCCTATATCGTCTTAAACAAAGAAACCTTAAGAGTCGAGGAATCGTCGAACGTAACATTCGACGAGAGTCCACCTCCCTCTAAGACATCACCTTTGGTAGATGATGACTTAGTTGAAAGTCAAATAATGGAAAGTCAGGAAAACTTAGATAATGACAAGGAAGATGAACTATTAAATAAAGAAATCGTCAACATCAAAGAATATAAAAGTCATCCATTAGATAGTGTCATAGGAAACATTAATGAAAGAACACTAAGATCAAAATTCCAACAGAAAGTAACTTCTTTTGTTTGGTGTCAACCATTGAACCGAAGAATATAAACAAAGCTATTAACGATGAGTCATGGGTAATAGTCATGCAAGAAGAATTAAACCAATTTATTAGAAATGACGTTTAGACACTAGTTCCTCAACCAAAAAGTCAAACAACAATTGGAACAAAATGGGTATTTCGTAATAAAATGGATGAGAAGGGTGTAGTGTCTAGAAACAAAGCTAGGCTAGTAGCACAAGGGTATAATCAATAAGAAGGCATTGACTACGATGAAACTTGATGAGGCGAAAAGTGTACCGCTTTTAAAGGGCCATTTAAGCCCGAATTCGTAATTATTTGATCAAATATTTCCCTAAATCGTTCCTTTTGTCATTTTAGGTACTTTTGGAGAGAAATCTGGAAAAGGAAGCATTTTGGACGTTTTTGGAGCATAAAAGTGAAGAAAACGGCAAAGTCTCAATTTTTCTTGCTGGAATAGTACCTGACGGCGTCAAGACTCTCCACATGACGGCGTCAAGAGTTACAAAGGAGGTGGAAGTGGAAAATACACGTGACGATCCAGAGAGTTTTTAAGCCTAGGACCTGACGGCGTCACCCAAGGCCGTCAGGGCCCAAACATTAGTGACGGCCCAGATTATTTCTACTCATGACGGCGTCACAAATAGATCTAGGCAATACGATTTTATCATGGTGGCGAGTTGACGGCGTCACAGGCTAGCACATGACGCCGTCACGATGTAATATCTATATATAGTTTTCAAAATTTCATTCATTAGTGTGCAACTTTTAGGGAATAAACCCTAGTCCTAATTTTATTAGCTTTTCAAGGGTTTCAACCCCTTGATTTTTTCATGTTCAATTAAAGATAAGTATTCCTTCAAATCATTCAATATGTCTATGTGTTGTTTGATTATATCTTACGCTTGTCTTCTATTTAACATGTTAGGCTAGATCTTTATTGTGTTTGCTTAGATGTAGTGAAACTTAGATGTTGATTATGGGTTAATTGTTTGTTTATAATTGTTACGGATGATTGTATTCGATGTTAGGCTTAAGAAAACTGGCAGACTTCCATTGGTAACTTGCTTGAACGTCTTAAGAAACATGATCGAAGATGTACTACGATTTTTGGTTGTATTTAATGCGTAAGAGAATTCTAATGATCCTATGTTAGGAGCTTCTAACGGCTCGACATAGGAGTGAAGTAGGATCCTATAGAGTTAGGGAATATTGTACATGGCCCTATGACTAGTATTAAGGAATATGACCCGTCATCCATGCAATTGTAACGAATTAATCAACCTGTAAAAGATATCTAGGGAGTAATGAAATCTAAGTAAACACAACTTTCCTAATTATTGTTCCACCACATTAGTATAATAGTTTTATTTTCATTTTTGTTATTTTATTTTGATTGCATTTGTAGTTAATTGGGTTAGTTGGCTAGCAACTAATTCTGCCCACTCCTTCAAAACCCGAGATTTTACTTGCTTTCATAAAAATATATAAAAATACAAAAAGAATCATCCCTCACCTCTAGACCTAGTTTAGTAGGCTTTCTAACCCTAGCGACACTATTCCTGAGTTGAACGATCAATCCCCCGGTACTTGTCACTATACTATACTACAACAATCAGGTACACTGCCTGGTGGGGGTTGTAAGCTTCTCGAGATCCCTTGAGAGGTAAAACCTGATCCCCACGTATCAAGTTTTTGGCGCCGCAGCCCGGGGAATAGTTATTGTCTTGGTTAGGATTTCTTTCTATTAGGTCTACTTGCTAGATTCCTTTCTAGTAAGATTTTTATTTTTATTTTTAGGTTTTCTTTAGTCTATCTCATTTCTTCGTGTCTTTGTTCGTAACTTTTACCATCCGACATCATGGAAGGTGGTAACATATTTGAACCCATCAACCCACCACAACAAAACCACTGACAAAACCCACCACTAGCAAACCAACCTCCCAGGCCCTGAACTTTAGGAGAGTATTCCCGTCCTAGCCACCAAGGCTATCGAAACACTATTGAGCTCACTCAAGGAGCCAATGTGTCCCCCTTGCGATCCGACACCATCCGGTTGGTGCAAAGCGAATGTGCATTCCATGGACTGCGTTCCGAAGATCCTAATCAACATCTCAAGGATTTCCTTAAAATCGTAGATTCCATAGACCTTGATGTTGTAACTAGAGAGTCGACCTGATTACGTCTATTCCAATTCTCTCTACGTGATCAAGCTAGTCAATGGCTTGAACGTTTTCCCGCGGGATCCATCACCTCTTGAGATGATCTCACGTCTCATTTCCTTGCTCAATTTTTCCCACCGAGGAGAACTACAATGCTTAGAAATGAGATCCTGATGTTCCAACAATGTCAAGGTGAAACCTTCTATGAAGTATGGATTTGTTTCAAGGACTTACTCCAAAAAGTCCCTCATCATGGCATAAATCTTTGGCTATTAGTTCAAATCTTCTATGACCATGTCGACTTTCACACCAAACGCACCATTGATCTAGCCGCCGGAGGCAGGTTGCGTGATAGAAACGCCGAGGAATCTTGGGAGATTATTGATGAGCTTGCCTTCGACAATCAAGAGTTATGGGAAGTGACTCCTCCCAAACCAACCAGTCAACCGTGTGCAGCTGATAGGCCTACCTGGGAGAAAGTGCAAGTTAATATTGACCGTGGAAATATAGGGAAATCCCCGGGTCGTTAAATCCCAACGAGATTGAAATTGTATTTTGGAACGATTAGGAGAGTGAGTGGTACTGAGGACAGTAACAAAAATGATTTGAGGGATGATTACACTACTGATTGCTTGATATTTGTATAATAATATGAAATGATATAAACTATAACAGAAATACAGATATAAGCATAAAAGCACAAATTGGAAAATCAGATAACAAAAATAGAGAAAGTGGGTTTTAACAAGTTACAAACTACAGGGGGTACTTTTGAAACTTTTGAAAACTTAAAATTAAAAAGAAATTTGAAAATGAAAATGAAATTATAAAAGTGATTATTATAATATTTAAATATTATTTAATTAATAAAACTATTTAAAATCTAATTTAAATTAACTAAAAATAACAAATATTACAAATTAATCTAAAAACTTACAAAAATAATTTCTAAACCTAAATTAGAACTTGAAGAAAGTATAAAAAATAAAAATAAATATTTTTGTCTTTTTATGAGTTTTCTATTAATTAAAAACTATTTAACTTAATTAAACTAATTAAACTATTTTAAATTACTATTAATACTAAATTACCTTAGAAAATTATGATAAAATTTACAAAACTACTTAACCATTACAGGAATCCTAAAAAATTATAAAAAGTTGCTAAAAATTAAATTTAAGCTAATTGACTAATTAATTACTTATTAATTAATTTAAATCTAATTTAATTAAATTAAATAGGAAAATTAGAAAATGGACAGTGGAAATTATGAAACTATTTTTTAAAAGTCTTAACTACTTTATAAAACTTAGGAAAAATATAAAATTATACTGTTGTTAATTAAAATTAAAGAAATCTATTTAATTACTAATATTACCTATTTAATTATTTAAACTACTTTTAATTTTAGTAAATAGTAAACAGATTAGGAAAATTATAGGAAACTTATTTTAACTACTTTAAGGTACTAGGAAATTAATAAAATTATAAAATTGGACAAGTGCTTATTAATAAGCTGAAATGAAAATTAAATAGATAATTTCTATTAAATAGAAGCTATCACTATAATTAAAGTTTGCTTTTTCTGGTTTTTCTTTTATAAAACTACTAAAATACTTAAAATATGAAACTTTTACAAAGAAAACTACTTTGGAACCTCAGAATAAGCACTGAGAGTGCTTATTGGCTTATACAGTTGACTAGAGTTGACCACACAAAGAAATAAGCTAAGTTGAGGTTATGTGGGGTCCACACTGGTTAAATCAGATACACCTAAGTTATTTTGACTTATTTAAACTAGATTTGATGAGATAAGCTCAGGTGATAAGCTAAAAAGCTACAATAAGCAACTGCTTATTTGGTTTCTGGGTCAGAAATGGGACAGAGTTTTGATGCAAAACTAAGTGGGGTCCACTGGTCTAATGGTCAAACTAAGGTCAACTATTACTCCCTGGTAGGAGGGGGTTGGAAAAACCTAAGTTGGAGGTGTAGGACCCACTGAGGTGGTCACAAATCACCACCAAAGTGGTGGTGATGGACTGATGGTCTGATGCACAGGGGAAGTGCTTGCCCTGCAAGTGATTTCCCTAGCTTGTGGGGCCCAGGGTAAAATTTGAAAAAATATAAGCTAAGTGGGATCTTAAAGACAAGCTGGTAAACTATAAGTCCACAAAAGCTCAAAGCCTGAATCCTTCTACTAAATTCTAAATAAATCCTACTATTTTTGGTATTTTCTGAGAATAGAGATTTTGACTTTTGGATAAACTTAGCTAGTTTGACTAATTTGGATTTCTAATGCTCACTACTGATTTAATAAGTTATATTAAGCTAAGATAAAGCTAATTTGATCTAAACCTACAACTAATAACCTGCTTTGAGGGTTTGAGCATCACAAAATCCTTGACAGTTAACTATCAAAGGATTTGGAATTGGATTTTGACTTTTTAGTGTTATACCCCTTAACTACTGAGTTGAACTATGCTATTTGGGACCTAAGTAAACTATTTGAACCAGAAGCTACAACCAATTCACCCTTGAACACAGGGAATTAGGTAAATCCAAACACTCCTTTAACAGATTGTTATTGAGATTTGTGAAGCAACAAGTTACAAGAGCTTATGAAACAGATTCAAATCAACTTATTATGATTAATTAAGTATAAAAGAACATTTAAACACAGAAAATAACAACAATTACCCAAGATTACCTACTATACTACTTTGACTGTAATTTTGATTTTTTTAGTAACTATGAATTCCAACAAACAAGATACTAATCTAATGTTATATTAACGCTATTTAAGACTGAATAAGCATAAAGCAACTTGAAAAAGCAAGTAATAATCAAAGCTACAGTACAAAGATAGATATGAGTTTCTTAGAACTTACAAAATGCTTTCCTGCTCAAACCATGAACCAAGAACAATCTTAAAGAATCTCCAAAGATTCACTAACCCAAGGCCTTCCAAAATCAACCCTGCTCCATTGCTTATCACCAAGATCTTTGACAGTTTGACTTTCGTTGACCAAATTGATATTTATGGAATTTTTTATCTTAGACTGATTAGTAAGTTACTAAAAGCTTATTTGAGCTTATTAGGAGCTTATGTGTACTTATTGATCCTTACCATCCACTACAGACCACATTAGACATTATTGAGAAATTTGAAATGAACTTGAAAATTGCACAACCTGAGATATGACTTAAGACTTGAATTTTATTATGACAAAAGTTGAGATTACACCTTAATTGACTAATACAAAGCTTAAAAACTTGAGAACTAACTGAAACAACAGATTACAATTTTAACGAGACTATTTTTGCTAAATTAAACTATATCTTGGTCTTCAGCACTTCACTTCCTTTTATAAGCCCACATTAGGGTTCCTAGGAGCACTCTAAACACATCCCACTTGATCTTGACCATTGATTTGTTCTGATTTAATCCTGACCTTCAAATCTGCTTTTGGCGCCAAAAGTCTTCCAAGTTAACTTGGGGACAAAGCTGATCAATTAAAGAAAATTGGGAGTATGTGGAGGTGACAGGGGACAATTGGGAATGTTTGGAGGCCAAGTTGAGGATTTATGATGAAAACAGAGGCAAGGAGTGGTTTGGAGGGAAAAGGGGTGTGGTATGCATTAAATGCTGATGTGGTTTGGTTGTGAGGTGGAGGGGAGTAGGTTTGGTGAGCTGGAGGGTGAGGAGGTGGTGGTAAAACCACCTGGTTTTGGGTGAAGCAGGGATGTAGGAGATGGTGCTACAGTGGTGAATGGTTTGGCGGTATTTGGAGGGTCAAACGGGTCAACGCCCGTTTGTATTATAAAGGGGAGTGGGCTGAGCTTATTTTTTTTGGGCCTAGGGAGTATGGGCTGGATTGTGTATTGGATTTGGATTAGTTTGGATTTGGTTTTAATAACAAATAAGGGTCCGGTTGGTATTTAACTATACAAGGACCAATTTTGTAATTTTGACAAAATTAAGGGGCTGAGTTTGCCACTTTCCCAAACTTCTTTCAAGGACTAAACTTGCCATAAAATCATAACACAAGGGCAAAAGATGTACTTTTCCATTTTTAAAATCCCAGGGACCTTTTCTGTCAATTCCACAAACTCCAGGGAGCATTTATGTAAATTTGGATTTTTTAAGGGACTGTGGTTGTAATTTCTCAAAATGTTATCATAAGGACCAATTTTGTCATTTAAGAATAGTTCAAGGTTTATTTTATTGATTTCCCATTTTTAAAACCTTAAGGACTAATTTTGACATTTTTGAAACTTGAGGGACTAAAGTTGTCATTTTGTAATTTTTTAACTTTAAAGGACTTTTCTTGACAACTTATGAATCCCTAAGGACCTTTGATGATATTTTTCATGATTTGATTTACCAGGGACTAGATTTGACAACTTTTGAAACTTGAGGGACTGAAACTGCCAATTATGCAAACTTTGTACGTTTTTCAACTGTTTTTGCATATTTTGCATTTGAAACATATAAAACACAATTCTAAGATATTTTAAGTATTATGATGCATATTTGAGTGTTTTTGTATGTTTTGGCAGTTCAGATTGGTATAAAATGATGAGTATTTACACACTCATCAGGAAGTTACTCATGTTATAAACTCAGCTATAAACGCAATCTCGACGCCTGGGAAAACCAATCAAATCTCCGAAGAACTCCTTTGCAAACTTGAGACAAAGGTTGACTATCTCATGGAAAAACAAAAGAGACCTTTAAGTCCTAGACGGGCAACAGTCAATTTTGTCTCAAATATGATTCCGACACCATTGTCTGAGTCACCCTCTAGAGAGAATGTCGAAACCTTTCAAAATTATGCTCCACCTTATTTACCTCCTCAAAGCCTCAGCCCGGAGTTCGAAGCTCGAATGAGAGAGTATATGGCAACCCATTCTGAGCGGCTTGCTAAATTCAAGGAAGCCATTTATAAACAAAAGGAGGATATGCAAGAGAAAATGAAGGAGATGATGAGCCTAGTGGAGGAATACGCAAACCAAAAAACCCCAGAAATGATGTTATTAAGAAAAGAAAGCGCTACCCCCACTAACCGATTTGTTAATTTTATCACAATTGTCCCCGAGGATAGTGAGGAAAAGGAAACCCCTAGTGAACAAACCATTGAGGAACCGCCAAAATCCCAATCACTAGGTTACTACCTAAAACATGATATAAACGAGAAGACCATAATAAATTAGATAAAGGGTGACGAGCGTAACCAATCCTCCAAACTGGTTTCAAAGAAGGAGAAAGAGGGGAAAGATGAGTATGATACATTACCTGGGGGACCGGTATTCGAAAAGCTACTTATACAAAAAGTGGCTACTAAGCAGATAGCTTGTGGGAACTTTGAGATACCAGCCAGCATTGGGAAGTTGCAATATCTGGATGCTTTCGCCGATCAAGGATCGGAAGTAAATCTTATGCCCCTAACTATTTACACCCAACTAACCACGGAAATGCCGGCCACCACCCGTGTTAGGCTATCCTTCGCTGGTCACTCTTATGTATACCCTTTCGGAATTGCTGAGGATGTACTGGTCAATGTTGCAGGGTTCATGTATCCCGTCGATTTCATGATCATCGATGATAAAGGAGGTGGGTGCATGCCAATAATTCTTGAAGCACCATTCCTCACCACCGCGAGAGCTGTCATTAGGTATGAAAAAAAGGAAATTGAACTTAAGTCAGGAAAAATAAAGATTAGCTTTCCTATGACCCCACAATGTGTGCAAGAAAGCCTGATGAAAAGAAAGCTCAAAAACAACATTGATACATCGCCTAATCATGTTCAAGAAAAAAAAAATCCTTGCATGGGAAACAAGAATCAAAAGCTACAAAGAAACTAAGCCTGAGAAAGGCAGAAGCTACAATAAAGTTCATGTCAGATTTGAATGTATTCAACCGACGGAGAATCATGTACCATTTGCAGAAGGAGACTTAGTACTCTTAAGGCATTCTGAGATAAAAGTACCTCCCGAAAAGCCGAGTCCCTGGTGGTATGGACCATTCACAATTGAAAGCATACACCAAGATGGGATGGCTACCTTGAGCAGTAAAGGAGGAGGGTAGGTGATTGCAAGTGTCGATCGATTGAAATACCACCACCCCGATAGCGAGGATCAAAATTATATGGGATATGTCATCTCGAGAGACGAGGTCACGTAATACCCATGACCTTGAGTCTAGCTACAAGACTCGTAAATAAATAAAAGCGCGTCTTGGGAGGCAACCCATGTTTTGTGTGTTTGATTTTTAATTGTTTGATGTTATTTGTTTCCGTATGCATGTTTTATTTTTATCGTTGGTAGATCATATTTCAAATTAAATTGTGAAATGCTTTATTTTATTGTTTAACTTCATCTTAATTTCATATAAGGGTATTTTGCAAAAGCTAAGTGTAAGGGGAAACCCCAAATTTGTTTATAAGAATGAAATTGAACATGATTCGCCACAATATTAAATGAACGTGTATATTAGTATTTGTTAGAGTCAAATTCTTATATCGAGTCATAATGATGTTTTGCAGGATTTTCCAGGAAGTAGGACATAAGTTTTTCCAGAAATTTTTTGGAAACTTAACGTAGATATTTCTGCAGGTCACTTCTGACGGCGTCAGTGCTTAACACCTGACGGCGTCACGTGTAAAATTCTGGAAATTTTTTGAGTTTTGTTTTTCTAACGGAGTCTTAAAGTTATTGTTAATTCTTTAGTTTTATAAACTTCAGGAAATTTGCAAACATTCATTCCCCAAGCATTATATCTTAAATTGTTTTCTATGATTTGTTAGTATATATAGATTGCCGCCGATTTTACACGAGGTTGCCTTGATTGTTTTCTCAGGTTTAACAGGTTATATATGACAAGAAGATGATTTATATTTCTGGAAGGGAAGCTTTGAACGTTCATTTTCTTGGAGGAAGATCTAACCTTGTTGACACACTATCCACACCGAACGAATCAGGGAAGTATTTGTTTTCATTCTTTTACCTGTTTTACTTTTACATCCTTTAATTGAACATTGGGGACAATGTTCATCCTAAGTGTAAGGGGAGGGTAAATGATGATACCTTATATGATACAATTGCACTTGAGTTTGTTTGTTCGATGGTAGGTGTGCAAAAAACTAAGAGAAATACTTGTTAATGTAATTTTAGAGCCAAATTTAAATTTTTTACAACATTTAGGAGTGAAACTTTAGCCTTAACAAGCGTCTCATGGATAGGAGGTGTATGACTAGCACAAAACCGTACCATTCAGAAAAATTTTCCACCCAAATATGTGAGGTTCGCTTTTAGATTTGATAGGAAAAGCATTCATTATTAGTGCTTATGAGTGTACCGGTAGCATTTAGATTCTAGAACTTGCGTTAGTGATGCATCCCGAGACCGCTAGTGAGACTACATTCGTGTAGTAGGATTTACTACATGATAAGAGGCGTTAGGATCACCCTTGTGTTTAAACCCGTATCATGATTACTTGACCAATTAAGTCATATTACTTGACTAGTAAAGTCAATTAATTTTTCCCACACCTTAGCGTTGTACTCATTTTTAGTGCACGAAACCCCTCGTACACCCCTCCGAGCCTATCTTTTTGTTTCTAACTTTAAGCATTTTACTTAAAGGAAGAATTTGTTACAACCAACCCAAATGTGTAACCAAATCGCCTTAGCCTTCCGTGTATGCACTCATCTTTAGTGCGTTATTGTTATTTGTTTAAACCCTTAGTTAATTATCTAGTTGATTACATGGTTGCTAAGTCGAGTCATATCTTGTACATATTGTTTTGGGACTATTGGAACTCATGGGTAAAGTACATGTGTTATGGAGTAATGGGGAAGAACAGCATATATTACCCCTATATGTGCATTAATCTTAAAAAGTACTCCAAGTGTTTTGATTATCTTGATTCGAGTCATTAGATTAGTTTATTGTAAAGTATATAAAGATTCAAGTGTAAGGGGAATGTACATTCCCTATGATGTATTATTTTGGATGGTAGGGTAAGAGTGTATGCAAAAAAAAAATGATAAGATTAATAGCAATGTTAACAATATTGTGGGGGAAATGCCTGTCCCATTTGAGGATAATCCTATCTTGAATCCTGAAAATGGGAAGGCTATGAAACAAGGTAGTGCTAGTGATAAGATGAGTATTGGAAATGATGTGGGTGAGGTAGCTGATGTTAATGCCAGTGCTGAGATGGTGTGGCCTAGTTTAAAGGAAACTATGCAAAAGGATACTGTTATGCTTGATCAAAATAGTAAGAAACCAATGTCTTTTGTGAATGTTTTTCAAGGAATAGGTGGATATGGTAATAATAAGCTGGCTAAAATACCTGGTAGGATTAATGAACAAGGTAGAGTGGTAGTGGATATGGACCCTATTGTGGAAGAGAGAAGTAAGAAATGGGATTTGCTTTGGTAGGATATTTTGTGGGTCTTAAAATGAGCTATAGTGAGATTTCATGGCACTTGAGAAGAATGTGGAGAGCTTATCAAATTGCTGAGATCATTACTAACGAATGTGGGTTATATTTTTTAAAGTTTAGGTCTGTGGAAGGAATGAATTATGTGCTTGAGAATGGTCCTTGTCTAGTTGATAGTAAACCATTCTTTGTTCAGAAGTGGGAGCCTGGCATGTGTATGGAGAGACTTGAACCTTCTAAGGTACCTATTTGGGTCAAAATTATGAATGTCCCACTTGAAGCTTGGAATAGTGAAGGAATTAGCAGATTGGCTAGTAGAATTGGCAATTCAATTATCATGGACAGAATAACTACCTCTATGTGTGAGAAAGCTTATGGTAGAGCCAGTTTTGCTAGAGTTCTTATTGAGGTTGATGCTACAAGTGATTTGGTGGAAGAAATTGAGGTTTGCTATGAAAAAATGGGTAAATTTATGATGTTAAAAGTTGAATATACTTGGAGACCTCCCCTTTGCACTCATTGTAAGGTGTTTGGTCATGAGTACAAGAAATGCAGCAATAGAGTGGTTAATGTGGAGGAGAGGAATGAGAAAGCTAAGGATGTTGTTCAAAATATGGATAAAATGGTTGAAAACAGTAAAGTTAATGAGGAATGGCAACAGCCAAAGAGGTTTATTAGAAATGAGGCAAGTACTAGCAAAAACAATAGTAACCAGGATATGAGTTATAATATGAATAGAGGAGGATATAATATGAATAGAGGAGGATTCAATGGTAGAGGTAGAGGTAGAAGTGGAATGATGGGAAGGGGAAATATGGGTCAAAGGAATAACTTTGAGAATAATGGTGTGAGGTTTGTGCAAGTGGAAAATGGGACTAAAAAGGTTGATGAAGCTCAAGTATGGGAAACTAAGAATAAAAGTAAGCAGGATAATAAAGGAAAAAGTATATCTGTTTCAAATGAGGGATTGAATAATAAGAATAAGGTTCAAAAGAATGTCAGTATTTATAATAGTTTTGATGTATTGGCAAAGGAAGTGGGGGGAGAAGGAAGTGATGAGTGGGTTCAAATGAGGAAAAAAAATAGATCTAGCTTGTGATTTGGGAATGCAGATAGCTGACAGTGAAAAAACAAAATGGTCTGAGGATTTAAAGAAGTATTATAAAGATAAGTGTGATGCTAAAGCCAAAGGTAAAATGTTGGAAGGGCTTAAATGGAGAATTTCTAAGCTGCAAAAAGATATTCAGTATGGAAACAATAATACTGTCATGGAGGCTAAGAAGAATGCTGATGAACTTTGTAAAAAGATAATGAAGGAGGAAGGAATGACACAGAACCAAGCATATATGCTAGCTTATGATGAATGTTACAAGATTGAAGTCAATAAGGTCAGTGAGTGGGTTAAGGAAAGGAACAAGGCTGAGGTTGAATTATTTTTTCTATCTGACTTAGTACTAACTGATATGGTTAGAAACACTTGGACAGAGGAAATGATTCAACAATATGAAAGCCTTGTTGGTGAGAAAGTAGATGATATGTTAAAAATGCAATTTAATGGAGATTTAGTGGAAAATATGAATGAGGAAGTTGCAAATGAAGTTCATGGAAGTGCTGATTTCATGACACAAGACGTTGCTTCAAATGTGGTTGGTAGTAGTTCAATACAGATGCAAGGAGATATTGCATCTACATCATCTATTTTTTAATGGGGATCAAAATTGCTTCATGGAATGTCAAAGGGATTTGTGATACCCTGAGACAGAGTGAAGTTAAGAAGTTTCTAAATAGTAATAAGACTAATCTGTTTGGTATTTTAGAATCTCAATTGAGGAAAAAGTTTGTTAATAAGGTATGTAATGATGTGTTTGAAGGATGGCATTAGGTGTCGAATTCAGTGGACAATCCTAAAGGATGTAGAATCATTGTAGGGTGGGATACCATGTTTATTAATGCTACTTTACTGTCTCAATCCAGTCAGGTTATGCAGTTTTTGGTTAGAGATATTAGTAGTGGTAATCAATTGTATGTGTCTTATGTTTATGGGGATAACAAAGTCAAGGATAGGCTATCTTTATGGAAAAATATTTTGGAAAGTTATTGCTGGTAACCATCCTTGGTCTATGTTGGGAGATTTCAATACGACTTTGTATCAAAATGAGCATTCCAATGGGTACAATGTGAAAATTATTGGGATGCAAGAGTTTAAAGATTGTGTTGAAAATTTAAATATGGGTGATATTAACATGAGAGGGATGTTTTTTTACATGGATTCAACAAAGGAAAGATCCTGGAGTTGGAATTCTAAAGAAACTTGATAGGATCATGGGCAATGATAAATTTATGGTTCTATATCCTAACAGTTATGCTAGATTTTACCCATTCATGATGTCTGATCATTCACCAGCTATCCTTTTTGTGCCTGATTGTTATGGGCAAAGCAGGAGAGTTAGTGCTTTTAGGTTCATGAGTTATATTGCTGACAAAAAAGATTTTCTGCACACTGTGGAGAAGAATTGGAATGTGCCATTTAATGGGTACAAAATGTACATCTTGGCTAAAAGACTGAAGAATATGAAGATCCATTTAAGAAAGCTTAATAAAGATAATGGAAATGTTTTTGATAAAGTGAAGGTTATAAAAGCTGAATTAGAAAATGTACAGAAGAGTCTTGAGAAAGATCCTAATTGTACTGAGCTTAGAGAAGAAGAAAGAATCTATGTTGCTACTTATAAGGAGGCTATTCTTGATGAGGAAAAGGTCTTAAAACAGAAGTCTAAGATTGAATGGTTAAAAGAAGGGGACTCTAACAATGCTTTTTTCATGGTATGGTAAAAGGCAAGTTGAGTAAAAGTAGAATTGATGAGATAAAGGATGAGCAGGGGCAATCTTTCTTTGGAGCTGATGTTGCTAGCAAGTTTGTTGATCACTTTGAAAGTTTTTTTTGGAGCTAGTAAGGATTTCTATCCTATTGAGAACCCTAGCAGCCTATTTACTAGAAAACTTTGTCCTGAAGTTGCTGTGGATTTGATTAAAGAGATCACTGATGAGGAGATCAAAGAAGCATTGTTTGATATTGATGATAACAAGGCATCTGGTCCTGATGGTTTTACATCAAAATTTTTCAAGGCTGCATGGAAATTTGTGGGTCCGGATACTTGTGATGCTGTCAAAGAGTTCTTCCATAGTTGCAAATTGCTTGGTGAGTTCAATTCCACTCTCATATCTCTTATTCCTAAGTCTATAAATCCCATTAAGGTCACTGATTACAGACCTATTTCATGCTGCAATATTGTTTATAAGACTATTAGTAAAGTCATTACTAATAGGTTGAAGCTGGTTCTAAATGAGTTAGTTGATGTAAACCAGAGTGCTTTCATACCTGGGAGAAATATTTATGATAATGTACTCTTAACTCAGGAATTCATGAGAGGATATGGGTGGAATTGGGGGGCAAAAAGGTGTGCTTTTAAAATTGACATACAAAAAGCCTATGATACTATCAGTTGGTGGTTTTTGGAGATCATTCTTAGAGAATTTGGATTTCACCCTGTTATGATTCATTGGATCATGACTTGCCTAACTACTACTCATTTCTTTATTTGCATAAATGGTGAAACACATGGATTCTTCACTACTGGAAGAGGTCTAAGACAAGGGGACCCAATCTCCCCTTATCTCTTCATGTTAGTCATGGAAGTTCTAAATCTGATGGTTATAAGATAAGTGAAAGCTGAAAGAAGATTTCAATATCATTGGGGATGTAAGGAGCTCAAGATCACTAGTTTATGCTTTGCTGATGACCTTTTGATGCTTTGTCACGGAGATTTGATTTCTGCTTCAGTATTAAGAAGAGGTCTGGATGAGTTTGGTATGTCCTCTGGCTTATACCCTAATATGAATAAAAGCGAGGCTTTCTTTAGTAACATGCTTGATAATGAGATTAATGAAATTCAGCTTGTTATGCCATTTAGAAAGGGTGAGTTGCCAATAAGATACCTAGGTGTTCTTTTAGTCTCAAAAGGCTTGCAGATTATGGATTGTAAAGTTCTTATTGATATTGTTGAAAAAAGAATAGGGGATTGGAGAACTAAGTCATTATCTTTTGCTGGTAGACTCCAGCTTATAACCTCTATCTTGGCTTCTATTCAAGTATATTGGTCTTCTTTGTTTATTATCCCTCTGAGTGTATGTGAAAAGATTGATAAGTTGTTTAAGAGATTCCTGTGGAATAGAGGTGATGAGATTAATGGTATGGCTATTGTTGCATGGAAGGATGTCTGCAAACCAAAAAGTCAAGGAGGATTAGGAATTAAATCTGTTAGCTTATGGAACAAAGCTTTGATGTCTAAACACTTATGGAACATTGTTAATAAGAAACAGTCTGTGTGGGTTAAATGGATTAACATTTACAGACTTAAGGGCAAAAGTATTTGGAATATAAAAGCTAGCAAAGGTATGCCTTGGAGTTGGAAGAAACTTTTAGATCTTAGAGATTTAATCAGAATCTTTATTTAGATTAAAATTGGTAATGGGAAAAGTTGCAACATCTGGTTTGATAAGTGGCACCATTCTGGAATTTTGTGTAATAAGATTGGTATCAATAGCCTTGTTGAAGCTGGTATGGACCTTAAAGCTATGGTAGCTGATCTGATTAATGAGAATGGGTGGATGTGGCCAATTGAATGGGATGGTAAGTTTGATTTTTTAGATATTATCCAAGTCCCTGCTCTTGTTAATGATGTCAACGACAAAGCTGTGTGGGTTAATAAAAAGGGAAAGGAAGTGGAGTTTTCTGTTAAAGAAGTATGGAATGCTATTAAGGAGGAGTCACCTGAAGTTATATGGTACAAACATGTGTGGTTTTCCCAGTGCATTCCTAGACATGCTTTCATCCTTTGGACTGCTATTAAAGGTAGGTTAAAAACTAGGGACAAACTTAGTAGATCATTTACTGTGATGGATAAAAAGTGTTTATTATGCAGCTTACATGATGAATCCCATAGCCATCTATTTTTCTCCTGTGAGTTTTCCAGAAGGTTATGGGAAAGATTGAAACCTTGGGCTAAGTTAGATATGGTTGGTCATGAATGGGCCAGTGTGATATCTAGCATTGTGAACAAGTCTGCCAATAACACCATTTGGAGTGTTATCCAAATATTGTCTTTTGGTGCTATTGTGTATTTTATATGAAAGGAAAGAAATATAAGAAGAATGCAGCAGGTTAGTAGAAGTGAGGAAGTTGTTTGTAACTGTATTGTTAACACTGTTAGGTTTAAGCTTCTTGGTCTCACTCTTAAATACTCTAAAGATGTAATCAATGCAGCAGAGATTTGGAACATACCACTAGGTAGGAATGAATATTATAGAAGAATGATTAATGAATTGTCAAGACCTTGTGATGCTTCACCTATGTAAATCCATGGAGTCTGGTATCTTTACAGATTATATTTGGTTCTACCATTGCCAAGAGGGTACAGGATTTTGGATGTGTAATACCTGTTTTAAACCTTTTATTGGTGATTCTGTTTTACTCTTATTCATACAGGTTCATCATGAGTATTATAAAGACGGTGTTACCTCCTAGTGTGCTCAAGCTCTTTTCTATGATGAATGTAGAATGAAGAAGTGGATGATTTTACATGGTGGTAATGTTTGGTATTAGGAGGTTTTGAAGAGAGTTGCACTCTTTTTGTCCTTACCTATGGTTTTACCCCTTTGGGTTTTACATAGAAAGGTTTTTAAGGAGACAATCTCTCCAAAACGGCTACTCTGGCACTCTCATGTTTCCTGTGATAGCATGGTTCTGATCTATTGGTGTGTTAAGCTGATGATGGATGGGATTTATGAAGATTTGGATAGCATGGACTGATATTTTCTTTGTTATTTGCTTTGAGGTGTGGTGAGTCACAGATTTCTGTTAGCCTATGAATATTGTGCTGGTTTGGAGGTCTTAGGTTGGTCCCTTTGATCTCTGATGATGCAGAAGTATTCTTGGGTTCTCAGTTTGAATTGGATTCATTACTACCTCATTGCCTTTTGCATTTTGTAATGTTTTTTTAGCTTTGATATTGCTGTTTTGTATTTGAGCTAGGGATGTTTTCCTATGCCATCTTTTTTTATTGTGCATTTGTGTGAAAGTTAGGGAAGTGTCTTAGCTTTCTTATCACATTGTACTTTTACTTTTTGTACTGCCTGTGTGGCTCTTTTACTTAGTAAAATTTACCTTTAAGTTAAAAAAAAAAAGAAAAAAAATCAAGAAGAAAAGAAAAAAAAAATAGAAAAAGAAAAGAGAAAAAACATAAGGACTACCATCCCGTTTCATTCTATGTTTATTTTATGTTTTTGTTATTTTTGATTTATTAGCTTAAGTCAAGTCTAGTCTAGTCTTGGCTTAGCAACGCCATATTGTACATGTAATTAATCAAGATGATTAACTCGCCACCACTAAATATTGCCTTTATCCAACAAAACTGTGTTTTCCATATCCCTACACCTAACGTTATAACCCTTTAAAAGACCTCTTTGATAGTTTATCCTAGGTGCTTACGCCAAGTGGTGGAGGTTTGATCCTTTGCCAAGCCTATGGTAATCTATTTTCTATGACAGGTAGTGACAGATGTTTTCCATTTCCTTATTGTGATATATACTTTATTACACCCGTGAGATGTGAGTATCTAAACACTATTTGTGAGGTGCTAGTGTATGACCTCCGTGCTTGTCTTTGGTTTTAAGTGGAACGATTATTTGTTGTAATTACTTTTATATTAGTGTTAAATGACCCCTAACTTGTATTTTGATTAGAATAAAAGCGCATTTGCTTGAGGACAAGCAAATCTCAAGTGTAAGGGTATTTGAAGAGGTGAAAAGTGTACCGCTTTTAAGGGGTCATTTAAGCCCGAATTCGTGATTATTTGATCAAATATTGCCCTAAATCGTTCCTTTTGTCATTTTAGGTACTTTTGGAGAGAAATCTGGAAAAGGAAGCATTTTGGACGTTTTTGGAGCATAAAAGTGAAGAAAGCGGCAAAGTCTCAATTTTCCTTGCTGGAACAGTACCTGACGGCGTCAAGACTCTCCACATGACGGCGTCAAAAGTTACAAAGGAGGTGGAAGTGGAAAATACACGTGACGATCCAGAGAGTTTTTAAGCCTAGGACCTGACGGCGTCACCCAAGGCCGTCAGGGTCCAAACGTTAGTGACGGCCCAGAGTATTTCTACACATGACTGCGTTACAAATAGATCTAGGCAATACGATTTTATCATGGCGGCGAGTTGACGGCGTCACAGGCTAACACATGACGCCGTCACGATGTAATATCTATATATAGTTTTCCACATTTCATTCATTAGTGTGCAACTTTGAGGGAATAAACCCTAGTCCGAATTTTATCAGCTTTTCAAGGGTTTCAACCCCTTGATTCTTTCACGTTCAATTAAAGATAAGTATTCCTTCAAATCATTCAATATGTCTATGTGTTGTTTGATTATATCTTATGCTTGTCTTCTATTTAACATGCTAGGCTAGATCTTTATTGTGTTTGCTTAGATGTAGTGAAACTTAGATGTTGATTATGGGTTGCTTGTTTGTTTATAATTGTTATGGATGATTGTATTCGATGTTAGGCTTAAAAAAACTGGCAGACTTTCATTGGTAACTTGCTTGAACGTCTTAAGAAACATGATCGGAGGTGTACTGCGATTTTTGGTTGTATTTAATGCGTAGGAGAATTCTAATGATCCCATGTTAGGAGCTTCTAACGGCTCGACATAGGAGTGAAGTAGGATCCTATAGAGTTAGGGAATATTGTACACGGCCCTACGACTAGTATTAAAGAATATGACCCGTCATCCATGCAATTGTAACAAATTAATCAACCTGTAAAAGATATATAGGGAGTAATGAAATCTAAGTAGACACAACTTTCCTCATTATTGTTCCGCCACATTAGTATAATAGTTTTATTTTCATTTTTGTTATTTTATTTTGATTGCATTTGTAGTTAATTGGGTTAGTTGGCTAGCAACTAATTCTGCCCACTCCTTCAAAACCCGAGATTTTACTTAATTTCATAAAAATATAAAAATACAAAAAGAATCATCCCTCACCTCTAGACCTAGTTTAGTAGGCTTTCTAATCCTAGCGACACTATTCCTGAGTTGAACGATCAATCCCCCGGTACTTGTCACTATACTATACTACAACGATCAGGTACACTGCCTGGTGGGGGTTGTAAGCTTCTCGAGATCCCTTGAGAGGTAAAACCTGTTGCGAGGGTGCGATCCCCAGGTATCAAAACTTTTGTTCCGGTTGCTAGGCTCGAGTCAATTAGAATTTTACTTGCATATGCATGTGCACATGATTTTAAACTTTTTCAAATGGATGTCAAAAGCGCATTTTTTAATTGCCTTATTAACGAAGAAGTCTATGTTGCTCAACCTCTGGGCTTCACCGACTTGGAAAAACCTAATCATGTTTACAAACTTAAAAAGGCTTTATACGGACTTAAGCAAGCTCCAAAAGCGTGGTATGATCGACTTAAAACCTTCCTAGTTGACCATATGTATACCATGGGCTTAGTTGATAATATTCTCTACACTAAGAAGAAATTATCACATATTATCATAGCCCAAATCAACGTTGATGACATCATATTTAGATCAACTTGTCGAGAATTATGTGACGATTTCTCAAAAATCAAGCACGATGAGTTTGAGATTAGTATGATAGGAGAACTCAACTTCTTCTTAGGACTCCAAATCAAACAATTAGATGATGGAATATTCTTTAATCAATCTAAGTATATAAAAGAGATGCTTAAGAAATTTGGTCTTGAATATTCAAAACCAATCAAAACACCTATGTCCTCGGAAACTAAACTCACCAAGGATGAGGAAAGTGAATCCGTAGATAGCACCAAGTATAGAGGTATGATTGAAAGTCTACTTTATCTCACGGCTAGTAGACCCGACATTATGTTTAGCGTTTGCATATGTGCTTATTTTCAAGAAGATCCTAAAACTATTCATCTTGAAGTTGTTAAAAGGATTTTTTGATACATTAAGGGTACTACACATTTAGGATTATGGTATCTGATAACGCTTAAAATTAACATGTTTTTAGTCGCGTTATTGCTTGTTTTACGCATGGAAATTGCTCATATTTGTATATATTTGTTACTTAATCGTGGAAAAGTGTTTATGCATGCACATATAGCCAAAAGCAGGTAAAAATGATTAAAAGATGAAGAAATGAAGTGATCATGCACATTTGGAGAGTTTCAAGAAGATCAAGAAAGAAAGAAACGACGCATGGACAAAAGGATTTGATAAAGACAAGTCTTCTACACATATTTATCAAGGAAATATCAAGTTCTAATGAATAAAGCCATGCCACGAAGAAAGACAATGCATGCAACGTAAAACGACAAAGAAAAGACAAATGAATAATTTCCAGACAGTGTCCAACCGATCGGATGCAACCCGCATCCGATTCGGTTGGAATGTGCCAAAAGAGTGCCATCCGATCAGATGTAGGGAAACCGATCGGATGGAGGTGACTGATGTTACAAGTTTTGCATTTATGGACGTATTTACTCCCCATAATCATGTGTGGCTGATCATTTCTGCTTAATAACTCTAGAGGAATGTTTTTACTTGGAGAATAAGTGTTATTATGCTATATATTGACTACTTAGGGTCTAGATTACATGTACCATCAAATATCTAACTAAGTATTACACCAAATATTGTTAGTTCATCTTATATTGCCTGAAAGTTTACTAAGTATTGTGAAAACGTCCAGAAAGTGTTGAGTTCGAGTCTCAAGCATTAGTTCTAGTTTGAAGTTGTTTACTTACGTTAGTGAACAATTGGAGGAGTGTGGTTGCTATAGTTCCACAAGTTTATTCATTGTAATTCTCAAGCTAGGTACACCTTGATACTTATAATGAACAATTGTTACTTTGAGTTTAATGAAAGTTTTCTTATTTACTTGTGTTTTAATATGATTGTTATGGAGTAATTTGTGATATACTTGTGTGTATGATGTGATTGGTTACGGAGTATTCTTTTATGAAAAAGGTGATGCATGAAAACATATCTATTTTATGAGTTTGTTGAAATAACATCTTTTCTTGCTTAATTTGTTGGTAAAAACAATCTTTGGAAAAATAGGTCCGAAAGGAATTTCAACTTGTTTTTATTCCAAAACATTAGTGCACGAATTAGTATGGAATAGGATGCTTGACACCCATCTTATTTACTTGTTAAAATGGATTTGAGAAGATTTCATCACGAAAAAGGACCGAAAGGATTCGTAGGAATTCATAAGAAAAGAATTGATTTTCGTTGTTATAGAATTGTCATACTCATTCGATATGTCCGAAAGGAGTCATTTAAGTGATAGAATTCTTAGTGGTAGTTAAAACTTGACATACATCATAGATTGTATAACTACTCATTTTTAGTTGCGCATCATAACAAGTTTTACACCAAACTTTATACTTAAATTGTCATGATACTCTTAATTACCAATCAAGGAATTATACACAAGTATATGTTTAGTTTTTATTGAGTTTCTTTTAAATTGATATTTACATAAATTTGGATCGACAATCCTTATTTAACAAACGTTTTTCTTATTACTAAAACTATCAAATCTCTTGGGATGATCTCGACTTACCCACCTTTACTACATCGGACGAGTATACTTGCTCGTATGTGCTAAATAATAATCAGATAAATCGTGTTTATAAATTTTAAAACTTGTACTAACAAAACGCACATCAAGTTTTTGGCGCCGTTGCCGGGGATTTGATTAATTTTTTTTAGTTTTTAGTAATTAAATTGTTTGTAATTTGTGAATTTTCAAGTTTTTAGAGTAAAAGCAAGAAAAAAAAGAGTTGGTTTTTAGCCAACCGATTCGGATGGATGTCCATCCGATCGGTTAGTGGCCACGGTAAATTTTTAGGATTCTGTTTTTCTTATTTAATGTTCATTTTTCTGTTTTTAGTTAATTTGTTTTAATGATTATATGATTAATGCTAGTTATTGTTAGTTAAAAGATGTCATTATGAGTAACTTTAATGTTTTTAGTAGTTTTAATTATAGTTAATGATTTAGAAGTTTAAAGAATACCTTAGTTAATGTTTTTAATGTCCTGAAATTTCTAATTACTGCTTTATTAAGTTTAAGTCTTTTTAGAAAAAAAAAAGTTTCAGAAAACTCCAGCCGAATCGGTTACGGGTTCCAACCGATCGGTTGGAGGTGGTAATTTGTGCCATCCGATCGGATGGATGTCCAACCGAACGGATGGAAGCCTCGGTAAAATTTTTAACATTTTTATTTTCTAGTTTATTTTCAATTCTAAGTGTTTTAGTTTGTTAATTTACTTATTCTTATTTCATATTAAGAGTTATTTGCTTACAACTAACCCTCATGCTAATGATTTGGATGTTTTTGTTGATGGTTATGTTATAGTTAGTAATTGCTTAAGTTGAAATGGAGAGTTTAAGTCAGATTTCAGCATACTTGAAAGATTTGGAGGATATGTTCAAGGATTCCGGTGATTCCTTGGAAAAGTTGGAAAGCATGTTGGAAAAGGCTAAGTTAGATTTAGAAGGAGAAGAGGTTGTTGGTGACAATGTGTCTTACTTGCCACATGAAATGTGTTACCCAAAGAAGGAGAAGGAAAGGAAGGTTGTTGTTTTCACAAGAGCACCACTTAAGGAATTTGATGCTCCACACATGAGGTATTCTACACCTTGTGCGGTGGAAGGTGTTAAAGCGTGGGATGCGGAATTGAATATGGAATATGGAGACAATTACATTTCGGAAGAAGTACTTGACAAGCTTGGTTTTGTTAGGCTTGACTATGGAAATTATGGAAGGAAGGAAGTGAAAGGAGTTAGAGTGAACATTCATGGTCACATTTTCAAATTTGATTTTGTGGTTGTGGAATATACTAATGCCGATGAACCGGAGGTTATCTTTGGTAGATATTTTCTTGTGACTACCAAGTGTACATTGGATTTCTCACTTGGGGAGTTACGAATTAACATAAGTGATTTGGAAGAAGGAAAAAGTGTGAATGAAATGCTTGTTGATGTTTGTGAAGGTATGGAAAAGATAAAGGAAGGAAGGGATGAAATTTGTAAGATGGGCAAGGCTAACCGAAACAAAACACCATTGAACAAATTAACCCAACCCTCCACCCAAAAAGAAAAAGAAAACAAATTATCATCATCATCCAAAACTCCACCAAATTCACCAAAAAGTATCAAACCTTTAACCAAAGAGCAAAAACAAGCTATCTTGGAGAATCTTGAAGCAAAAATTAGTGAATTGATGGAAAACAAACCGGTCATTGAAGTGTTAAGAAACTACATGGATTATAGGAAGAAATTATATGGGGTTATGTTAGCAAAGTCGAAGTTGGAAGATAATAGTTTTGATGAAGTAGAGGAGATAAGGATAATTGAGAATGGGCTCCCAAAGAAAATGAATGATCCCGGAAATTTTGTTTTGCCGGTTAAAATTAATGGGACAACTCCTTTATATGCATTAGCCGATACGGGCTCGAGTGTGAGTATTATGCCTTACCCATTGTATCAAAAGTTAGGATTAAGAGACCCTCAACCTAACAATTCTAAGCTCACTATGGCGGATAATTCAAAGGCGAAAGCAATGGGGGAGGTAAGGAATGTGAGAGTTCAGATTGGTTACCAAGCGTTCTTGGCGGATTTTCTTGTGTTGGGTGTTGCGGTTGATAAGGAACTACCTTTGTTGTTAGGTAGACCATTCTTAAGAACATGTGGAGCGATAATAGATATGGGAAGAGGTACCATCACAATTGATGATGGAATTCTTAAGAACACTTACTATCCAAAGCCTAGAGGGGGTAGTAATGGGGATGATAATGATGAGGATGAAGAGGAGAGCGAGGACGAGTTTATTCGTTCCGACGTGAGTTATTGATGATGACGAGTGATCATCATATGGTTTGGTTTAAAAACAATTATGTGTCGAATTATTTCTATTTCCACTACCTTTAACTATTTCTTTTAGGATTTATAACGTAACTTAATTTTTTACTTATTTCGTTTAGATATTTTTGTTTGTGTTTGTTTGGTTGTTTCGTATATTTTGCAGTTTTCTTGCAGGGGTTTTGTTACGGAAGCATATAGTTGATCAACGTTTGGAGTCGATAAACTCATTTGCTTATTATGATCAAATATGCATATTGCGTATTTAACTCCGGTATTTTCTAAATTTTCCATTTCCTTTACTTTGAAGTCATTTTTTTTTTACATTGAGGACAATGCAAAACTTAAGTGTGGGGGAGGGAAGAAAATAGAAAAATTTTATAATTGCATAATTTTTAATTTTTAATTTTTAATTATTTTTTAATTTTCGTTTTTTTTAGAGTCGTGAACTTTAGTAACTAGAAGTAGTTCGCCCTTCATATTTTAGTTAAAATAAGGTTGATTCAATGGTAAATAATAATGATATTTTTGGAGAATAAATTAAGTTTAAAGAGCAATTCGTCTCGGAATTGATAGCATTTGCTAGCACAATTTTATACCCTTATTACTATAAATTGTGGGGATTAGTTTTTTTTATGTGAATAGTGTTTCTCATGCTATTTATATATTTCATTATGAGTATGCCGGTGGTTATGTTAATTCTAGAACTTGTACTTGTTATGCATTACGGTTAAATCATTTTCGAATGATAAGGATATATTCATATGATAAGAGGCAAATTTAGGATATAAAACCAAATGGCTATCCGTTTACAAAAAAAAATTTTGCTAACCACATCGGTTAGTTATCCTCGTATTTGGAACCCATTTGTTAGCATTTATCTTTAGCGCTAGATACCCCTAGTTAAACCCTCTGAGCCATCCTTTTCATTTTGTTAAATCCAGAAAAATACAAAAAAGATTTTACACTTTAAACCTTAGCCTAACCCTTGTCAAAGTCTAAACGGTGGGTTGCTAGTTGCTTGGTATGTTGGATTATTTTTTGATGATTATTAGTTAGCCACACTTCACCAATCATGTGTGTGCCATTCCAACAAAGACGAAGGATGCATACTTCTTATTTGTATTTTTTGTGGTGTATGCTTATGCGAAGTGTGGGGGAGATGTGATGTAAAAAAAAAGTGAAAATAAGTCATCGCAACTTTAAGGTGACAATTATAGCAAATGTGCTATATTATGAATAAAGAAAGTTATGTGATATGTTGTTAGCCAATGCGCTAAGTATGAAGAATATTTTTATGATGAATCGATGTATAGAGATGTGAAAGTTCGAAGAGGAGAAAGAAGTTAACTATTATCATTTATAGGATTTGTGGTTTGTTCGTGATTAGCAACAATGGGACTTAGACTTTGATTTTATTTTTCTTTAAAACCAATTTCATAAATATTCCCATGCCTTATCCTTACCTTTTTGACTTAATGTAATTATTAAATAAGATATTTGCACGAAGGTTTTATTTACCCTTAGCCTAAACGTTACAACCCGAATAAAAGACCTCTTTGATGAATTATTCCATTGTTTTGATACTTGTACAAGCCTATGGTAAGAAACATAAATCATGACTGAGCAATGAGTGATCTATTAATCATGACACATATTGAGTGATGAGTGAATTTCAAATTATCTTCGTGAGGTGCGTAGAATTGTTATCAAGCTCTTTATTTACTTGATTGAGTTCAAAGAAGATATTTGCACTATTGCCATTGAAATCAATTTTCTTTTGATTAAGACTTGCTCGAGGGCGAGCAAAGCTCAAGTGTGGGGGATTTGATAAAACTTAAAATTAACATGTTTTTAGTCGCGTTATTGTTTGTTTTACGCATGGAAATTGGTCATATTTGTATATATTTGTTACTTAATCGTGGAAAAGTGTTTATGCATGAAAATATAGCCAAAAGCAGGTAAAAGTGATTAAAAGATGAAGAAATGAAGTGATCATGCACATTTGGAGAGTTTCAAGAAGATCAAGAAAGAAAGAAACGACGCATGGACAAAAGGATTTGATAAAGACAAGTCTTCTACACATATTTATCAAGGAAATATCAAGTTCTAATGAATAAAGCCATGCCACGAAGAAAGACAGTGCATGCAACGTAAAACGACAAAGAAAAGACAAATGAATAATTTCCAGACAGTGTCCAACCGATCGGATGCAACCCGCATCCGATTCGGTTGGAATGTGCCAAAAGAGTGCCATCCGATCAGATGTAGGGAAACCGATCGGATGGAGGTGACTGATGTTACAAGTTTTGCATTTATGGACGTATTTACTCCCCATAATCATGTTTGGCTGATCATTTCTTCTTAATAACTCTAGAGGAACGTTTTTACTTGGAGAATAAGTGTTATTATGCTATATAATGACGACTTAGGGTCTAGATTACATGTACCATCAAATATCTAACTAAGTATTACACCAAATATTGTTAGTTCATCTTATATTGCCTGAAAGTTTACTAAGTATTGTGAAAACGTCCAGAAAGTGTTGAGTTCGAGTCTCAAGCATTAGTTCTAGTTTGGAGTTGTTTACTTACGTTAGTGAACAATTGGAGGAGTGTGGTTGCTATAGTTCCAAAAGTTTATTCATTGTAATTCTCAAGCTTGGTACACCTTGATACTTATAATGAACAATTGTTACTTTGAGTTTAATGAAAGTTTTCTTATTTACTTGTGTTTTAATATGATTGTTATGGAGTAATTTGTGATATACTTGTGTGTATGATGTGATTGGTTACGGAGTATTCTTTTATGAAAAAGGTGATGCATGAAAACATATCTATTTTATGAGTTTGTTGAAATAACATCTTTTCTTGCTTAATTTGTTGGTAAAAACAATCTTTGGAAAAATAGGTCCGAAAGGAATTTCAACTTGTTTTTATTCCAAAACGTTAGTGCACGAATTAGTATGGAATAGGATGCTTGACACCCATCTTATTTACTTGTTAAAATGGATTTGAGAAGATTTCATCACGAAAAAGGACCAAAAGGATTCGTAAGAATTCATAAGAAAAGAATTGATTTTCAAAACAACCATGTGATTATAGAATTGTCATACTCATTTGATATGTCCGAAAGGAGTCATTTAGGGGATAGAATTCTTAGTGGTAGTTAAAACATGACATACATCATAGATTGTATAACTACTCATTTTTAGTTGCGCATCATAACAAGTTTTACACCAAACTTTATACTTAAATTGTCATCATACTCCTAATTACCAATCAAGGAATTATACACAAGTATATGTTTAGTTTTTATTGAGTTTCTTTTAAATTGATATTTACATAAATTTGGATCGACAATCCTTATTTAACAAACGTTTTTCTTATTACTAAAACTATCAAATATCTTGGGACGATCTCGACTTACCCACCTTTACTACATCGGACGAGTATACTTGCTCGTATGTGCTAAATAATAATCGGATAAATCGTGTTTATAAAATTTAAAACTTGTACTAACAAAACACACATCAGTATCCCAAAGGAACGGGAGTAGAAACCATAGTGTATGCCGACTCGGATCATGTCGGTGACTATGTGAATAGAAAAAGAACAAGTGGTAATTGTACTTTTGTTGGACATTGTCTCACCTCATGGTTCTCTAAGAAGCAAATGGCTCTAGCTATCTCAACAACTGAAGTTGAATACGTATCGGTCGGGAAGGCATGTCAACAAGCTCTTTGGATGAAGCAAGCTCTTGTCGACTATGGAATTCAACTTAACAACATCTCCATCCTTTGCGACAACAAAGGAGCCATCGACCTCCGTAAGAATCCAGTCCAACATGCACGTACTAAACATATTGAAATCCGTCATCATTTCCTTCGTGTCAATATCCAAAAAGGAAACATCTCAATTGAGAAAGTATCCTCCAAAGACAACATTGCCGATATTCTCACAAAACCTCTTACACGAGAACCATTTAACCTTCTTAGACTTGGACTAGGACTTATGGAACCTACATTGTAGTTTTGAACGTTAAAATAAAATCACAAAAATCAAAACAAATCCATTTAATCTTCTTCTGTTGATCTGACGGAACCTTGAGACATAAGGGGTGGAACCCTATATCTGGTTCTGTCGGATCCGCCAACCTGCAAAAACTTTTTCTTTTTATATATCAAACCAAACACTCCTTATCCTACACCACCACTCCAAAACAGTTATTATTCACTTCACAACTCCTCCACACACGAAAATTTGGTCTCTCATTCATCAACTTTGCTTTCTAATCATCATTGTAAGTACTCTTAACACAATTACACTCCTGATCTGCGTCTAGGAATTCTATTTCTTGCACAAAAGCTAAAACCTGGTGTTATGCATCAACTTGAGAAATTCATGTAGAGCATTAGTTGTAAAACAAAACTAATCATGTTTCCCATAGTTAGGAATTGCATTCTTAGAGGATATTAGCATGTTTACCAAAACACCCCATGTTAAACTCTTGCAAAAATGACTTCTCACAAATAGGACAAATATTTTTCTGTCTTACATTGTTGATACAAAATAAAAACGTTATGTTCAAAACATCACTTGCAGAATGTTTCTTGAATGCTAAAGGGAATACATAACTAATATGTATTTCAGATACATTCAAACGAAGCTACATTGAACTAGGAGAGTTTGGGTTATCTCTAGTTTTAAGTACAAAATTTGCATATTTGAGGGAATAAACCCTAAACGAATTTTAACAGCTTTTCAAGGGTTTCAACCACTTGATTCTTCCATGTTCTATTGAAGATAAGTATTCATTCAAATCATTCAATATGTCTATGTGTTGTGTGATTATATCTTACGCTTGTCTTCTCTTTAACATGCTAGGCTAGATCTTTATTGTGTTTGCTTAGATGTAGTGAAACCTAGATATTGATTATGGGTTGATTGTTTGTTTATAATTGTTACGGATGATTGTACTCGATGTTAGGCTTATGAAAACTGGCAGACTTCCATTGGTAACTTGCTTGAACGTCTTAAGAAACATGATCGGAGGTGTACTATGATTTTTTGGTTGTATTTAATGTGTAAAAGAATTCTAATGATCCCATGTTAGGAGCTTCTAACGGCTCGAAATAGGAGTGAAGTAGGATCTTATAGAGTTAGGGAATATTGTACACGGCCCTACGACTAGTATTAAGGAATATGACCCGTCATCCATGCAATTGTAACAAGCTAATCAACCTATAAAAGATATCTAGGGAGTAATAAAATCTAAGTAAACACAACTTTCCTCATTATTGTTTCCACCACATTAGTATATTAGTTTCATTTTCATTTTTGTTATTTTATTTTGATTGCATCTTTTGTTAATTGGGTTAGTTGGCTAGCAACTAATTCCGCCCACTCTTTCAAAACCCGAGATTTTAATTGCTTTCTATAAAATATAAAAATACAAAAAGAATCATCCCTCACCTCTAGACCTAGTTTAGTAGGCTTTCTAATCCTAGCGACACTATTCCTGAGTTGAACGATCAATCCCCCGGTACTTGTCACTATACTATACTACAACGATCAGGTACACTGCCTGGTGGGGGTTGTAAGCTTCTTAAGATCCCTTGAGAGGTAAAACCTGTTGCGAGGGTGCAATTCCCACGTATCAGTTACTCTCTCATCCCACATACCTTTGTTCCACTTAGTGATAAGAGAGTCTCCAAAGCCCAAGGGAAACGTCCTCATCCTCCTACTTCCTCCTCATCATCATCATCAATGAGTGAAGATGACAACTTACCCAACTCTAGGCTTCCTCCTCTCGAGTACCTCTCACAACTTCCAAGTATTCCAAATGAGTCCGGGGATGTTCAAGTGCTTCGGGAGGTTCCTTGGAAAGCTCAACAAGAAGTTAGATCGTCAATGAGTGCGGGGTTAGGAGGTGTTTAGCACAAGGTGCCTTTTGAACAATTTGGTTGTATTACAATATGTTCTGTGGATTTATGTACTCGTAGGGATAATATGTTATGTTTAAACTATGAAAATTTCACTAAGTATAGTGAAATTCGCTAGCCCCCGGTCAAAGGATATCGGTAAGAATATTTCCATATTCATTTTTGTCATTTCCGAATCAGTTATAGCATTAAGTTTATGTTCTAAGGATTTTTGGAAAATTTGGAAAATGTCCCGACCTTTATACAGCTGTTCTGTGAATTTTCCAGGTCCGGCGGATCTGGCAGAACCAAAAATTAGGTTCCACCATTACATTTTCTGGGTAAACCCAGGTTTGGCGCAACGGAACCGGCGGTACCAATATCAGGGTTCCGCCTGTGTATTCTGTGAGTTCTGCCAGCACCTGCAGAAACTTTTCCAAATTTTCAAGATTTTGACTCCTAAACAACATCAGACCATCCTTTTTAGTTAGAAACACATTTCTTATTAGTTTTTGAGTGCATTAGGACCTTTTTTAGTCACTAGAACCAATAGGAACCCATTTCCCATCAAAAAACAAATTCAACCATAGCTAACACAAGGATCCCTTCTACATAAAGCAAGGAACCCTCCAACAGGTTCCTTGGAATCCGTGGAACTTCTAATTCAAATCATTTTACATGACCACATAGCATTTAGTGCATATCTTGGTCTTCTTACTCCACCATTTTCCATTGGATTGACTTCCAATGATATGACAACCTTCACAAACCATCCAAATCATTAGAAACCTCAAAATTTGTATGCTAGAACATCAAATCCAAACACTCCTTTCAACAATTCCTCAACTCTATAAATTTGACCATCTTGGAACACTTTCAAATCATACCATCACCATCACAATCTATCATCTTAAGCTTCTAAGCCACCATCTTGACAATGACAAAGTCAACAAACTCCTCTCCACCACCAAGACCCATTAAAAGAACCGCAAGGATTCATGTCAAACCATGTTGCTTCAACACAACCATCAACTTAAGCTCCTCATCTTCGGATGAATCACCACTCATAATCTCTTCACCCATCAAAGATGAGAATTTTCTCAACCTTGCTACTCCTACACCATTACCAGGGCTTCACAATGTGATCACCACTCCACCACCAAAAATAACTCCTAGTGATTCAACTCCACCACAAGCTCTAACTCAACCATCCAAATCTCCATCACCACCCAAATCACCAAAGCTTGAACCAATGGAGCTCTTTGGCACTCCACCAACATCACCACATCCTTTCTTGCAAGACCTTGATGACCTTCCACGTAGATCAGCCAATCCACCACCATTGCCTTCATTTGGCTCAATTAAATGAACGGAAAACCATCAACCACGGGCATTCTTTGAGCCCAATAAACCATTTGAGCAAGAACCACCACCACAACAAGATTCTCACCAACAAAAACCATTGTTGTTTCATCCCATCTTTAAGGACATCCATAGCTCTCTCTATGGAGAAGTCAACTTTGAACACCATGATCCACCATCATCTCAAGCATCTCAACCACCATCACAATGTCAATCCCAACACTTTGAGTCTATCTTTCCCTCATATGAGGAAATAGAAGCTTCGTTGTGGAACAACCCACCCAACACCCACGAGGAGATCAATGATCGCCTCAACAACCTTTATGCTTTCAAAAGCATGGTCGACTCCCATCTCTATCAAGCAATGGAGTTCCAAACCACCTTGCTCTCTTCCATTGCCAACCTCACCTCATCTCAACAAATCGCCAATGTTCCACCACCACCTTCAGCCAATGACCCAATCTTACCCAATCCTCGCCATGGGTGCTCACATTGTAAGCGGGCGGCAAAAATAAGTGAAAGCATTAAGATAATGCTTCACCAAGTCCAAGATGAAACCCGCTTTGCTCTCCGACACATTCTAGAACGCCTAGATGCTCTTTATCACCCAAATCATTCTTAGAGCGTATATTTGGAGGTTTTGCCCTAAATTAAGACTATGATGGATAGGCTTCCTTTTATAGATATAGGATTTTATTTTCTTGTTATTTTCTCCTTTTTGCATTTTTATTTTTAGAAGTAGGACGTTGATTTTTCTATTTCTTGTCTTTGACTTTTACAAAAGTCAAATTTTTCTAGGAATGAAATCGGTTCTACTATATTGTGTGCATTGTTGGTTGACCATTTTGTTGTTGTGATGGTGATATGCTTGCTTATTTTACCATAACTTGTTGTGGTTGCCTTGTCTTTTTTGACAACTAACGTTTTTTTGCAGGTTCAAAATCCATAATTCTAAATCTTGGCACCCCCAACTAGGGGGAGTATTGTCCAAGGGGGAGCACTTTACTTGCATTATATCGCTACACAACTCTTCTTTTTGTTTCGACAAAAAGGGGGAGAAAAACATATTTAAACTTTAACCATGTCTCATCATTCTAATAAAACAAGTTTAAATATAAACTTTTAACGACTTAACACTATAGTAAGTAATTTGCTTTAAAATAAAGTTTATGTTTTGTCCTCAACAAAAAGGGGGAGATTGTTAATACAAATATCGCCTAAAAACGTTATTTATATTTTACGATGTTTGGTAAGTTTTATTAACGAAAAAGTATAAACTTTAATTCTTAGCAAATCATGAATATAGTTTAAGCCTTTCATAACTAGACTTTATCTCATTTAAACATTACATTTGTTACATTTATATTTCACATAAAACATAACATTTTCATATTTCTATAAATAGAAAATGTTGTATGACATCATGGCATGCATCATGTGTAATCTTAGAAAGATTTTCAAAATCTCTAAGTTGACTTTTGGAAGATCTATTACACATTTGAAAAGATTCTTGCACAAACTATCTTGTAGTTGACTTAAACGATCTTGATTAGACTTGCATAGATATGGAAAGATTTCTTGAGTGTTTGACTGTCAGGTCTGGTGGAACCCTGTGGGTACAAGGGCGGAACCCTTGTTTTGGTTCCGCCGGATGTGCCAACCTGCTGTCTTGGTTGGCTATAAATAGCAAGCCACACTCAAGGCTTCATCACTTCTCATTATATTTTACACATACATTCTCATTACATTCATCTAATTCATTAACATTTCATTTGTGTGAGATCTTTTGTAGCAAAGAAGATCACAAGTTCATACCAAAAGTTACAAGTCTCAACATAAAGTTGCAAGTCTTGTTAGCTTAGTATTGTGTAAACTTGCATAGTTTACACTTCATTTGATTGTGTAATTTCAGTAGTGATCGGTTAGTATTTTAGTCCTTAAAATACATAGTGTGACGGGAGTGGTTGTACTCCTTGTAAAAGAACTCGACATCTAGCTTTGTGTCGGTAATCTTGTGTAAGCGACGTGTAAGGTTTTCTTCGCCGGTGAAAGGAGCTTGTTGACTAGTGAAAGAAACTCTTGAATTGGATACTCGGGGCGTGGAGTAAGGCAAGGAAAAAGATTCCTTGTAGCTGAACCTTGATAAAAACTCGTGTTGTGGTTTGATTGTTTCTTACTTTACTTTTGCATATTACTTATCATTTAGTAGTGGCGATTATTGATTACATGTAAGGTTTTAAAGTTAATCATGTTAAAAACCGGTAAACTATTCAACCCACTTCTAATTTTCCACAGGGTACCTTAAATTGAGAAAAAAAAATGGTAGTATATTTAATTGAAATTGGACCTAAGATATGTACATTTTTATGCATTTTTTTATGTTTTAGTGTACACCTTCAAACTCTAAAATTACAAAATTGCTTCATTGAGATATTTTATGGAACATCTTATTGGTTTTTATTAATGAAGACATGATTTCTTTAAAACTTTATGGAAAAAAAAGTAAAAGAAGAAAAGTAAGAATTGATGTTAATTTAAAGTTTGTTGATTAAGATTCTTTATCACGTTTTATCTCAAATTGAATGAAACCCAAATTTGATAAAATTTGAATTCTTAATAGAGGGTTGTAATTTGTAGCGATTGAAATGGTATATGATGAGATTGAATAAATCGAATGGTATTGATATTTATACATACACTTTTACTTTATATATATAAATTTACAAATAAATTTAGTGGGACCACTAGTATTATACAATTAAAATTATGTGTATGAAATAAAAGTTTATGTGTAGATATCACTGCTCTAAATCGAAACCTAATTTTGTTTAATTCAGTAATTTTTAAAACCAAAATTGGGGTAAATATTTGGATACGTTGTGAAAGAAATGAAGAGAGAGATAGATAAACGTGAAGTTGAAAAGAGAAAAAGAAAGACACGGGCTGGAGATGCTTTTGACAACTTTTAAAAAATGTGTTTTTCGCTAACTTTTTATAGAAGTGACAAGGTCAACACAGAATATTTACACTCACAAAGTCACAATAGATATTACATAATCATTTGTGAAGACAGACTGGGATGTCACGTTACATATTACATATATGATGCATCTTTTTAACTCATCATCTTCTATAATTAATATATTTATATTGAATCAAGTAGCCTAATAGTCACACTATCAAGGCTGTTAATTATGTTGAATCAAATTAAGAATATAATATATCTACGCTGTTAATAGTTACGGACTAATGATTTATGCTACTAATTTGTTACGACAACTTTTATACTCTTAGACGTATCTCACACATAATCAATAACTCATAATGTTTTCAACTAAACATGAACATGTAACTTCTAAGTTAATGAATTACTTACATACCACTGTATGATCAAAAGCCTTGAGTGACGTATGTTACAATCTATTTGATACATATATAAATACATGAATATTTATTACAAACTCCTTTTAAAGTTTAACCCAACTAGCTAGCTAGACGATTATCGCACATATCAGCGACGGTAAATAATAGCGTATGTGTGTGTAATTTTTAATGTACTGAATGTGTATTAAGTGAGTTGTAATTAGGTATTTAAATATTTGACTGACTGCATTTCTTTTTATAAGTTAAAGTATTTTTGCCTAATAAAATTATTCATTATTAAAAAATTTAAATTTTAAGCAAATGTTTTTTTCTGTTTATATAACAGTTTAAATCATATATAAAGATAAAGACAATGTTATCAGTTTTGTCCAACCCAATTACAGATTATGAAAATATATATTCTTACACACGAAGATGCTTTTTACACGATCAATTTTTCCATGAGGCCGGAAAGAAAAGGAAATTACATTACATGCATTTGAAATCCAATAATACTACCAATCTAACACACGATGTACTTCAAATATTGAAGATTTCAAACACTAAATCTATACTTGATCACCAAATTTAACGTCAAACCTTTTCTACAGTTTGATGACAAATTTGATAATTTGCAAACATTTACATAATTTAAATTTTAACGAACTATATTCTAAGTAGAAATATACTAAGTTCCGGCCCTCCATTACCATCCGGGTTGATCATATAATACGCTTCCGAGTCACGACTTCCCACGACTCGCTCGAACCTAGCTCTCATATACAATAACTCGCCCTCAGACCCACCACGGCCACCCACGTCACTCTTTCGACCATCTTCAACCACAGGTATCACACCTGCTCCAGCTGAGACGCTTTGCACCGTGCTCAAGATGTGCCAATCAGACTCAGAACACGCCCTAGATGAAGCATACCCGCACTTCCTTCCATTGCAATACATAGTCCATCTAGGTTCATTAAACAACTTGCCATCATTACCTACACGCCCCTTTAACCGTGTGTGTTGTTTTTCACACTCAAGTGCTATCCTAACCAGCCCTGATGACATTTCTTTCACTAGGGCTGACGTGGATAGCGCAAGTTCTATGATTAGTGTTGGCGCTGATCGTGGGTCATATTGAACCGCAAAGCTCACATGCCCCCTTCGATTTCCAAACAATGTTCCCGTCACTTTTCGCCCCAATGAAGGTGTCAATGAGAGATGGTTCGGTATGCTTAGCCACTTGAAGGTTGGAAGGCTAGTAGGGATTGATATAACGTTGAGAAACGATTTTATAAATGTCAAGAACCCTGACCGGGTTCTCGAAAACTTGGTGTAGTATACAGGAGATCCTTTTCCAACGAGGGGTTTGTTGCCGGAGGGATCGACAGTAAATGAGTAGTAATTTGATGGGATTATTTTGCTAGACGAGTTTCTTGATAAAGAGAGAAGACTATCATGCTGCATTGTGAAGTTGCTAGCTAGTAAGTATTCCGATTCATTATTTTCATTGGTGATCAATGGATATATATATATATGCAAACGATGAGAGGCCTATACAAATATTTAATGACAAATTGGTCAAGCCCGTTTTAATATTGGTTACACAATCATTATACTTTGAATTAAATATCTAAAGGAAATGGTTATATGGAGTTAATATGAAAAGCAATTTGATCTGTATGAGTATAATATCATAAAAAGAAACTTATAATATATACTTGATAATTTGATTATAAAGTTGAACTAAAAGATCATAAGTGGTATGATTAACAAACTTTAAATTTGTAAGAATTCAAACTTTAAATGTGTAAGCATGCAAGTTCTCCTTAGTATACTATTTGTTTTGTACCACACCAACACAAACATTATAGCAACTTTTACAAGGAATAATTGGTTTGACCTCTGCACCTTAATTGATAGGGAAAATTGTCTGAAAATACATCAAACTTGCCACCTTTTGCTTTTGTATATCATGAACTTTTTTTTTCCTATTGTAACTATAAACTTTCTTAATATTGCTTTTGTATCCTGAAATGGCCAATTAGCTTACGTGGCATGGATTAGTGATCCTAATTACACTCACTTAATCACATTTCATGTTTTTTATAATTTGGGTGTGTTTTGAACATAAACCAAACTTTGGGGGGATAACTTTTTACTTATAAACGTTTAACCCCCACCTAATTTTCCCCCAAATCCACAATCGCGATATTTTCACACATAAACCCTAAATTCACCTAATCAAATATTTAATCAGATTGTACAATTGATGTGTGTTGTCATATTTCAGGTATGTATTAGTCACAATATTTTGTGTTATTATTAATTTGTTCACAAACCCTAAATCGTTATTGTTCTCATCCTTTTTGAAACAGGATGATACCTGGTACGAATTTGCATCAATTTGATGTTTGGAATGACGGATACTTTGCACATCTACCTTTAAGGTACAAAGATGGTGTTATTCTTAATGTGGTTGGTGTGAGAATGCCTTATGAAAAGTTTGCAGAAATTTTGGAAAAACAAGCTGGTAATTACTTTCAAGGTATGTACTACAGAGTTCCTAATGTTGAATTGGAGAAAGGTTTAGTTAGAGTAAGTAATGATAAGGAAATAGCTTACATGTTTGATGTTGCTGAGTTGTATGGTAGGCTAGAACTTTATCTTGATCACTATGACATGAATCTGTCAGAGTATTTAGAAAAAGCAGAAACCTCTGTGATGGATGAATCTGTTTATAAAGAAAAACTCCCCACCAAACATAGGTATTGCAATGAGTTCTCAGTACAGGAGTTGGTTGATTGGGCTGAGATGGAGGTTGAGTATGAGGGTTCATCTTGTCACCAACCTAGAAACATAGATGCTGATGTGGGTGGGAGTAGTGCAGCTGGTGATGTGGGTAGGAGTAGTGTACCAGATGGTCAGGATGGTAGTACTAGTGTTGATGGGGAGCATATTGGGGACAACAATGAAGAGGAGACTGATTATGATTCTGAGGTGGATAGTGAATATGATTTTGATAAATCAATTGACTATCTCAGCCCTGGTGAAGAGGAGTTGATAGAACTTAGGAAGAGGATTAAAGCTAGAAGAGAGAAGGAACATGAGTCTTTGCCAGATATGATGGAAGTAAATGATAATGTACCCACTGAAAACATTGGTAATCATAGAAGTGAGACTTTCAGAGAGCATGATGTGTACATGACTAATTTGATGAAAACTCTTCAATCATCAGATGAGAATGGAATTCATGATGATCCATTTGTATGTGTCGAAAAACATGCTGATAGGTATCCAGTGTATGATGAAAGTACTCATTGGAGATTGAGGCATCCAAAGGTATGTTTCCATTTATTTGATATTCTTATAAAGTATACAAATGTTGTTTATAAACTGAACATGCTATTTTTGAAATGTAGGTTGGTGAAAAGTATCCGACTATTGAAAAGTTTAAAGAGGGTCTAACATACTATGCACTGTCAAATGGATTTTCAATTTGGTATGAGAGGAGTGGAAGCAAGTATGTTACTGCAAGATGTGGTCAGAGGAAACCAAGGCTGACTGATCCCGACAAAGGTAAACAGAGGAAGAATAAAAGGTATCCTTGTGTTAATGAATCTGAGTTACCTTCATGTCCTTGGAGATGTTATGCTAGGTGGATAACTCAAGAGAAAACTTTTCAAATCCAGACACTAAATGCTGAACATACATGTGTTAGGAATTTTGAATTTGGGTCTTTAGTGAACTTTAAGTGGATAGGAACAGTCTTTGGTGATAAGATTAGGGCTCACTCTGAGATTAGGTTGTCTGCCATAGCTGACCTAGTAATGAAAAAATACAAGTGCAAGGTAACAGCACAACAATGTACCAATGGCAAGAGGTTTGCATTGACAGAGTATGAAAAATCAGTTGATGAACATTATGCCTTGCTTAGGTCTTACGGAAGAGCAATCTTAGATTCTAATCCTGGGTCCACTGTGAAATTAGGGGTCACTAACAATCCTGATGGGAAAACATACTTTGATAGGTTTTACGTATGTTTTGCTGGTCTAGCAGAAGGTTGGAAAAGTGGGTGTAGGAAAGTAATTGCCTTAGATGGATGTTTTTTGAAAAGGCATAACCAAGGTGAAATTCTGACCGGTATTGGGATAGATGGAAATAACCACATTTACCCAGTGGCTTGGGCAGTGGTCAATGTTGAAAACAAAGATAACTGGAGCTGGTTTTTGGAGATGCTTGAAGGAGACTTAGATTGCACAAAAGGGAAGGGGTTAACTCTTATGTCAGACCAACATAAGGTATGCTTTAATTCATAAATTCTTTCTGGTTTCTTATTGTTGTATCTATTATAACATTGTGTTTACATATTTATGAAGGGTCTTATTGAAGCAGTGAAGAATGTTATGCCATATGCCGAACACAGGCAATGTGCAAGACATATTTATGAAGGATTTAGGAAACAGTTCACTGGGTTGGAGTTCAGGGAATTGTTTTGGGCAGCATCTAAAGCCTCTTATCCACCACTCTTTAACAAAATAATGGACAAGATTAAAAAGGCTAATCCAAAGGTTCATAAGTATCTTATGGATAAGGATCCAAAAACTTGGTCAAGAGCTTATTTTGAAGTGGGTAGAGGATGTGAAGTAGTTGAGAATGGTTTCAGTGAGTGCTTTAACAGTGTCATTTTAAGTGTAAGGGACAAGCCATTGCTAACTATGCTAGAATCTATGAGAGTCATAGTGCTGGAAAGGATGCACAGAATGAGGGAAATCAGCAAGAAATGGAACTCTGGCATCTGTCCCAACATCCAGAAGAGATTGGAGTGGTTAAAAGACCAACAAAGGTATGTGTCATGTACAATTTAATGTTACTGAATTGAATTTGTAAGATTGCATTAACACTAATAAATGTCTTGTAGGTTCTGGCATGTTATCCCTGCTGGTGGGAATGTATTTGAGGTGAGATCAAGGAGTCAATCATTCACAGTTGATGAACCAAAAACCACTTGCACATGTAGAATGTGGCAGTTATCAGGTATTCCTTGTGTACATGCAACAAAGGTTATATTGTATATAAACAAGACCCCTGAGAGCTATGTTCCAGATTGGTTTAAAACAGACATGTATCACCAGACTTATAGTAACTATATGAAACCAGTTGATGGGATAGAATTTTGGCCAGATCAGAGTATGTACTCACTAGTTTTACCTCCCAAACCAAAAAAAATGCCAGGTAGACCTAGGAAGAAAAGAATTAGGTCAAAGGGTGAGGGGGGTAGCTCAAAAAGAGTATCAAAAGTGGGTGTAGAAATGAATTGTAGCATCTTTCATCAACCTGGGCATAACAAAAAAAGTTGCCAAAATGAACCAGTTGCACAACAACCTAAGGAAAAAAAACCAAGAGGTAGGCCTAGAAAGAAGAGGGTAACTGAGGATGACATTCTTGTGGAAAAAGTTAGGGAGGTAAGGCCAACACCTGTAGTTGAAGAAAACATTAGTGAGGTAGGGGGTACAAATGTAATGGAAGAAGTTAGGGCTGAAAAGGTCTTTGGACAAAGAAAGAAAACAGTTGCCAAGTCTGGGCCAAGAAAGAAGAAAGTTGCCAAGTCTGTGCCAACAAAGAAAGCTTCCATTAGTGGGTCAAAACAGAAAAAAGATGGATCATGTGGGTTAAATAGGAAAAGCTTAAAAAGATCATGTACATCAGCTTTTGCAAGATGGTTTGGTGAGCCTGAACTGGTTCATAATGAAGATGCTATGGACCAACAAACACATGTAGTGGATGCTGGTGAAAATATTAAAGATGAAGTGCAGGTACAAGAGGAACCTGAACTGGTTCATAATGAAGATCAGATAGAGATTGAGTTGACAGGTACACAAGTTGAAGAAACTCAAACTCAAGATGTTCAGGATGAAGATCAGATAGAGCCAGTGGTTGAAGATGTTCAACATGAAGTTCAAATACAAGAGCCAGTGGTACAAGTAAGAGTTAGGAGGCCTAGTGAAAGGATCATCAAGAACAAATTGGCAAAAAACCACCATGGCCAGGGCAGCACTCCTGAATCTGCACTGGATGTAGATGTTGCTTGAAGCAACATTATTTTGTGTGCCCATTTTGTATATCTTTTGAGGGCAATCATGTAAAGTCTTATAACTAATGTTGCTTGGGTCTGTAATGTAACTATAACCCATAACTAGAAGCACTAATGATTAACAGCAACAAGTATAATTGTTTATGAGATGACCATCACACAATAGCCCATTTTGTAAATCATACAGGGCACTTTTGATGGTCATTCATAAACAAGTTTAAGGAATGAAATATGCAGTTTCATATTCACTTTGTGCATTGAATGGGTCAAATATTCTAGGAAAATGAAGTATGCTGTTTCATATTTACTATGTCCATTGAATGAGTCAAATATTTTAGGAAACTGAAATATGCAGTTTCATATGTCCATTGAATGCACTATTCTTTTCAACTCTGCAACTGCAAAAGCACCTCTATATTAGCAAGAATCTTCACTATTAAACTTGTGAGTCTATACAAACCTATTGTCCTCAGCAAGTAGTTGAACTATATAATCAACCAAAGTCTATATCTTTGTGCATACCATCACCAACTGACCAACTCATATCCAAATGGATCCCAACAAAAAGAAAGGTATTACTAACTGTTTTAACATGTATATATGTCTGTTTTGATTATAGTTTTGATTAGTTGTTGTTTTCTTAACACTTTTTTTTGTAGAAATAATTTGCATTTCAAGTGACAGTTCTCAGGCCAATTCATGTACTCCACCTTCATATGCCATTGAAAAAACCTCTAGTGACAGTTCTGGATGGACGAATTACTTTTCAAAAATTGAAAGTCCAAAACCATTGAAAGTGTCTTCAAATAGGGCTGATACCAGTTCCAACTTGACAAACGAATATGAAGATAAATTGGCTTTTGTTACTAGGAAGAAGGTATTGGGTCTGCCAGCTCCAACAAAATGGGGAGACTTTGGTATCAAAGTATGGGAACCAAAACTTCCCAATGATCCAAAAGGCAAGGGGAAGAAAAGGATGGGTTAAATTGATGACTCTCATGAAGCTATCCTATTTGGTTACAAGACTTGTATGTATTGACCATGGTTTAGGTGTATAACTTAAACCATGCCCTAAAATAAAACACTTGTAGCCCCTACTTTGAATCAATGAACTGTTTTTCTAAATCTTATAAACAGAATTCATATAGGAAGCAAGACAGATTAAGGATTTCATTTCCAACTAAATTAGCATCCAAAGTTACAAAACACTACATTAAAGGGATCATGGCTTCCTTATCATCTACCTATTACAGCTTGCATTCCCATAATCAACATACCATGACCACACATGTCCTTGCTTACACTACTTGGATAGTGACAAACCTATCCCAACACAGATTATGCACAAACATCCTAACATTAGCATAAACAACCTATCATACAATTCTAACTTTGCCTTCCCAGTCATCAACTCATGCTCCAAGGTTGACTTTGTAGCCTTCAACTCTTCCTCCAACCTAGACTTCTCCAAAGCAATTGCCTCGATCATTGGTCCATTATCCTTTCCTCTTTGCCTTTGAAAAAACCCAAATACCAGCTCTTTGTAGTATTGGCTAGGAAGGTCATCATCTAGAAACTGATACACTCGACAAATATCACATTTCACATACCTCTTACCTGGATTTGCACGTGAGGTTGATGTTTGAACCCTTAATTGTCGATTGCAGTTGCAAAAGAATTCAATGTTGCCTCCAATTAAGCGCGATTGGACAGAACTAGAAGTACTCATTTTTTTGGGTTCTTGCAATTTTTTTGGGGACCGTTTAGTATTGGGGGGGAGGAGGGAAAAGGGGATTAAGTGTTGGTGTTAGGTTACAAGTTATAAAAATGTTTGTTCTTAACTCCCAAAAGTTTGGTTTATGTTAAAAACACACCCAAAGTATAAAAAACGTGTAATGTGATTAAGTGAGTGTAATTAGGATCACTAATCCATGCCACGTAAGCTAATTGGCCATTTCAGGATACAAAAGCAATATTAAGAAAGTTTATAGTTACAATAGGAAAAAAAAAAAAAAAAAAAAAAAAAAAAAAAAAAAAAAATTCATGGTATACAAAAGAAAAAAGTGGCAAGTTTGATGTATTTCTGGACAATTTTCCCTAATTGATAAAGTGAGTAATATGGATAAAATTATTTGGAAAGAGCCATAAGCGATTGATTTGAGAGGGGGTATCCCCGAAACAGTTTCAGACCTTTTTACTGAACAACCCAAAAAATATATCTAGTATGGTTTGAACATTAGGTCTTGTAAAGACTTGAGTGTTACGCATTGATAAAGGGTAATTCAATGTAGCTTGATTTCTAATGGAGACCGGTGGCTACATTCACCATGTTAATTTGCATTGTTCTACATCACTGGAACAACTTGAATGTGAAATAATTCGATTTTAGTTAGATGTCACATTTGAAGCGGGGAAGTGGATACGTACATAATCGGATTTTCCAACAGTTTTTCTGATGGCGATTAGATTAAAAAACGTTAGAAAGACACTAGCGGAAACAAGAAATTACATTGTATTAATTTGTACAAATAACATTAGGATCTAAGATCAAATAATCCAACCAACTACGTTGATCAACTTCCTACTCCTATTACCAGACTAACATTGCGATAGAACCATAATATCTTCCATGAGTGTATCTCTTCATGGTGGTTCCAACTACACTTGTTAATTTGTTGATGCTATAGGACTTGAATCTATTGGGGTATAGATTTTTTTTTTTTTTTTTAATTTTTTATTTATTTATTTTTTTTTTAACATCGATTATACAAAAAAAGAAAAACTAGCAAAAAGCTAGCAAATTACAAAGTCAATTTTAACCATTCGTTCCAACTACTACAGTTTTTACCTCCATACTTAAGCTAAAAAAAAGATAAAAGACAAATGTTATTAAAAATGCCACGCTTCCTCAAAACATTAAGAGTTAAATATGACATTATTTTGATAGCGTCATAACACCAAACATGTCGAAATGAGTCTTGTAGTTGTTCATCATTTGCTTATGCAGTTCTAATTGCAGTTTCTGTTTTCAAGAGTTATTGTATGCGATTATAAAAAACTAAAATGAATGAAAAGACGATTTTCTTAATTATGATCATACCTCCTCACGTAACTTTCTTTATAACTTTGTTAATTTGTCATATCATCATGCTTACACGCGCAGCGTTTCGCTATCGTGGGATCTTATTATTTAAATCTTCGTTTTTTTGTTTAATCATCTTTGGACCAATGTATTAGAAAAACATTGATTCTTGGCCGGAGTTGCTCCATCTAGAACAGCTTGCTTTATTCAATTAAAAAAGTAAAATCACGTTCTTTATTATATAAAGAGATGTAGTATTAATATCTAAAGTAAAATGAGATAAAATTTTGTTTAACTTGATAAATATAACTAAAATAATAAGAATGAGAAGAAAAAACAATCACATTTTAGATGCACATGCAAAAAGAGATGTATTTCTCATTTATTTCTCTCTCATTTTAAATTCACTTTTTCTTGTCATTAGATCTTTTACTCATCAACTAAGGAATCGAAAACGATATTTAAAAACAGGCCTTAATCTCATTAGAAGTTTTATATATCTTTTATTTCAGCTGTAGTAAATATTCATTTATGTGTATATGATTAAAACTATAATCAAATTTATAATTTAACGTATGTGCTATTAGGAAATATTTATTGAGTTGTACAAAGTTTATACATTGTAAAATAGGTTGATATCTTGATTTTTAACGGGCCATATTAAACTAATATATTTATTAAGAACTTTAATTATTATTGCAGATAAATTGGTTGAAGAAGAAAAAAAATTATCGACCTAGGTGGTGTACATGTACAAAGAATATTTTGGTGATGTACAAAATAGGTAAATAGGTGGATTTGTGTGAACCACATAAATTGACCTTTTTGCCATGAAAGACCTTTTACAAAATTTAATTGGGAAAATTCGTCCTAATTAAATTAGGTGGATTTGTGTGAACCACTTAAATTTTACCAAGTATTGACCTAGGTGGTGCACAAAGAAAATTTTACATAAAATGAGATACATGATAGCAACATGTTTCTTAATTTGTTGGGTTTATCTTTTTCAAATCAAGAAACAGGTCATGTTCTTAGAGTTAGTCGATGAGTATGAATGCTTGAATTACATTTTTTTTTTCTTTTTCTATTTTTGCGAAAGATGAAATATATTAATAACCAAACTTTGTACCAAAAAAATACTGATTTTGACATCTCCCAAATCAGATACAAAATCAAAACCACATTCATCCGATATCTGATAGCTCGACAAACTTTAATCAAACAACACTAAACTCTGACAAAACTAGAGCAAACAAAATAGATTCTTCTCAGCTTCATCCAAGCACTAGATTCAGAATCAAAAATCACTTTTAATGCACCAATACCATATAACTTCCATAACGTCTTCCCACTAAGACCATTCAACCATCATCCACAATGATCAAGGTAGGAAAAGGTGAATGACATCGTTATGAACCATATCCCTCCAAGTCAAGGGGTATACCAGACATTCTACATTTCCATCTCTTAAAATGACTTCAAATACCTGGGAACACACACCTTGAGGGAGGACCAAGTGAGCAACCATTACCTCCTATGGGAATGCAATGAGAGGACCATGAGGCTTCATCTTTCACAACTCTTAATTCCATTCAACTTGCACTCCCCTCCTAGATCAGCTACCCTCCATAATAGGTAACCTACTTTATGATTACTATCTATCTTAGAGCTAGTGTTATTCAGCTATAAGTATCAATTACTACATCACCAATTGATATCACAGAAGAACATCATAGCTTAAGACAGAAATAACCAAGATACAAAGCCTTCCATTATACTGATCTGAATAAATTCTTACCTTTTCAAAATTAAAAAGTAATAATCAGTGTGTTGACATAAATAATGCCTAAAAACATTATTAACTTATTATCAATATCTCTATGTTTTGATAATTACAAAACATAAACCCATTGAACTAAAATTTATGACGTAAACAAGTATTTAGTGATTAATATTCTCTTTACATCCAAATCACTTAAGGTATGAATAAACAAAGTGTTTATTGCAATCTATGATCAAAAGAAAATTTTTTCTAAATCACTAGAACTTTTATAAAATGTCATAAACACTTAATATCTTTTATAAAACATTTTTGGAATTAAAAGAATATGTTTAAATCACTATAAATATATGATTTCAAATTTCTAACCAAAAATGGAAAATTTTATCCAGAAAAACCTTCCCCACAAGAGGACAAACTACTCCAACGTTCTGGAGGGGGCGGCCCCCTTAATTATTAAGGGGACCGACTCCTAATTAAGGGGACCGGCCACGCTCCAGAACAGTAGTTTGTTCCCCTATAAATACTAGTTCATTCCACAGAATTTTCACACCTTTTGCACTCCTAAACTTTCTGTTCTAGGTCTCCATTTCTATTATCTTAATCCTTTGATCATACATACATAAATCTTTGTTTCAAAGTGATCCAAACATCATCCTCTCAAGTGCAAGAGAAGAATACTTCTATCCTCCTAGACAAGAAGTATTACAACTTGTTGTGACCTTCACATCCAAGTTGTTAGAGCATCATAAATTGTATCTATCTCTTTGTGTAATTAGTTGTGAATATTTGATAGTAGATAGTTTAGCTAGGTATATAGATAGTGTGATTGGTTAGTAGTTTGTTGTGAAGGAGAAGAGTTAAGAAGTAGATTGTAGTGAAGAAGATTGGTGTGAACTAGATAGGTGTGAAGTATAAAGTAGTGAAGAAGATTGGTGTGAAGTAGATAGTTGTGAAGTAGATAGTTGTGAAGTAGAAAGTTGTGAAGTAGATTGGTGTGAAGATTAATTGGTGTGAAGAGGTTGTGTAGAAGTTGTGATTAAGTTGTGACGAAGTTGTGGTGTGTACATTGGTGTGTAAGGTTTTCTCCGCCATAAGGGAGCTTGTTGACATAGTGAAGAAAACTCTCGAGTTAGGTGCTCGAGGAGTGGAGTAGGGCAAGGAAGGTGTCCTTGTAGCCGAACCACTATAAATCTCTTGTCTCACGGTTCGATCTTTCCATCTCTCATTTATTTATTTACTTGCATTATTATTGCTATATCGTACATATTTATTGTTGTTTATATTGTGCAAGACTTGAGATCACATATTATCGAATCTAAATTTTGAAAATAAAGAAAACACTCAAACAATCTTTTATAACAAATCAAAAAGACGTAAAACTATTCAACCCCCCCCCCCCCCCTTCTAGTTTTCCACAATTAGTATCAAGAGTCACGTCTAGCAAGATTTTTAAAAAATATTGTATTTTAAAACTTGTAACGATCTATGAAATCTGAAAAATATTTAGAAGGGCAATCTATGCAAAGACCACCACTATTTGAAAGTGATGGATTTTTATATTGGAAAAATAGATTTGAAACTTATGTGAAATAAAAAAATCTTGATCTTTGGCAAGTTATTACCTTTGGTGATTTTCCTCCCACTCAACAAAATCCGAAAACTAAAAAGGATGAAATTGTACCTTTTGAAAAACAAAATGATGATTTGGAAAAGAAGCTAGCTAAAAATAATGAAGCTAAAATGGTAATTTATAATGCGTTACCACGTAAAGAATATGAAAGAATTTTTATGTGTAAAACCGCCAAAGAAATTTGGGAATCACTACTTATTACTCACCAAGGTAATAGTCAAGTCAAAGATAATAAAATAGATCTTCTTGTACAACAATATGAACAATTTACGATTCCGGAAGAGGAATCAATTGATAATGCTTTTGCTAAATTTAACACTATTATCACAAGTTTAAAAGCACTTGATGAGACATTTTCTAGTAAAAATTGTGTTAGGAAATTTCTTAGGGCATTGCATCCAAAATGGCGAGCTAAGGTCACGGCAATTGAAGAATTAAAGAATTTGATGATGTTATCACTTGATGAACTTATTGGCAACTTGAAGGTCCATGAAGAAATTATAAGAAGAGATTTGGAAACGTTCAAAGTCAAGAAAGAACAAACCAAATCCATTGCTCTAAAAGCCAAAAAGAAACCTAGTGACGATGATGACTCAAGTGACGAGAGTGAAGACGAAGAATATGCAATGGCCGTAAGAGAGTTCAAGAAATTCTTCAAGAGACGAGGAAGATTCACTAGATCACCACGAGACGAAAGAAAATCGTTCCAAAGAAATAGAAGTGATAACTACGGGAAAAGAAAGTGTTTTAGATGTGGAAGTCCAAATCATCTCATTGGTGAATGTCTAAAGCCGCCGGGTTATGAAAGTCAAGGCGCCTTTGTTAGTGGAACATGGAGTGCTAGTGACAAAGAAGAAGTGGAAAAACCAAGAGACGAAAAGTGTTTTGTAGCAAAAGCAACCGACGAAATATGTTTAGGAATTGACTTGGAGCCTGACGAATGGATCAAGGATAGCGGATGCTCGAGGCACATGACGGGAAACCGCAAGCTATTTTCTACGTATAAGGCATACAATGGAGGTAACATTATTTTCTGTAGTGACTTGCGTGAAAAAATCATTGGCAAAGGTACGATTTCTCAAGACTCACTTACTATTGAAAATGTTGAGCATGTAGATAATTTAACATATAACTTGCTTAGTATAGGCCAAATATGCGATAATAAATGTAGAGCTACCTTTACCGAAGAGGATAGCGAAATAGTTAAGAATGGAAAGATTATAGGTAGAGGAATTAGGAAAGGAGGCATATATGTTATGAAACTAGGAAACAAACCTGAAGATAGGATATGCCTAACGACTCTAGACAAAAACTCCACATTGTGGCATAAGAGATTAGGACATGCAAACATGCAACAAATACAATCTTTGGCCTCTAAAGAACTAGTTAGAAACTTGCCTAACCTAAAATATGACAAGCATTTTTGTGATGCATGTAAAATTGGAAAACAAGTTCATGCTAGTCACAAAGCTAAGAATATAGTATCCACTACTATGTGCCTAGAATTATTACATATGGATCTTTTTGGTCCATCCGCTGTGCAGAGCTATGGAGGAAACAAGTATACCTTAGTAATAGTAGATGACTATTCACGATACACGTGGACTAGGTTTTTAAGTGACAAAACCCAAGCCTTTGAAAAATTCGAAATATTTAGTAAAATGATTCAAAATAAATTAGGATGCACAATAGTAGCCATTAGGACGGACCATGGTAGGGAATTTGACAACGAAGTACAATTCGGAAAATATTGTGACTTAAATGGAATATCTCACAATTTCTCCGCTCCTCGTACTCCTTAATCAAATGGCGTAGTAGAAAGAAAAAATAGGTCACTACAAGAAATGAGTAAAACAATGTTAAATGAACAATCCATCCCACAAAAATTTTGGTGTCACGCTGTAGATACATCAACATATATTATTAATAGGGTATCAATTAGGAGAATTCTAGGAAAAACTCCTTATGAGTTACTAAGAGGTAGAAAACCAAACTTGAGCTACTTTAGGGTATTTGGAAGTAAATGCTATATTTTAAACACTAAGGATTACCTCACTAAGTTTGATCCAAAATCATATGAAGGAATATTTTTAGGGTACTCACAAAATAGTAAAGCATATATAATACTTAACAAACACTCTATAAAAGTAGAAGAATCACTAAATGTAACATTTGATGAAACACCACCACCTTCTAAAACATTACCTTTAGAAGATGATGACTTAGTCGAAGATGAAGCTATTGAGGTTAGTAAAACAAAACCCATATGAAATGATAATGAAGACATTGACTTAGGAAATAACGAAATTGTAAATATTAAAGAATCTAGATCACATCCATTAGATAATATAATAGGACATCTTAACCAAAGAACCCTTAGGTCACAAGCCCAAGATAAAAATAACTTCTTTTGTTTCCTCTCAGCAATAGAACCTAAGAATATTAATGAGACATTAAAAGATGAAAGTTGGGTTATAGCTATGCAAGAAGAATTAAATCAAATTAAGGCAAATGATGTTTGGGAATTAGTCCCAAATCCAATGAATATGACCATCATAGGAACTAAATGGGTATATAGGAATAAGTTAGATGAAAATGGAATAGTAACTAGGAATAAAGCTAGGTTAGTTACCCAAGGTTATAATCAACAAGAAGGAATCGATTATGACGAAACTTATGCCCCCGTAGCTAGACTAGAATCTATTAGGATATTACTTGCCTATGCATGCGCCCTAGATTTTAAGTTATTCCAAATGGACGTGAAAAGTGCATTCCTTAACGGTTTTATCAATGAGGAGGTTTATGTGGCACAACCTCCAGGATTCATTGACTTCGCAAAACCTGATTATGTTTATAAGTTAAAGAAAGCTTTGTATGGACTCAAACAAGTTCCCAAAGCTTGGTATGATCAATTAAAAGCTTTCCTTATTAAACATGATTATTCCATGGGAATGGTAGATAACACTCTTTTCACTAAAAAGAAAAACCCAAATCTCATCATTGTTCAAATATATGTTGATGACATTATATTTGGATTGACTTGTCAAGACATGTGTGATGAATTTGCCAAAATCATGCATGATGAGTTTGAGATGAGTATGATGGGTGAACTAAACTTCTTCCTAGGATTACAAATAAAACAATTAGAAGATGGTATATTCTTTAACCAATCTAAGTACATTAAGGAAATGCTTAAAAAATTTGGCCTAGAAGGCTCTAAACCCACGAAAACCCCTATGTCTACGGAAGTAAAGCTCAGAAAATTCTTAGGTGGAATGAATGATTTATATGTTAGGCTTAAAAAAACTGGCAGATCTCCAAATGGTAACATGCTTGAACGTCTTAAGAAACATGAACCGAGGCGTACTAGGTCTTTATTGGTTGTATTTAATGCATGAGCCACTGTTTACAATCCCTATAGTTGTGCTGGGCATGGTGTAGGAGGAGATAAGAGCTCATAGAATTTGGGAGTTATGTATGCCACCCCATGAATGGTATTAAGGAATACAACCCGTCAATTAAAACAAGGTTACAATTTAATAGGTAGGATTGGATAGCTAGCAAGGAGTAACATATCATAGGTAGACATGCTTCACTTATCTTGTAGAACACTAGTTTACTTTTCTTGTTAATTAGTTTAAATAGTAGCTTTTGGGTTAGTTGATTAGCAACTAATTCCGCCCACTCTCCCAATACCCGAGATTTTTACTTGCTTTTCGTAAAATTTAAAAATACAAAAAGAATCATCCTTCACCTTTAGATCTAGTTAGATTAATTTCAATCCTAACGACACTATTCCTAGCTGAACGATCAATCCCCCGGTACTTGTCACTATACTATACTACAACGATCAGGTACACTGCCTGGTGGGGGTTGTAAGCTTCTCGGGATCCCTCGAGAGGTAAAGCAAGGTGCGATTCCCACGCATCAAGTTTTTGGCGCCGCAGCCCGGGGAATAGTTATTGTCTAGGTTAGAATTTCTTTTTATTAGGTCTACTTGCTAGATTCCTTTCTAGTAAGATTTTTATTTTTATTTTTAGGTCTTCTTTAGTCTATCTTGTTTCTTTGTGCCTTTGTTCGTAACTCTTTACCATCCGACATCATGGAAGGTGGTAACATCTTTGAACCCATCATCCCACCACAACAAAACCCACCATTAGAACCCCTTAGGCCCCGAACCTTAGGAGAGTATTCCCGACCTAGCCACCAAGGCTACCGAAACACCATTGAGCTCACCGGAGCCAATGTGACCCCCTTGCGATCCGACACCATCCGGTTGGTGCAAAGCGGATGTGCATTCCATGGACTTCGTTCCGAAGATCCAAACCAACACCTTAAGGACTTCCTCAAAATCGTAGATTCCATAGACCTAGGTGTTGAAACTAGAGAGACTACCCGTTTACGCCTATTCCAATTCTCTCTACGGGATCAAGCTAGTCAATGGCTTGAGCGTTTACCCGCGGGATCCATCACCACATGGGATGATCTCACCACTCGTTTCCTTGCTCAATTTTTCCCACCGGGGAGAACTACTAAACTTAGGAATGACATCTTGATGTTTCAACAACGTCAAAATGAATCTCTTTATGAAGCATGGACTCGTTTCAAGGACTTACTCCAAAAAGTCCCTCATTATGGCATAGATCTTTGGCTCCAAGTCCAAATCTTCTATGACCATATCGACATCTCCACGAGGCGAACCATTGACCAATCGGCCGGTGGTAAGCTACGTGATCTTAGTGCGGAACGATCATGGGAACTCATAGAAGATCTTGCTCTCTATGACAACGAAAGTTGGAATGATCCCCGTGATTTGAACAAAACGGTCAAGGCAATATCTTTGCCTTCGAATAATTCAAGCACTCCCGACCGTAGGATCATGGAACTTGAAGGTCGAGTCAAGTCTCTTATGAAATCTTATGGAGCTCATAAGCCTTCAAGCCAAGTAAGCAGAATCGCTTCTACATGCAAACTGTGCAATGGCCCTCATGAGACCTACAACTGCATGGAACTTCCAAAACGTGCTTATAACGAATTCACATCATCACACGTAGGGCAGGGCCCTCGAACTTCTGCCGAAGCATATGAGGCATGGAAGGATAAACCTAATTTTAGAGGGTATCAAACACGAAGTGTATCATTCAATGACTCCTCACCACTCATTTGGTCCGAACATTTTCCATCACAAAGTACCCCTAGGCGAAGCTGTGAAGATGATTTAAAAAAATTCATTCTTTCTCAAGAACTGCAGCTCACTACACTCGAGACAAAATTCAAACAACAGCAGGCTGACGTGAACAACAAGATTTGTAATTTGTTGACGGCTATCAAAGAGCATATTGATAATAAGCCCATTCACGTTGATGAGGTTAAGTTTGCTACCGTCATGAGTCCACCAGCCTCCCCTGTAAAAATAAAAAGTCCTAGCAAGCTATTCAAACATCTATCTCCTAACGAAAAAGGACCTATCAACTCCCCTGGACCAATCCACTTCGTAAACACCATCACCACAATATCGGCTGCAGCATCCGATCCAACCCAACAACAAGCTGACCACGCTTCTGCAAGGAAACTTACCAACTCACCCGAGCAATGCACCGCGCAGAAATCCGACAAACCGGATGAAATGAGCGAGACATCGGAGGAACAGGAGAAAGGCCCAACCATCTTGAGTAAATCTGTTATAGAAGAAGCCGGAATAGAGGATGTTATTAGTATAGGTAGCAATCAAACCGAGGAGAGCGGCTCTAAACTTTTCAAAATCTCCAGTACCATTGAGGGAAAGGTCTTAATTGATAGTCATATAGATCCTAGCTTCCCAGTCAACGTAATCCCACTTTCCCTATATCACAAGGCTTTCCCAGAACACACTGTATGCAAAAGGGTAGTAGAGAATTTGTCAATTAAGATTGGAGAGCTTGTTTACAAAACTGACCTCACCGTGGTTGATGACGTGGACCCCCTCGCCAATCAAACAATAACCAACCTTGTCCTTGGGATGCCATTCATCAATGAATCGGGAGCAATCCTTGACGAGAAAGATGGTAGTATATTACTCACCAATGGTGTCAGGATGGTGATTTTTCGTAGGGATGGTAAGGAGGTTTATGAGTATCGTCCCTCCCTTGAGGGGAATCTATATGGGTCAAAGGATGGAGAGTTGAGAAAGATCAAACGACGTGATCCGAATAACCTAAAAATCCCTTGCATGATCGGTCATAAGTACTTCGAAAACATATACATTAATGTATTCTTGCCAAAGAATTTCATGTCATTGTTTCATTATAACAATATCTGCAGATGGGGGATGATTTACAAGGGAGAGAAGGTGGTTGGTAAGGATCATGAAATCCAAGTGTTCGTAGGAAATATGGCATTCCCTATGGAGTTCACGATTGTGGACAACATAGAGGACTTTGTTGACCCTAGGCTATCGCAAGTCATCTTTGGAGCACCCTTTTGTGACATCACTAAGTTGATAGTGGATGACTTGAATGGAATCATGACTTTCACTGACGGGATTAGGAGGATTTCATACCAAACGCCATACAAAAGAAAAGACCTTAGGGAAATAGATTGCGACGAGCTCGATGTGATGAGCTCCCAACTTGTCTTGTGTGATGATGATGTTAGGAGAGGGTGTAGAAATATTTCTGATTTATCTTGTGGGTTCTTTAAGGATGTTGGAAAGCTTGGCTCTAAGTATCGACGGGATGTTTTCGAATTCGAAGATCCGAAGTACTTACACTATGAAAGCGATACTAGTTTAGAAGACGACCTAGAGAGTGGAACCAATGATGAAATCACGTAGTAACCCACGACTTTGAGTCTAGCTACAAGACTCGTAAATAAAGAAAAGCGCTTCTTGGGAGGCAACCCATGCATTGTGTGATTTTTATTTGTTTGATTGTTATTTGCTTCCGTATGCATGTTTTATTTTTTATTGTTGGTTGATCATGTTTCTCAATTAAAATGTGAAATACTTTATTATGTTGTTTAGCCTAGTCTTAACTTCAACCTAAAGGTATTTTTGCAAAAGATAAGTGTAAGGGGAAACCCCAAATATGTTTTTAAGAAACAAACCGATCATGATTCTCCACAATATTAAATGAACATGTATATTCGTATTTGTTAGAGTCAAATGCTTGTATCGAGTCATAATGAAGTTTTGCAGGATTTTCCAGGAAGTAGGACAAAGTTTTTCCAGAAATTTTCTGGAAACTTAACATAAGAATTTCTGCAGGTTCATTCTGACGGCGTCAGGGAATTGCTCTTGACGGCGTCAGGAGTCAAAAATCTGGAAATTTTACCGGTTTTGTTTTTCTAACGGAGTCTTATGGTTTTTGTGAATTATTAAGTTTTATAATCTCCAGGAAATCTGCAAACTTCATTCCACAAGCATTATATCTTACTTTGTTTTCTAGGATTTAGTAACTTATATAGGATGCCGCCGATTTTACGCGAGGTTGCCTTGTCTACTTTTGTCAGGATTTACAGGTTATTTGTGACAAGAAGATGATTTATATTCTGGAAGGGAAGCTTTGATTGTTCGTTTTCTTGGAAGAAGATTTAACCTGGTCAACTAAAATCCATACCGAGCGAATCAGGGGAGTATTTGATTTCATTCTCTTTACTTCTTAACTTTTACATTCTTTACTTGAACATTGGGGACAATGTTCATCTTAAGTGTAAGGGGAGGGTAAAAAGATGATACCTTACATATGCACTTTCGCTTGAGTTTGTTTTGTTTGATAGTAGATGAGTAATAAAACTATGAGAACTACTTGTTAGTGTAATTTTAGCGCCAAATTTAAAATTTTTTACAACATTTAGGAGTGAAACTTTAGCCATAGCAAGCGTCTCATGGATAGGAGATTGTATGACTAGCACATAACCGTATATTCAGAAAAATTTTCCACCCAAAAATGTGAGGTTCGCCTTTAGATTTGATAGGAAAAGCATTCATTATTAGTGCTTATGAGTGTACCGGTAGCATTTAGATTCTAGAACTTGCGTTAGTGATGCATCCCGAGACCGCTAGTGAGACTACATTCGTGTGGTAGGATTTACTACATGATAAGAGGCATTAGGATAACCCTTGTTCTACACCTGTAATATAATTACATTGACTTCATAGGTCAAGTAATTCTCCCACACCCTTAGCGTTGTACTCATTTTTAGTACACGAAACCCCTAGTACACCCCTCCGAGTTTATCTTTTCGTTTCTAACTTTAAGCATTTTACTTAAAGGAAGAATTTGTTTACAATCCACCCCAAATGTGCAACCAAATCGCCTTAGCCTCCCTTGTATGCACTCATCTTTAGTGCATTATTGTTAATTGTTTAAACCCTTTGTTAGTTGTCTAATTGATTACATGGTTGATAAGTCGAGTCATATCTTGTACATATTGTTTTGGGACGATTGGGACTCATGGGTAAAGTACTATTGTAATGGAGTAATGGGGATGATGTCAATTATTACCCCCATATGTGCATTAATATTTAAAAGTACTCCAAGTGTTTTGATTATCTTGATTCGAGTCATTAGAATAGTTGATTGTAAAGTATGTAAAAGCTCAAGTGTAGGGAGGAAACGAGCTCCCTTTGATGTATTGTTTTGGATGGTAGAGTAAGAGTGTATTCGGAAAAAAAAAAAAAAAAAAAAAAAAAAAAAAAAAAGAGAAAAACATACGGGCTACTATCCGTTTCTTTTATTTATGTTTAAGTCAAATAGTGTCTTGAAAATCCAAAAAAAAAAAGAGTTGTGGTTAGTTTAAGTTGAGTCGAGTCTTGGCTTAGCAACGCTTCATTGTACATGTAGTTAACTAAGACAATTGACTTGCCACCAGTAAAATATCCGTTTATCCAACAAAATCGTGTTTTCCATATCCCCTACACCTAACGTTATAACCCTTTAAAAGACCTCTTTGATAGTTTATCCTAGGTGCTTACGCCATGTGGTGGAGGTTTGATCCTTTCCCAAGCATATGGTAATCTATTTGCTATGACAGGTAGAAGAGTGATATTTCTCCATTTCCAATTATGACATATAAATTTTCAACACCTGAGAGATGAGAGTATCCAAATACTTAATGTGAGGTGCTAGTGTATAATTTCCGTGCTTGTTTTGACTAAGGTGGAACGATCATTTGTTGTAATTACTTTTATATTAGTGTTAAATGACCCCTAACTTATATTTTGATTGGTGGAAAAGCTCATTTGCTTGAGGACAAGCAAATCCCAAGTGTAGGGATATATGATGAGGCGAAAAATGATCCGTTTTTAGGGGGTCATTTAAGCCCGAATCCGACTTTATTTGATCAAATATTGCCCTAAATCGTTCCTTTTGTGATTTTAGGTACTTGGAGAGTGAATTCTGGAAAAGAAGCCATTTTGGACGTTTTTGGAGCATAAAAGTGAAGAAAACGGCAAAGTATCAATTTTCCATGCTGGAAACACTAGGTGACGGCGTCAAGAGTTACACCCTGACGGCGTCAGACATCAAGAATAAAATACCGTAGTTGATGACGGCGTCAAAAGTCATCCTGACGGCGTCAAAAGTACCAAGAATAAAATACCGTAGGTGGTGACGGCGTCACACAGGGCGTCAGAAGTAGATCAAGGCCGTCACGTGTTAAAACTTGCGCGCGAAGTAGCTGATATTGTTTTGGTCATAACTTTTGCATACGAACTCGGATTTAGGTGATTCAAAAGCCCACGCGAAGAGGACGAAGAGATCTACAATTTGGTGAAAAAAATGGTCTTGACGGCGTCAAGAGTACGGGCTGACGCCGTCACGAAGGGCCGACAGAAAAAATGCCTATAAATATAACTTCATAACTTCACTTTTTGTAAGCCCTAAACCCTAAAGTCGATTCCTGGGTTTAGGTGGGTGTTTTTCCAGTAACTTAGAGGGTTTCAATCACTTCATAAATATCATGTATTGGTTTGATGATTCTATCTCAACTATGTCTTTCATTATTCTTGTTGATTGTCCTTCTTTGATTATGTTTTGTTAATTCACCTTGTGTCTACTTATGATTGTGTGAAACTTGTATATAATTGATTAGATCTTATTGATTCCTTGTTGATGTTTGTGTCTATCTTCATCAATTAGGGCGTGACACTTCGATAGATCTAATTGGTTTAGTTTATAATCCTTGTTTCCTATTGATTCTTGTTTTTATTGAATGATTTATATGTTAGGCTTAAGAAAACTGGCAGATCTCCAAATGGTAACATGCTTGAACGTCTTAAGAAACATGAACCGAGGCGTACTAGGTCTTTATTGGTTGTATTTAATGCATGAGCCACTGTTTACAATCCCTATAGTTGTGCTGGGCATGGTGTAGGAGGAGATAAGAGCTCATAGAATTGGGGAGTTATGTATGCCACCCCATGAATGGTATTAAGGAATACAACCCGTCAATTAAAACAAGGTTACAATTTAATAGGTAGGATTGGATAGCTAGCAAGGAGTAACATATCATAGGTAGACATGCTTCACTTATCTTGTAGAACACTAGTTTACTTTTCTTGTTAATTAGTTTAAATAGTAGCTTTTGGGTTAGTTGATTAGCAACTAATTCCGCCCACTCTCCCAATACCCGAGATTTTTACTTGCTTTTCGTAAAATTTAAAAATACAAAAAGAATCATCCTTCACCTTTAGATCTAGTTAGATTAATTTCAATCCTAACGACACTATTCCTAGCTGAACGATCAATCCCCCGGTACTTGTCACTATACTATACTACAACGATCAGGTACACTGCCTGGTGGGGGTTGTAAGCTTCTCGGGATCCCTCGAGAGGTAAAGCAAGGTGCGATTCCCAATCTAAGTACATTAAGGAAGTAAAGCTCTAAACCCATGAAAACCCCTATGTCTACGGAAGTAAAGCTCAGAAAAGTTGATGAAGGTGAGTCCGTGGATAATACTAAGTATAGAGGAATGATAGGTAGTTTACTATACTTAACGGCAAGTAGACCCGGTATCATGTTTAGTGTTTGCCTTTGTGCCCGCTTTCAAGAGGATCCCAAAACCTCTCACCTAGAAGCGGTTAAGCATATCTTCCGATACATTAAAGGCACTATACACTTAGGATTATGGTATCCTAAGGGATCCGGCATAGAAACCATCGTCTATGCGGATTCGGATCATGCGGGAGACTGCGTAGATAGAAAAAGCACTAGCGGTATTTGCACGTTTATGGGATGTTGTCTAACATCTTGGTTTTCAAAGAAGCAAACCGCTCTTGCTATTTCTACCACCGAAGCCGAATATGTAAGCGCTGGAAAGGCATGTCAACAAGCACTATGGATGAAACAAGCTCTCATATACTATGGCATTAGGTTAGAAAATGTTCCCATTATGTGCGATAACAAAGGTGCGATAGACTTAAGTAAAAATCCGGTGCAACACTCTAGGACTAAACATATAGAAATACGCCACCACTTCTTTAGGGATAATGTACAAAAAGGAAGCATATCTATAGAAAAGGTTGCATCGGAAGATAACATTGCGGATATATTCACTAAACCCCTTAAGCGTGAATTATTCAATCACTTGCGTTTAGGATTAGGAATGATGGAACAAGTTGACTAAATTCTATTGCATTTAGACAAAAAAAAAAAAAAAATTCTTGCATAAAATTTACTTTTCTTCCACTTCTCTATTTCTGAGTCTAGGAATTTATTTCACACAAAATTAAAGATTGGGAAACCTCATTTCCATTGCATATACTCTCTTGTAAAACTCAATCAAAGTTTCCTGAAAACCATTCTCACATCTAGGAATTACATGAACTTCATTTTTCTTGCATTGTTGATAAATGCTAAAAACCTTTTTCCTAAATCATGCATAAACTCTCACATAAATTGTCAGAGTATATAATCTAATATATATCATTGACATTCATGAATCGAGCAAAAATCGAATCAAGGAGATATTGGATTGTTTCTTAGGAAACTTATTTTTCTTCGCATTTAGGAGTCGAAACAATCACAACTCCACATTTGTTGCATATAGGCACACACTAGGACAAAATCACTCATAATGTTGTCATCTTGTTTCATCACTAGTTTTTGACTCACTAGTTACCTTTGCCTTTGATCTAAGATAGTTGTCCTAGGAAGATTGAGTGCCCTTGCCTTTGCTTGCCTCCTCTAGCTTATTATTAATTGCTTGTTTGCTCTTTTACTTAAGTGTTTTTGCATGCATGCTATATTATGATTATATTAGATGCTATATTGCCTCAAGGAATTGAACTTGCTTGAATCTAAATCCAAAAACACAACCTTTCTGCAAATTTTCTGCCAAAAACCCAATTCTGGCAATCTGGAAATCACCAGATGGGCGGCCCCCTTAATTATGTAAGGCGGCCCCCTTAATCATTAAGGGGACCGCTCCCTAATTAAGGGGACCGGCCATCTGATGGTCGGGTTTACAGAATCTTTTCTGCTTTTTAGCCCATTCAACCTACATTTCCCAATTTTCACCAACATATTTTGTCCTAATCTCCCAAACAAACCTTATCCATCCATAAACACAAAAATCTTACACTATAAATATTCCCAATCTTCAAAACTCTCCATTCATCCCATCATGACTTCTCCAAATAAACCAAAACCAAAAGCCTCAAGGCTAGCAAGGATGACGGAAAAACCCGTTTGGCGAAGAAAAAGCCCTCGAAACAAATCCATCATAACCAATGAAGTTGGAAATCACTCAACACCTCCAACCACTTACTTCCCAAACTTTACACCAAACCCACAAGGACATTCATTTTATCCTCTTTACAAACCATACAACATTGGCCAAACATCTTCCTTCATGCCAAACTACACATCTCAACCTCCAACCAATTATAATGATCCATACTTGTTTGATCAACCATCAAACAACAATTCCAACTACACAAACCCAATTCATCCATATCAACACAATGATTCTCTTCACATTGCCACGGAAAAACAAAAGTTCCGTGATGAAATAAACCAAATCCATGATCTTAGTGATCTCCTTGCTATGCATCTTGCACAACGCAACAAAGGGCAACCTCCATCATCACCCTATGCAAATTGCCTACCCCACTCTCTCAACTTGGATCAAGTTACAAATCACACTCACTTTTGCCCTTGTTGCATCTTCCTTCAAAAACAAATCCTCTACTTGAGTGAAGATATTTCTTGGATTGAATATCTTCTCACTCGCCCTCACCCAATACCACCCTTAACTCGATACAACATAGTGAGATCCACCTCTTCCGCACCATACCCCACTCCATATCCCTCTCCATCAAACAACTAAGCTCTATGCTTATGTTCCCCTCAAGCAAATAAAACACTCAACCATGGGTTGCAAGCAAGTCCAAGTGTTCTCTTCGGCAATATAGGACTATGTTGTTTCTTTTGTTTTATTGTAATCAATATGCTTCAAGCATATTGAATGTTGTAATGATGATCATTTCTATGATTGTCTCATATATGCTTGAATGAATCTACTTTTATTTGCATAATTGTTGCTTTGCATATATATGTTTTGTTCTCCTTGCATATTTTTTGTAGCCAAGCTTTCCATAGCTCGTTTCCTTGGTGCTCTCAAATGAGGGGGAGCATACATCAAGGGGGAGCTTTCTACCCGTTTAACTTCTTTTATGAAGCTTACTCGGTTTAACCTTTTTGATTTTACAAAAAGGGGGAGAAGAGAATATTAAACTCTAAAATATTTGTCTAAAAATAAATTTTAGACCTAATGAGTTTAAGGTTTTGTAATAATCAAAAAGGGGGAGATTGTTGACATAAATAATGCCTAAAAACATTATTAACTTATTATCAATATCTCTATGTTTTGATAATTACAAAACATAAACCCATTGAACTAAAATTTATGACGTAAACAAGTATTTAGTGATTAATATTCTCTTTACATCTAAATCACTTAAGGTATGAATAAACAAAGTGTTTATTGCAATCTATGATCAAAGGAAAATTTTTTCTAAATCACTAGAACTTTTATAAAATGTCATAAACACTTAATATCTTTTATAAAACATTTTTGGAATTAAAAGAATATGTTTAAAATCACTATAAATATATAATTTCAAATTTCCAACCAAAAATGGAAAATTTTATCCAGAAAAACCTTCCCCATAAGAGGACAAACTACTCCAACGTTCTGGAGGGGGCGGCCCCCTTAATTATTAAGGGGACCGGCCCCAAATTAAGGGGACCAGCCATGCTCCAGAACAGTAGTTTGTTCCCTTATAAATACTAGTTCATTCCACAGAATTTTCACACCTTTTGCACTCCTAAACTTTCTGTTCTAGATCTCCATTTCTATTCTCTTAATCCTTTGATCATACATACATAAATCTTTGTTTCAAAGTGATCCAAACATCATCCTCTCAAGTGCAAGAGAAGAATACTTCTATCCTCCTAGACAAGAAGTATTACAACTTGTTGTGACCTCCACATCCAAGTTGTTAGAGCATCATAAATTGTATCTATCTCTTTGTGTAATTAGTTGTGAATATTTGATAGTAGATAGTTTAGCTAGGTATATAGATAGTGTGATTGGTTAGTAGTTTGTTGTGAAGGAGAAGAGTTAGGAAGTAGATTGTAGTGAAGAAGATTGGTGATGTAGATGGGTGTGAAGTATAAAGTAGTGAAGAAGATTGGTGTGAAGTAGATAGGTGTGAAGTAGAAAGTTGTGAAGTAGATTGGTGTGAAGATTAATTGGTGTGAAGAGGTTGTGTAGAAGTTGTGATTAAGTTGTGACGAAGTTGTGGTGTGTACATTGGTGTGTAAGGTTTTCTCCGCCATAAGGGAGCTTGTTGACATAGTGAAGAAAACTCTCGAGTTAGGTGCTTGGGGAGTGGAGTAGGGCAAGGAAGGTGTCCTTGTAGCCGAACCACTATAAATCTCTTGTCTCGCGGTTCGATCTTTCCATCTCTTATTTATTTCTTTACTTGCATTATTATTGCTATATCGTACATATTTATTGTTGTTTATATTGTGCAAGACTTGAGATCACATATTATCGAATCTAAAATTTTGAAAATAAAGAAAACACTCAAACAATCTTTTATAACAAATCAAAAAGACGTAAAACTATTAACCCCCCCCCCCCCCTTCTAGTTTTCCACACAGTGGTTTACCAACCATTTTATATTGCAAGTATTATGAAAATCACCCCTGCATTATCTTTGGGATTGTGATTCAACAGAATTCCACTATCCCAAACAACCCATAAGTTGAAGGTGCTTATCTTTTTTACAGTCCTTTAAACTGCAGACATGAAACTACATTTTGATAATTTAGGAGTCAATCTTTAGGAAAATCAATAGAAATGACTTATACACCCCCAGCCTTTCAAATTGACTTCTAAAAGGATTGATCCTAACTGCCAAGGTACTGGCCATCTATCTAAATTATTCATAACCCAAACATTCTCTATGCCTCATAGTTGAGTGTCAATTGCCATTTTCTCCACATTATTAGAGCTTTTGATCTTCAAGCTTAAAATCTGCAACTTGATGTTTTCCACAGTAATTTTCAAGACTACCTCCATAGTTTGTTTTTCCCCTGTGAATGGCCTAGAGTTTCTTTCTTTCCAAATATATTAAAATGTGGTAGCAAGAGTAACTCTTCTCATAACACTCCCAATGGAATTATTACATGGACTATTAGTGTAGCGCTCAATTATATTCTCCCAAATTTGTGATGGACGCAAATTACAAATCTTGGCTTTCGAAATTGATAAGAAGAGGACAACACATCTAGTGATGGGCTAAACGTTGCTAAGCGAAAAAATAACAACATTTGGAAATTGTTATATGGTTTTGGCAATGTTTTGTTTATGTTTTTGCTTTGCTGGTGATTTGGAAGTGCTGATACGATGATTATGTTGATTCTTCAAAGCCTGTTGATTTTCATGTGTGAATGGCTTATGTTTTTCTATTCTTAATGAGTATATATGGAAGTTGCACTCTTTTTGTCCTTTCCAAGGTTTCCCCTATGGGTTTTACTTGGTGAAAGGTTTTTAAGGAGGCAATTCCATCATGATGAAGAATGAAGATTTTGGTGATTGGTGTGAAGATGATGATTTATGTTCAAGATATTAGAGCTTGGTTTGTTTGAAGTTTTTATAGTTGTTTGGTTTTGCAATGGTTTGGTACTGTTTATTGGTTTAGTTTTTGTAATCATTGTTATCTTGTTTGCTTCTATAAGAGTATGTCTGCTATGAAGTTCTGAGTTGTGATGTTTCATAGGGATGTTGATTGATTTCAGTGTTCAAGTTGATGTATTCAGAGTACTCTTGGCTGTATAGTTGGACTGTATTCTCTTGTAGGATGCATTCTATTGGTAATTTTGTAATTGAGCTTAGAAATTGTCCAATGCCAATGAGTTTTTGTTTGTTTGTTGCTTGTACTCTTTGCCTTTTATGGCTCTCTTTCTTAATGAATTTACATTTAAGGGAAAAAAAAAAAAAAAAAAGAATGCCACGTGAAATTATTGGACCACAAACAAGAAATATAAGGATGTTAATACCGTGACAAAAATGGTGATACATAAGGTACTTAGCTAGTGACGCTTTTAAGGGTGGGAAACTTTAGAGACGTGCTTTTTGGCTTTTTAAATTAAGCAAACTAGCGACACACTTGGCCGCGTGTCATGCCTTTACATTAGCGAAATCGTACGGACATCGTTCTACGTAATTGTAATGCTAACAAATTCAATGTAGCTACAAGTGTCATGTAACTTTGTACCAAATTTGGGAAGATGTTAGCGCTAGCTTTCGATCACTGTTAGATGTGTTGCTCAACCTTTTTTATTATACGTGTTACACAGTTGCAAGTTCGCAAATCAGTTTCGATGAACCAATCTGATTTTTTTTGTAAGATTTATATGTCAAAGATACTTATTCATGCATTATATTGGGTTTGAATAAAAATAAGTTGATAACCTTGTTACTAGCTTATCCTACAAAGAAGTTGGGCATAATTATACGACTGCTACAGAGAGGGCATCTGTTTTTTAAGCAAAAAAATTGTTGTATAAATCTTTTTAAATACATGTCGATCTTTTATAATTTGCTCTCTAGTAACAAGAAATTTTTTAAAACTACCATAGTTTGCTCTTTCTCACTACGCCTATGTAAAATGGTGCCATATTTTGTACGCTGTATTTATATTTTCATTTTGAGAATGATGAAAAGTTACATCCTATTCACAACATCAAATGCTTTTACACAAGGCCGGTCCTGAGTTTTCCGCTGCCTTGGGCGAGCCAGTCGAAATATGCATTTTTTTAACAAGCAACACACTATTCTTTAGTTTAGTACCTAATTAAGCTAGCGCTTCTCCTCACGCCAAATGTTATTTGATATATACAATACATTGTTACAATAAAAATGTTGCAAACTATCCTTAGGTAAAATATACTTTGGTTAAGTTATGTGAAGCTAAGTGAACTCTGATATTCTTTCCAATTAAGATTATTCAGTATTGGTTTGGTTTCTCAAGATTCATTTGATTTTGAGATATCATTTAACAATTGTTGTACACAGCTAAATTGTTGTGTTTATGTACCATATATTTGAAAATGATTGTGTAAAACCATTAGAACAAGCTTAACTTCTAGTAATCACTGGCAATATTTTACTAATTACCATAATAATTTACTACTTATATTTATATGACAAGGATTAAAACTATATATACACGACAAAGATTAAAAAAGTGAAGTGTCTAACTATAACACATTAAAAATAACATAAGTATATGTATATAATCAATTTGAATAGATGTTTACATGTATCTATAAATATTCCGTTATTAGTTGATAGCAAATTACGGACTAATGAGTTTAAGGTTAATGCAAATTGAAAATTGGAAAGTAATGAAATAACATAGAAGAAAATCAAAATAGCTTAGAAACAGCAAAATATTTTGACCTAAATAGTAAAATACTATTGGTAAAAAATATTAAAAAAATTAAATCAAAACAGCTCATCATCTTTTTTCATACTTTTTGTCTCTCTCTGTTTCTCTCCCTACCTTCCTTCTTCTCCATTCTATTTCAAGCTACTGGATATTTCTCCGGCAAAGGTATTTTTTCCAGAAAAACAATGCTTCTTTCTTCACTTATTTCTTCTATATTCTGCCAGTCATCGATTTATCATTATAACATAAGCTTCCCCGTATAAAATCAATTCATAACATTGGAATATTGATGCCCCGTGTTTATATGATACCCTGGGCCATCGCCCGTGCCGCCCATAGCCAGAGCCGACCCTGCTTTTACAAACATTAAACTAAAAATATCCAGTGTAACATGCTAGTCATACTCAATTTTCTTAAATTCGCTAATTACTAAGAAGTGAACAATAATACAAAAGGTTTGTATCTTAATAGTACCACTTAATTATATCATTTATTGTGTGAGAAACTCAACAATCAAATTGATTGTTCAAATCATGCTTATATTGTAAAATAGTTAGCTGCCGTTTTAAAAATTAATAAATAACTAAATAAAAAATTGCTAAACATAGTCTTAAGGTGTATGTTTAAAGTATTCAAACATGCATTAATTGATAGTTAAGAATTGCGCATTTTTTATAAAGATTTCATTACTCTATTTTGGTGATTGAATTCTTTTATAACATATATAACATTTGGTTAACTAGAACTTTATGAGTTATTAAAGTTAAAAGCTAGACTAATTTCTACAAAAAGGTAAAAGACAAACTAGTATATTTATCTAGTTGTTTTGCTTTGACCATTTATAGGTGTTGCATACATGGTAGGGATGATAGACCTATTAAGGAAGAAATTGCATTCCAAAATTCTTCAAGTTAATAGCGTTGATCGATAATCTATCATATACATAGTAGAATACTCTTTTAATACCTAAGTAATTGTTTCTTATGGGTTTTATTCAAGGAGTAGGAAAGTAAATAGCACAACTATTTGCTTTTACTGGTTATGAAATAATTTAAATGTTGTCAAATCCAGTGGGAGCATTATGTTAATTACTGAATAAGGAATTATTGTAGTGTTCTCTAATTCAGTAGGAGCTTCAAGCTTTATCATCTTGATAGTAACCCAGATTATCTCAAGATAATCACTTTCCAATTGTAGACACTCATATATTTTGGATAGCCATGTGCATTTCCTGACAAGACAAAGTAGTCCTACATCTACTTGTTAATTCTATAACACAAATCATATTGAATCACATAAACAAACGTGTGTCGTGTTGTTTATCTACTACATGATATTGTTCCATGCACAAGTGGGAGAATTATTTATTGTGTGCAAAGGAACAACACATAGAAATATGATTATAGGATTATATTAAACGCAAGGTAAGTGATATATGTTCTAATAGAACTTATACATTTAATGTGTAAGATTATCTTATTTAGAACATATGTCAATATGATAACAAGACAACTTCAACTCTAATATTTATGTATTCTTAGAATGACATAAATAAATGAAGTAAATAAATTAACTTGAAATTACTATTGAAACCAAATGGTGGTATTCATAAATACTTTAGTTATATATGTTTATATCTTCTTATAAATATGAAGTCTTTTAACTATTACAAGACTTATAATAAAGTAAGACGTTAACTTGTTATGTTTTAAACAAGAAGTCATTGAGTTGATCAATGATTTATAATGTATAGTGGGAATATAACAATTTATGTCTTCTTGAGACATGAACATGAAGCGACTTGTTCAAAAAGTACTTATGTTATATAGCATGCAATTGGCTTGAAAATTCTATTATACCATTAAGTTGACTTAGTTGGTAAATAGGTAAGCCAAAAGGAGTATAAGTTTATCGTACATATTGTTAGTTTGTCTAACAATATTAGATCTAATGAAACATCACAAGTTTGTGGTGTGTTCAGTTAGGGAAATCAAACTCTTGTTGTATTGTTTGATAAAAGATATATATGACTTCTTTTCTTCCAAAAGTTATCAATGTTAGAAAATTGATTATGGATTGAATATACTCAATTAGACTCCTAGAAGATTAATAAGACACCATTGTATTATGAAATGTGATGAATCACATTAAATTTTAAAATGAAGTTCTGAATTTGTTAAACTACTTATGAGTAGGTTATTAACAAACTAATGTTAGGAACTGTCAAGATGTATTTGTAATATCCCAAAAGAGAACAATGTATTGTTTCCTTGATTGCTAAGTATTTATAGATAGTATATATATTACTAAAGGCAAGTGTACGTTTTTATCTTGAAAAGATAAAATTACAAGATACATAATCTTCTAAAAACGCACTAGTAAAATCATGATGAGGCTTCGTTAAACCTTAGACCTTGATAGATCTTTGAGCACTCGTGGATCGTTAGTAATGTTTATGTAATCACAAACACACTAATAGAAAGTCTCTATTACTAGTATTCTAAAGCAGAAATTAAACACAAGTATGAACACAGATTACTAAGAATACTTTGATCCTCTATAGATCTTTGAATAATACTAAAACTTGTTTTTTCAAAAACGTGTCCATAATACATAATGTTAGGTCACCATTTAGTAAACACAAGTATGATATAAAGAAAAATGAGATGAGAATGAGAGTGGGATGATTATGAGAAATATGAGAAAATGAAATGCAAGAGTTTCCTTAATGTTTTCAAATAACCAACCAAGTTTACAAGAGGCCTAAGACTAGTATTTATAGGAAAGGAGCTAGGGCAACATTCCTACTCCTTCCCTTTACATAAAACGTATGGGCTTGAGGCCCATGGACTACATACTTAAGCCTAGTAAACTTAATACAAAATGTAAATGAAAGTAAATAATAACTAAGCAACCTAGCATTATTACAAATGACCGAGACTTGATAAAATAGTAAAACTATGGTTCCAACAATCTCCCCCTAAGGGTCGGTCATCATGGTTGCTTGACGTCTTCGTCTTAATCTTTGACTTTCATAGCTTGAGACGTCTTCAGAAATGATTAGAATAATGATGGATGTACTTTGCTCTTTGACTTTGTTCTTTGATGATGCTGTTGTGATTATGTTATGAAGTAATCTGCCATTCGTCACTCCTGCGTCTGTGGTGGTTGTCCGCCATTCCAACATGCTCATACATCTTTGAGTTCTGACTTATACATGCACGTAGTCCCTTTCTTTCACATAAGATCTTTGGTCTTTAAACTTTGTAGATTCTTCTTTTTGGCGTAGAATCTTACTTTGAACTTTGTGTTGCTTTGATCTTTGAGGGAGCTTTTTGATGATAGCAAGATGCATGTATGAGCATGTGGAATCCGTCATCATGGAAGTGAGGTACCTGCGAGTAGACAGTTAGCAATAAATCACCGGTACTTACGGATAAGGAATTAGAGCTCATCAACAGCATATTGTGAAGACTCCTTCTAATCCTTATCCAGGCCGTTCCCATATCAGATACTCCCGAAGGAGCTTACGAGACCTACTAGGTAGCTCAATGACTGGGTGAGTCGCTGGGGATCACTCCACGACTGTAGACCGTAATGGAACCACCGCAAACACTAAGCGTAACCCTTGTGGGGTTACCAAAGTGACCTGCTGTCAGGGCTGTTAGATGTTGACCCTGGCAGGATTTCCGTTCAATCATTGAGAAATACATAAGTAATCCTCTCATAAACGTTCTTGGCAGATTGCTAAGATCTGCGAAGGACTCGATAGTTTACAACTGATGCTCATTGATGTAGAACACCAGTCGTAGAAATACTAAGTGTTCCTAAGAGATCTTTGATGTATCTCAAGGCTCTAGACTCTATAAGTGCACACCTAGGTTTCCTATGCGGAGACTGGGGATGTCCTTCTTCAATATCAACCGTCTCTAAGAGATAGGTCAATAGGTTACGCGGGTTCCCCTGTGAGAATGAAACAAGTCCTTTTAAGAGAACTTGAGTGGTTAAGAAGGTTTAGTGCATTGCGTCACTGGGTCCATGACGACTTTGTCTTCAATACCGGTGTTGTCTTATGCAACAACCAGTAGCATACGTATTGAACCCGGTGTCTGCCCTAAGGTTGAACATATGGAGGGCTATTTCTTTTCACCCTTTACTTTACTTTTTTTTTTAATTCTTCAACTCCTTCTTTCCCTTTCATTCATTTCTCCTTTTTTTTCGTATCATACCTAAGGACTTCTAATTCTACCTAAGGGAGATGTCCTTGGGTAGATCCCTCCGGCTCTGGCGGATCATAGGACTGATATTACTATCTTAAACACCTTATAACTCCGACAGTAGCCAAGAAACCTTTGATTGAAAATCTCTCAAAGTGTTTGTGATAATCAAATATTTTGGTTAACACTTTGAGAGTTTTGCGTACACTTTTGAAGGGCTCCCCCTGCACATGTGCTCATAAGTGTTTAAATAAATTTGCACATGCGGGAGGAGCAATCACTTTTGAATTGATCCACCTTCTGTGAACACGACCGATTCGAGACACGCTTACATCACTAGTTAGACTAGCTTGAAATTATTACCCGGCCTGATCAAGTTCACAGAAAGTTTCTCGAGACGGTACTTTTCTACTAAGACATATCCTTTTCGAGACACGCTTACGTGGTTAGTTAAAGAGATGCATTGTCAGCTTTTAGGTGACAACTAGCTCTAGTAACTAACTTGATGTTATTACCCGTCGAGGATAAGTCCTTTCGATTTTACTAACTTGTATTATCTCGTCAATTCCTGGGTTAATGCTGAGTCTAGCTCGCTTATGATACAACTTTTAAGCTTTGACTTTGTATATTTTAATCACTTTACATTTTCTCCCCCTCAAAAATAGCATATAAAATGGTGTTTTTTGACAAATTTTTTAGATTAAAATATGCCTTTTGAGTCTTACGGGGAGATTCACAAAGAACTTTTGATGTTTGAACAAAGTATTTTGTTTTGACAAGTGCTCCCCCTCAACAAGTGATTAGGTCTTATTGAGGTGAAATACTTGTCCTTTTGAGCAGAATTATGAAAAAACATAAATGTTTGATTAATTCTACTCAAAAGTAAGAAGCCTTCGCTCCTTATGTTAGGATTGAGGCACTGAAGCGTACCACAGGGTCCTTTCTATACAAGAACGGGTTGTACACTGTTATGTGTGCACAAACCATAAAAAAAACATGATTTTGACAAAGCATTTTGATTTCAAACTACTCCCCCTCAAAACGAGCATGTGTTTTGACATTTTTTAAACTGTGGATCAAATTGGGGAGTAAAGATTTGAAAAAATCTTGAGCAAAATTTTGAAAAGTTTTGAAAAACCTTTTGAAAAATTTTTGAATAAATTTTGCTCAAGATTAAGAGAGTTTAAGATAAGCTTTGCATGAGAACTTCTTGTTTTCAAGGAAAAGTGCACGTTTTGTTTTTAAGAAATGGTTTAGAAGGCACTTTCCTTTCTTTGAAAACCAAATTGTACACTGAAATGAGTGCACAAGTCGTTGTTTTAATACAAAATTAGTTTTCTTTAAACAAAATACTCCCCCTCAAATAATGAATGTTATTCGAGAGAAAGTCTTCTTGAGCAGAATTTTGAATCGTATTATAAAATACTTTTTGAAAATTCATGAGACGACTCTGCTCAAGGTTTTAGAAAACACAATCAAGTATTATACAACAAAGAATGCTTGAAATTCAAAATTCTTTTACTGTTGAAAAGTTGTTTGAGACCCGGAGTCTCTCTTTTGATTTTTAAAATCTGAAAAAGATTTCCATCTAAAGTTGAACCTCATGGGTTCTTTTTGAAGATTCGTTTTTGTTATGCATGGAAAACATCCGGTATTTGGGATGTTCAGATCAGAGACATTCTTTTATTGTGGTAAAGCATTCCAGATTGTGAAAATTTGAAAGGTTTTGAATGACTTTGCTTTGGTCTCCACACTTGCTTTACCGGTGTAAAATGAGAGTGTAGAGTTTGGAAAAATTTGTTTCTCACCATTTTGAATCCTTTTACCAGTTTAGCCTTTAAACACATTTTGCCCTTTGACCTCAAAATATGTTCCATAAGAAACATTTTGTCGAATGTTGAAATTTTGACTTTCAATGGGATGACATGTACTTGCACACCGAGAAAATGCATCAGGCACAAACAAGTATACAGATAAATCAAGAAACTCATTCCAAATCTACCAAAAAATGCTCAGAATTCTCTAATAAACACACAAGATCACAGATTAACTCATCCTATCACTCGAGATTATCCAATTATGATAATGGTTAGGGGTTATGATTTGAGTCTAAGCACACTTGTTAGCATCAAAATGCAAGAATATTGTACAAACAAACGCCCTAGTAGTAGCAGCAAAGACATCAACATCTTAAACCCTAAATCACATGATTCTAATCCTATGTTGTTCCTAATCAAACAACCACACCAATCGAGCATTCTTTAGTGTTCTCTAAAGCTATATGGAATGATTAATTAGACTAAACACATAAAAGAAAAATGCCCCGATCGATAATTACTTGAACCCTAGTTTCTGATTATGCCTTTTTGACTGTTGAAAATATTTGAAACATTTAGGGAACGATTAGATAATAACAATGAAGAAATTAGAAACTCACAATCGAAAAGAAATCGAGGATAAAAAATTGTTAGTCTGATTATGTGTGAAACTTTTGAGAACATTTGTGAAAACATTGATGCGAGCTTTTTTTCTTTTTTTTTTTTTTCATGCAATGTCCTTTTACCTAAGTTTAAGACTTTTGTGAACTTTACTCATTAAAGGTTAACTACTTTTCCATTTGAAGTCTAAACATGGTTAAATTGGAATCCTTGCCGAAAAATTTCTTTTCTCCCCCTCGAATTAGCATTTATTTTGTGAAACATTTTTGCACATTTTAATTCGAGAGATCATAGAACCTTTTGAAAATGAGTTTTTAATCCGAATGATGAAGAAACAGTTAATCCTTGAAGAATAATGATTAGGTGTGCAAACTTCATGATTTTGTGAAAAATTTTCTCCTCCTCAAAACATGTTCCATTTTGACAATGTAAAGCAAAATATGTTTTAATGTAGGAACATAGTTTTGAAGATTAGAAGTTTGTACACAGAGAAAGAAGATTCTTTTTGCAGTTTTTTATATTTTCTTTATGATAGAATATTTACAAGAAGAGTTTGATGTTTGACTCTCTTAGTTTTTAAGAAAGTTTTGCAAATCATATGGAGTCAAACACCTCATACCAATATGGTGAACTAAATCAACAAACCTTGATGGAGGTAATGCCTTTGTGAACAAGTCCGCCAATTGGTATTCTGTTACCACAAACTCTAATTCAATTGTACCCTTCTCAACATGCTCCTTTATGAAATGGTAGCGGAGAGAAATTTGTATGGCCTTGGAATGATGAAAGGTGTTGCACGAGATAGCAATAGCACACTTTGAGTCGCAGTACATTGAGATCTAGTCAAATACATAGCCGTAGACCGTGAGCTAAGTTCTCATCCTAATGACTTGAGCACAGAAAGCAGACATGGCTACATACTAAGCTTTTGTTGATGACAGTGATGTATAATCCTGCTTCATTGACTGTATCCCTTTGTAATTAAAGAAGATTTGTTGCGAATCACTGTGCCTTCTGTGTCCAACTTATTTTCCAAATCCATATAATTCCAATGATGTGTCGAAGGGTGATGTTGTTAGAACGTATGCATATTAGACGGATCCAAATTGCGAGAAGACGACTCTATTATATCAAGAACGGTTGGAGTCGGTGCAAATGGATTGAAGAAAGTATTTCCATCATAATCTGCAAGTTGTGGTACTGATTGTTGTTATGGATCTTCAGCTGATTGTCTGGAGTTGGAAGCAGTTTGCCTTGCTGTTGTTGGAGATTCACTTGGAGGACCGTCTTTCTCAACAGTGGTTGTTGAATATTCTCAGGGTGTGCAGCGGAAATTGGTGAGACTTCTTGAGGACGGTTTTCAATTGAATCATCAAACAGTTGAGCAAACAGGGTTTCCAATTCCTTGCGAGAGAGTGACAATGGTTCTGCCGAAGAATCCGGAATGTTTAGACGGTTGGATGCGGGTCCTAAGCTGTTGTGCTCAGAAGCCATTGCTGAAGTGCCTTTAAAACGGTTGATTACGGGTCCTAAGCTGTTGTGCTCAGAAGCCAATGCTGAAGTGCCTTTAAAACGGTTGATTACGGGTCCTAAGCTGTTGTGCTCAGAAGCCAATGCTGAAGTGCCTTTAAAACGGTTGATTACGGGTCCTAAGCTGTTGTGCTCAGAAGCCAATCCTGTTGAATCTGCACAGAAAGAAAGAAGAGACAAGAAGACAGAGAACAAGGATCCCCAAGAGTAACTGGGTTCCAGATGTTAGAAGCATAAGGATGTAGTGTCAATTATCTTCTTGACACTCGAACACACAATACCGATGGTTTTCATTCTAGTCTCAGAGGTAGAAGTTGTGGATTTCAAATTAGTTTTGGTGCAAATGTCTAAAATCTTTCCTGTAGGAATCCACCTAAGACCAATTGATTTGAAAATTCTACCCGTGGGTACCCACCTAGTGTTAGATCTAGGAGATGTTTTCCTTTTAGATGCAATTGAATGAAATGTGAGAGCATCACTTCGTTGAGAAAACCTACGTCCTATGTTGATCCACTTCTTAGGTTTCTGACTTATGACTTTTGGTTCAACGGGTTTGTTTGTCTTAGTCGATTGAGCCTTTTCAAGTGAATTTCCCTTTTGAAGATATTTTAAAGCACCAACAACATGATTATTTACGCAACTACTCTTAGAAGCCAGCCAATTCCTATTAGTGTGTTGATTACTCTTAGGTTTTGGTGTGCTACTACAAGCAGTGTTCTGTACTACAGTGGAAGGCATCATATGAGGTTTTGAACCTAGAATTCCATCCTTTTGAAGTAGTGCCTTTTTCCTAGCCTTTTCTAGATCATAGTTCTTGTACATGTCATATTTGCCATAATACTCTTTACTTTTAATGCTCGTTTTAGACACTGTTTTCGAACTGATCCTAGATGAGCCAGGTATAATCACGTGTTGAGATTTAGCTGACACAGATGCATTTTCCTTAGGCCAAGAATGTGGAGTGACTGGTTTTGTCAAATTGTTATTCTTAACAACTTGGGAGGCAAACCGAGGTTTTGAAAATTTAGGTCGTTCAGATTTAAATGCAGTTGGTTGTCGAACCACTGATTGTTTTCTGTTTGTTTGAGAAGGTTGTTTCCCCAAGATTGATGGTTTTGCAAACTTAGTATCCACACTCTGGCCAGTTAGTCTTCTTAATTTGTTTTGTAATGCAGCATGTGCAAACACCTTTTCTTGAATTTGACCTTTTAAAAGCTCATTTTCTTTAACTAATGTATCCACACGTTTTCTTTGTTCATTCAAAAATTGACCATTGTTGCCCGAATTTAGAGATTCGTTTTGCATTTGAAGTTCAAGTGAGATGCAATGTGCCTCTAGTCTTGAAAAATTTTTATGACACTGGGCAATGGTCTTTTTGAGAAGAAGGTTTTCAGACTCAAGAGTTTGGTATGATGTTTCAGTAATTGGATTATCAGGTAGGGACTCAGACTCAGAACGTTTGTCAAGACATTGAACAGCATTCTGGTCAACCTCTCCTTCATTACTGAAGTTAGGTTGCTCAGATTGTTGTTTCTCATTAGCAAGCATAATGTGATCAACAGTAGATTGTACCTCATCCATGTGCTCTTTGTCAAAGTAGGGTTCTGTGTCATAGATGGGTATGACATCTTCCTCATCCATCTGTTCTTTGTCAAAGTTGGGCTCTGAGTCGTAGAAGGGTATGATCTCTGCACAGTCTGCATCTGTATCATTCCCCAATCTGTTGTTGTCATCCTGCACTTCTGATTCTGTCCCATTGTAATCCATGAAAACCAAATTAGCTTCCAACACATCAACCATATTAGATTGCTCTTCTTGAATCTGCAACTTCTGTTCATTCATTCTTTGGACATAATTTCTTCTGTGAAGAATTGCCTTCTCAATCGAATCCAAATCTCGTATCAATATGTCTTTGAAAGTTTCATCCTCGATTCGGGATTTGATGAACTGCTGAAACTGTTCCTTGATCACTCTGAAGGTGGCGTTGGATTCATTCTCGTGAACTTCTTCTGATGCAAGCTGCTTTTCAAGTTGATTCACGTTTTCGAACATCATGTTCATGAAAATGTCAAAGTCTTCTCCAAGGAGTGATGGAAATGCCCGTTTGAATCCATACTCGGAACGAGTTCCTGCTAAGTCTTTGTTTGAGAGGACCTTAAGGTGTGACTTAAGTGATCTACACTGTTCCATGCATCTCTTCACTAAATATGTCTCTAACTCATGCATCAGCGACCTTGATTGATACATTTTCTCTCCGTTTAATCTCACAATTGGATCTTCAGAATCATGCTCTGGGCACGTATTATTCATGTGAGATTCCTGCATGTTTGCCATTAACATCACATCTGTTGTATCGGTTTCCAAATCTGCTGTATTGGATTCCAAATCTGCATATTCATCATCAGATGGAATATCTCCCATGACACTTTGCAAAACCTCATTGAGATAACTCCCTTCAACTTCCATTTGACTAAGTGTGGCATTATATTCAACATTATCGTCAAAGACTGGAGTTGAATCATAATTCTGAGCTTCCTCATCTGGAATATTTTCTGTATATGCCAAGAATGCCATGCTTGGTTCGATAAGATCTTCTTCATCATCAGTATCTTTCATTGTGTTTAAGCATTCAGAAGTTGAAGTTATATCGTCATTGCCTTTCTTGGAAGATACTTGACTAATCTTCACTAGATTTTGCAGAAGAGATTGCACTAGATTTTGCAGAAGAGATTGCACATTATTATGTAGTGTTGCAGGATGGTATTGTGGAATGAAGAAAGGCTCAAGTGTATTCGGAGGATTGAAGAAGAGACCATTTGGAGTGTAAATTAAGGATCCATGGTCAACAGCTGGAGCAGGGAGAATGGTCTTCAGAGGATTCATGCTTAAACAGGATTCAATATTTTGCGTCATTCTGATGTGATGAAGTTCTTCTGTACGATGCATAGCTTCAAGATATTTCCACATTTCATAAGCACTGGCTTGAAAGTCCATATACATGTAAATTGAGTTGGGAAGTGCCACTGTTATGAACCATACAGCCTGTTGGTCAGCATCGTACTGAGCAAGTTCAGTTGCATTCAAATCTTCATCAGTTTGTATTCTGATAATCCCAGTTGAGTCAGCAAGAAATATCATTTTGTATGGACCATCTTGAATGGATTTAAGCATGAGATCTGCAGCAGGACGATCTGTGAGCCATTGTAAAAATCTCCGTTTCCACACAGTATACGTTCCTGGTATCAACATCGGAGGCCTTGATTCATTGCCAAAGAGCAGAACATGGCGAATGAGGGAGCTGTGACTATGTTGTTGATGATACTGTTGCTGATGAGAATATTGGTGAGGAAGGTAGTTGGAAGAAGGTCCTTGAGACGTTGTAGATGACATTGCTCTCCCCCTTGATTGTTGTGATGTAATTGAAAAAATCAAGCTAAATGTCACACTCAAGGTCGAAATAGTGATTTCTGGTTTTCCCTCCAAAATAATTTGAAAAAATTTTCTTTCCCAAAATTTGAAAATCACTATGAAATGCAATTATAAGGTTGCAAGAAAAATTTGAGTTTCAAAAATTTTGCCGCCAAATTTCACCGAAAAAATTTGAATTTAGGCCTAAAAATTTGAATTTTGGGCCAAAATTTTCAACGTTATACCAAAATTGAAATTTCGCGTAAAAATTGAACGTTTAGTCTCCTGTAAAAATTAAATTTTACTCAAATTTTCCCGCCAAAAAACTTTTTTTTTTTTTTTTTTTTTTTTTTTTTTTTGAAGATAGTAAGGAGAGATTTAGAAAGAAAAATTTTAGTAAGATACTTGTGTAATTATGGATCTTGTAGAAAGTGTAGAATTAACCAATTATCGAGAAACTTAGCACAACTTTGTCAGATTTTCGAGAAACAAGGTTTTCGAAAACTTTGCAGGTTATCGAAAAAGATAAGATTTCGAAACTTTTTAGGTTTTCGAAAAACTAAGATTTCGAAACTTTTCAGGTTTTCGAAAAACTAAGATTTCGAAACTTTTCAGGTTATCGAAAAAGATAAGATTTCGAAACTTTTTAGGTTTTCGAAAAACTAAGATTTCGAAACTTTTCAGGTTTTCGAAAAAACTAAGATTTCGAAACTTTTCAGGTTATCGAAAAAATGAGATTTCGAAACTTTTCAGGTTTTCGAAAAACTAGAATTTCGATAACTTTGTGATTTCGAAAAAAAATGTGTATTTTTTTGCGAAAAAACACAAAAATTGCGAAACACAGTTTTCAAAATTATACAATTTCGAAAACTTTCCCAAAAGTCGAAGTACTTAACTTTCTTATACAAGAAAGAAAATACCGAGTCCACACAAACGAAGTCGAGGTAGTGCACTTAGAGAAGATCTCGAAATTGAGGACAAGCAAGTTCTCGATAACTTTGTAGTAGTTGTTTTACAAAGAAAGCAATCCTAAAACTCGTTTTTATTTCAAGATTCTTGTACTTTTAAGTATAAAATGATGAGATCTTTAAGAAAGTTGAAAACTTTATTAACTTTTTCAAAAATGAAAAAGATTTAGATAAATAGTACAAATCTCCAAATCGAATTTTTTGATAAAAGTTTGGAACTTTTTGGTTTGTTTTGATTTTTTTAACACAAGTTTGTAAGCAAAGATGTGATAAAAACCAAGAAACAAACAAGAAAGTACAAAAAATTTTACTAAAATTCGATTTAAAAAACAAGTTTAAGATCAAAATCAATGAAAAACAATAACTACACCTTCTTCCGGCGAATGATACCACTTGTTAGGTCACCATTTAGTAAACACAAGTATGATATAAAGAAAAATGAGATGAGAATGAGAGTGGGATGATTATGAGAAATATGAGAAAATGAAATGCAAGAGTTTCCTTAATGTTTTCAAATAACCAACCAAGTTTACAAGAGGCCTAAGACTAGTATTTATAGGAAAGGAGCTAGGGCAACATTCCTACTCCTTCCCTTTACATAAAACGTATGGGCTTGAGGCCCATGGACTACATACTTAAGCCTAGTAAACTTAATACAAAATGTAAATGAAAGTAAATAATAACTAAGCAACCTAGCATTATTACAAATGACCGAGACTTGATAAAATAGTAAAACTATGGTTCCAACACATAATAATGTGTTCCTTTTATAGACAAGGAACCCTAAACCGTTTCACAAGAAATGTATCTTCTATAAACTCAAAGAGATATGCATTATCACTTCCTAATAAAACTCATGCATATCCTAACTAGATAACAAAATACACGGAATATCTATATCCGCAGAAACAAACTACACGAAATCTCTACTTTCGTAGAATTACTACTTCGGCAGAATCCAGCTCTTCAGCAGAAACCATCAGCAGTAACCTACAGCAGAATTCTTATTCAGCAGAATTCCCAACAATCCTCCCCTAATCTTGAATTTGACATGGTTAAGTTCAAGATTCTTGATAGATCATTAAAATTGCAGACCAAGAGGATTGAATTCGAACATCAGCAGCAAAGAATCAAAACAGCCACATCTCTATGAATGGCAAATGTTAGGAATACAAATATTCCTGTAAAAGTCTCGGTCACCTAACGATTGTAATTGCATTAAGTTAGCTCGTAGTTAGTTTGTTTATTAGTTAATTAGTATTAGATTAAGTAACACCGTGGAAGAAGGAACGGGTCTTTACCCACTGTATACCTGATCCACAGCCCGGGAGTGGGCGTAATATTGTAACTATAAATACCCCTCTCCACATGTGGAGAGGGTTGGACCTTCATTCATTTTAATCTAATCTTTTCCTTTTTCTTTCAAGGTTCCTCTCATTCTCTCCTCTCCTCCCTCCTCCTCATTTCTACGCCTCACTCATTACCACTTGATCATGTTTCCAACATAGTTAGTATTCTACAATTGGTATCAAGAGCCAAGGTTTCATCTTAGGGCCTTGTAGAATCGAATTTGATGATGTTTTGAGTGGTTTTGTGAGTTTGGTGCCACTTTCTTGGAAAACATCTTGGTTTTATCCCTCTAGTGTTGTTATACATGTTTGTGATGTCCTTTTATGTTCATTAGTGTTTGTGGAACATTGTAGTGTAGAGTGTGTTACAATATCATCAAGCTATTTGAAGTTTGGAATTGATTTTAGGCGTTTTTCTTGGTTGCGGTTAAGTCCACTGTTTCATTGCTTGGTTGCGGTTAAGTCCTGCGGGCTACGATTAACTTTCTGCGTTTACTATTTCGGGAATACAAACAAAACGCAACGAAAGTGACAGTTTTGGACTTTTGTCTCTGCAAGTAGATTCTGCGGTTAAGTCTTCCTCAGCTTGCATATTGCGTCTAGGTTCTGCGGTTAAATATTTTGCGTTTGGTTCAAAGTACTGCGGTTAGATTCTCTGCGGTTAAGTGTGTTGCGGTTAACTCATTGCGGTTAAGTGTCTTGTGGTCAAGTGCATTGCGGTTAACTGTTTCTACGGTTGGTTATTTTCTGCGGTTCGTTATAATCTGCGGTTAGTGTCTTGCGGTTAGTATTTTTGGCCTGCGGTTCGCTTAGGTTGCGGTTAGTTCATACTGCGACTGGATTTTGTTGCGGTTTGGTATAACTTGCGGTTAGTGCTCTGCGGTTAGTCTCTTTGGCCTGCGGTTTGCTCTGGTTGAGGTTAGCTCATACTGCGGTTGGATTGTGTTTTGCGGTTTGGTCAAGTTGTGGTTAAGTTGCGGTTGGATTTTATTGTGGTTAAGTTGTGGTTAACTTATTTGTGATGTCGACTTCTTCCGATGACATTCAAGCTGCGGGGTCTGACACCCAACCTCCAATGTTAGACAGAACTGACTATGAATCATGGGCTCAAAGGATACGGCTGTACTGTCTAGGTAAAGATAATGGGGTCAACATTCTGAAATCTATCGATGAGGGACCCTTTCAAGTGGGTACTACTAGAGACACGATTTCAGAAGCAACTGATCAACTACCGGCCGTGTTTGGTCCTGATAGACCTCGCACTTACAATGAGTTGTCTGAAGAAGAAAAGAAACGCTATGATGCAGACATCAGAGCATCTAATATCATCATTCAAGGCCTTCCCAAAGATGTCTACAAACTGATCAACTTCAACACTGAAGCAAAGGCGGTCTGGGATAATGTCAAAATGCTTCTTGCAGGGTCTGAGTTAACTAAAGAAGATCGTGAGTCACAGCTATACGATGAATTTGAGCATTTCAAAATGAATCCAGGTGAAAGCATCGCTGACTATTACGTCAGATTTCACAAGCTGGTCAATGACATGAGAGCTATCAAGATGACAATGCCCAACATACAGCTCAATTCAAAATTCGTGAACAACATGGCACCGGAATGGGATAGGTTTGTCACGGCTGTTAAGCTCAACAAGGGTCTCAGGCATACCAATCATGAACAGCTGTATGCGTATCTCCAGCAACATGAGAAACATGCAGCTTACGATCGGCTAATGCTAGAAAAACTCAATCCGTCTGCAACAAATGAATCTCTTGCTTTTGTCTCCAATGTTCAACAACCTAATCAAACCTCTAAAGATCAAGTTTAACCATCACAATCATCCTCCAGGTCTACCCCAACCATTAGTCAATCATCAACTCCCTCACCATCTGCATTGAATACTCAACTTGATTCTGGGTATTCTCACACTGACATGATGATTGATAATCTCTCCAACCAAGTGTCTTTACTGGTCCAACAGTTCAGGGCTGCACTCCCATCTACTAACAACCAGCTCAGAATCTCATCTAATCCACGTAATCAGGCAGTCATTGAAGATGGTCGGGTAGTGGTGCAGAATGTGCAGGGAAGACATAACTTCAACCAAAGAAATGCTGGTAGAGAGAATGGGCAGTACAGAGTTGGGAATGCTCTTCAAGCACAAGCTAAGCAACCGAAATGCTACAACTGCGGAGGGTTGGGTCACATTGCTAGGAATTGCACTCTCCCAAAACGTCCCCAAAACTCTGAGTACTTCAAAGACAAGATGCTGCTAATGCAGGCACAAGAAAATGGGACTGTGTTGGATGAAGAAGCCTTGCTCTTTCTGGCTGGTAATGATGGGAACACCTTTGATGCTGATGTGGATGATCAACCTGTTCAGGACATGGCTCTTAATGATCCAAATATCTTTCAAGTTGAAGAGTGTGATGCATTTGACTCAGACGTGGATGATGAACCAACTGCTCAAACAATCTTCATGGCTAATCTGTCTGCAGCAGCATCCTCTTCACAGCATCCTGATTTATCCATCACGTCTACTATCTCTGAGGTACCAACATCTTCTAAACATGATCTGAATAATTCTGCACCTGTACAGGGGGCATGTGGCTCTGTACAACTCAAGAATATTGTCAACACAGACATCACAAATATGGGTAATACCAATAATATCCCATATGAAATGTATGTGAATGACAATGGAACCCAAGTTGTACCGAGTGACATGCCGTCTATTGATTCTAGTAAGCATGAGTTATATGAGCACTCTATATACAACCCTGATGATTCTCTGATCACTAGAATTAACGCCCTTAAGGATCAAGTAAACATTTATGAGCAGCGTGTTAAGTTTGAGTTGAATGAACGTGAGCAGAAAATGGAATGGCAACTGCGTACTTACATATCTGAAAATAATTCCAAACAAGAATCATTAAAAAGGGAACTAGTTTCTTTAAAGAACCAATTGAATCAAACCGTCAAACAAAAACTTGAGGTTCAAAAAGGTTTGACTACAATCAAACAAGAATTCAAGGATAAAGAAACTAAACTTCTAAATGACTTCTCAAAATTAAAAACGTTAAAAAATAAATTGGAAGATAAGTTGTACACACAGGGCCAAACCATTCAATCTGCTCAAATGATGGAAAGCCACAGGAAGTTAAGTGATGAATTTAGTGAACATGATACCTCCAAACCCAAAGCAAGATTCCTTAAAATAGGTCTAGGTGCACAACCTGCATTATATGATGCAAAAACTATGCTTGAACCTAACCATGCACCTCCTGATACTCGATCCTATGACCACATCAATGAGGCAGAGGATAGAACTAGGGCAAAACTTGCTGAACGGTTAAAGGATCCTAAATGCATTGCTAAGAATCTCGTGTTTCACTATGATTATGCAAATGACAATCACACTGCAATTTTTGTTCCTCAAAAGAGAATTTTTCCTGAAAAAGTGTTTTGGAATATTGACATTGAGAAAATGCAAGCTGAAAGAGTTGTAGGCAACACACGCACTATGTTTAGAATTGCTCACCCAACTGCCTATCCCCTGAACACACCCAGGCACCTTGTCCCTTTCACTCTTCCCACACAATGTAATACTCTAATTGGGCTGTATGTGCTTGGTCAATTGTTCAATGACTTTGAGAAAACCTGTAAAATAAGAATTACACCTATAGGGATTACAGAAGGGGAAAGGGGTTTTGAGCAAACAAAACAGTGTTACCTAACTGAAGTTATGCCATTTTTTAAACTTCTAAAAGAACATTTTGAGGGACTTAAAAACACCATTAATGATGATGCGACTCAAATGAAAAAGGTTTTTGATGAAGTGGAAAGTGAGGGTAACCAACTTGCTATTGATCTCAAACACAGTGAAATTGACAGGAAAAACATTCTCATCATGAATGATAATTTGATTGCTAACTGCATTGCTAAAGATGTGTTTTATACTGTTACCGACTCTGCGCTATCTGCTCGACAATTTCATGAAATGTCGGTTACTCTGAATGTCTTCCAAAATCGTGTGATTGAGCTTGAGGGGGAGAATTACAAACTTATTAAAAAAAATTCAAAACGATGATCATGATAACATGGTCAGGAATTTCTCAAAACTAGAAGTTGATAATTTGAACCTACAATTAAAATATCAACATCTAGAAGAAAGTATAAAAATATCAAATGCCAAGATATCTTCGGATGTTCCTGAATTTGATACATGTTTTGAATTAGCCAAAAAGGATGAAGTAATTCAAGCTCACTCAAACACGATTCGGAAGTTGAAGGTCCAAATTGCACAATTAAAATCGAACAGAAGCGATGTGATCAATACCAATTACCAGAAGTCTATGGATTCTCAAAATTTTCAAAAACAGGGCATTATCAATGAGTTACAACATGAAAATGAGTGGCTTTGTGCTGAAATGTCCAACGCTAAACAACGTTATAAAGAATTGTTTGAGTCAATCAAAACAACACGTGACCAAAACAATGAGAAAGTCACTTCTTTGTTAAATGAAATTGAGAATCTAAAGACCATGGTAAAGGGTAAAATGCCCGCTATTTCATGTGATCATGCAATGTCCAATGTACCTGCTTGTAATAAATATGCGTGCGATGCTGTGAATGTTTCTCTTCCCCTTAGGAACAATAAGTTAGTTCATAATAACTATCTTAGAAATCTTAAGGATTGTCTGGCCATACTTAGAGAAACCATTGAAGATGAGAGGATTGCTAAACCACTTGATGATGTTATTATTGGTGCGTGCTTCCTCACTAATAGGGCCCAGGAATTATTAGAATATGCCATAGGATCAAGCCCCAAGAATGATACCAAGTCGGATAGGACAACTGCATTGCACCCTCTCAGTGGCAACAAGCATGTCACAGTTGACTTTCCCCAAATCATGCCACAATCCTCCATCTTGATCACCAGTAAACAAGTAGCAACTAATCAGACTAATGTTCCCATCATTGCTTCTACAGGAGTAAAAGGTGTATCTAATGCTAGCAAGTCACAGCCTAAGGGCAATACAAAGAATGATAGGACTTTGCCGGCTAAGAGCTCACTTATGAAGGAAGTAGAAGAATCATCTAGGAACAATAAAGTGTTGCTTAGTGAAAGGAATCGAGTTATTTCAAACATTTGTGTGAACAATGATGTAATTAATTCGAATTCTGATGCTATTTGTAAGACATGTAACAAATGCTTATTTTATGGTAATCATGATGCATGTGCTGTGCCTTTTCTTAAATCTATTATACGATCACCAGATATGAATGTTTCTAGTGTTAAACGAGCAAAACAAGTCTGGAATAAAACAGGAAAAGTGTTCACTAATGTTGGTTATCAATGGAGACCTACTGGAAGGAAATTCACTCCGAGGAAAATGTGCCCAGTGACTAGGACTACTGACTCTAGAGATATGCCTATTAGGAAGTGGAGACCTACTGGTAGATTATTTCCTATAGAAGCAATAGATACCACTTCTAGTTCTAGTGCATCAAAATGTGAACACTCCAGTGAGATACCTGTTACTTATGATAATCCAATATTTGTGTGTTCTAACCAAACGGACCCCAATTGTGTGTGGGGCTCCAGCTTTTTCAGTTATCCACGATTGTCTGGTTTCAAATGCAGGTCGTACAAATCGTCCTTTGGTATTTGGACTCAGGCTGCTCAAAACATATGACTGGTGATCGCTCACGGCTCAAGAATTTCGTGGAAAAATTTATTGGTACGGTTAGGTTTGGGAATGACCATTTTGGGTCTATAATGGGTTATGGTGATTATGTCTTTGGAGACAGTGTTATATCCAGAGTCTGCTACGTGGAAGGTCTTGGGCACAATCTATTTTCTGTTGGTCAATTCTGTGACTCAGATCTCGAAGTCGCCTTCAGAAAGCACACCTGTTTTGTTAGAGAATTAGATGGTGTTGATCTTCTCAAGGGGAGTCGGGGCACTAATCTTTACACCATCTCCATCGAAGATATGCTACGGTCCTCTCCAATTTGTCTGCTCTCTAAAGCATCCAAGAACAAGTCATGGTTGTGGCATCGACGTTTAAACCATTTGAACTTCGGTACCATCAATGAACTTACACGTAAGGATCTTGTTCGAGGCTTGCCCAGACTCAAGTATGAAAAAGATCATCTGTGTTCCGCCTGTCAAATGGGCAAAAGCAAAAAGCATACCCATAAACCCAAAACCGTCAATTCAATCATGGAAGTTCTTCATACCCTTCATATGGACCTTCGTGGACCAATGAGGATTCAAAGTATCAATGGAAAGAAATATGTGCTGGTTATTGTTGATGATTACTCTCGATTCACATGGGTGAAGTTTCTACGATCAAAAGATGAAACTCCTGAAACCATCATCAAACTCATCAAGATGTTGCAAGTCCGTCTTAACAAAACAGTTAGAGTCGTTCGTACTGATAATGGAACAGAATTTGTGAACAGACAACTTACTCTATTTTATGAAGGTGTCGGGATTAGTCATCAAAAGAGCATACCAAGAACTCCTCAACAAAATGGAGTTGTAGAAAGACGCAATCGCACCTTAGTTGAAGCTGCAAGGACTATGCTCATCTTTTCCAAAGCTCCTCTATTTCTTTGGGCTGAGGCAATTGCCACCGCATGTTACACTCAGAACCGATCCTTGATACATCCTCTCCACTGCGAAACTCCCTATGAACTGGTTCATGGCAGAAAACCCGACCTTTCGTTTCTTCGAGTTTTTGGTGCACTGTGCTATCCTACTAATGACAGTGAAGACCTTGGGAAACTCAAGGCCAAGGCCGACATTGGTTTCTTCGTTGGCTATGCTCCAGAGCGAAAGGGGTACCGAATCTACAACAAACGTACCAGAGATATAATGGAAACAATCCACGTTACTTTCGATGAGCTGACTGAGCAACCGGTTCCTGGACAATCAAGTTCTGGACCCGTACCTAACCTTTTGTCCCCTGGACCAATTAGTTCCAGGCTTGTACAGAATCCCATCCCTGCTGCTCCTTTTGTACCCCCTACGAGTGAAGATTGGAAGAAATTGTTTGACCCAATGTTTGATGAATACTTTGAACCTCAACAGATGAATGCTCCCGAAGCTACAATGGTTCAACCACCAGATGGGGTGGTGAATGATCAAGATGACAATAACGGTCCATCCATTTCATTGTCATGGGATTCTGAAGCCCCCGCCATCAGTCAATCGGTCAGCACGTCCAATGTCCAACCTTCACTTGCACATCGAGCGGCAAATGTAGATAATTCATCTGAAGTTAATCCTTTTGCTCCACCTGATAATGAGCCATTTGTTAACATCTTTGCCCCTGAACCATCAAATGATGTAACATCCTCTGATGAATCTAACACGGCTACCTCAGTTCCACATTCTCAACCCCATGAATACCTTCGAAAATGGACCAATGATCATCCTATTGACAACATCATTGGGAACCCTTCACGTCCAGTATCAACCCGCAAGCAACTTGCAACTGACGCATTATGGTGTTTCTTCAATTCTGTTCTCTCTAAAGCTGAACCAAAAAGCGTCAAGGATGCAATGTCTAAACACTCATGGTTCACTACAATGGTGGACGAGATTCATGAATTTGACCGACTGGACGTCTGGGAACTAGTACCACCTCCCGAGTGTGCTATGATCATTGCTCTCAAATGGATATTCAAGGTCAAACTTGATGAGCATGGAGATGTTCTGAAAAACAAAGCTAGGCTTGTGGCAAAAGGATATCGACAAGAAGAAGGTATTGACTTTGAAGAATCCTTCGCCCCAGTTGCTAGAATAGAAGCCATAAGGATCTTTCTCGCTAATGCTGCAAGTCAAAACATGGTGGTTTATCAAATGGATGTCAAGACCGCATTCTTAAATGGGGATCTGAAAGAGGTGGTGTACGTATCTCAACCCGAAGGTTTTGTGGATCCAGAACGCCCTAATCACGTGTATCGATTAAAGAAGGCTCTATATGGGCTTAAACAAGCACCCAGGGCGTGGTACGACACCTTGTCTAGATTTCTTCTGGCCAACAAATTCTCCAAAGGCGTTGTTGATCCTACCCTCTTTACCAGAAAAACAGGCAAACACCTCCTACATGTACAAATCTACGTTGATGACATCATCTTTGCCTCGTCTGATCCCTCAGAATGTGATCGTTTCTCTCAAGAGATGAGCTCCGAATTCCAAATGTCTATGATGGGTCAAATGTCATTCTTTCTAGGACTGCAAATTTCTCAAAACCCCAATGGCATATTCATCAATCAATCCAAATACGCCAATGAAACGTTGAAGAAATTTGGATTCGACTCCAGTGATTCAGTTGATACTCCAATGATTGAACGTTCAAAGCTTGACGAAGATGATGTGGGAATTCCGGTCGATCAAACCATGTATCGAAGCATGATTGACTCATTAATGTACCTTACTGCAAGCAGACCCGACCTTCTGTTCGCAGTTTGCATTTGTGCCCGGTATCAATCCAAACCCACCAAGAAACATTTGGAAGCTGTCAAGAGAGTCTTTCGATACCTTAAAGGAACAATCCACTTGGGCCTTTGGTACCCTAAAGAAACTTCTATGGCTCTCACAGCATATTCAGATGCTGATCATGCTGGATGTCAAGACACTCGTCGCAGTACATCTGGGGGCGCACAGTTTTTAGGAAATAAGCTAGTCAGTTGGTCTTCAAAGAAACAAATGAGTACATCCATCTCCTCCACTGAAGCTGAATACATTGCCATGTCATCATGCTGTGCTCAGATCCTCTGGATGCGATCTCAACTTTCTGACTATGGTTTCATTTGCAATAAGATTCCTATGTACTGTGACAACAAAAGTGCAATTGCACTCTGCTGCAACAATGTCCAGCATTCAAGAACTAAACACATTGACATTCGACATCACTTCATCAGGGAACAAGTTGAGAAAGGAATTGTGGAACTTTACTTTGTGAGGACTGAGTTCCAACTAGCCGATATCTTCACCAAAGCACTTTCTAGGGAACGGTTTCACTTCATCCTCCCACGCCTTGGTATGAAGAGTCTCACACCTGAGGATCTCAAATGTCTTCAGGAAGATCAAGAGGAGTAAAGGGGTTGCTTCACATATCCTTGTATAGTATCAAATCAAAAAGAAAATAGAAAAATATAAAACCTATAAAAAACCATAAAAATCTGAAAAATCACAAAATCTCAAAAATATTCTTCTCTCGACATGTCTCTTGTATAATCGATATTATGTACGATTCTAGAAATGTCATTCAATAATGACACGGAATCATACATATGCTTGAGCAAGAGTTTTTCGGTTTCAAATAAAGTTCTTTTCAAAAACATGTCGTATCTCAAAACATTCTTTAAATATGGTTTGCTATTACTTCAGATAGCAACCCGGTTTTCAAAATTAAGGAAAACACGTCGCCAAAAAGACGGTTGTTCCTAACAAAGGGTGTCGTTCATCCGAGCGTGAATTACTTTATATTCATGCACCCTCGATCTAATGTACGCTTCAGTGCATTATTTCTTGATAAAGAAGAGAAATATTCTTTTTGTCGCCAAATACTTTCCCTTCTATGATTTTTCCGGGAAGTATTTGTGCAAAACTTGGTGGTACCATGAGATTTTGATTGAAAATCAATTTGAACTCAAAGTTTGATAAAATTTTCACTCAATCAATGACGTTACTAGTTTATGAAAACATTTATGCTTTAACATCCGTCATTGATTGAGGGGGAGAGTGATTTCTCAAAATTTTATGTATCATCAAAACTCCCCACACTTCGTACATAATACCTTGCAACAAAATGATTTGTGATGGTTATGTGTCAGAATGAGTAAATTTTTCAAAGAGTTTTCATTAAAACTTCGAATCTTTTGCAAACTCTTCAAATCTGACACATAACAACCTCCCTCACAGTTTGAGGGGGAGCAAGAAAAAGTTCCTTTTATCAGAAAATATTAAACTTGACCGCATTTCTCTCCCAAAAACGCTTTCTAAATTATTTAAATCAATTGAGATCAAAAATCTCGAAAGATTTGAAATTTTTGATCGGGGGAGAGAATGTGATTTAAATATGAAATCTGATAATCAAAAGTGATCTTTTGTACTCAATAATAGGCTCCCACATATGTGCTAAACACTTTCGAATATCGATGCACATATTAAGGGGGAGCAAAAGGCGTTTGAGGAAGTTATACCAAAGGCTGACCATTTATCTTTATGCATGGAGTTATAAGGTTGGTTAAGGTTAGGTATGAATTCCCATGATCCACCAGAACCGGAAGGATCTTCCCAGGGACAATCCATAGATAGATTAGAAGTCCTTAGGAATGATTGAAAAAAAAAAAAAAAAAAAGGAGTAAAGTGAGAAAGGGAAGAGTGCGGACTGAGATAGAGCTAGGACTGGAACAAACCCAACAAGGTTCTAGTGGTGAAGTCTCGGTAAGCACTGAAGGGGTTGAAGAATGAAAAAGAAATGAAAAGAGAAAGGGTGAAAAGAAATAGCCCTCCATATATTCAACCTTAGGGCAGAAACCGGGTTCAATTCATAATCTACTAGTGGTTACTAAAGTAACACTAGTATTTAAGACAAGACGTCATGGACCCAGTGACGCACTGCACTAAACTTCCCAACCACTCAAGTTCTCTTAAAAGAGCTTGTTTCAATCTCACGGGGAACCCTGTGCAATGTATCGACCGCTCATTGCGAGCTATGTTGATACCTAAAACAGGAGACGCCTCCCCAGTCTCCAGGAGCGGATCAAAACGCACTATTGAGTCTAGAGCCATGAGATCATCCATAAATCTCGATAGGACACATTCCAAATATGCTAATTGTTTCACACAATGTGGAAAATAAGATAATATATGTAGAGTCCTACGCATTATCCTTGTGGTATTGCCAGAACATCCGAGTGATATGTTAATTATTCACAATGACGATGGAAATCCTTCTAGAGCAAACATCTTTCAAGCTCTTGGTAGGTGACATGTGAGATCCATCTTGGATCAATGATCAAGTGACAACTGGAAAGCAACAATGGTGCGATTCAACATTGAATCAAACTTGTTCCAGGATATAGATTGACGGATACTTTTGACAAAACCTCTCAATGTGCTCACCAACGTATCTTTCGAGCACATTGATTGTGTAATATCTTTCAAACAAAAGTATTTTTGATGGAAATGTGATTCAAAGTATAAAACTCTCATCGTGTCTCAAAATTGTTTATCATATGACACGCGAGTGATTTCTATAAATCAATTTCTCATCAATCCGTGAATATCTATTCACCGATTCACTCTATCGTGCTGTCTGCTTTGAGACGTTCCGGTATGAGAACATGCTAAGTATGAAAATTCCGAAGTGGACTCTTTGGAAAATTCATTACTACAAGCTGGAAATTCCTGTCAAGGAGAGTCTTCTTTAAAAAGAGACTCTACCTGATCACAGGTCGGTTTTCACAAAACCGGAGGGTAGTCTGTCCTCGCAGAACGAATGTCAAAGCCATATTCGTTCTCTATCTTTATTCCTAACTGTTTTATTTCAGGGACACATATAAAGATGGCGTTGATGGCTCCAGTTTCCAGCTGAATCGGGTCAATCCATACCTCATGCTCACACATCCTCCACACTATCAATGAAGATGTGAGACTTGCTACAACAAATGTTGAGAGACTACTAACAGCGTTTCCGCAACTCTGATGAAAAGGTCTCCTAATCCACAAACTCCAATGCAACGTCTCCAGATACAAAAGGGTGTGAGCATGATGGTCCTTAGTCACTACATCACATGAAGGTGATACTACTATGGATGAGCTTGGAGATTTACTTTGGCTGATGATCTCAAAGAAGCTCAAAGATCACACATCACAAAGGAATCCAAATCACAAGTTCGTTTGCTTGAAGTACGAAGTGTGCTGAAAAGAGAAGAATCAGATCCTACGAGCTACAAAGACTAAAGAATGCTTAAAGACCAAAGATCTTAACTTCAAAGGTGACCTCGCTTAGGGGGAGATTGTTAGGAATACAAATATTCCTGTAAAAGTCTCGGTCACCTAATGATTGTAATTGCATTAAGTTAGCTCGTAGTTAGTTTGTTTATTAGTTAATTAGTATTAGATTAAGTAACACCGTGGAAGAAGGAACGGGTTTTACCCACTGTATACCTGATCCACAGCCCGGGAGTGGGCGTAATATTGTAACTATAAATACCCCTCTCCACATGTGGAGAGGGTTGGACCTTCATTCATTTTAATCTAATCTTTTCCTTTTTCTTTCAAGGTTCCTCTCTTTCTCTCCTCTCCTCCCTCCTCCTCATTTCTACGCCTCACTCATTACCACTTGATCATGTTTCCAACATAGTTAGTATTCTACAGCAAACATGAAACCTTCATGTCTTTGCAGCAACAAATGACAAAGTGTACATCAAAACATATTAGTTTCATACTATTCTCATCACATCCAGGGGTGTTAACTCCTGTGAGAGGTGAATCATTGAAAATAATGGATTTGATGTCTCTTTACCAATAGCCATCACTACTGGAGTAGCCAAATGTTTAAGTTCGAAAACTATGGTACACTGATAACCATATGATTTTTAGCAAATCATCAGCTATAAACGGATTTGAGTTGTCTTTACCTGTAGCCGTTTGCTCAGGACTAGTCAATTATTTAGTTAAGTAAATCACCTTAGAAATTGATTACCAAATATGGTTTTCCACTGCCTTTACCATAAGCCAGACACTTGTGGGCTAGCCAATTATTGGGAATCCATAAGGAAAAATCCATGGTCAATTGACAACCATCCAACTCTCAGTTGTTAAGCATGGGTGAGTTGAGTACCCAAAAGTTTTTAGCAAACTATTACAGCTATCAACAGATTTGACTTGTCTTTTCCAAAGCTGTACCCTTTGGACTAGCCAACTTTTTGATGGAATAGTCAACATCAAGGTAAGTTGATAACCAGATATAGTGTGATGAGATATCAACACTAAAACCTGCATACAACAAAACATAGCACTATACAAATCTGTTAGGTTTTTTTTATTAAATAAAAAAGTAAATATACAACAAGATACCATCAAGCAGCTCTGGCCCCCTGATCCTTGACTTAAACAAGCGAATCAAAGATTCAACAAAGAGTTTAGCATTCCCAACTGGATCAGGAGGAATCTCCAAATGATGTAGAAGCATTTTCTCAATAAGAGGCACAGTCAGAGGATAATCCTTATCAATGAACATTATCACCCTTATACCAGATGTAGTCTCCAAGACATGAACATAAGGAAGAGGATAAAATTTCCAACTTAATACTTTCCACCTATGATTATTCTTCCAGACTGCATAACCAGAACCAGTAGGAGAATCAGAATCCATGAGCACTTGAAGATCCCCCAAAAGATATAATCCAACACCTTCAGGAGTATGAATAGCATAATACTTGGTAACCAAGTCATAGAGAGTGAGTAAATCCTAATGATCCACAAGATGCAAAACTTCTTGTAGAAAGGTGAATGACAGAGATGTTCCATCAAGTCTATAAATAGTATTAGACTGCCCATTACTAGACAGCTCCCATCTAACCAAAACATCCCTAAAACCCCCTGGAAAATCTTCAGGAGATCCTTCTTTAAGAAAAGAAGAATCAACAGCATGATCAACATCCACCACCTTATGCACATGAGGAGATTGTGAGACCTTCATTCTAGCCATTCTTTTGGCTCTTCTACCAGGAATGTACATAAACGAATGAGGAGAAGAAGGTTCTTCAATAGATACACACTCTGACTTATGTGTTTCCACTGATGGAGGAGCTAGTGGAATATCAGTAGAAACCTCAGCAGAAAGTTTGTCAAGTGAAACAGATTCTGATTTTGCCTCCATCTCCATCCTAACTTGTTTAGCCCTAGCAGCTCCAAGCTCAACTTCTCTAACTTTGATCTCAAGAAATCTTGCCAATTCAGCCTGTTGATCATCATGCAACCTCTTGGCAGCCTCTTCACCCAATCTATCCTCCTCCATTTGTCTTCTGGTCCTATTTTTAGAAGGAATATCTTCTGCTACAACTTTTGCTTTACCTTTGTCAATAACAGATGGAGCAACAGCAGTAGTTGGATCAGCAGAAATAGATACAATAGGCAAAGGTGCATAACCAACAGCAGGAACACCCATATCAGTAGTGGAAACAGCATCAGCAGAATGAGATAAATTAGCATAATCAACTTCATCCAACTTTAGTTTCTTAGAAGGTGGTTCTGTATCAGTAGAAGGTAGAGTAGAAACAAGCTTAGGAGTAAGAAGTCCATCCTTTTGTAATCTAGTCTTGATTCTATTATAATGGTGAACTAATTGTTCATCTGAGAAAGACCAAACTTGTTTCTTAGTACAAGAATGATTATATAGTGCACTGCTTTGATTCTTCATAAATTCCCTCATAAAATTCCTTTGCTGTGCTTGGGTAAGAGGTTTATCCCTCTTTGCTTTGGCAATCCTTTCAACTTCAGCTTTCCTCCTGAGTTTCATGAAGAAGCATAATCAACTTCATTGACATTATCTCCAAAAATCTCTTTAGCTAGACCAGGATTAGAAACCACTTGCCTCCCAATATGCAGCCAATCAGCTTCATCAAAATTTGGAATTGCAGCATCCAATTCTCATTGTCTTGCAAGAGGCAAACTAGAAACATACTTGTTTATAGCAGATTGGAACTCTGAGTCATATTTAGCCTCTAATGCCTTAACCAAATCTATACTTTTCTTCTTATCTGCACATTCCTTCAAAAGTCTTTCTTGCTCAAGCTTTTCTTGTTCTAAGACAAGATCATCATCACAAACTCTAGTAATGTCAGCAGAAGCATCCTGAGGAATGACTAACTCCTCCAGAGGATCAGCAGGTAAATCTTGAACACCTGAATCAATAGTAGTATCAGCAGATCCTCTGGTGTAGGGAGTTGCAGATGTGTCTTCATGAGATGTATGTTCTGAAATAGATGGATCAATGCTAGGTGAAGCCACATACTCTTTACCAGCAACAAAGAAAGTATCCACTGATGTGGGAACCCCAACAGTGACCTTCTCAGCAGCAACATCAATTAGTGGTTCATCAGCCTGAAGATAATCACCAGCATCTGTATGTTGAACATTATCAACATTTGGTACCTTAGAAGATTTAGTGGAATTCTTTCTCAAATATTGTCTTTTCTTTCTTCTTCTAAACTGAATAGGCTCCTTTTGTTTTGAAGATTCAGCAGCATTGGGAGAAGAAGCATGAGTCTGTTGAGCAACTTCAGTCAAGAACTCAAGTGGATCCAAATGCCTATCCTCATGTACTACATCAGAATCAAACACAAACTTTCTTTTCCTTTGCTGCCCAAGTTGAGCTTCCAACTCCTGAACCCTCTTAGTCAACAACACAATCTCACCACCAAGTGAGGATTTGGTGTCTGCAAGCTCCGTTTAAAGATCATCAACCTTTTTAACATACCTGTTGAGCAATTTATATACAGAGGTGAGAGTAATAGGGTCCTCAGCTCCACCAGTAGATTGCTCAGTGGTAATGAGAGCTTCATTGGGCCTTTCAGGAGAAACAGGCACATGTTCAAGAATGGGAGAGCTTTCATCAATTGGCTCTCGAATAGGACTAGGTGTGGTCAGTCTAGTAATCTTAGGTTCAAGAGGTGTAGGTACTTGGGTACCAAGAGACTGAATTGTCTCCTCAACCTCAGGAACAAGCTCATCAGGAGCAACATGAGTAGGTGATGGAAAAGAACTAGGTAACAGAGGTAAAGGGGAAGGTTGAGGCTGGTCAGAAGAAACATTTAATGCTTCAGCAGTTGGAGAGGGTCCTCCATCATTGACAGTTGATGGATTACCATCAGCAGCAACACCAGACGATAATGGATTACCATCATCAGCAGCATTTGGAGAAGGTGTATCACCAGTAGCATCACCCTCACCTGTATCATCATTACCATGTGGCAACATAGTAGCTAACAGAGGGTGATGTGCCCCAACATAATGTGTTTTCAAAGAAGCAAACAATTTAGCACTAAGACCCCCTATGGGGATATGGACTCTGTCTTGGGTTGTTATGCCTAATATCATTTGAAGAAACCTAGGGTACATTAAAAACTTATGCTTTTTCTTCTCAATGTTTTCAGACATATTATCAAAAATAAACTTAGAAAAATTATAAGTTAAACCCTTTGAAAGACATACAATACCACAACCCAATTGGGTAGAGAATTGATCCCAGCCACCAGACTTGTTGCTGATACACTGGAGCAGCGTGTGCACCAAGAACCTCCACTTGGGGCAAAACTGATTCTTAAGCCACTTACTGGTGTCAGTGCTTTGATAAGCAGCTTCCCATAACCTAGCAAGTATCACTTCAGTGTTGGAGTGATAGACACCATTCTCATCATCCAAATGAAGCTGTGTCCTGATCAAAGATTCAGTCACCACATACTGAGTTCCATCAATAATGGCTACAATCTCAGTGTTAGACCTTTTTGTAGCAGATGCCCAAAATTGTTTCACCATTGATTCATATATCACATTTGGAGAATGTGTTAGAGCATAATGAATCTTGGAACGCGTCAAAAACTCCACCATTGGATCATACAGTTCGTGTTCTTTTGTCTTACTCAGAAAGGAAACCTTGTTATGATCTTTCTTAAATTGAAGTGGTGCCATTCGAAGAAATTGTGAGAAACGGTTATGAATCAAGCAAATGGGAAATGGGTTTAAATTGGTTGATGAGGAAATTATTTATTTTTGGGCGAAGATATGCGAAATAGGTTATAAATTGAAGTTACCCAATCATGGTCAAGAATATCGGAACAAATCGTTGACCAGATATGACGTGTAAAGTAACTCAAACAAATTTCAAAATTAACCCTTCAGCAGAAATGATGGTCAATCTACTGATAGAAAGTCAATCAGCAGAATCAACTCAAGTGTAAAAATATCTTCAGTAAATATCTTGAGTTTTATTGTGCCACCCAACTCGCATTAATTACCATCAAGCCTTGACTCCGCCTATAAAATAATCCCAAATCACACTTCACATATATCAATTACCCCCAATTAACATCAAAACCCTAATTTCTCAACAATACCATAATTAGCCACTAAAAACATGTCTTCCAAACCAGAAATCATCGATCTAACCTCCTCCACATCATCATCATCATCTAGTGATGGTTGGAGCACTTACTTTCCATCCAGTGCTCAACCATGGAAGAAACATGATGTGGGGGAACCAAGCGAAGCCCCCATTCCTACGGATAGAGTATATGTCTATCCTTTCCTTTTTACCTTTGATGAGGAATCTTCGGAGGATGAAGATGAAGATACATTATTTATCCCTCCTTCCACACCAGAGAGATCCCAACCAAGGCCAGGGAAGTCTAACCCTTCACTTCCAAAATCACGGGAAGTGTTGATTGGTCTTCCTGCTCCAGGATCTGGTGCTTCATACCATGGAAGCAGGGGAAAGGGCAAGGAGGCAGAGGTGAAAGGAAAGGGAAAAGGGAAGGTGGAGTAGAAGGTGATGTGATGTTTCTAGGGACCAAAGATATAAAACTAGGTTCTTGAGCATCATCATCGTTTTCATCAATCCATCCTCTCCATTTTCATCTTCAGCTTCTTCATCGTACTGGTCATGCAAATCCACCAGCTTTTGTAATAGATGATAGGAGCTAGAATATGTTTGGTAGATTTTGTATAGGGATGGTCTTGTATTTCATTTGAAGTTGATTGTAAGCTGTAAATTATTTCTTGAATGAATGAACAACTTTTCTCAATGAACATCACTTGAACTTTACTTCAGTAGAAGCACTGAGTATCACTTGTATTACTCTTCAGTAGAAACAAGCTTTAAGCTTACATGACCACTTTCCCATTTAACCAATCTTGGTGAACTTCAACTTAAGATCAGCAACTACTCATAAAGGCATTCTGCAAAACAGACACAAAGTAGCAAACAAACCAAACCAAAACATACAAGAACATTAGTTGGTTAGTGTTAGCAAACAAAAACATAAACAATAATCTACAAAATTTACAACTACAATCCTCCCTTGAGACATATGCCTCCCCTGAGGCTTATGCCTCCCCTCAAACTTGGCAGTTAAGGGTTAAGCATCCCAATATGGACCACTAAGTGTTGAAACCTAGGTCCATCAAAAGCTTTAGTCAATAAATCTGCCACATTATCATCTGTGTGAATCTTAATCACTTTTATTAAATGTTTTTCATATGCATCTCTTATAAAGTGGTGCCTGATCTCAATATGCTTAGTTCTATTATGAAAAACTGGATTTTTAACTATGCATATGTTACTTTGATTATCAATAAAGATTGTGGTGTTCATGAAATTAAACCCATAATCTAGCAATTGATTTTGTATCCATAGAACCTGACCACAACAATTTACAGCAACAACATACTCTGCTTCAGTAGTTGAGGTAGCAACAATAGTTTGTTTCTTGCATTGCCAAGAAATCAATCTTCTTCCAAGAAATTGGCAACCTCTAGTTGTGGATCTCCTATCCATATTTGCACCAGCATAATCACTATCACTATATGCTTCCAGCCTAAAAGGAGACTCTTTTGGGTACCAAAGACCTAAATTGGGTTGGCTTTTGAGGTACTTAAAGATCTTTTTGACTGCATTCATGTGGGAAGTAAGTGGAGTGACCTCGTGTCTAGAACAAGCACTCACAGCATAATGTCAGGCCTTGAAGCAGTCAAATACATCAATGAACCAATCGTGGATCTGTATAGATGAACATTCACAGCAGGATCTGGTTCAAGATTGTTCTTTGGTTTTGGAGCTTCATAGGGTGTAGTGGCAGTTCTGACATTTTCCATATCAAACTTCTTCAATATGTCTCTCACATTTTTATCCTGACTGATAAATATACCATCAGTTTTCTGCTTAACTTGTAAACACAAAAAGAAAGTAAGCTCCCCCATATCACTCATCAGAAACTCTCCCTTCATCAATTCCTCAAACTCCCTGCACCATGCTTCTTTGGTGGAGCCAAAGATGATGTCATCCACATACACTTGCACAAGAATGATATCTCTGGAATTTTTCTTTAGGAAGAGTGTTTTGTCAATGGCACCTCTTCTCTAACCATGCTTCAGCAGAAATGCAGAAAGCCTAGCATACCAAGCTCTTGGTGCCTGTTGTAGTCCATAGAGAGCTTTTACAACCTTGTACACATGCTTTGGATTATCTGGGTCTTCAAAACCTTTGGGTTGAGTGACATATGCCTCCTCTTAAATTTCACCATACAGAAAAGCACATTTCACATCCATCTTATATACCATGAAACCCATATAAGATGCATAGGCCAAGAAGATTCTAATGGCCTCAACTCTAGCTACTGGTGCAAAAACTTCATTATAATCAATTCCTTCCTCTTGCCTGAACCCCTGAGCCACTAATCTTGCTTTGTTTTTTTACCACAATACCCCTTGCATCTCTTTTGTTCTTCAAAATCCATTTTGTCCCAATTGGAATTTTTCCATCAGGTAGTGGTACCAGTATCCAAACCTGCTGATTCTTAAATTGTAGCATCTCTTCTTGCATTGCTTCAAGCCAACTTGAATCTTCAAGAGCTTGAGAAACACTGGTTTGTTCCATTTGAGAAAGAAAGCAAGCAAACAAACAATGCTTAAGGTATGTATGATTGTCCCTTTGTTGATTTGAGACACAGGAAATAAAAGCAATTTCACCATACTTAGTACTTTTCACAGTACTTCTAGTTCTAACAGGTACTTGTGGATCACCAATAATCTTTGATTGAGGATGAGCAATGTTGATCCTTTTTGTTGCAATGGGGTTGACATCAATTGTGGTGTCAAGATTGTTCACTGTGGGTCCAAAATCACTGTCATAGGAATAGGAGGTGAAGATACCAGCTTTGGGTTGGTGACGACCAAGATCTGAAGGACTTGGAAATCGTGTATATGCTTCTCCAAAGTCTGTGGACACACTAGTGGGTATGGGAGTTTTTGCAGCAAGACTGTCAGCAGAGTTGATGATGTCAGGAGAAACAGGAGAACTGTCATTAGAACTGTCAGCAGAATCCTGGTTTCCACTGACTACTTGTGCTGATTGTCTGAGTAGTGCCTCAGTATCTCTTGCAAACTCCACACCAAGCCTCTCAGCTTCTTGAGTGGCTGCATGCTCTTGCTTCTTGAGTCTAGCAAGGTCCTCTGCATAGTGTGACTCATCTTCATTCTCATCAGAAGTTTCTTTAGAATTATCACCTACAAATGGGTTAGGAGGAAAAGAAGGTACAACAATGGTTTGTTCATCTTGCTCAGATTCACTATCTGAGTCATCATCCAGGGTACCTGCATTGTTAGTGGGAGACTCTTGTGTACCTGCAGATTGGTTAGTAACATATCTAGTATAGCCCAAGTAATCAGTTAAGTAATCCAGGTCAAAATACCAAACATGACCTTGTCCTTGAACATTAGGCTTATCAAATTTTCCTAGTGAATCACTAGTGTTCAAAATGGTCACTTGACAACCAAAAGGTTTGAGGTAATGAATATCAGGAACTTTCCCAGTGAGAAGTTCATAAGGTGTCTTGAAATGAGGTCTAGTAATGGATACCCTATTCAAAACATAACAAGCAGTGCTTACTGCTTCAGTCCAGAACATAGTGGGTAATTTAAAGTCTGCAAGCATGGATCTTGCTGCCTCTATTAAGGTCCTATTCTATCTTTCAGCAACCCTATTTTGTTGTGGGGTTCTTGGATTTCTATAGTCCCTTTTTATCCCTTTATACTAACAAAGTTCTATTAATACAACATTTTTGAACTCTATCCCATTATCACACCTAATACTTTTAACCTTTTTGTTTAGCTGGTTTTCAATAAGGGTAATGAATTCTTTTAAAATTGGAGATGTTTCATCTTTAGTTTTCAAAAAGAATACCCAACAAAACTGATGAGGCGAAAAGTGTACCGCTTTTAAGGGGTCATTTAAGCCCGAATTTGAGATTATTTGATCAAATATTGCCCTAAATCGTTCCTTTTGTCATTTTAGGTACTTTTGAGGAGAAATTTGGAAAATGAAGCATTTTGGACGTTTTTGGAGCATAAAAGTGAAGAAAACGGCAAAGTCTCAAATTCCTTGCTGGGAACAGTACCTAACGACGTCAAGGCTTTACACATGATGGCGTCAAGAGTGGCAAAAGAGGTGGGAGTGGAAAATACACGTGATGCTCTAGAACGTTTTTAGGCTATTTGGCCTGACGGCGTCACCAAGGCCGTCAGGGTCCAAATACTAGAGACGGCCTAGAGCTTATTTCTACATGACGACGTCAGAAGTGGATCTAGGCCATACGAATTTCATCTTGGCGGCGAGTTGACGGCGTCAAAGGTTAATACATGACGCCGTCAGGATGCATAGTCTATGTATATTTTTCTAATTTTTCATTGTAAAGTGTGAAACTTTTGGGGAACAAGTTGTGTAAAAACCATAGGTCGAATTTCCTGCATATTGAAGGGGTTTCAAACCCTTCTTTCTTCCATGTTTGAATAAAGATAAATACTTCAATAATCATTTAATATGTCTATGTATTGTTTGATTCTATCTTATGTGTATCTTTCTTTAAACATGTTAGGCTAGGCTTTTATTGTGTTTGCTTAGATGTAGTGAAACCTAGATGTTGATTATTGGTTGATTGTTTGTTTATAATTGTTACGGATGATTGTTTTCGATGTTAGGCTTAAGAAAACTGGCAGACTTCCATTGGTAACTTGCTTGAACGTCTTAAGAAACATGATCGGAGGTGTACTACGATTTTTGGTTGTATTTAATGCGTAAGAGAATTCTAATGATCTCATGTTAGGAGCTTTTAACAGCTCGATATAGGAGTGAAGTAGGATCTTATAGAGTTAGGGAATATTGTACACGGCCGTACGACTAGTATTAAGGAACATAGCCCGTCATCAATGCAATTGTAACAAGCTAATCAACCGGTAAAAGATATCTAGGGAGTAATGAAATCTAAGTAAATACAACTTTTCTCATTATCGTTTCCACCACATTAACATATTTGTTTAATTTTCATTTCTTTTATTTTATTTTGATTGCATCTTAGTTAATTGGGTTAGTTGGCTAGCAACTAATTCCGCCCACTCCTACAAAACCCGAGATTTTACTTGCTTTCCATAAAATATAAAAATACAAAAAGAATCATCCCTCACCTCTAGACCTAGTTTAGTAGGTTGTCTAATCTTAGCGACACTATTCCTGAGTTGAACGATCAATCCCCCGGTACTTGTCACTATACTATACTACAACGATCAAGTACACTGCCTGGTGGGGGTTGTAAGCTTCTCAAGATCCCTTAAGAGGTAAAACCTATTGCGAGGGCGCAATTCCCACGTATCAAGTTTTTGGCGCCGCAACCCGGGGAATAGTTATTGCTTAGGTTGGAATTTATTTTATTAGGTCTACTCATTAGATTCCTATCGAGTGAGATTTTATTTTTCTTTTTATTAGCTTTCTCATAGTCTATCTTTTCTTTGTGTCTTTATTCGTAAAAACCTTTCCATTGACTCTTTCGTTCACCATTATGGAGAACGTGAATCCACCAAGTCCGACACTAGAGTTTTACCAGAAAAAATATAATTACACGAGTTTGGATATACCAAGATGGAGGAATGAAATGAGGAGGACAGGATATTATATTGATTTTATTGAGTACCTTGAGAAAAGAGGCCAAGTGCATAAGACTTTTAAAGAATTCACCTTAGGAGCTCCATCAACCCCTCAAAATGCCTCACTTAGTGAAACCTATGCACCATATGAGCCTTCACCTAGGATAGTTTCGTATGAGCCACCTAGCTGTATGTCATGGTTAGGCACTACCATAATACAGGATGAACACATAGGTGACCTTGATGTGATGGAGGATCTATCCTCGATAGATCTATCCACTCACTCTCGCTTATCTAAAATTAACGGTCCATGATATATATAAGGGGACTTAACTTGGTAGTAGGCAACTTAAGCAATGTATGGAATTTGATATACTTGGGCATCTACAAAAATAATTGTGCAATGTATTCTCCCCCGTGGGATTTAAAATCAAATAATTAATTAAAACGGGGCTATGAGAACTCACCTGGAGTGATAGTACAAAGATGGTACAACGATGGTAAAGTAATCGGGACAATGAGGCGCGAACACTAGCCGCAACCTAAATGAATAATCGTGATCTAATTTAGATCATGCCGTGATGTAATGAATGCACATGCACATGATACCTATACCACTCGTAATTTGGAAATACTAGTTATCGTCATGGTAAAATAGTTTCCATACTTAGGAAAAATAAGTCCATATATAGGAGTATATAACTTGTCGTATTATCTCGTATGAAAATATTAGTGTTATATTCCTCGTATCGAAAACCTTAAAATAGCGTCGTTAAGTCGTATAAATATTCTTTTGGGTCGTACGTATTCATTTGTTAAGAATATAGTCCTTAGTAACGTTTCTAAAAAATATACCATTTAGTACGTAAGTTATTATTTTTATTTGTGACCAAATATATATATATATAGTTTTGGTGATCTTAAAACGCGTATAGCTTGGTCGTTTTAGGTTCATTTTCCTCGTTCTTTATATCCACGGATTCGTTTTTGTATGTAGTAATATATTTTTGATAACTCGGCTCCTCTAGGTTACGTTTAATACCTCTTTTTATCCATTGAAATCTGCCAAATAGCAAGCAGTTTTTACAAAAACAGTTTTCGTCGTTAATTTTGCAAAAATCATAACTCCTTCGTTATAAACTCGTTTTAATCCGTTCTTTCGCCTAAAGTTTCGTTTTTGAAAGTATTTTCTAAATATTTGGTCAAAAATTAGCCATCAACCACTGATTTTCCCACGAAATCAAAATAGGGACAGTAGGTATTTCAAAGGTGTCAAACATCGTTTCTAGGGTTCTAATCTAGTTCCATCTTCATTCAAACCACTTTCAATCACCACAAAACTAATCTAATCCTACCATACACCTTCTTAGGGTGTCATGGGTTCCTAAACATCAAAACCAAGTAGGTCTAACAAGGATCTAACCAAAAATCACTTCTAGGGCTTAAAAGTTAAATATATACAAAATGGAGTGGTATAAGTTAATATATGCATGAGATCTTGCAAGAAAAATATATAATCATGGTAATAACTTTGTAAAAATTTATGAAATGAGTTTAGTAAACTTACTTTGAGATGTGGTGTGATTAGATGATAAAAACCTAATAATCCTTGAGTTTATATCTCAAAACTCTAACAAGGATACTATATAAACAATATTACACTTGATCTTTAAAAAAAACTTTTGGTTCTTGCTTGCTTCTCCTTGTTGCCGTGAGTGAGTAGAGAAAAAGAGAGAATATGAGTTTTTGAACTTGTGAGAAATAAGAGAAATAATATCTAGGATAGTATATGTATTATTATTATTAGTATATATATTATTATATAAGAGTTAGTGTAAGATATTAATGAAGAAGGAGTGTGTAAGTGAGTCTTGTAAGAAAATGGCAAGGGGGGGCGGCAAAGTCAAGGGGGGGGGGGGGGGGGGGGGGAATGTATGTAAGATTTTTGTAACTTGTGTATTATTGTGTTGTTTTGGTAGTTTTAAATTGTACCGGGTACCGGGTTAACTAAAAATAAATTTCAACGGAGTTAACCGGGTCATAATAAAGTTATAAAAATTATAAAAATAGGTTGGGTAAAATTATTGAGTGTTTAGATAATTATAGTTTAATTTCTACGAAAACCGTCGAAGTTTTAGTAAACTTAAGTTAATAATTAAAATAAATATCCAAAATACCGGGTAAATTAATATTATAATTTTTATATTATAAAAATAAATATAAAAATACATTGGGATCATAGTCAGGAGTGTTGGACGTGTTAGTCACATTTATAGTTCGCGTATTAGTGTTTATTTAAAATAAACATACGTAAATCGTCAATTGTACCAAAAGTATTAATTTATTTATCCTACGAGTGGAATAGTATGCAAGTGCCCTAATGATGATATGTCGACTATTTCTAGTCCGTATGAAATGTCCCTGATAATAATGCATGAATTCGCTCCTGAACCAATATGGTTACGCGAATTTGAACACTCGTAAACTAAATTTACGATGACATGAATAATGCACGTGAATAGTGGTTTTCTCTCGGAAATGAATAGTGTCAAGTGAATAGTAAAATTTCTGAACGCTTCTCAGAATATCGAATTGACCTCAAAAACGATGAATAGTGATCGATGAATAGTAAATGATGAATAGTAACTTGTGAATAGTAAAATTGTCGAGGTTTGGAAAATGGCCGGAAATTACGAGTTGTGACAGTCTTCCCTTCTAACAGGAACTTCGTCCCGAAGTTCAGTTTTGGTTGGTCTCTGAAGTATATTTGGTAAAAAGACGTGGATACTTGAGTTGCATTTGGTCCTCTCGTTCCCAAGTAAATTCGGGTCCTTTTCAAAAATTCCAGCGAACTTTCACGATAGGAATTTGACTTTGCTTCAACCGTTCGACCTCATGGTCTATGCTTTCTACTGGTTCTCTTACCAAGTTTACGTTTGTCTCAAGGTTGGATTCCCTTCCAAATGGGATTATGATTGACTAATCTGAAAGTCATTTCCTGGATTTGATTAGGTGAAACATAGTTGTGTAATCCGGCTGTTCCTTAACAAGGCTCAAGTCTGACGGCCACTAGGCCTACTCTGTCTGAACTATTAAGTGGTCCAGTGTATATCGGTTTTAACTTTCCAAATCTCTCCGAATAATATCATGCCTTTCCTAGGCAGAACTTTCAACGTGATCTGGCTACCAACTTGAAGTTTTAATGGTTTACAACTTGTAGAATTTGTAGTTGATTCTTGACTTGTAGGAAATTTCTGGTTATTTCATGAATGCCTATTGGAATAGTGAGTTCGGCTTTTTCCGAGTTTGGTTCGTCAATAGATGATCAGTGCTTCTTCAGGTTTATAATGTAATATAGGTAATATATGTTGCTGAACTATGTCAGAACTCAAATCTTATACGTCAGTTGGTCGATTCTAAAATGAATCTGAAATGGTCCAATATACTTAAAAGTTCAATCTCTCGTGTTACCAAAATCGTATCATGCCTCTCCAAGGCAAAGCTTTCAACTTAGTTCGTTCTTTCCCGTGAATCTGGTTAATTTGCTGTTCAAGGATACCCAATCCGTATGATGTGCGTCATGTACCAACCTAACCTCTATCAGTTTCTCGTTTCTTGTAACGGGTTCTTGACTTGTGAAATTTCCTTTGTTGTTCCATAGTTTAGTTCTAGACCAGTGAATTTAACTTTCCGATTTCGGTCTGTAAATGGGTAATTGGTACTTCGACCATAAAGTGCCTCAATTGATGTAGTCTCTATGCTCGCACGATAACTATGGTTGTAAAAGAATCCGATTTATGGTAAATGGTTAGTCCAACCATTTCTAGAGTCAATCACTCATATACTGAGTATAACTTTCCTATGTTTGAATCGTTCTCTCGTTATGACCATCGATCTGAGGATAATAGGCGGTGTTTACATCTAAATAGGGTTCTGAAGAAAATCTTAAAATGATAGCTAGAAGTCTGAGGTGATTCGATCACTTTTATTAGGAACAATTGAAATAGGTACAATAAATCTTGTGACTAATTCCACAACGTTACGTCTTTCGAACACGGCGTTATACGAAGAAGATAGAATATGAGTAACAATGTTTGATTCTTTGCGTTTTGGTCTAATGGATTGCTAAAACATATGTCATTCTTTGCCTACTGTGCTTGGTCTCCATTACTGACGTTTGTAATCGTTCTATGGTGTTCCTCCTAATTTCCTTCATCACATATTCAAATATTTCTTATTGTCAAGTCACAAAGCCCTAAACACATAAGCGATGTAGCATGGTGATTGGTTTTCAAAATTTATCTCGCGATTTTTGAGTTTTTGGTCGAAATCTTTTTCTGAATAAACGAATTTAGAAAATGGAGCAAATGGTTTACTAAATAATATCTTTCTTGATGATTCAAAATTCAATAGTTAGGAAATGTGACACGGTTTTCAAATAGGTTGTGAATAGGACTATTTACCAAAGTTTGATGTTTATATATTTCCCATTGTACAATGGTTTAACTAAATATTGATTAAAAGAATCGTATTTGTTCAAAATAGGCAATTCAAAAATTATTTTCTACAAGATATGTGATTTGTATAAACACAAATTTTAAATAAACTTTACTTAAAAGTCAAAATACTAACAAGGATAAAATGGTAGGCTAGGAAATGCTCGCATAAATGCATAGATGTCTAACGTTCGGTTTCTGATATTGGACAGTACCTATTGGTGGTTATCTGGCAAAACTACAAGCCGAGGTATTCAACTAACTTAACTCTTGAGATGGTTTATCGTTGAAATTTCCATCATGATGGCAATATGAGGGTTTCAATTGATACTATGTCGATGAATTTCCGTATTGTCTTCACATGTAGTTGGGGAGATATGCTTGGGCCTGATGCCTCTCTTGATGTATAGGTGAGGTTATCCAGAAGTTCTAGAGAACATAATGCTTTAGGGGAATCTACATCGATATCCATAATTCGAATCAATCGTTCTTGGCGTAAACTCACTGCAGGGAAGTTTGCGTATGGATGAGACCATGTTAACTCAAAACTCTTTACAGTGTCGGTTAGGAGGCTTGGTTTATTCCCATGGTGTTACTTAGCGTACCTTCACAAGGTGTTTGATCCTGTAGATCAGTCTAACTAGTACCTTTGAATAATAAATTGGACAACTAGGTCAGAGATGGTGGGTCGGATGGTCCAGTGGCATTTTAGAGTTGTTGTTGAGTTATAAATTGTCTTGGTGTATACTTCTAGTCTAGGTTAGTAGTTTCGTAACCCTTTTATTGTTTTTCTTGTATCGAGGAATCCTCCTAGTACTTAATATGGGAAGTCTCTCCTAAAGAAGTCAATGGAAAGTCCAACTTAATGACTAAGTGTGTGACAGGTGGGGTAAGTATCCAGGGAGAGTTTGTCAGAAAGAAATATTTATAAAAGAGTTTATTTGTTTAAAACGCTTTTGGATGAAGATTGTTATTAACAATACTTTATAAAGAAACTATTCCCTTCATGGCATAATCCTTCCTGAAGTATACATAGGTGATCAGGCTATGTATAGTTGAGGACTAATGATGCGATGCTTGATTTAGTCAAAATAATATTATTTTCCTCAAAAGCTTTAGATGGTGTTCAACGCGTTGTTATTAAAAATGGTATACTAATTATTTCCTTCCAAAGTAATATAAAAATTGTTTTGCGTAATAATAGTAAATATTTGGCGTCATATTGGATAATCAGTTTATAGTACGGTAACAAAACGACTTATTTTAGAAATTCGGTAAAAACAATTTCCCCATAAGGTAGTAAAATAGTTTGAAATAAAACTCGTTGAATGGTTTGTTGGATACATGGGTAAATACTATGGATTGGTAATAATCTACTAATCCGTCAATTACAAAATCGGTCAAATCCTTAATAAGACAATGGTATAATGTTGCTAAACGATTGAAAATTGCGCCATTGCAATAGAAAATGGAATAAACAAAGGCTACGGTTATCACAGAGGTAACAAAAGATAGTCATTACATTAGATAGGAAAGTGCTTAATATAACTAGGTTACATCAACGTACTTATGGAAAGTACCAAAAGAAAGTACAACCCTAGAGGGCTCAAACTATGGTTCACATAACCAAAACATAAACTTCTTCTTCCAATTCTGGCTTCCCAACTCTGGGCATTCACTCTTGAAATGTCCCACTACACCACAGCCAAAACATGTTATTGATGGTTTCTGATTATCACCCTCAGTTGGAAACCTGCAGTCCCTGGTTTTATGGTTAACCTTCTTACAGTTGCCACATGGTTCCGGGCAACGTCCTGGGTTATGATGATGTTGGCACTCTTCACACTTAGGTAAAATACCAAGGTAATCATTCTTTTCCTTTAGACCTGTAGCATTAAGTTTAGCAACTCCTTGTCTCTTGGGTGGTACTTGTGTGGCATTCTCACCTTGGTTGTTGTTCCACTTCCTTTTATTGTCACTTTTTCTTCCTAAGATCTTGGGGTGAGCTATGCGTTCCTTTGCTTCGATCGCCATCCTGATAGCTTCAGACATGGTATCGGGTTCCAATGAGTTGACCAACATACGAATTTCAGGAGAAAGTCCTCCGATGTACCTTTCAAGTTTCTTGCTTTCTGGTTCATCCATTGTAGAGCCTAGTAAATCATAAAAAGAAGCAGTATACTTAACAACATCATCTCCTACCATGGTAAGGTTTAGTGTTTCCTGTTCAATTGCTTGTAATTCGCTTTTCACACAGAACTTCACACTCATCATCCTTTTTAGTTTCTCCCAAGAGTGTGAGTAAGCAGCATCAACTCCTACTACCTGGACATACTTAGTCCACCATTTCTGGGCATGCTTCTGAAAAGTGCAAGTGGCGAACTTAACTTTGTCTTCCTTACAGCAGTCACCACTTTGAAAGATTGTTTCTAATTCTTCGAACCATTTGAGAAATTCTTTTGTGTCTATATTTCCGCTAAAGGAGGAGGGATTACAACCCATAAATTCCACGTGAGTAAGTTCCTTTGTGAGGGCGGTAGTTGCGTTCCTGGCAATGAATTGTTCAACAGCGGCTTGCGTCATGCTTGGAGTGGTTTGCTTAAATCTATCTCCATCAAATCATAAGAGTCCATGAGAATCTATAGGTAATAAAAATCATCATATTCATAACACATGAATATAATACATGAAGGTTTCGGTCTATATGAGCCAATATCATAGCTAGTACAACCATTCCCCTATAGTAGAGTCAATACTTGGTGATTCCGTTTGTACATCAATCAAAATACTACAAGTTTCTTTGAACTATGCCACACCTCCCGTGGCTAGGATATTAGTAAAAGCTGGTAAAGATATAAGTCTAGTCTAGGGATTTCCTGTAGTCCCTCTAAGTGGAATCAGGTTTATGGCATCATAAGGTCGAGATAGTCCTGAAGTAGTGTCTGAAGTTGTGCATCAATCAAGTTCTAGATAGTGTAGATTCTAAGCCATTCTTGAGGAACCTGCAGATGTTCCTGTTGAGTCCGTAATCTTGGTATTATCCACAAGGCGTTATCTAATTCGTGACAAGTGGAAATGGAAAAGGGAAATGACAATGGTGGTATTCTAAAGGATGAGAATAACATTGATGACGATGAAATCCTAGTGATGAGTTAGGAGATAATGGTGATAATAGTGAATGGAATACTACCCTCTTTCGCGCTATCTCGCGATATCTAAGAGGTAAAATTAAAGTACGCACTATGGGGCGACCAATAGTGAAATAAGTAACCAACGGTGGTGGTAGTACCTAAGTAGTAAGCGTCCTACTAGTGAAGGAAAGAAAACATGCTATCTCCCTTGTAATAAGCATCCTAATAAGTCCATTAAAATTAAGTCTGAATATTCTACCAAACGGCATTCTATGTATAGGCTGAATGAGAACCTTGCTCTTATGACAATTCAATAGTGCTAATGGTGGTGTAAGTACAGCTAGTGGTATAATGGTAGTGGAAGATGACAAGGCATCTTCAATGTCGGAATCCGACGAAAGGATAACAGCGTGGGTATCTGAAGACATGTCACTTGTGAACCAGGTCAATAAAATCATAAATATATATATGAGTATGGGTATGAATAACTCGTACAGTGTGTGCGTAAAGCAACATGTATAGTGAATATGCACCTATGATGAAATGATGAGATGCTATGATGATGTGGTTATAGTCTAGGGTCCAAGATACATCCTAGTTCGCTATAACCTTAGCTCTGATGCCAATCTGTAACACCCCCAAAATACCTGAATGGCAGCGGAATGGAATACCTGGGGGTGACTGTCATAGCACCATAATTACAGTTATATTGAACGACCTAAAGTGTCGTTTAGAAAATACAGCGTTTGATCATTAAAACATTCAGAGTTTACAAAGCTTAGGTCCCAAAAGAGTTTGCCAATATAGTTAAAATAAGTTCAACAAGATCAAACGTTTCATAAGTGCAGAAAATATGGTGAGACGCGTCGACTCCGCGACTCCATGAAGGTCCAAATGTATACAACATGAGCTACCTTAATAACCTGAGAAATACATTGCGAAAACGGTCAACATAAAGTTGGTGAATAATCATAGATTTATAAGTTAAATCGTAAGTACATAAGCCACAAGTAATAAGTAAACCGACACGAATGTCAAAAAAAATGCTACATTGGCTCTTAAGCTCATGACCCCGAAGCTAGACTTTGTAATGCCCCACCAGAGTGTTTACCAGACACTCAATTCGTTAAGACATGAAATGCATTCGTCCCGTTGGAGCAACCCAAACACGAATGGAGGCGTCACCCTCGATAGATCTATCCACTCACTCTCGCTTATCTAAAATTAACAGTCCATGATATATATAAGGGGACTTAACTTGGTAGTAGGCAACTTAAGCAATGTATGGAATTTGATATAGTTGGGCATGTACAAAAATAATTGTGCAATGTATTCTCCCCCGTGGGATTTAAAATCAAATAATTAATTAAAACGGGGCTATGAGAACTCACCTGGAGTGATAGTACAAAGATGGTACAACGATGGTAAAGTAATCGGGACAATGAGGCGTGAACACTAGCCGCAACCTAAATGAATAATCGTGATCTAATTTAGATCATGCCGTGATGTAATGAATGCACATGCACATGATACCTATACCACTCGTAATTTGGAAATACTAGTTATCGTCATGGTAAAATAGTTTCCATACTTAGGAAAAATAAGTCCATATATAGGAGTATATAACTTGTCGTATTATCTCGTATGAAAATATTAGTGTTATATTCCTCGTATCGAAAACCTTAAAATAGCGTCGTTAAGCCGTATAAATATTCTTTTGGGTCGTACGTATTCATTTGTTAAGAATATAGTCCTTAGTAACGTTTCTAGAAAATATACCATTTAGTACGTAAGTTATTATTTTTATTTGTGACCAAATATATATATATATATATATATATATATATATATATATATATATATATATATATATATAGTTTTGGTGATCTTAAAACGCGTATAACTTGGTCGTTTTAGGTTCATTTTCCTCGTTCTTTATATCCACGGATTCGTTTTTGTATGTAGTAATATATTTTTGATAACTCGGCTCCTCTAGGTTACGTTTAATACCTCTTTTTATCCATTGAAATCTGCCAAATAGCAAGCAGTTTTTACAAAAACAGTTTTCGTCGTTAATTTTGCAAAAATCATAACCCCTTCGTTATAAACTCGTTTTAATCCGTTCTTTCGCCTAAAGTTTCGTTTTTGAAAGTATTTTCTAAATCTTTGGTCAAAAATTAGCCATCAACCACTGATTTTCCCACGAAATCAAAATAGGGACAGTAGGTATTTCAAAGGTGTCAAACATCGTTTCTAGGGTTCTAATCTAGTTCCATCTTCATTCAAACCACTTTCAATCACCACAAAACTAATCTAATCCTACCATACACCTTCTTAGGGTGTCATGGGTTCCTAAACATCAAAACCAAGTAGGTCTAACAAGGATCTAACCAAAAATCACTTCTAGGGCTTAAAAGTTAAATATATACAAAATGGAGTGGTATAAGTTAATATATGCATGAGATCTTGCAAGAAAAATATATAATCATGGTAATAACTTTGTAAAAATTTATGAAATGAGTTTAGTAAACTTACTTTGAGATGTGGTGTGATTAGATGATAAAAACCTAATAATCCTTGAGTTTATATCTCAAAACTCTAACAAGGATACTATATAAACAATATTACACTTGATCTTTAAAAAAAACTTTTGGTTCTTGCTTGCTTCTCCTTGTTGCCGTGAGTGAGTAGAGAAAAAGAGAGAATATGAGTTTTTGAACTTGTGAGAAATAAGAGAAATAATATCTAGGATAGTATATGTATTATTATTATTAGTATATATATTATTATATAAGAGTTAGTGTAAGATATTAATGAAGAAGGAGTGTGTAAGTGAGTCTTGTAAGAAAATGGCAAGGGGGGGCGGCAAAGTCAAGGGGGGGGGGGGGGAATGTATGTAAGATTTTTGTAACTTGTGTATTATTGTGTTGTTTTGGTAGTTTTAAATTGTACCGGGTACCGGGTTAACTAAAAATAAATTTCAACGGAGTTAACCGGGTCATAATAAAGTTATAAAAATTATAAAAATAGGTTGGGTAAAATTATTGAGTGTTTAGATAATCATAGTTTAATTTCTACGAAAACCGTCGAAGTTTTAGTAAACTTAAGTTAATAATTAAAATAAATATCCAAAATACCGGGTAAATTAATACTATAATTTTTATATTATAAAAATGAATATAAAAATACATTGGGATCATAGTCAGGAGTGTTGGACGTGTTAGTCACATTTATAGTTCGCGTATTAGTGTTTATTTAAAATAAACATACGTAAATCGTCAATTGTACCAAAAGTATTAATTTATTTATCCTACGAGTGGAATAGTATGCAAGTGCCCTAATGATGATATGTCGACTATTTCTAGTCCGTATGAAATGTCCCTGATAATAATGCATGAATTCGCTCCTGAACCAATATGGTTACGCGAATTTGAACACTCGTAAACTAAATTTACGATGACATGAATAATGCACGTGAATAGTGGTTTTCTCTCGGAAATGAATAGTGTCAAGTGAATAGTAAAATTTCTGAACGCTTCTCAGAATGTCGAATTGACCTCAAAAACGATGAATAGTGATCGATGAATAGTAAATGATGAATAGTAACTTGTGAATAGTAAAATTGTCGAGGTTTGGAAAATGACCGGAAATTACGAGTTGTGACAGTTTTGTAGTTAGTAGCTTAGTTAGACTTAGTAATTAGAGCTTATTTGTGGTTCATTTCATTACTAGTGCACTGAGTACTCAGGTTTTGGTCAAGTTTCATACAAGCTTATCTAGCTTATTTGTGAGAATTAGGGTTTGGTTTTTGGCTTATTCTAAAGCCAAAATGCTTATCTTTTCATTTCAAGCTTAATTTTGGATCCCTGATCCTTGGTGTGGTCCCACACAGGCCTGCAACTTGCCAAGTTACCCTACACATCTGTGACCTCAGCTCATTGAGCTTATTTCTTAGGCTCACTGAGAGCTTATTTGTGAGCTTATTGGCCTGACCCTTGGCTTATTGAGAAGCCATCCAGTCCAACTTGAGGGTCCAACCCCAAGTTTGGACTTCTGACCCCTCTTGTGGCCCCCACACTTGGCTGCAAGTAGGCCATTTGGGCCTGTTTGGTTTGTCAAATAAGCCAAGGGCTTGTTTGGCTTATCCAGCTTATTTTGTGCACTTATCTGGTCCCTTTGTGTTTATTACTCATCATTGTTGTTGGTTATTTGTTTGTTTGGTCTAAAATCTCAGTTGTGTGACTTATTCAAAGCAATAAAATCCTAAAAGGCTAAATAGCTTAACTGTCAAGTATATAAGCTTTTCTCATTGCTTATTTCTGTGTTCCATTCAAACTTCCTTCACAAAAGTTGTTCAAATTTAGTTAATAATCAGTTGTGAAAAAGAAAAATCCAAAAAAATCCAACTTAATAGAAGTGATAGCTTCAATTTAAGCCAATTGTCTTATTACCTCAGCTTATTTATAAGCTAATTTCATTCTTATATTTTTCCTAGGCTTCTGGTATATAAAAATAATTTTTGTAATTTTCTCAGATTTTTCTTGCATCATTTAGTATTTTTCTTAATTTAAATTAGTTTTTAATAATTATTAAATAGTTAATAATTAATATTAATTAATTAGAAAATCAGAAAAATATAAATTAAATTTTAAAATTAGTTTTTAGTTATTCTTAATTTTTCAAAATTTTATTTTCAATTTTCTAGTGTAATTTAATAATTAATTAGAGTTTAGGTTAATTTAAATAATTAAAAAGTAATTATTAATTAGTTAAATATTAGTAATAATTAATTAAAAAGTCTTAAAAATATATTTTCATTTCTAAAATTAGTTTTATAGTATTTTAGATTTTTCTAAGTTTAAATTTTATTTTTCTAAGTTAATTTCATATTTATTTGTATTTTAGGTTAATTTAGTTAATTAAAATTTAATAGGAAATTAGTATTTAATTAATAGTAATTATAAAAATAGTGTAAAAATTAATTTTAAATTTCCAAAAATTTTCTTTAATCATTAGGTTTGTAAAAATATCATTTTTATACCAGTAGCCTTTTCAGATCACCTCACTCACTTTTATTTTACGTACGTTTGTTTCCGTTTTCAGCAAACGTACGGTTTTTAGGTTTTAGGTAATTTTTTCGTAATCTAAATTCCAGTAATTAATCACATAGCTTTCCTAAGCTATTTCTGTTAATAGTTTCCAAATAATTCTCATTTATACCATTTTCTGTTAATAATCACCCGATCACAAACGCGCTCAGATACATTTCACACCTCGTCGTGGTATAACGACCTGGTGATTTCCTATATTACCCGGAGATTGACTCTAGGTTATTTGACTTTGTTGACCATTCCTTGGTCAATATAAGTTGACGGTTTAGGGCAAATCAATCGATGATGATGAATCTCAAGAAACACATGATGAATCTTTTGGGCAATTTGAATATAGCAGTCTAAATATTGAGGATGATCCTTATGATTCGGATATAGAAGTTGAGATGCCTAAAGAAGCATTTGAGATACTTGGGAAAATGTTAGGGTTATATTACAATGAAACACAAGTTGAGGATATAGGTGATCTTGACACAAGGAATGATGAAGTAAATAACATAAGCTCACAAGTACCCCACAAGTCCTACCATCATTTGAGGCACACACACCGCCCGTGACTTACCCGGAAGAAGTAGAAGAAACTTTAGGAATCCCAATGGAGGTAGAACCCTTGGACCAAGCACCACTAGAGGATATAGGTTTGAATACTTGTAATGATAACCTTACTCCTAGTTCTAGGGAATTTCCTAGTGTTGATGAACCGGAGCCTCAATCTTTACATAATTTCCCATCCTTAGATTTATTTCTAGGAGACAAAAGAGGAACCGACCCACCCATCAACCAATATTACCCGGGTAGTTTTAGAATGAAGGAAGCCATTCACTCACCCCCTTCACCTCACGTGGCATATTTCCACCCTAAAGGTGTGTATCACTACTTCCAACCGCACTTAATTTTAAGTGTAGGGAAAATCTCCCCTATTTTCGTTAAATAAAGGTAGAGTCAGGCTCGTGACTCGAATAAAAACAAGCGCTTCTTGGGAGGCAACCCAAGCCCCTTTTTATTTGTTTCCGTCTGCGTGTTTTATTTTTATTGTTTGTGGATCATGGTTCAAAGTAAATTGTGAAAATGCTTTATTTTGTTTTTAACTTCATTTTAATTACATATAAAGGTATTTTGCAAAAGCCAAGTGTAAGGGGAAACCCAAATTTGTTTATAAGAACGAAATTGAGTATGAATCACAACAATATTAAATGAACATGTATATTAGTAATTGTTTGAGTCAAATGTTTGTATCGAGTCATAATGATGTTTTGCAGGATTTTCCAGGAAGTAAGGCATGAGTTTTTCCAGAAATTTTTCGGAAACTTAACATGAGATTTTTCCAGGAACATTCTGACGGAGTCAGGAGTTACAACCTGACGACATCAGGTGATAAAATTCTGAAAAAAAATTTGCGAGTTTTGTTTATACCGGAGTCTTAAAGTTTTTGTTGATTCTTTAGTTTTGTAAACTCCAGAAAATCTGCAAACATTCATTCCACAAGCATTATATCTTAAATTGCTTTCTAGGATTTGTTAGTATATATAGATTGCCGCCGATTTTACGCGAGGTTGGCTTGATTTTTTTCTTATGTTTAACAGGTCATATATGACAAGAAGATGATTTATATTTCTGGAGGGAAGCTTTCAACGTTCATTTTCTTGGAGGAAGATCTAACCTTGTTGACAAACTATCCACACCGAACGAATCAGGGGAGTATTTGTTTTCATTCTTTTATCTGTTTTACTTTTACATCCTTTAATTGAACATTGAGGACAATGTTCATCCTAAGTGTAAGGAGAGGGTAAATAATGATACCTTATAGGATACTATTGCACTTGAGTTTGTTTGTTTGATGGTAGGTGTGTAATAAAACTAAGAGAAATACTTGTTAGTGTAATTTTAGCGCCAAATTTAAAATTTTTCACAACATTTAGGAGTGAAACTTTAGCCTTAACAAGCGTATCATGGATAGGAGTTGTATGACTAGCACAAAACCGTACCATTCAGAAAAATTTTCCACTCAAATATGTGAGGATCGCCTTTAGATTTGATAGGAAAAGCATTCATTATTAGCGCTTATGAGTGTACCGGTAGCATTTAGATTCTAGAACTTGCGTTCGTGATACATCCCGAGACCGCTAGTGAGACTACATTCATGTAGTAGGATTTACTACATGATAAGAGGCATTAGGATCACCCTTGTGTTTAAACCCGTATCATAATTAGTTGACCATTTAAGTAATATTACTTGACTAACGAAGTCAATTAATTTTTCCCACACCTTAGCGTTGTACTCATTTTTAGTACATGATACCCCTAGTACACCCCTCCGAGCCTATCTTTTTGTTTCTAACTTTAAGCATTTTACTTAAAGGAAAATTTTGTTACAACCCACCCAAATGTGCAACCAAATCGCCTTAGCCTTCCTTGTATGCACTCATCTTTAGTGCATTATTGTTACATGTTTAAACCCTTAGTTAATTATCTAATTGATTACATGGTTGCTAAGTCGAGTCATATCTTGTACATATTGTTTTGGGATGATTGGGAATCATGGGTAAAGTACTAGTGTTTTGGAGTAATGGGGAAGAACATCAAAGTATTACCCCTATATGTGCGTTAATCTTAAAAAGTACTCCAAGTGTTTTGATTATCTTTATTCGAGTCATTAGAGTAGTTTATTGTAAAGTATGTAAAAATTCAAGTGTAAGGGGAATGTACATTCCCTATGATGTATTATTTTGGATGGTAGGGTAAAAGTGTATGCAAAAAAAATAAAATAAAATAAATCAAGAAAAAGAAAAAAAAAATAGAAAAAGAAAAGAGAAAAAAACATACGGACTACAATCCCGTTTCATTCTATGTTTGTTTTAAGTTTTTGTTATTTTTGATTTATTAGCTTAAGTTGAGTCGAGTCTTGGCTTAGCAATGCCATATTGTACATGTAATTAACCAAGATGATTAACTCGCCACCAGTAAATATTGCCTTTATCCAACAAAACCGTGTTTTCCATATCCCTACACCTAACGTTATAACCCTTTAAAAGACCTCTTTGATAGTTTATCCTAGGTGCTTACGCCAAGTGGTGGAGGTTTGATCCTTTGCCAAGCCTATGGTAATCTATTTTCTATGACAGGTAGTGACAGATGTTTTCCATTTCCTTATTGTGATATATACTTTATTACACCCGTGAGATGTGAGTATCTAAACACTATTTGTGAGGTGCTAGTGTATGACCTCCGTGCTTGTCTTTGGTTTTAAGTGGAACGATTATTTGTTGTAATTACTTTTATATTAGTGTTAAATGACCCCTAACTTGTATTTTGATTAGAATAAAAGCGCATTTGCTTGAGGACAAACAAATCTCAAGTGTAAGGGTATTTGATGAGGTGAAAAATGTACCGCTAAACACCCCTAATCAATATATATACCAAACCAAACACCCCTAAAACGTTTTTTCTGCAAATATGGGTCGACATATGGAGAATCAAGAGGGGAAAATTAGGGTTTCATAATTGTCTAGCATAATCAAGAATCAAGGTAAAATCTTTAAATCCTATGTTCAATTAATTGATTAATTAATATAATTCATGTAATAATTATATGATGGATTAGGGTTTGTGTTAACTTCTGTAAATTAATGTTATAAAACATGTTGGGATCAATAATTAGTAATATTATGATGATTGGTGAATAGAATTGAGCGTAAAACATGTTAGTTATTGAGTTAGGGTTTGGACAGATTTGTAAGGCTGTAAGGATGTGAGTGTACATAACAGATTGTGATGAGTTAGATCACGAATTTTAAGTCTAAATTGTAGTATAATGAAAGAGCTTTCCAAAAAGTCCAGCCACGATCAATTTTGAGGTCGGGAAGTCGGTCTTTTGATTTTTCTTTGTTAAGGTGTCAAAGCTGTCAAACTGGGACAGATTTTGGGTAAAAGTTTGAGGTTGGCATGTGGTTGTAAAAGTGGTATTTTGACTTGGTATTCTGGAATAGTTAAGTTTTAGGTTATATTAGACTACCACGAAGAGGATTCGCGATAAAAACTTGTGGAAGTAATTATTAAAAATCAAAACTTTTTGGTGTGCGTTCAGATCCGGATTTGAGTAGTTGTCAAGTTTGAATTTCTTGTGAATACTTGTGTGTGTTATTGGTCCATGGCCTTCTGGGATTAGCTTCTATTCTTATGAGAGACCATGGTAAATTTTTGGTGTGAGTTGTTGAGCTTTATTTTTTGAGATTTCATGTGAGTAAATGTACTCAAAAATTCTGCGTTTTCTGAGTTTTAGAGTGCAAGGGATTTAGTGAGTGTTAGGTTATGGTGGTGGTTAGTATGGTGTCTAGGAGATCCATGGTGGGTCATATGAGTCTTATACATCCATCATATGTGTATTACATGGGTTGTAGCTTTTAGCTTGACCTTGTGTAATGTGGATTATTTTTGTGTGTTATAGATTGTGAGTTGTTTTTGTGGAAGCTGCGGAGTTTAAGGTGAGTTCATAGTCCCATATTTTTACTTTGTTTTAAACTTGGGATGGGAATGATGCTTGTCTTAAATGATTTGATTTATTGTGATTATGTGTGTGGTATTAAAGAGCTTGGACTTATAATGTTGTCGTATGTATGCTATGTGTGATTATTTGCTTGTGTGGATACATATGTTTGGTCCAATTAGGGGGGAGTATCCAATTGGAGAGTAATACTCCTACTCGTACCAAATTATGTGGATCGGATAATGTGATGATAATGCTGTGTGGTCTAATTGGGGGGGAGTATCCAATTGGAGAGTAATACTTCTACTCGTTACCGGTTTTTGGGATTCAATTGGGAGGGTGCTTACCCTGTTGCTCGCGCATGCGACCTAATTGATGGCATATTGATGGGTACTACTTTGGATCGGTGGGCACGTTCCGCCCAATGGTTGCCTTATGAGTGTTGTTGCCTTTATGTGTGGATATTAACTTGCAAATGCATGTAGCAATATGATAACTATAATTTATTTGTCCAGCTATATTTTGTAATCACAGTAAATTCGGTTGCCTTGTGTGTTGAGTCTCAAACCTATGAATCTCACCAACGTTATGTTGACATTTTAAGCATCATTTTCAGGTGAGCTTTCTAAGGATAAGATAGAAGGATGTGGATAGACGAGACCTTAGTTGCATTGGAAGTGATTTATCCTCTATGTTTGGATTTATGTTTTGTTTTGGTTATTTTATTTTGGGGTATTGTTATAACACTTTGTGTTTGTACATTGCTCTATTTATGTGCATGTAGTTGTTCTCTATGTAGACACCAGGTGTTGTGATGATATCCATGAAGTTACACCCGTGCGTTTCCGCCGTGGCGGGGTGTGACAGATTGGTATCAGAGTCTTGGTTATATAGAATTAGGTGGTTTAACCTAGACTATAGCCTAGGAGTCCTTCATATAGTTGCATTTAGGATCTATGTGTAAGTATAGTATTTTATATGTCTATTTTCCTATATTTATGTGACGCTTTATTGAGTTTTGGACGTCTATTCTATCCCATATACGTAGTATTATATATATCGACTTTATTATGTCGTCTTCCGCACGTAAGATGCTTCGTTGGACAACCGTTGTTGCTATCGGATGCGAGAGAGGTGGTAGGATGAAGCGGACTAACCGCAGAATCCGAGTTTCCGATAGCATGTATCTATGTTCGGACAAGGAGAGGATGTTTATGGAAAACGTTGGTGGAGAAGAAGTGGAGAGGTTTGGAACCACGGTGACTTCTAGAGATGGAGCCATTACCGAATACCCTTGGTAGTGTCCTCACTTCACATAGGAAGGAGATGTGGTTTAGTCTAAACCTCGTGATTTGTATGCGCTTGTGAATTATGTGGAATTGGAAGAAAAGAGTAGAGATGATTTTGCATGTTGTCGACTACCTCAATATGTAGGAAACATGAATGAATGGTTGAGTAAAGATGAAAGGGAGTTAGGATGAAATGGTGTGGATTCGGATCTAGAGTCCACAGCGAGTAGTAAGTTGAATTGATCTGAGTGGGGAGATAAGTGCGAGAGTGGAGTTGAGCCATTATGCGACGTCTTTTGTTTTGTGTTATGTTTTGAAATTTGTATATTGTCTTTTGCCGTCTGGAGCCATGTTGGAGCGTGATTACTCTCGGATATTGGATCGACCTTATCCAAGTGATTCTGATTATAGAGTTTACGTTATCATTGGAATTGTTCCATGTGAGATGATTGTTTGCAACGTCTTTTGTTTTTGTTTGCGTGATTGTTTGCGTGATGTGTTGTCATAGGAGGGAGTACACTTGTGAAAGGGGGCATAGATAATTATGGTGGCCAACATAATTATACATGCGTCACAATACAAGTGGACTTGCAAGTATGATGGCATGGATTGCATGGTGTATTAGGTGCTATGTGGTATATGTGCGTTATCATTGAGATGTGGGGTTTTGGAAGTAAGTATGCGTGTGGAGTAGGCTTATAACTATGGTCGCGAACATAATTATAAGGGTATCACACACGTGGACTTGTGACCATTATTGCATTGATTGATGTTTGTTGTTATATGTTGTGGTAGATGGTATGTGATATCATGATTGGTGATGGTTGTATGGTTAGAGAAGTATTCTCTTAACCGTTTGGGCAGTCGTTATATGTTGGGGTGTGTAGGTGGTGAGATTCCATCCTACCTATCATATGTTGATACCTCAAATATCGGTGGGTACTTATGTTGTGCTATTTAAGTTGATTCGTTTGCTAGACGCTTCGTTTGTATACCTAACTCTTTGGTTGGCATTCCTTTTCGTACCATGATGGTACAGATGCCATATTCGTTCTATTTGACATTGTGATAGGTGTTGGGTAATCGAATTCGTTTTGTTGGATACTGGTTCGTTTCTTTAGTTATTCCATACATTCATTTCTCGGATGAATGTTATGCTATTCTTCAAGTATTGTTGGTTCGTGACGAGTTGGTGTGGACATTTAATCCCTCATTTACACACACCAATTGAATTTCGTGACATGTTTTGTGACCTGTTAGTATCGGTGTTTTCTATGATTTTGGTTTGATCGGTGTACGAATGAGTCTTTGTGTTCTTCGCTTGGGTTGCAATGTATTTGCGTGAGTGTTCACTGGTATGAGTTCGTTTGAGGATTATTTTGATTTCGGAATTCTTCAATGTCTTTTGCGTTTGATTAAGAGGTTGTAATAGAGTCTTATTGGCATTTTACAAATTTGTTTTGGGTATTTCAAGATCGTTTGAGGGAAACTAATATTTTTATGGGAAATGAAGTGTGAAGAAAAAAATGGTTATGTTGATGTCTTACATAAAATGGCTTATATATATTTAAAAAAAAAAGTATAAGTTTAAGATATGTCTTGTAAAAATAATAATAATAATAAATAAATAAACGGTGTTCATTTGTTTTTTTGGGAAGGTTGAGTACGGGAATAAGAACTGTCTATAGTTCCCATTTACCAAACTTGTTATGTATTTGGTTCATTGAGTGTTTCTTTCGTTGAGGTACGTTTGTGGATGTTTTATAGGTACGTGTATTTTATATTTTCTTTGTATGGATGTTCATTAACATTTTATCCGTGTCTACTTTTATTGGGGAAAAAATTTCTCATTGTGTTTTTCTAGCTTTGATTTTAATGTTCGTTACTTCGCTAGTCGATAATTCGTACTCCTTTTTGAGTTCGTTGATATACGTTTTAGTTCGACCGGTTTCATGGTTCGCGTCGTTTACTTAGGATAGATTGTCGTTTTGATTATCAATTTGTTCGTTGAAGAAGAAGAGGATGTTTGCCAAGTTGTTCAAGTGAGAGGTGTAGCTTTAAGATGTACGTTCTTCAGGAAGGTGGTCAACGATAGCGAGTGTTCGTGGACGCTAGTAAGATAAAAGTAGTAAAGCGTGGAAAGTACCTGAGACATCATCTAAGAGACGATTGTCCTCAGGATTGGCAGGCACTATTGACGATTCATTTTTATCTTTCTATAGATTGCATAGGTATCGCGGAGGTATAAGATCCATGAGAGGAACTATGTGATACATGATTTAAAGTTGGGGAGTAGAACTTGGAGATGATATTTGCATGGAGCAGAAAGTGTGGTCTACCCAGATCATGAGAATCTTTAGCATATATTTGACAAGAGGTTAATATATGTTGAAGAGAAGTTGGGTGTGGAGTTTCTCAGTGACTACGATTGTCTGATTCGCTATCGTCAAGGAAGGGAGGACATCGTGGTAAGAGCGCTGAGCGGGAGTGAACGAGTGAAACTTGGATGTTTGTGAGCAATGGTTATGATAATTCGGTTCAGAGTTAAGAGGATGATACTGGCAGCCTAGAGAGAGAGGCTCAAGGTTGAGAACATGTAAGAAGAATGATTAGTTGGTTTAGACCAGTAAATGGAAAGGAACGAAGATGGAGGAATGTACTTTGCGTTCCAGCTAATGATTTCATGGGGAGGAAGCTTAAGGACATCGATCATGCAAGATAAAAGATACATCCGAGAATGGATAAGACGTATTATTACCTTAGCAAGTGGTTGATACGCTTGAAGGTGAGTGTCGATGTCAATGATTGTTATGGTGATGCAACAATCAGAGATACTTGGAGATTTTGTTGAGAAGGAATTGGTGAGACATTTCATTTGATGAATTGGTAGAGAGACGTGGAGTGTCGCGTCAATCAGCTTAAATCATGATGAAATACTTACTCCGCGATTGTGGTAAATGTTTTATGGAGCCTTGAGATAGCTTATGAAGATGAAGTACGACTTATCGTTCTCTAATTTGTGAACTAAGTGAGCGTACAAATCAGGCGATGGATGGTGAGCTGAGAGCATGGAGGTGTTTGAGTTTGGAGGGAGCTGAGGTATGCATTTATCTTAGCTGAGTTCTCCTATATCAACAATTATCATTCTGGTATTGAGTATGTGTCGTGTAAAAAGTTGTATGGAAGGTAATGTAGGTCATCTGTTCTGTGGGCAAAGGTTGGAACAAGCCAACTAATTGGTCCTGAACTAGAACGAGAGGCTACGAATAAGGTTTTCTGGCTAAGGAAAAGACTTAAGGCAGCAAAAGATCGCCAGAAAGAGTTATGCGAATAATTGCTGTAAGCCTTAGAGTTTGGTGTTGGTGATATTGTGAGGTTAAAAGTATCTCCTTGGAAAGGTGTTGTGCGTTTTGGTAAGAAAGGCAAGCTAGCATGGAGATACGTAGGACCATTTGAGATTTACGGAAAGGATTGAATTTGAGATATATCGGTTGAATTTTTCCTGAGGAGTGAAGTAGAGTGCATGATACGTTTCATGTATCTAATGGAAAGAAGTGGTTGGCGGATGCTAGTCTGCATGTGCTATTAGATGAATGTAAGGTTGACGAGACTCTTTGTTTTGTCGAGAAACCTGTTGAGATTCTGGAATCGAGTTGTTATGAGTTTGAAGTGTGGTGAGATAACGTTGGTAAAGGTATGGTGGGATTCTGAGCATGGTCCTGAGTTTACTTGGGAACGTGAGGATCAGATGATATTTAAGTACTCAAATTTGTTTGCGGATGTGGCTGCTGAGCAGATCGTTTGTAGTTGGATTTAGATCGTGGAAGTTTGATGCGGGGTATTCATAAATGTTTGTTTTATGGGTATCTGTTATTTGCGAGTGCGTTTTTCGGTTATCATTTGGTTTTTCATTTGGTTCGAGAATATCGTACCTACCTGTGAGAAGTCGTTCGGATCTTTAGTGTTATTGATCGATGTAGTGTATCTATTTTCGTGTATTGTTGGAGTATCGATATGTTTTCTATCGTGTGAATTCGGGTATTTAGTCGGTTCACATTTTTGCGATTCATTCTCTGTGAGTTTATGGTGTGGTATTTATCCGCTTAAAAATCCATAAATTTTCTTTTGCTGATGTTTTTGGTGAGACGAGTAGTTGAAATCTCGGGACGCGATTTCCCTAAGTGGGGGATGATGTAACAACCGTGGTTTTAGCAGGTCAGTTTGACTGATAGTCTTGACTCGGTTGACGTTTGTTTGGTGTGTATTAGGTGTTTGAAGTGATATAAGTGTGATATAGGTGAGTTTTAGCACTAAATCCCTTTGCGTAAGTGGTTTTATTGTGATTTGGAAAGTTTGAAATTTGGGAAAGTTCATTTTGATCACCTTTGTGGTGTAGAAATGACTTGTGTAGTTTTGGTGTTTTTGTGTTTTTGCTTAACGAGGCTTCGTTCAAGTAATTGAGCGTTAGTAAGTTACGTGGGATTTGTTTTTATGAGTTATATTTCAAAAAGAGTGTGAAATTCTATTTTTGGAAACTTTATTTTGAAAATGATTATTTTCCGGTTTGTCGTAAAATTATGGTTTATCGCGTAAGACGTTAGGTTTTGATATGGGAATATATAAAATATGAAAGTATGAGGTTTTGAGTGTAATAAATAAATTTAATAAAAAAAATAAAAATATATATTTTATATATGTAAAATTCGGATTTAAGGGATAAGGGGGAAAAGGAAACCTAATTTGAGTCCAAATATGACTCTTAGGCCCAAGGATTATCCCTAATTAATATATATACCAAACCAAACACCCCTAAAACGTTTTTTCTGCAAATATGGGTCGACATATGGAGAATCAAGAGGGGGAAAATTAGGGTTTCATAATTGTCTAGCATAATCAAGAATCAAGGTAAAATCTTTAAATCCTATGTTCAATTAATTGATTAATTAATATAATTCATGTAATAATTATATGATGGATTAGGGTTTGTGTTAACTTCTGTAAATTAATGTTATAAAACATGTTGGGATCAATAATTAGTAATATTATGATGATTGGTGAAGAGAATTGAGCGTAAAACATGTTAGTTATTGAGTTAGGGTTTGGACAGATTTGTAAGGCTGTAAGGATGTGAGTGTACATAACAGATGGTGATGAGTTAGATCACGAATTTTAAGTCTAAATTGTAGTATAATGAAAGAGCTTTCCAAAAAGTCCAGCCACGATCAATTTTGAGGTCGGGAAGTCGGTCTTTTGATTTTTCTTTGTTAAGGTGTCAAAGCTATCAAACTGGGACAGATTTTGGGTAAAAGTTTGAGGTTGGCATGTGGTTGTAAAAGTGGTATTTTGACTTGGTCTTCTGGAATAGTTAAGTTTTAGGTTATATTAGACTACCACGAAGAGGATTCGCGATAAAAACTTGTGGAAGTAATTATTAAAAATCAAAACTTTTTGGTGTGCGTTCAGATCCGGATTTGAGTAGTTGTCAAGTTTGAATTTCTTGTGAGTACTTGTGTGTGTTATTGGTCCATGGCCTTCTGGGATTAGCTTCTATGCTTATGAAAGACCATGGTAAATTTTTGGTGTGAGTTGTTGAGCTTTATTTTTCGAGATTTCATGTGAGTAAATGTACTCAAAAATTCTGCATTTTCTGAGTTTTAGAGTGCAAGGGATTTAGTGAGTGTTAGGTTATGGTGGTGGTTAGTATGGTGTCTAGGAGATCCATGGTGGGTCATATGAGTCATAGACATCCATCATATGTGTATTACATGGGTTGTAGCTTTTAGCTTGACCTTGTGTAATGTGGATTATTTTTGTGTGTTATAGATTGTGAGTTGTTTTTGTGGAAGCTGCGGAGTTTAAGGTGAGTTCATAGTCTCATATTTTTACTTTGTTTCAAACTTGGGATGGGAATGATGTTTGTCTTAAATGATTTGATTTACTGTGATTATGTGTGTGGTATTAAAGAGCTTGGACTTATAATGTTGTCGTATGTATGCTATGTGTGATTATTTGCTTGTGTGGATACATATGTTTGGTCCGATTGGGGGGGGAGTATCCAATTGGAGAGTAATACTCCTACTCGTACCAAATTATGTGGATTGGATAATGTGATGATAATGTTGTGTGGTCCAATTGGGGGGGGGGGGAGTATCCAATTGGAGAGTAATACTTCTACTCGTTACCGGTTTTTGGGATTCAATTGGGAGGGTGCTTACCCTGTTGCTCGCGCATGCGACCTAATTGATGGCATATTGATGGGTACTACTTTGGATCGGTGGGCACGTTCCGCCCAATGGTTGCCTTATGAGTGTTGTTGCCTTTATGTGTGGATATTAACTTGCAAATGCATGTAGCAATATGATAACTATAATTTATTTGTCCAGCTATATTTTGTAATCACAGTAAATTCGGTTGCCTTGTGTGTTGAGTCTCAAACCTATGAATCTCACCAACGTTATGTTGACATTTTAAGAATCATTTTCAGGTGAGCTTTCTAAGGATAAGATAGAAGGATGTGGATAGACGAGACCTTAGTTGCATTGGAAGTGATTTATCCTCTATGTTTGGATTTATGTTTTGTTTTGGTTATTTTATTTTGGGGTATTGTTACAACACTTTGTGTTTGTACATTGCTCTATTTATGTGCATGTAGTTGTTCTCTATGTAGACACCAGGTGTTATGATGATATCCATGAAGTTACACCCGCACGTTTCCGCCGTGGCGGGGTGTGACAAAAACGGCAAAGTCTCAAATTCCTTGCTGGGAACAGTACCTGACTACGTCAAGGCTTTACACATGATGGCGTCAAGAGTGGCAAAAGAGGTGGAAGTGGAAAATACACATGACGATCCAGAGCGTTTTTAGGCTATTTGGCCTGACGGTGTCACCAAGGCCGTCAGGGTCCAAATACTAGTGACAGCCCTGAGCTTATTTCTACATGACGGCGTCAGAAGTGGATCTAGGCAATACGAATTTCATCTTGGCGGCAAGTTGACGGCGTCAGAGGTTACTACATGACGCCGTCAGGATGCATAGTCTATATATATTTTTCAAATTTTTCATTGTAAAGTGTGGAACTTTTGGGGAACAAGTTGTGTAAAAACCCTAGGTCGAATTTCCTGCATATTGAAGGGGTTTCAAACCCTTCTTTCTTCCATGTTTGAATAAAGATAAGTACTTCAATAATCATTCAATATGTCTATGTATTGTTTGATTCTATCTTATGTGTATCTTTCTTTTAATATGTTAGGCTAGGCTTTTATTGTGTTTGCTTAGATGTAGTGAAACCTATATGTTGATTATTGGTTGATTGTTTGTTTATAATTGTTACGGATGATTGTATTCGATCTTAGGCTTAGGAAAACTGGCAGACTTCCATTGGTAACTTGCTTAAACGTCTTAAGAAACATGATTGGAGGTGTACTACAATTTTTGGTTGTATTTAATGCGTAAGAGAATTCTAATGATCCCATGTTAGGAGCTTTTAACGACTCGACATAGGAGTAAAGTAGGATCTTATAGAGTTAGGAAATATTGTACACGGCCCTACGACTAGTATTAAGGAACATAACCCGTCATCCATGCAATTGTAACAAGTTAATCAACCGGTAAAAGATATCTAGGGAGTAATGAAATCTAAGTAAACACAACTTTTCTCATTATCGTTTCCACCACATTAGCATATTAGTTTAATTTTCATTTCTTTTATTTTATTTTGATTGCATCTTAGTTAATTGGGTTAGTTGGCTAGCAACGAATTCCGCCCACTCCTTCAAAACCCGAGATTTTACTTGCTTTCCATAAAATATAAAAATACAAAAAGAATCATCCCTCACCTCTAGACCTAGTTAAGTAGGCTTTCTAATCCTAGCGACACTATTCCTAAGTTGAACGATCAATCCCCCGGTACTTGTCACTATACTATACTACAATGATCAGGTACACTGCCTGGTGGGGTTGTAAGCTTTTCAAGATCCCTTGAGAGGTAAAACCTGTTGCGAGGGCGCAATTCCCACGTATCAAAAACTTACTATAGTCATCAGTGATTGCCAGGCAGAAGTACTTATGATCAATACTTCTGATTTGAGTTGGACCAAATAGATCCATGTGCAGCAACTGAATAGGTTCTGAGATAGTGCTCATTGCTGTAATGGCTTTGTATGAGGCTCTGTGTTGCTTTCCTTTGTTACAGGCAACACAATTATGTTCATTGGTGAAGACTTTTGAAGGAAGTCCATGAACAAGACCAAGTTTAGAAAACTTGTTAATGGTCTTGAAGTTCACATGAGCCATCCTTTTATGCCATCTTGTAGACTCATCCAGGGATGCCTTAGCCACCAAACATGTTAGATCACCTTTAGGTTGGACATCATTCAAATTGAATGTGTACAAATTGTAGTTTCTGGGAACTCTCAACAAAATGGTTGTATCTTCTGGAAGTTTGAAGTCTTTAGAGAGCACAAGACATTCATCCTCAGAGAAGAAGACTTTGTTCTTGGTGTCACAAATTTGTGATACTGAGAACAAGTTGAAATGTTGCAGTTCCTTCACATAGTATACATTCTCAAAATCCAACTGAGGTGTTCTGATGGTGCCTTTCCCAGTGATTCTACCATCTCCTCCACCAAAAGTCACATTGCCTCCTCCTTCTATGGGTACAAAATCATGCATCTTATCCTTGTTTCCTGACATGCTCCTGGAACAACCACTATCTACTATTCCTACTTCTTTACTTTTTAGAGGATGATCCTACAACAACAACAAAAATATATACTAAATGCTAGTTCACTTAGGAGACTCAAGTCATTACTGACTTGAGCCAGCCTTGTGGATCATAAGAGTTAGGCCATGTAGATGTATAAGATCCACCATTGTTCTTGGGCCTTTTTTGAAAATTAAGTCCCTTTTTAGTCCAAGAACAACCTGCTGAAGGCTTCACAGCAGTATCCCAATATCCTCATCCAACATACATTGAGTCAACACATCTAGGCCAATAACCATTTTGAAAATAAGAACTAGTTGGTCTCACATATGGTCTAGCAACAGATCTTCTCCAAGCAGATGGAGAAGGTTTATCAGCAGAATTGTGTTTGCTGGTTTTATGAGTTGCTTGTGGAACAAAAGATGGTATATCATTAACATTTTTCCACGTTGGTCTAGGTTTCTTTTGGCTAGCACATACACCCATTCTTTGCTCATGAAAATTACAATCTTTAATTAAATAAAATTTACTTCCACAAACAAAACATTTCTTCTTTTTAGAAGACTTATTCAAAGTGAAAGATGTTCCATTACATGCAAAAGCACTCAAACCACAAACATTAATAGAATTGTTTTTGACAGAATTAAAAACATTGTTTTGCAAAGAATTAAATGACAAGTCTTCAGAGGAAACTGTCTTTGAATCAACAGTAACTCTAACAGGCTTGTAGGGAGTCTTGGGTGTTGTCTTGGGTGAGGTCTTGGGAAGGTCTGACTTTTCACTTGAATCACAACTGGTATATGTAGTAGACCCTTGGTCAGAGGACTTGTCACTGTCAGAACAAGAGACAAAGTCAGTAGATTTAGAATCAGGGTCTGGCAAGTCACTTGACTTTTTGCCATATAGATGGTGTGATCCATCAAAGTCTATAGAGATGGAAAGGTCAGTGGGCATATTTTCTCCTCTAATAGGTCCAGATACAGCATGTAAACTTCCTTCTTTTAAATAATTGGCTAATCCTGCTGGTGTAGATTTACCCAGATCATTCCTAGCTTCTAAACCAACATACTTCTTAAAACCTAAACCTATCCCAGAGTTTACAAATTGACTACCATAGAGTAAGCTAGCTAAATTGTCACCTGACATTAACCATGTTTTATGTCTAGCTACTTCCACATCTAGTTTCTCTTTCAGCACTTGGTTTTCTGAAACTACATTAGCTTTTTCTTTCTCAGTACGCTTTAAATCAGTTCTAGTACATTCTAATTCACTTTCTAAGACCCTTATCTTTTTATCATAAGCAAGCTGATTCTTCTGAAACCAAAATTTGTCTTTCTAAAGTTTTTAAAGCCTGTTTGTAAGCCTCAACTTCTACATAACATTCATTATATTTAGGTTTCAATCATAAGCTTCCTTAAGTTCATTATATCTTTCACTACAACCAATAACACAGTTATGTACCTGAGAGATGCCTATCAAGGCAACTTGATCATGCTGATCCTCTATAGTACAGCTTGCCAGCATAGTAATTTGCTCAAAACCAGAAGCTTCATCATTATCAGGCTCATGAGCCTTCCAATTGACATGATCATCCAGTGTGACCAAAGCTTTGGAAGATCCAGCTTTAGAAGTTCCAGCTTCCACTTGACTCTGCTGATAGGTAGAATATCTAACCTCATCACCAGTCTTCCTATCCTTGCATTCTCTTGAGAAGTGACCCATCTGACCACAAGTATAGCACTTGATCTTTCTTCTGTCAAATCTAGCAGGATCTCTTCCCTGGAAACCAAACTTTCTCCCAGACTTATTCTCAAACCTTTTGATGTTCACTGAAAGCATGGCCACCTGCCACTTCAAGTTCATCTCTTCCAAATCCAGTGGATCCATCTGTTCAAAATCCTTAAAAGCTAGTTGCTGCTGATTTTCATAATCAGCAACAAAAGAGTGAAGTACATCTTCTAATATACTACTGGATTGTGGTTGAGAATTTGATTTAGTGGTGATGTGGAAAGATGATGCTGAAGAAAATGGGCTTGAGGCATGAGTAATCTGATTGGATGAGGTGCTAACAAAAGCTGAGTAAGTGGGAGTGGATGTATGAATGGGACTTCTGACATCAGGCTCAAGAGTTTTAAGTCTGTTCTAGAGATCATCAAAAGAGACCATATCCAATCCACCTTTAGCTTTGAGTGCAATGCTTACTTGCAACCAAGATGGTGGTAAAGATCGCAAGAACTTTGCATTGCAATCCTCATTGTCTGGCCTGGCCTTCAGCTGATTTAATTGACTCAAAATCCTATGGAACCTGTCATAACCCTTGTGGATACCTTCTTCCTCAAAGATTTGGAATTCTTGAAACTGATGTTTCAGCATGGATTTCTTCATCCTCTTTGACTCGTCGCTCCCACTAAACCTAACCTTGATTGCCATCCAGATGTCCTTAGCCTCCTCCATGTAGCGAAAGTCACCCATGTGATCATCTGGTATAGCCTGAAGGAGAATAGTTCTAACTTTATTCTCTCTCTGAACAGCTAGTATTTCTTCAGCGGTTTTAGGATCAACAATGGTAACAACCCCATCAGCATCTTTGACGTGTTTCTTCAAACTTTTACCCTTACGGACAACTTCCCAAAGATTCCAGTCAATATTGGTGATCCAATTCTGCATCTTCATAGCCCACAATTCATACTCCTCCTTCTTAAGGTATGGGAATTTTGCATTGCTGTTTGTGAGAGTTAGTTGTTGGAAATATGTGGTGTTTTGATTTTGAGTAACTTCTGACTCATCGTCTGATCCAGGCATTGTTTTGGTTGTTTTGGTTGTGAGGGTGTAAGAAAAATGTTCTTAGTATCACATAGACTCTCTCGAGGCTCTGATACCACTTGTTAAACCTTAGACCTTGATAGATCTTTGAGCACTCGTGGATCGTTAGTAATGTTTATGTAATGACAAACACACTAATAGAAAGTCTCTATTACTTGTATTCTAAAGCGGAAATTAAACACAAGTATGAACACAGATTACTAAGAATACTTTGATCCTCTATGGATCTTTGAATAATACAAAAACTTGTTTTTTCAAAAACGTGTCTATAATACATAATAATGTGTTCCTTTTATAGACAAGGAACCCTAAACCGTTTCACAAGAAACGTATCTTCTATAAACTCAAAAAGATATGCATTATCACTTCCTAATAAAACTCATGCATATCCTAACTAGATAACAAAATACACGGAATATCTATATCCGCAGAAACAAACTACGCGAAATCTCTACTTCCGCAGAATTACTACTTCGGCAGAATCTAGCTCTTCAGCAGAAACCATCAGCAGTAACCTACAGCAGAATTCTTATTCAGCAGAATTCCCAACAGGCTTGACATGTAAATGTTAACCTCAAGATGATGGAATTCTCATTCATAGATCCGCAAGGATATCTCAGATATTTGATTTGTATGCTGAGGATTATGATGATGTATTACCAAATATTGAATTGGGTAAATACTCATACTATGAATGTTATAGATGTTGTTCATAAAGATAATCAAATTTTGAAAATTTGGTTTATCATAATTCTTAATAGTTAGACTAGAGAATAAAGATTTATTTAAAGATAATGTAACTCTAGTGGTTTAAATCTTTGTGTAATAAATCATATGGACAAAATTGTACACATATTTTAATACATGTCTTATGAAAAGATTATTAATCATACTTAAGCGATTAATTATGATTTAATACTCTTTCCTAAGCATATTAAAGATACAAAGATGGTAATTGTTATATTCATTTCATGAATATGAAATTTAACAATGGATTATAAAACTTTTTCTTGTATAATTACTTAAGCGAGGATGATAAGTAATTAAGAGTTTTATAAATTCATATAATCTTTGAAAGTGTACAAAATGCAAGAATCCAAGTATGGATAAATGCATGCATCAAGGATATAAGTCTTATGTTTAAATATTAAATCCAAGTATTGATTTATAATTTAAATAAGATAACTCCTAAGAATTTCTGAAAGCTAGTGGGAGTATTATGTTTACTTACTTAAATCATATATGTTGTATAACATATAGGAAGTAACATTCCATATGAGTTAAATGTTAAGTCTTAACTTGGAATGAAACTTTACTAGAAAGATTTAATAAGTAAAACATACAACCTTGAAATATATGTTTATTAATGTAAACATGTGCGGTAAATGAATCTAATAGAACATGATATATCATTTAGAAAGTTTAAATGAATATGTAATACATGAATGAAATTTAAGTTTGACACAAGAATTTTTCATGTACATCATGTTGTTGTTATATCATGCTTTAATAAAGATGATTTGACAACATTGATATCTAATTGAAAGTTATTAGATAACTTGTGTATTGAATATTCTAAAGGAATAAATTTTGGATATAGAATCACATCCTCAGCCTGGAACAGCTTCCAGATTCTATAGATGAACAATTTGTCAATTGTTGTGAAAATTGTAATAGCCAACAGACTTGGAAGTTTGGAAAGCATAAAACATTACACAATAGATATTAAAGTTTATGAAAATTTTAAAAAGCATATTCTTGTTTGCATACAATGATGCTAATAAAATTAAGATAACACTCAATACTAGTAATGGAAGGATTTCATCCTTGTTAATAGTCATGTGTACTAGTTATGCTTAACTAAGAGCATATTTACATATACATTAAAGAATAAGAATACTTTAAACTTTAAAATGTTTGAAAGTTTAATTATCATAAATTGAATGTTGAGGATGTCACACACTTTTATGATGTATTATGTGGTAATATCAAATTATTTGAATGCACATATATAAGAACTTCGCTAATTGAATTCTTGAAATAAGTATTCTCAAAATTCCGATAGATCAAAGTTAGTTGAAATAATGCCTTGTCAACAAGTATGATTGTCATTACTTGAGGCATAATTGTCAACAAGTATGATTGTTATTAGTTGAGACAAAATTCATTAACTAGAATTTTCATGCATTGATCTATTTAGTATTTGGATAAGGGATGCTAAGAAACTATTATTTAATAATGAATTAAAGTGCTCGGTACGTTTGTTTTCATTAATAATAGATTGTATCTCATATTTGCATGTTTAATCCATGAATAACTTGTGTTTTCTAAATAGTCCGTAGTCAATTAATGATATGGGAGTATCATTGAATTAAGACAAATCTGAGTTTTGGTATAATATACTTAAAGTATATTGATTCATAGGACATGCCAAATTCACATGATATTCAATAGATTGAATAAATTGAATATAGGACATATCCTAATTACAAGATTATACTTATGGATGTTGTCATTAAAGTAAATCATGAATATTTATCCTCAGACTTGAGATACTAGATAACTACTGTGGATGTAGCTCATTTTCTGTAAGGTAGTCTAATGCTATCCGTAACTAGTAGTTATAAGGGCTATTTTCAGAGGTGATGCAAAGTTCATGGGTTATGCTTGTAGTCAATCAAAAATTTGTTCATTCAAATTTGTTTTGAAGTATAATACTACTGGGCTCCTCATAGGGTTGACAAGATATTTGTATGGCCATGCCCAACGTCTATCTGGAATGCGTTCAGATGAATTGGTAATCTTGCTCGATCATAAATAACGAGAAACAGAATAGTTAATTATGGAATGACTTAGATCCATATTCATATTAACGTGGTATTAGAAACAAAAGGATAATTATGATGATCATTCATCAAGAGGTTTTTCCTGGAAATCACACTCATGGTCGTTCTGGGGGCACTGAGGTGTTATGCTAGACTAACAAATGTCATTACTACATTAATGTATATCCGAGCGGGATCTGTTAGTGTTACGAATAAAAATTAATGTGGTATGACCAGATTCAAACACGAGACTTCGGGATTGCACACATTACGTATGAGTTTCAATGTTTTAATAATTATTATATTTAGTTATGAATAATTATTAATTTCACAAATAAACAAGTAACGGTCGTTAGTGCTTAACGGGAATTGACTAACGGTCATTAGACGATAAAGAGAAGGACTAAAGTGTAATTTGGAGCCAAGAAGGATCCGAAAGGACCCCTTGGGCCTATGTTCGGCCGATCCACACAAAAGGAGGGTTTCACCCTAACTTTATCTCCAAGTTTTGTATAAATACAAGGCTTCTTGTATTTATTCTTTGCATCTCTTGAATCCCTAACAACCCTAACTTCTCTTCTTCTCTTTCCCTTGTGCTCTAGTCGATCCTATACACCCTTATAGGGTTCCTATACAATTTACTATAGCTCAAACAAAGTGTTTGGTTTGTTTGTGATTCAAGAACATAGTTTTTCTCATTGAAACGCTACTAATACGTGTGTGCAATAACGAAGAGCTAACATACTTTTGTTAGTGTTTTTCCCTATTTGACTTTGTTAAAAGTCGATTACCATAAACCCTAATTTAGGGTTTTACTTGTTCTTGTTTCATTGATTTCTTGTTTGGCTAGAAATCACTAAGGTACGCATATCCTTTTAAGACGGTTAATTCATTACAAGTATTTGATATTTACTTCCACTGCATGCTTTGATGATGTTTGTGTTTACTTATATAATTTTTATGATTCAAAAATTCAAACAACTAGGATGTGTACCTTTTGTGAGGATATCAGAATGTCTAACCATTAGGTCACTTGATCATGGTTAAATTTGTATCATATAAAGGAGGTGATTTGCACACTTTTTATTTTAGGAAATGATTTGCACACTCAATTTATTTATTGGGACACTCACACTACAAGCAGATAAATCACATTATGAGTTATGTACAAGTAACTGAAGCATAAAAAGGAGTGTCCTAATAATTTTTTGGAGTGTGCAAATCACCTCCCTTTTATTTTGATTGGGACACTCATTGTATAAGTTTACAGGACACATTGTAAACACTATACAATTATGTTATGCACAAAATAGAGTGTATTAATTAAAATTTTGAGTGTGCAAATCAATTCCCATCAGCCTCCTTGTGTTTGTGTATATTGACGTCATCTAATACGAAATCAAACTAATGAGATGCTGAAGACAATAAGTCCACATCAATCCTCATTTTAGTCTCAGTCAATTAAAATCGTATATTCCACCAAACCGTTATTGATTTATTGGTCGCCTAACAAGGCTTTTGCTGACACTGATACATGGCTAATACGATGATGACTACAGACATATTCCACCTTTCACAATGTCTTTTTCATTCATAAAATATTTTGCACAAATTACTCTCTTGATACAGCCGATAGTGCTATCTTATAATATATCACGCATGGCTTATTATTTATTTTTATTTTTTTAAAAGAAAAAAAAACAGATCCAATAAAAAAATTTATTATCTATAGTAATTTTTAATGTATTTAGGATATTCCTAAAATAAAAATATTAAAATTTTAGGCAATACATCTAACTATCTTATAATGCATAAATGATTACTATAATTAGAATACGTAAAATTAAGTCTTACAAGTTTAGAAGCTTAAAGTACAAGTGATTCAAACACAATTAGACAATTACTACCATAAATGAAATATAATTAGACATTTATAAGTTTAGATCCTTTAGAAAGTAAACAAAATTAAAAAGGCTAGAAAGCCACTCACAATGTGACAAGTGTCCCCCACCTATTCCCTCCCTTTTTTCTTATTAAATTCGGTTAGAGGGCATTTTGGTCCTTTTAACCTTTTTTTTCTTATTCACCTCAAAACTTCAAACGTAAATAACTTTCAAACGACAAACTTTTATGTAAAACCGATTTCACAATAATTTTTTAAATTCAATTCTCTTTAATTTGGTATGCATTATGATATATGAATCACAACTATTTTTTTTTTAACTTTTTAAGTGGGTGTTGATTTTCTTAAAATTTTTAGCATTTTCGGCTCTAATTTTATCAAGTTTAAAGGCCGAATTTTGCAAAACTTAAAACACGAAAGTTGTAGCTTTTTGGCCATTCTTTTCTCAGAAATTTGAATAACTGAAATCCGACATGATATGAGTAAGATATCACACGTTAAAGGTGAATATTAACTTATGAACGTTATTAAAAATAATTGATAAACGTTAAAAAAAATAATTGATGAATGTTATAAAAAATAACTGATGAACAATAAAAATAATAATTGACGAACGTTATTTTTTCGAAAACTTCTAAATATTATAAAAAATGACTGATGAACGTTATAAAAAATAACTGATGAATAATATACAAAATAACTGACGAACGTTATTTTTTCGAAAACTCCTGGACATTATAAAAAACAACTGTTGAACGTTATTAAAAATAACTGATGAACGTTATAAAAAAATAACTGATGAACGTTATTAAAAACAACTGATGAACATTATAAAAAAATAACTGATGAGCGTTATTTTTCTGAAAACCGATGAACGTTATTTTTTCGAAAACTCCTGGATATTATAAAAAATAACTGATGAACGTTATTAAAAATAACGGATGAACGTTATAAAAAATAACTGATTAACGTTATTTTTCCGAAAACCGATGAACATTATTTTTTCGAAAACTTCTTGACATTATAAAAAATAACTGATGAACGTTATTAAAAATAACGGATGAACGTTATAAAAAATAACTGATTAATGTTATTTTTCCGAAAACCAATGAACGTTATTTTTTCGAAAACTTCTTGACATTATAAAAAATAACTGATGAACGTTATTAAAAATAACTGATGAACGTTATAAAAAATAACTGATGAACGTTATTTTTCCGAAAACTGATGAACGTTATTTTTTTCAAAAACTCTTGGACATTATAAAAAATAACTGATGAACTGATAAACATTGTGTTTTCATTAGAAAATTGATGAACTGATTAACAATACTAACTTGAACTGATAAATATTATCAAAAATAACCGATGAACAAATAATGAACCAAGATTAACCAAAGAACAAATAATGAACAAGATTCAAAAAATTTATTCATGACGATTTTAAAATATTATACTCTTCCTAAAACACGTGTACTAATATGAGATGTGTCATCTTGAAAGAAAGCCTAAATCAGCACCTAACAAACTCCAATGAAACTTTCTTCCTTTGTGTCCAACTAAAACCTTTCCTGTTTTGCTCACAACCTATGCATCAACAAATAAATAAACCTGTGAAAACAAACTCTTTATCAATGGGTTACCTAACAAATTATCCACCGTTGATAATCAACACCTAAACACACACTCTAACGATGAAATTAACAAAAACTTATTCAAAGATATATGATATATTATTAGATTCATAGCTAACGGAGTTATCTAATGGAGATGGAATGAAAACAAAGCAAATTGAATTAGATGATTCTAATTCAACTAACAGTGACAGTAGTTTGGATGACACATTAATCTCGGTGAACAGACCGTCGTATCTCCGCCGCATCCACAGCTTCCATCGCCGGAAGTACCACCGGGAGTTAATCTCTTATTGATTTGTTTGTAACGGCAGTTTCCGGCGTATTCGAAGATGGTCGCGTCGTTGACCGTGGTATCAGATCTGATGGTGATGTTGGTTGTTCGGTGTTGTTTGGTGTTAGTAGATCTGATGGTGAGTGTGTGTGTTTTTGGGTGGTTGTGAGAGAAATATGATGATAGATAGAAAGAGGGTAATAAGTGACAAGAATACCCCTTATGGCGAGTGTGTGTTTTTTTGGGTGGAGTCCAGATGTTAACGATCCAACGGTTAATATTACTTTTTATACTTTTTAAAGTTTGCTCTCTTTCTAATTGATCCGCTACCTAAAGTACACACCACTTTGCTTTTGCTATTAAAGTTTAAAATTAAGGACTTAAAATTGAAAATTAATAACTTAAAATTGATCATTATGTATATTAAATACAATTAATTAAATAGTCAATAAATACAATTAATACACTTATTAAAACATCTCTTACATAAGAAATACAAATTATCAAGCATATTGTACAACCAACTTAAACATAATTCCTGCATTAAATGTCACTAATACAAATAATAAAGCATATTATGCAAATTTTTAAGCCCGAACAGGCAATGGGCCAAATGGGCTCGAGCCAGAACGCACACGAGCTAAACGAAATTTTTGATATCCGTAAATTTATTGTCAAAAAGAACATAATAAACTTAAATATGTTCACATATTATACAAACCAAGCAAACTACTAAACAAAAACATAAAATAAATAATAAATAAAATAATACAAACAAAGCAAAATTTCATCAAACTTTTGCTATAAAAAACTAATCAGTAAAGCTATTGCCAAAAAACGTACAAATAAAATAAATTATTAATCAAAAAAATTAAATTACAGGGTGCCCGCAGCTGTATCGCGCGAGGACCCTGCTAGTTTACTAATAATAAAAAACTAGCAAGGTACCCGCGCGTTGCGGCGGCATGTACCTGAAATATAATTTTCCGGTGAATCGTATTTTAATTTATTATATTCTTTTTTATAATAAATTTACGGATATTAAAAATTTCGTTTAGCCTGTGCTCGAGCCCGTTTGGCCCGCGCCCATTCAGGCTAAATCTCATTTGGCCCGTTGCCCGTTCAGGCTAAATCCCATTTTGAATAGATTGACTTTGTGATAGTTATACGTATTTATATTCGATTTTATTAAAAAAAAATATTTCGAGAACAATGACGCAAGTTTCATAATTTTCGAGTCCGTTTGGTACGTCAAATGGGTCCCACAGTTAATATTCTAAAAGTTTTACTACTTTAACACTTAAGCCCTTTCACCCCTTTCTTTCACTCCCACCCTTCTTGTTTTGATTGTCCACTTTTAGTCCCTCCCATTATTTTAAAAAATCTCATTTTCTCTCTCTCTCTCTACCTCACTTTTAATAAACACACCTCACACTCTCACTCCTTTCTCTCTCTACCACATCGCTGGACCACCACCACTGCCGGCCGGCCGCCACCTTCCATCACCAGAAAATTTTCCGGTCAGAATATTAACTCCCCGAATCGATAGATCTATCCATTGTTACCATTTTTGGAGTTTTTTAGCGCTCGACGCGCTCGTTTGACACCCAACACCACACAACCGTCGCTGCCACCGCCTCACCACAACCTCCTTTCTACTCGGTAATACCTCACGCACCTTTCTCCTTATCCCGTTTTTATTTTACCGATTCTTTTTGTGTTAAAAACATGATCTCGTTAACCTTTTTTTCGTAGATTTATAGTTTTTTTTATAGATCCGTATAGATCTATATGTTTTTTACAATCTCAAATTGATACAAAAAAATTATTATAAATCTCAGGTTTTTTATAATATCACTGGTTTTTTAGAATCTCAAATTTATACAAATACAAAAAATTATTATAAATCACAGGTTTTTTTTAATATCACATGTGTGAAAAAGGAGGTCAATGCTGGAAGGAAATATTGTACTGGTGTGAAATGGAGTTCAATAGAATTGATGTACATGTACAAATACTTGTGCTTTAAATTCTTGTGCATTGTGTTTTATAACTTGTATTAATATGTGATGGGGTGTATTAATTTTAAGAGATGTAAGAGATATGTGGTCCTTGTGGTCCTTAAAGGAGGTCGACAGAATTGTTGTACATGTACAAATACTTGTTCTTTGTGTTTGATAACTTGTATTTTACTTAAAAATTTAAATATGAAAATCTTAAAAATTAAATAGGAGAGAAAGTGCAAAATGTATTATAAGTAGTATAGATGAGTTAAATCTAGAAAATAAGTAGCTTAAATTTGTAGCTTCAATAAATACCTGATATGATGTTTATATTGTACAAATTTATAAAACACAAAATTGATAGTACACATGGTTTTAAAAACCGGATTGGACCAACGAGTTCAACTGATTTAACCGATAATCGGAGTCATCACCGGTGATTGGTTCGGCTAGCTCATAAAAGCTGTCCGAAAATGAACTTGATGGGATTGTCGGAACGGGTAAAAACGGATTATCGGATTGCACGTGATCATTTTTTTCTTGTTTTTTCCCGTAATCAGCTCGTTATTGTTATTTTGTTGGTGTCTGGACATTAATCACAAGATATCCGCCATCGTAACGCACGGGTACCCTGCTAGTACTACTAATGCATGAAATGTGTCTGACTTAATCGTTACTAAATATGATTGCAAGTACGTACTAATTAACTGTATATAAGTTCAAAATGTATTAACTGATCCAACTAAATTGTAAATTGTTTGGTTCGGTGTAATTCTCTAGGCTGTTTGAGCGATTCTAATCTATGTCCAAATTGAATTAACGTGAGCTCTTTGAACTCTGATTCGTTCACTAAAAAAATGCCTAATCTATACATTTTTTTTCTCCATACTTTTAAAAAGTGTGTGAAATTTATTAGTTTATTAATAAAATATTTTACTATGTATAAGTTTACACGGTAAGTATGAAGAAATCACTACTACAAAAAATGTTAAATAGATCGGTTGAAACACCTCAAATAGATCGGTTATGAACCACTCTAACTAAGGGTGATCTATTTAAGGGGAACACAAATAGATCGGTTGAAAACTGATCTTATTAATACTATGTATAAGTTTACACGGCAAGTATGAAGAAAACTACTACAAAAAACGTTAAATAGATCGGTTGAAACACCTCAAATAGATCGGTTATAAACCACTCTAACTAAGGGCGATCTATTTAAGGGGAACATAAATAGATCGGTTGAAAACCGATCTTATTAATACTATGTATAAGTTTACACGGTAAGTATGAAGAAAACTACTACAAAAAACGTTAAATAGATCGATTGAAACACCTCAAATAGATCGGTTATAAACCACTCTAACTAAGGGTGATCTATTTAAGGGCAACACAAATAGATCGGTTGAAAACCGATCTTATTAATGTCACAATAAGATCAGTTAATACATAAGAGCCGATCTTTTAAGGCAATTTTCAAACAAAAAAAAATGTTTCCAAATTTTCATCCGAATGCATCTCTTTACAGAATTTCCATTAACTCATAACAAATACAACAATATATTAGTATAAATGGGTGCAACGAAAACAACATCCTAGTATCCGAAACCAAATGGCTTCAACAAACACAACACCGATGAGAGGGGGCTGATAGTACCACCTAGTATCCGAATATATTATGATGTTCATTCATACTAAACTTCTTATAGTGATACATTTGATGAGAGGGGGCTGATATTACCACCTTATGATGGTCAGATGTGCAGATCCGAACTCCTCGTCCTCATATCTTTAGAGCTCGAACTGCAGTCACTATTGTTCCTGTCTTGAGCCCAACCATATCAACCACTGAATAGCAGCACCACAGTATCAGTACCACCAGACACGCAATTGTTTTTATAGTCCTGTAAACCACGAAATCATGAAAATATAGTGTTAACTTTTTGAGAAAGGATAGCTTTAAATTAATCTAGAAGACCACCAGAAACATAAGTACTCATATATCTTTGTATCTAACTTGACCTAAATAAAACACTAGATGACAACTAAAAACATAAAAATTATCCTAGTTGTAAAGTTGATTAAAATTTCTTAAAATCTAGACTGGGCAATCCTTTTATACGAATGAAGTCAATTTATGTAATGTTTTATCGACAAATATTCGAGCTGTAAGCAAAATAGCTCAAAAGAGAAGTGTAAAATGGTTTAAAACCAAAGGTACACTAGAGCTTTTGTAACATTATTTATACCAATCAGTAATACCATTACTTTACTAATAGCTTTTATAGTTGTAATTGTATTAATATAAACACGATCTGAAAAATAAAAAGGATAAAAAAACATTTACGGCGGGTCAACATAACTCGTTTTGACCCATTCTAAATGTTTAACCATTTTGACCCGTTTCCCTACAGGTCACCAATTTTTTAATATATACCAAAACCCTATTACTCCAACTCTTTTAGTCTATGTAAACTACATAACATGAAACTGTCAGATCAGTAGCTCTTATCCCCCACACCTTGCACGTAAATGCAATATTGTTTGAATCGTGCACTTGATGACTTTCAACCCGTCTGTCACATCATAGACCACACCCTGGTTGAGATAATACAGTCATGAGGCTGACTAACATATAGCATTCCTTCACTATGGGATATATGTGTGTTTGTAAGCAATTACTTGAATTTACGGTAGCTATGAAACTCCCTGAAACAAAACACCCAAGTTGATACAGTTTGCAGTTCATCGATGACCAACCCAATGAAAGTTGACAACTATGACATCCCCAATTTCAATGGATTCCCTTATAAAGCACAAAGAAAAAGAAAATTAATCTGTTTGTGAGCTTCTAAATACGCACATTAGCACATAAATATAAGATGTGGGGGACTGATATACAATTAATGATCCTGATGAAGATACTGATTATAGCTTTACTTAAAAAATGAACTATCTTTCACTAAGCCGATATGCCGCTCAAAGTATGGTACACAATATTCAGCAACTTATTAAGCTTATTTTAAGTTCATATCAACCACAAACAAATAATATCTCAAAGGCGTATACAAATTTCAACATCGTATATTATGCATTTTATGTTTTCTATTAACTAGCAAACAACATATGTCTCATAAGAGCAATTAGCCAAGAGCACACCTTTTCTATTACTAGATTGCAAGGTCAGATCAACAATGCGCCTGAAATTATCTCGTAAATCCAAAAAGCTGTGGCGCACAAGCAATGCTTCCCTCATTGACTCATCAAACTCCTTCACCATCCCAGCCGGCAACCTCTCTGGCAGCACCTCCTCTAGTTTTCTCCTACTGTATATGCTAAACACAAAATTCTTATCTGCCACCTCATAAAAAATACATTAAAATCCTTAGAATAAAGCTACATAGCCCGTCCATTTTACAAAATAGTGGAAAGCTTACTCCTATCCGTTAACACACTTTACCCTATGAATACTTACAAAATCCATCTACCTTTGTAAGTTTATATCAATTTGGCAAAAAGGGCATTATAACACAATTTTTTTCTTCTTTGAACACCTGATTTTGTAGTATAGCTATAGAAGCTGGACTTTTTTTTTCAAGTTTAACAATACTAGGTGCCATATCAATTATTTTTCCATCAATTGCCAGTTAGCACCTAAATCGTTACATGTAACAAAGTTCAAAGATATATAATTATATATTCCCACTCTAACAAACGTGGACATACTGAAATCCTCAAAATTGCAATACATGTTTTTACATTTCTTCTTTAACCACCTCTCAGTATAACTATTTTCCTTATCTCTAACAATGCTCGATGTTATATCTATATTTTCCCATCACTTACATTCTTACAATCTGAATGAGTATAGCTAAGGGTATCTTATGAGCTTATCTACTTAAGCTTATGTCTTAGCCATAAGCTCATCTTAATAAGCTTATAAGCCGGAAAGAGTGAGTTTACGAGCTTCTCCAAATTCAAATAAAGCCTATAATCCGACACACTTAGCTCATAAGCTCACTTTTTTCAGCTTATGAGCTTATCTACTTAAGCTTGTGGCTTAACTTTTATTTTTTCATTCAGGCGATATAACAAACACCTTAAAGGCAATAGCTTAGCACAATCAACATTGGGGTGTAACACTAAAGCTTAACTAATTTCAACAATCAATGAATCATGTGCTTAGTAAAGCTGAACAACTGATAAAACTATAATCGAAATTAGAAACCAATGTCGAGCTTAATTCTTACTGCATTTCATAATTTTACCCATCTATCAAATATAGTTAAACAATTAAGAAGGGGTTCACATATCAAAATCATTTGGGTCAAAAACCCCAACTAGTGGTTTGGATTGGCAACCCATACTAATCAGTAAACACATAAATTAAAACCATTATATTCACTTTACTTTCAACAAAAAAGCTATGTATAAAAAATTCATCAATAAATTTACAAGTAACTATATACGAAATAGAGTAAAAACATCATTCCCTAAAAAGTAAAACTTTCAAAACAAAATCAATTTCTTCGGTGAATGAAAACATAATTTTGGGTAAAGGGCACGAATTGAAGTCATGGAACATCAAATTTACTCTAAGACTTTGAGTGATTAGATCAATTTACCTGAGAGCGGTGGTGAAATTTTGGGGAAATATCTAGGGTTTGTTTGGTGAGAGTGGTATATGATTTTGGGGAAATGGTAAAGAGTTTTGTTTGTGAGTGTGTCTAAATTTGGGTGATTTTTGGTGAAGTGGCAAATGAAAATTTGGTATCCCGCTAAAACTATTTGGGTGAAAAAGTAGTATAATACAAAACGTGTGTTTCCAGCTAGGTGTGTGAGCGATAAATAGATCGGCTAATATTTAAGACCCGATCTAACTAGTTTCTAATTTTATTAGATCGGTTATTAACCAAACAACTGATCTATTTATTACATTTCTCCCTTCTTTACCTTTGTTAGATCAGTTTTTAACATAACCGCTCTATTTGAAGTGATCTATCTAACCTTTTATGTAGTAGTGAATCTATGATTTGTCCACCCTTAAAAGTGTTGAAATCAATATTGAAGTGCACAATTAGAAGTGTGCAGAAATCTTAGATCTCTCACAAAGTGTGAATTTCTTTTTTCTATAATCATGTGTGGAAAATATATATTTTTTTTCTTTTTATTTTAAATTCAACACACCTTTTAGTGTAACCAATTTTTACATATAAGTATCAATAAACTCATAAAATTTTACACTTTTTAAATGCGAAGAGAAAAAGGGGTATAGATTCAATTTTTTGTAGTGATTGTATGTGGTATGTCTAATTATTTTCATAAACCCTTTTTTTTAAAGCTAAGATTTGTATACACCGGCTCCAAGGAGGATACCAAGAAGGACTGAGTACACGGAAAAAAGGAAGAGAAAAACAACAACACAAAAGACAAAAACCAAAACAAACTTAATTACATGACGACATTGATCCAGCCTTCGAGATTCGGCAACTCCAAGAAGGAGTTGGCACCTTGCAACAAGCAGAAATCCAAGCTTTAGGCATACGTTGAATGGAGTAGAAAATGTCTTCATTCAAAACCTTGCTACGATCACCTAAAGAGGCATGAATCACGCGATTTCTCAACTTCCAAATCGACCAAATGCATAAATGAAAGACTTCATGAATAACTTTCTTTAACTACGTGCAACCTAGATTAACCACCTTACATAGGCTGATATCTTCGAGATCAAAGGAGAGGAAGGAGACCGACATATCAAGATTCCACCAACTCCAAGTTTTCTCCAAATGGGTTTTATACGGGGGCATAGCAGAAAACTGTGATCATCAGACTCAATAACAACCTCATAGAAAGGGCAAGCATCTGAACCAGTTAATGTTAACGGCCCTCAACAACAAATTGGATCTAGTAGGAAGCCCATTAATGAAGGACGCCAAACATAAATATTAACTTTGCACGGGATCCAAGAATTCCAGATATCGTGGGAACCAAGGCTGTGATCAGCCAACATCAACTCCTGAAGATGCATGATAAAGTATTGACTTTAAAATTACCCGTAGCCTCTCTAGACCAAACCTATCACCAAAAAAACTTATGCTACTGATGATAGCATATAGGGAAGAAAGGTCATCAATAGCACGACCACGAGAGGGACACATCCACGACCACAGACTGCTCCAAGAGCCATTAATCAGGCCCCATCTATGCCTGATAGTGCAATTTTGACAATAGTCAAGAGCAAATAACCTAGGATAAAGGTATTTGAACCGAGAACCTCCATTGACCCAATGATCTTTCTAAAACATAACATTAGAGACGTTGAAAATTTTAAGACTGAAAGAGCCCTCAAACGAAGAATCTATACTCTAAATATTGGAAACGGCTTTGAGAATCTCGCGCTTGGATCCTTGACGATATCTAGCGGCAGGGGGAGTCGAAGCCACTGTCGCCGCCATAAAAGCATCTTTTTCACTCAAAAACTGCCATTTTCATTTACCTAGAGCATGAATACTACCAACGCCTAGACCACCATTTTATTATTAAGGATACTATTCCAAAAATTGACAATGTGTGCAATGTGCATCCCTAACCACAATAATCAAAACATTAACCATATATATTTGCATACATTTTTTTCAAAAAATCAAAACATTAACCATATATATTTGCATACATTTTTTTCAAACCTGAGTCCACATAGTATATGTCATTAAAAGGTAACGTTAAACATTATTCGAAAATAAGACTGAACAAATAATATAAGTTAAGGGAATGTTTTGGCTAGAATTAAAATAGTTAATTGGCTACAATTCTCCACTAAAATTACACAAAAATAGATTCAAAAACCCACAAATTATAGCACAAAATTATAAGGAGTTATCTAAACAAAATTGTAAACCTATCTGAAATTTTAATCTACCATGGACCCCGAAAATTGATGGTGTTGTATAATTCCAACGACAAATGAAAACAATCATATGAATATCAAGTATCAATCAAGAAAGTTGTGAACACATACGATATATTTTAGGACTAAGTTTGTAGATACGCAACATACTTTTTCAAAAATACCGAAATACGTAACCTACAAAAGATATTACTTATATCGCTAAGAAACTTTCAAATTTTGCACAATATACGCAATATTGACCCATTTTTTACCTGTTTGGGGTTTACAGGTTAATACTAAATAAAACATACATTATTGGCCCCTGTGGTTTGCGTCTGTTTTCACCGGTCATCCTTTAATGTTTTTTCAGTTATGAAAGTTACAATAATAGTCCTTGTGGTTTGGGTTGACTTTCACGTTTGGTCCGTTTAAAAAAAAAATCAATTTTTTTCAAAAAAATAAAATTGTTTCGGAAACTTATTTTTTCTATTTTTTTCTCAAAAAAAATTTTGAAAATTTTTTTCTTCAAATTTTTTTTTTCAAAATTTTATTTTCTAATTCTTTTTTTCGAAAAAAAAAATTTGAAAAAAAAAATTCAAAAAATAATTATCGAAAAAATAAATCTTAAAATATTCGAAAAATAAATTTTTTTGGAAAATTTTTTTTAAAAAAAATCTAAATTTAAAAAAAATTCAAATAAAAATTTTTTAGAAAAATATTTGAATAAAAATATTTTTTAGAAAAAATATTTTTTTAGAAAAATTCAAATCTTAAAATATTTGAAAAATAAAAAAAATTTCTAAAACAAATTTAAAAAAAAAAATCTAAAAATATTTTTATTCAAATATTTTTCTAAAAAATTTTTATTCGATTTTTTTAAAAAAAAAATAGATTTTTTTTTTATTTTTTTCTAAAAAATTCCAAAAAAAATTTTATTTTTCGAATATTTTAAGATTTTTTTTTCAAAATTTTTTTCGAAAAAAAAGAATTAGAAAATAAAATTTTGAAATAAAAGTTCTAGAAAAAAAATTTCAAAAAAAAGTTTTTTAAGAAAAAAATTTCGAAACAATTTTATTTTTTAAAAGATTTTCAAAAAAAAATTATTTTTTTGAAAAAAAAAAGTTTTTGTAAAAAGAGACCAAAGGTGAAATTCAACCAAAACCACAAGGACTATTTTTTTAACTTTCATAATTGAAAAAACGTTAAAGGATGACCGGTGAAAACAGACGTAAACCACAGGGGCCAATAATGTATGTTTTATTACGTATTAACTTGCAAACCGGTCAAACAGGTAAAAAATGGTAAATATTGCGTATATTGTGCAAAATTTGAAAGTTTCTTAGCGATATAAGTAATATCTTTAGTATGTCACTTATTTCGATACTTTTGAGAAAGTATGTTGCGTATCTACAAACTTAGTCCTATATTTTATAAAGGGTCTTTAGGTACGTGCACTTGAAGAAAAATTTCCTTAAAAGAATAAATACACCGTAATACTTTTATTTTTGATACTTCAAATAATGGATTTGTAAATTACACAAGTTATTAATCTATAGTAAAAATTCATTGATGCAAATAGTTTTGGTACTCATGATAGATATATGTACATACAAATTTTAGCCGAGTAGAGTTATTTTACATATCAATATTTTCTTATATATCAAGAGACTCATCTCCATCATCCATCTAAAAAGAAATCAATTGTTGAGATTAAAAACATTATAATATTTCACTCGTTTTTTATAATTTAAATATCTCTTAAACCGTTAATCGTTAAGCTAAAATAATTACAAGTCAAATGTAAAGGTGTCAGTGGGTGCTAAACGAAGACTTAAAAAGTTAACCGATAATAAAGGAAGCTAACCTGGATAGCTCAAAGACAGGTTCCCTCGTTTATATGCTTTAGAGTCAAATGTAAAGGTGTCAGTGAGTGCTAAATTAAAGGAAGCTAACCTGGATAGCTCGTTCCGTCGGAACCCTAGGGGTGGTATCGAACAAGTTCAATATAAAGAGCTGCATGATATGATTAGTTTGATCTCTCTTTGTTCGCAACCTGACAGGTTTGTTTGGTCGTTGTCTAATTCGGGAATTTTTTCTGTGGCTTCTTTACGTAAAGTGATTGATGAGAATCGTTATCCGAGTGGTTTGTCTAGAACTCGTTGGGTAGTATGTGCCATTAAAGGTAAATGTCACTGCTTGGAAGATTAAGTTAGATGCACTTCCTACGAGACTCAATATTTCGCGACGTGGTATCGACATTGATTCTTTGTCATGTCCTATTTGTGATGGCGGGGTCGAATCCTCTAATCACTTGTTTTTTCAATGCTGTTTGGTAAGGCAAGTGGCCCGTAAGATTTCTACCTGGTGGAATATTTGCTATGCGGAAGTTAATTCTTATGATGAATGGATAAATTGGTTGGTGTCTTTGCATCTTACGGTTAAACATAAGGTTTTGCTTGAAGGAATTTTTTATGTGTTATGGTGGTCGATTTGGTCTTTCAGAAACAAGCTATTGTTCGAAGCTAAATCTCCATCCAAGGCGGTTATTTTTGATAACATTGTTTCTAGTTCTTATTATTGGTGTAAGTATAGATGTAAAGCCTCGTTCAGTTGGAACGAATGGCTTAAAAACCCTTATCTTGTGACGTTGTAATTCTAGCTCCTTGCTAGTGTTTTTTTTAATAAATCTGCCTTAAAAAAAAAAAAAAAAAAAAAAAAAAAAAAAAAAGGATATTGATTTTAAATCCCACATAAGGCACTCGTGTTTTGATCTTCATACAATTAACGAAAGGTAATATAAGTTCCAAAATCGAAGCAACACTTTCTTCATACTCTCATAACTTATTGATCACACTCTAATTTCGGGATCTTTCTTTTGTGAGGATCATCGTGTGATGATAACCTGCAAATATATAACGAGAGAATGACAAGAATTCTAGTGATTTTTAATTAACTTAATTTTAGTTACTAAAATTTTTACTTACCCTAAATGCAAAGAAATACCAACATCTCCATTATCTGGACTCAGATTAGTAAGTGAGCTTGGACTTATATAAGGACTCTTTCGCCCTATTAGGCGGATTTCATGGTTTGTTGTTGATTTATTCAGCTGTTCTGTAATCTGCAAAAGGTAATCGTTATATTTTTGTAAAACGGTACACATTCGTGATCATTGTAATAAATCGACTTGTGAGAACATACAATATATTGTACTTGTTGACAAATAAATATTGTTCGTGAAAGTTTACCTGTTTCTTCAAAGCTTCGTTCTCCCGCATAGTCCTTTGTTCCTGTGTTGGTAAAGTTACTACATTATTAAAATTATGCAACAAAATATAGGCAAAAGTTGCGAAAAAATGGTTGTCTTTCCTAAATGCTAACGCTTTGACTTTGGAAACCAAAAACTTGTAAAATATAATCAGAGGGCATATTATGTGTTCACATACCCGCAACTTTGTTTGTTCAATCTCTTCCAACAATGCCATATCCTGAAACATAAAAGTGATACTTAGTAATAGAAATGTAAGCAATGCCATATTCTGAAACATAAAAAGGATACTAGTAATAGAAGTGTAAGCATATTCATGGTGTATGCTACTTTCTGGTTTTATATTGGCTAACTTATGATGAAAATAATGTGAATAAGCACCTTCCGGTTCTTGATGGCTAGCATGCCATCGTGGAGTTGACGTTCCAAATTATCGAGCTCCTTGTAGTTTAACCCTTCTAACTCTTTTCCCATCATCAACCTTCAGGTATTGCATAGAAGTTTATTACAAAAAATACCAAATTTTAACATAATATGTAGCTTCATAATGCTACTAAACTAATAATCATATACTAATTTCACCTAAAAGGCTTCTACCATAGTATATTAATTGTTTGTTTCGTCCTTTGATCACCAACAAGTGGTATCAAAACTATGTTCGTTTAGTCATGAAGAGAAAGAAAAAAAGATTGTTTGGATTTGATTTAATTTGGTGTGCTTCGTTTGTTTTGATCCTGATTTGGTTCGATCATTATGAAGGTTTTTTAGATTGTTAGAAAGATTTGTTATTGGGTTGTCTTTGGTTAAAATCGACAAACAAAGCAGAAGCTTTATTTAAATTGCAAATCAAATTCAAATGTATCAAATTCTAACTCCAAAGTACAAAGAAATCTAATGCAATTGATCATTATTAAGCTGCATGCTATGTTATAAATTTTAAAACGTGTCTCACCTCTGCCCCTTCTGCAACTTCGCGATTTCAGCCTTCAAAGCTTCTACCTCAGGATCCCCTTCCTGCTTAAACATAGTAACTGCACTTAGCTGGTTAAACTCTATAAGAATATACATGAAGAAAAAAAATCAACTATATAAATCACTTTATAGTAACCAGTTCATTTGCATTATTTTGGTTAATTTATAATCTCTTAGTTAACAATACAGGGGAAAAATAATTGAGACCGTTAGTGTTGATGTATTCCTATGAACTAGTTTCATCTTATGTTATATTTATTAAAAAAACCAAACATAGGTAATCTGTCATGTATGATCATGAAGGTATTTGTCTCTGTTTTTCTTTCTCTGTTATTCAATGCAAACCAGTTTTCTTATCTTATACGGAGTAATTTACAATACAAAGCCCCTCAATGCATTGATTTATAATGCTAATCACTAAGATGACTCCAATGCAATTCCTCCGCCACAATGGATGTGAAACACAGGTATAGTAAAGTCATTGTCAACCAATAATAATATGTCCCATTTCTTTTTAGAACAATACTCTGGATACTTATGAGACGAATGGAGTACATATATAATATAAGCAATAAAAATGCAATCAAATACCAGTGCCCCAGGAATTGGGTTATATGAACTATCTGAATTCCGTTCGTATCTTGAGATGATGTTTTGCAACCTGCAATACAAATTAAAAAATGCTCAGAAATTCAGAATAAGAAAGCAAAACTATATGCAATCTTTTTAGCATTGAACTTTGAATTCAGAAGCATTGAGTTCAAAGATGTCTTAAGGCATCATTTTAAAAAGGTATTAACACACACAAGAATTGGTGGCCTTAAAACTGAACAGGGTTGGCCAATTTGGAAAATCAAGTGAAGTATTTTCATACCTTTTGTTTATAAAGATATTATAAATAAATTCATTTCTATGTTTTCTATGGGCTACGAAAGGTATATAATACATATAGTTAACGTCTTATTTTTACATCTTACGTTATGTTTGGCAAAAGCAGATAAAGATAATAGCAAAACTCTTATGCGTAGGTTTTATTTGTATGAAGTTGTTTGGCAAGTAATCGTGAATGTAGCTCCTAGCACAAACTGAACTTCTCTTCTATTAGGAGCTTCTTTTTTTTAACCGTCTCATAAGCTCCAAAAAACTCCGTGCAACATACCCAAATCTCCCAAATGCTACAACTATTAGCAACTAGATGGGGTGGTTTACTGGTTTGGCTTTTAAGTGAAGCTGACCAATTATAGTTATTCGGATCATTTTTTTTTTTTTAGTTTGACATGTTTGTTTAAAGGCTTAAAGCTCTAACCAAAAACCCGAATAAAGATCCCTAATTGAACAAAAAATAAACAACATGATCAAATCATCAAATTCAAATCTAGGCCCATATTCAAAAAACTTCATAATGGCCCATGGTCATACAAATTATACTGTAACAGATTAATGCTCCCTGTTCATATGAATTGTGATGAATGGTCCAAAAACTATTCAGTTAATCCAAAACCTTGTTAAAAAAGTTACTTCTGTAGCCAGTCAGCTAAACCTAACTCTTTTTATAAAGTTTCCCTTTTTTGGCAATTTCCTATATCACTAAAACTTTCCAAAAAGAATAAACTTTGGTACCAATCCAACAATTCACTAACAAACCTCCTATAATTATACAATACATTAAATTGTACCTACAACTACCTCTCAATGTTTACGAATATATTTTGTACAATTCATTAATGCATAAATAGTCCAACAAGTTTTAACCCATTCTCATCTAAATTATGATGCTTCTGTCAATACAACACATAATGACATACTATTGTTATAGAGGCTAGAAGAAGTTAAGGGATTATATTTGGTACGTACCGAGAACTAGCAAATTCATAGAGTTTTCCGGTGCTAGAGAAAATAATAACCCCGACCTCGGCATCACACAAAATTGCCAACTCTTTAGCCTTTTTCATAAGCCCGGTCCGGCGCTTTGAAAAAGTCACTTGCCGACTACTCACATTCTCGATCTTCTTAATCTCGATCCGCCCACGACCCATTGTTTTTTTTCTCGTCTCTTCTCCTCCACCAACAACACCGTCAGCCTCACCACTAGATGAGGATGAAGAGGAATGACACATGATGGAAACTTTAGTGGGCATTATGCTTTAAAATGTTCTTTGTAAGTTTTACTACTTTAAAGTGATCTCTTTTAAAGGGTAAGTGTTGCTAAATTTGGAAATAGAAACTGGAAGTCTGGAAAGGAGGTGATGGGGTTACTAAAATTGGAAAATGCCATTCTGGGAACTAAATTTAATTAATGACAAAATTTAGATATTCCATATTAGTGTGATGCCATTACAACATTACAAGGTTAGTTGTGGGGTATTTGCCATTATGGAGTTAATTGGCTAAAAATAGTAATATATGAATTCTGAAGGAAGAAATATTTGGTCTTCATTCATATTTATTGCACGAATTTCACTCGTTTAGTACATTCATTTTCTAATGACTCATTTCCTATTTTGGAAATCATACCGAATCAGGGAAATAACAAATTTCAAGATTTACTTTAATTTCTAATATCACATTTGTATTATTATTATTTTTTTTTATCATTTTTTTTTAATCATACATACTGGCAAACATTAATTAAGGTTACAAATCGCGGAATAAATTTGTGAGGATTTTGTAATATCAAGAACTTATTGTTATAACACAGTTTAAGCAAACATGTTGGAATGATAACAGGAATTTACTTGTTTGCTATTGTCTCTTTAGTATCTTTATGACTGTTTTTTAGAGATTTGTGTTCAAAATAAAAAAAAATATGTTAAATGGGCAAATTTTTAAAAAATTTGGACATATTTGGTCTCCTCCTTTTTATAAAATGGACATATATTGCCCATTTAAAAGTTAAATGGGCACAAATGAGCACATATTTTCTCTCAAATGGATAACATTACAATTGTTTTTAAAGAAAAACTTATAGATATGATATATTTAATTTTTTTAAATACAAACAAGGTGTTAAGTTTGAGGAATTTATTTCATCGTTTTGGGTATTTTCTAAAACGATTCTTATAACATGCGCCCGTTTAGCCCGTAGCCCATGGCCCGTTTGACCGGTGGCCCGTGCCCGCCCGGCCCGCCCGTTTTGCCACCTATACTGTTTTTGAAAAAAATTAAAATAAGTAAAATAAACACTCTACAGCTGTCACCGTGAAAATGGTCAGATGTATCAATTTCTAATCGACTACGGGTAATTAGAATTGAGTGTAAAGGTGACAGTTAGAGCAGGGGGTAAGTTGCCCTTCTGTCACACCCTGCTACGGCGGAAACACGCGGGTGTAACTTCATGGATATCATCACAACACATGGTATCTACATAGAGAACAACTACATACACATAAATAGAGCAATGTACCAACACAAATTGTTGTAACAATACCCCAAAATAAATAAAATAACCAAAACAAAATCCGAAAGGTATCTTCAATAGATATGAAAGTACCAAACGAAAAACATAAATGTATCACAACCAAAACCAAATAAAGTCAAATCCCAAACATAAATAAAGTCTCCATATGCAACTAAGTCTCGCATAATTGTTGCCTTCAATTTTGGCCTTATAATGCTCACCTGAAAATGATGCTTAAAACGTCAACATAATGTTGGTGAGATTTATAGGTTTAGACACACATACACTCACAAGGCAACCAGTTCACTGTGATTATAAAACATAGCTGGACAAATAATTTATAGTTATCATATAAGCTACAAGTATTCGCAAACGAATATCCACACACAAAGGCAACCATCTGGACGGATCGTGTCCACCGACCCCTTGGAATCAATTAGGTCGCATGCGCGAGCAACAAGATAAGCATCCTCCTAATCGAATCATTGATAAACCACATAAAACTCAACATCAAATGGGTCCCCAAATGAAGCATACATAATCTCACAATCGAATCATCACACATAGCATACATATGATAACATTATAAGTCCAAGCTCTTTGACACACACATAATCACAGTAACTCAAACATTTAAGACAAGTATCATTCTCATCCCAAGTTTAAAACAAAGTAAAAAATATGGGACTATGAACTCACCTCAAACCTTGCAGCTTCCACAAAACAAATCACAATATATAACACACAAAAATAAATCCACATTACACATGGTCAAGCTAAAAGCTACAACCCATGTAATACACATATGATGGATGTCTAAGACTCATATGACCCACCATGGATCTCCTAGACACCATACTAACCATTACCATAACCTAACACTCATTAAATCCCTTGCACTTTTAAAATCAGAAAACGAAGAATTTTAAGGTACATTCGCCCACATGAAATTATAACAATTAAAGCTCAACAACTCACATCAAAAATTATCCATGGTCTCTCATAAGCATACAAGCGAATCCCAGAAGGCCATAGACCAATAACACACACAAGTACTCAAAAGAAAATCAAACTTGTCAACTATCCAAATTCGGATCTGAACGCACACTAAAAAGTTTTAATTAGAATAAAATACTTCTACAAGTTTTTATCGCGAATCCTTTTTGTGGTAGTCTAAGATAACCTAAAACTTAACTATTCCAGAATGGTTAATCTAAATACCACTTTTTCACCACAATTCACTATCAAACTTTTACCCAAATTCTGTCCAGGTTTAACAGCTTTAACACCTTAACAAAGAAAAATCAAAAGACTAACTTCCCGACCTTGAAATCAATCGTGGCCGGACTTTTTAGAAAGCTCTTTCATTAAACTTCAATTTAGACCAAAAATTAGTAACCTAACTCCTCACCATCTGTTAATTACACTCACATCTTTACAGCAATAGTTTTCTGTCCAAACACTAACACATAATCTAACGTGTTTTACACTCAATTCCCTTAACCAATTACCATACTATTATCAACTAATGATCCTAACATGTTTTACTCCATTAATTTACAGAAGTATATAAACCCTAGATTCTATCATAATCAATATTACATGAATTATAACAATAATTAATTAATTACATGAAAACTAGTATTAAAAATATACCTTGATCTTGATTTTAGCTTCAAAAGCAAAACCCTAATTTTTTTCTCTTGTTCCCCCCTCTTGGTCGACCGTACATTCAAAGAAAAGGGTAGGGGAGTTTTATTTTGTATTTATAATTATATTGGATAACCCTTAAGGCTTAGAGTTGTATTTGGTATCAAATTTGGTTTCCTTTTTCCCCCTAATCCCTATATTCGGCCGCCCCTATGTATATATATATATATGTTCATTTTTTTATTTTTTTTATTAAATTTATTTATTACACTCAAAACCTCATACTTTTCATATTTTATGTATTCCCATATCGAAACCTAACGTCTTTCGCGATAAACCTTAATTTTACGACAAACCGGAAAATAATCATTTTCAAAATAAATTTCCAAAAATAGAATTTCACACATTCTATAAACATATCACATGAAAACAACCTTCCCGTAACTTACTAACGCTCAAATACTTGAACGAAGACTCGTTACGCAAAACCACAAAACACCAAATATACATAAGTCATTTCTACACCACAAAGGCGATCAAAATGAACTTTCCCAAAATCAACATTTCCCAAAATCACAATGACAACCACTAACGCAAAGGGATTTAGTGCTAACTCAAATACTAATCACACACAATATCACACAATAACACACATATACCCATATATCCACCCAAACCACACCAAACAAAGTTAGATAACTCAAGGCTATAGTCTAATTAACCTGCTAAAACCACGGTTATTACACCTTCCCCCTGCGTTATATCTTAACGCAAAAAAAAAAAAAAAAAAAAAAAAAAAAAAAAAAAAAAGGTGTGTTACGTTACCAGCCCAGAAAGTCAAGTAGTGCATTAACGAGGTGAGGCAAGCGCATAACGTGCGTTAAATCTCATTGTGTGTAAAAATAATAACAATAATAATAATAATAATAATAATAATAATAATAATAATAATAATAATAATAAAGGGATATAATGCTTGTGGAATGAATGTTTGCAGATTTCCTAGAGTTTATAAAACTAAAGAATTAACAAAAACTGTAAGACTCATTTAGAAAAACAAAACTCACAAAATTTCTAGAATTTTACACATGGACCCCGTCAGGAGTTAACTCCTGGCGCCGTCAGAAGTGACCTGCAGAAATCTTTACGTTAAGTTTCTGGAAAATTTCTAGAAAAACTTATGTCCTACTTCCTGGAAAATCCTGCAAAACATCATTATGACTCGATACAAGCATTTGACTCTAACAAATACTAATACACATGTTCATTTAATATTGTGGCGAATCAAGATCAATTTCGTTCTTAAAAACAAATTTGGGGTTTCCCCTTACACTTAGCTTTTGCAAAATACCTTTGTATGAAGCTAAGACGAAGTTAAACAACAAAATAAAGCATTTTTACAATTTTAGTTTGAAACATGATCTACCAACAATAAAAATAAAGCATGTATACGGAAGCAAATAACAATCAAACAAATAAAAATCACACAAAACATGGGTTGCCTCCCAAGAAGCGCTTTTCTTTATTTACGAGTCTTGTAGCTAGACTCGAGGTCATGGGCTATCGTGTGTCGCTTATGCTCACATACCCTAGGGTGAGCCATCTAATAGTCGCCTCATCTTTCTTATAGTCATGACTTAGCTCTAAACATTCGCGATAATACCTTTTATTCTTTTCATGAGGATATTTAAGCCCTTTTCTTTTATCATTCTCACTTAGCATTTCTAGGGGTAGATACCTACTACATTTCTCCATAGAAAAATCCTTGAAGCTAAGGTGTGCACGGGGCATTTGGTAAACAAAATCTTCATCCCCATCCAAGAATGTAATTAACCCTTCCATAAGTTTTTCATCAAGGTTGGTTAACCTTTTGAAGGGTTTCCCAAACACAACTTGGGTTAACTTACTATCGATAAATTCTCCAAGATTCTCCATAACCACGAACTCAACAAGATAAACAATGCTTCCTACAAACACATGCAATGACATTGCCTTAGCAATAATATTATCTCCTTTGTATTCTAACTCATCTACCATAATTTTATTGTATTCACTACGCTAGATTATGTTCATTGGTAGAGATGAGTTAAGGTAGGCATCAAAGCTCCTAAATCCAATTTTACAAGGAAATTCCATATTAAATGGGTTATCATTCTCAATCCTTGTTCTCGGGTTGACATACCTAAAACGGTCCACTTCATCATCCATCATATCCTAATTAATTACGTCACCATCATCAAGGTCCTTATCGGAGTCCGAATAGTAAAAAGGACTAGCCCTATGGTCATCATCATGGTTAGACTCCTCCATCTCAGAATTATTGTCAAAGTGATGGTTAGGCGAGAGGTTAGGTGGGTTCTCATTTTCCACTAAAGGGGTTGGGCGGGCATTTGGAAAATCCTTCGACGAAAAACGCGAATAACAGGAATCAAATGATCAATGCTATTGTTATTCATCGAGTTAGTTTACGAACTAAGTAAATAAAGAAATAAGATAGACTAAAGAAAACCTAAAAATAAAAATAAAATCTTACTAGAAAGGAATCTAGCAAGTAGACCTAATAAAAAGAAATCCTAACCTAGACAATAACTATTCCCCGGGCTGCGGCGCCAAAAACTTGATATACGTGGGAATCGCACCAGGTTTTAACTCTCGAGGGATCTCGTGAAGCTTACAACCCCCACCAGGCAGTGTACCTGATCGTTGTAGTATGGTATAGTGACAAGTACCGGGGGATTGATCGTTCAACTCAAGAATAGTGTCGCTAGGATTAGAAAGTCTCCTAAACTAAGTCTAGAGGTGAGGGATGATTCTTTTTGTATTTTTATATTTTATAAAAGCAAGTAAAATATCGGGTTTTGGAAGAGTGGGCGGAATTAGTTGCTAGCCAACTAACCAAATAACTAGAGATGCAATCAAAATAAAATAACAAAAATGAAATGAAACTAATTATACTATTGTGGTGTAAACAATTATGGGGAAAGTTGTGTTTACTTTCGTTTCATTACTCCCTAGATATCTTTTACAGGTTGATAGTTTGTTACAATTGCATGGATGACGGGTCATATTCCTTAATACTAGCCGTAGGGCCGTGTACAATATTCCCTAACTGTATAGGATCCTACTTCACTCCTATGTCGAGCCGTTTGAAGCTCCTAACATGGGATCATTAGAATTCTCCTACACATTAATTACAACCAAATATCGTAGTACACCTCCGATCATGTTTCTTAAGACGTTCAAGCAAGTTACCAATGGAAGAGATATGTGGGAATCGCTCCAGGCTTTACCTCTCGAGGGATCTCGAGAAGCTTACAACCCCCACCAGGCAGTGTACCTGATCGTTGTAGTATAGTATAGTGACAAGTACCGGGGGATTGATCGTTCAACTCAGGAATAGTGTCGTTAGGATTGAAATTAATCTGACTAGGTCTAAAGGTGAAGGATGATTGTTTTTGTATTTTTATATTTTATGAAAAGCAAGTAAAAATCTCAGGTTTTGAAAGGAGGGGCGGAATTAGTTGTTAATCAACTAACCCAAAAGCTACTAATTAAACTAATGTGCAAGAAAAATAAACTAAGGTTCTACAAGGTAAGTGAACCATGTCTACCTATGATATGTTACTCCTTGCTAGCTATCCAATTCTACCTATTGAATTGTCACACCTTGTTTTAATTGACGGTTTGTATTCCTTAATACTAGTCGTAGGGCCGTGTACGATCTTCCCTAACTCTATAAGCTCCTACTTCACTCCTATGTCGAGCCGTTAAAAGCTCCTAACATGGGATCCCTAGTATTCGCTTATGCATTAAATATAACCATATAATCGTCGTACACCTCCGATCATGTTTCTTAAGACGTTCAAGCAAGTTACCAATTGGAAGTCTGCCAGTTTTCTTAAGCCTAACATCGAATTCAATCAACCAAACAAGAGACAACAGGAATATAAGCTAAATCAACTAGACCTATTGAAGTTGTCACACCTTAATTGATGAAGATAGACACAAACATCAACAAAGACATCAATAAGATCTAATCAATTATATACAAGTTTCACACAATCATAAGTAGACACAAGATGAATTAACCAAGCATAATTAATGAAGAACAAGCAACAATAATGATAATTGAAGACATGAATTAAAATAGAATCAACAAACCATTACAAGATATTTATTGAGTGATTGAAACCCTCTAAGTTGCTGGAAAAATACCTACCTAAACCCAGGAATCGACCTTAGGGTTTAGGGCTTACAAAAAGTGAAGTTATGATGTTATATTTATAGGCAATGCTTCTGTCGGCAAGGCATGACGGCGTCACCCCGTAAAGAGTGACAGAGTCATTGTAACACCCCCAAAAGTCGTTAATAACAGCGAAAGACTTAACATGTCAGCGGAAGACTTTCGGGGTATTACTTCGAGGATCTTTGTCACAATCATAGAAAACGACACAAAAGTGACGCTTTAAAGTTTAATTTATTTAAAATACCAATTATTCGAGATATCAAGATGTTTCATAATTTAAACAACAAGTTTAGTTGAAATATGTCAAAGTATTTATTATGGTTCTTGTCATGCTTTTGCCCACTCCGTGCCATCCAGATCCGTCTTGTTTAGTTACCTGAAATAAACATGCTAAAGTCAACATAAAGTTGAGTGATATTCATAGGTTTGAATTTAAGAGTTTGAATCACAAGTTAAGAATGTATTGTAATCACATACAATCAATATGTTAAAAATCAATGTTCCTGTTATTGCCTTAAGCTCATGATACTCAACGATTAACAGCCAATCATAATCTCAAGTTATGACGGTAAGTAGTAGGCCCTCAAGATAGGTATTTGCCAATAACCTATAATAAGAACAATAAAGTGCGCCTGGTGTTTTCTCTAACAACCAAACGAGGATTATCAATCACTAATAGTACTATCCACATTTATTTACGTTCACCCTTCAAGTGATTAAGGTTCATGATCGAGGGACTTTTGGCAATAGTAACTTAAGCAAATAACATTGGCCTGACGGTATTTCAATACCCGGTATAAAAGACTTGTGTTCGAGTTTTAAGCATGTATCCCCCCCACAGGAAAATAGTTAAAGAGTGGGCTATGAAATCACCTTAGTAGTACAGTTGATAGTCTAAATCTGGTTTTATCGCGAATACTTGTTATTTAGTTACGAACGAATCTCGTGTTTGTTTAAGTGCCTAAAGTTCAAAAACAAAGTTATATATACATATAACTCGTAAGTAAAATGATCGATGATTGATATAAAGTTAGTTTTTATAACGGAAATAAAATAAACGTATCGTTTAAAAGAAATAAATAATGTATCGTTATATCGTTTAATTTTTAATTACGAATATATAACGTATATATAAGTTTATGTTTATATTAATTATATATTTATATATGTAAAAGGTTAATATTATTTTTGTAAAATAATATTTACAGAAAATTCCTTTAAGTTTTACCAATTTACACTTTTAACCCTAACGATATATATTTTACACCGTTAGTCCAAAATATATATAATTTACATTTTAGGTCCAAAAGTATCAATATTTACATTTTTCAACTCCAAATATCATTTTTAACAGTTTAGAATTCAAAGTTTTCTGTTTTGACAGTTTCTACCCATAGTTTACCATTTTGACACTTTTAGTCCCTCGGTTAAGAAAATTTGCAATCTTGGTCCAAATTTCACCAAATTAAAAGTTTAACATTTTCATTATTAGATTAAGCTCATAATATTCAGAAAAGCTTATTTCTTCAGCTTATTTGCTTAAAAAGCTTATTTTCCACCTAATGGGCTTAACGTGTAAATTTCAAGGCCCGTTAACGTTTTGAGATCCGTCGAGCTTATGAAAGGTTTGGGCCTGGGGTTTGGCTCATTTTTATGTTATAAAAATATTACAGATAAGCTTATACGATCAGCTTATGTGATAAGTTTACAAACAGCTAAATGGGCTTATAAGCCCATGTTAGCTTATTAATTGTTATAGAAAACAGTTTTTGTAGGTCAAAAAGAGGTCGAGCAAACAGCTTAAACGATCTTATAATTTCGAACCAAATACATTTCTTGATTGTAAGTCATGTCAATAATGAGTTCGAGTTTTAAAATTAATATGTTATGTATCGAATTTGGGAATTAACGAGGTTAAGTAAGTGAGCAAAGTAAATTCTGAAAACAGTTTTCCCTAGTCAAAATATTCTAAGTCTTTTGTTAAAAACGTATGGGTCCAAGTGACTTACAAACGTGTGATTTATATTAAACAAACGTTACTTTTAGACTAAAAACATTATACCAATCGGTTGTTAGCATGTTAAGCTTTTAGTATGTCGAATAAAAAGTATATATTACGTTTTTAATTAGCGAGATAACGGATCAAAGTAAAATGCCAAAAACAGAAAGTTATGAAATGAAAAATATGAAATAGGTGTCGAGTGACTTACTTTGCTTCAAAAGGGGGCGTAAAAATTAAGATGTGGTTCGAATGGGTGCAAATGGGGATTGTGGATCGATTTGTGGCCAAGTTAGGATGTAGGATGAGCAAAGTTGACCCTTGTACGTGTTCCTATGCCTTCGAACTTCTCGCCAACTTTCTGTCCCGTTTCTTAGTATGCTCGACTTAAATTTTTGCTATTTTGGTTCATTTGGGTGTATTTGAGTGTGAGTGATCAACTGAGGACACTTGAGGATGTATATAAGGACATGTTAAAGTGTAGATAACTCAGAGTTGAGTGTTGGAGACCAAGGGATTTGCATGTTGCCTCCTCAATTAACCAATCGAGGGTTTACAAAGGAATGAATATGTAAGAAGTAGATCCTGACATTCCTGACAAGATAGATTACGTGTGTAGGTGTTTTGTAGGGATTGGGGAGCAAGGGTGGCTCGTAAGAGGGTTTGGGACACGTTTGGGTAAAAATGCCAAGGTGAGTTTCCAAGGTTTACTTGGGTCGTTTTTAGGGCAGTATATGAGTGAGGGAGGGTGTATCTTTTATCACTTGTGATCCTCGGGCACTAGGTTAAACGAGAGGAGCAATAATATGTAGGTGTCGTATGTTGAAATCGCGAAATAACCATGGTGTTTTGGGGCTGGGTCGCGACTGGAAACAAAGGAGAAAGAAAACAAAATAAGCTATAGCTAACACCCCTCGCTGGGCTGGCCTGGTGGGCTTGCTGGTGTGGATTGGGCCCAAAACAAAAAGAAAAGGTTAAGTAGTCCGTTTGGTTTGGCTGTTTGGGTTTAAGTGGCCCAATGGTTCAACGGGGCCCACCTGGTGTGTTTTGAGAGTCGGGTTACGATCAAATAATATTAATGAGTGATCTCGGGAATTTTCGTAGGCTCCGGGAATATATAAATATTGTACCTTAAATATACGAAACGTATATTATAAAAATATAAACGTTTAAAAATATATATTCGCGATAATTAGACTATCTAGGTTTTTGTGCATGCAACGTTTCTAAGCAAAAGATAAATCATAATGTCGTAGTGGTTCACATAATATGTCATGCATAAAAAAAAATTTTGTTCTCCGTAAAAATGGTTAATCTATGTTATGTTAATGTGTTAATCGTAGGAAAATTTTACTGGGTGTTATAGTCATGACCAAATTTTCTTCACCAAATTGTAGATCTCTTTGTCCTCTTCGCGTGGGCTTTTGAATCACCTAAATCCGAGTCCGTATGCAAAAGTTATGACCAAAACAGTATCAGCTACTCCGCGCGCAAGTTTTGATTGTCTTGATCAACATGTGACGGTTTTACTAAGGTTTTCTTCCTGTGTTAGCCTTCTTCCTGACGTCGTCACTTTAAATCATCTGACATCGTCAGGTTAAATCCTGACGCCGTCATGTATAAACATGTTCTGGGCCGTCACATGTATCTTGCTCTTGACGGCCTTGGTGACGCCGTCATGTACAAATGTCTTGAAATCTTTCTAGACCGTCATGTACAACTTGAATCATCCACCTCTTTATCAATAAATGACGGTGTCACCTTGTAGAGCTTGACGCCGTCAGGTACTGTTTCCAGCATGAATTCTTGATTTTCTTGTTTTCTTCATTTATGAGCATAAAAACGTCCAAAAAGATCCAAAATGCTTCCTTTTGTAAAATTCTTCTCAAAAGTACCTTAAATGACAAAAGGAACGATTTAGGGCAATATTTGATTAAATAATCTTGAATCCGAGCTTAAATGACCCCTTAAAAACGTTTCATTTTTCGCCTCATCAAATATCCCTACACTTGGGATTTGCTTGTCCTCAAGCAAATGAGCTTTTCCACCAATAATAGGGGTCATTTAATACTAATATAAAAGTAATTACAACAAATGATCGTTCTACCTTAGTCAAAACAAGCACGGAAATTATACACTAGCACCTCACATTAAGTATTTGGATACTCTCATCTCTCTGGTGCTGTAAATTTATATGTCATAATTGGAAATGGAGAAATATCACTCTCTACCTGTCATAGCAAATAAATTACCATAGGCTTGGGAAAGGATCAAACCTCCACCACTTGGCGTAAGCACCTATGAAAAACCATCAAAGAGATCTCTTTAAAGGGTTATAACGTTAGGTGTAGGGGATATGGAAAACATGGTTTTGTTGGATCAACGGATATTTTACTGGTGGCAAGTCAATTGTCTTAGTTAACTACATGTACAATGAGGCGTTGCTAAGCCAAGACTCGACTCAACTTGAACTAACTACGACTCTTTTTAGAGTTTTTTTCAAGACACTATTTGACTTAAAAATAAATAAAAGAAATGGATGGTAGCCCGTATGTTTTTCTCTTTTCTTTTTCTTTTTTTTTCATTTTTATTATATATATTTTTTTTCGATTTTTTTTTTTTTTTTTTTTTTTTTTTTTTTTTTTTTTTTTTTGTGCATACACTTTTACTCTACCATCCAAAATAATATATCAAACGGAGCTCGTTTTCTCCCTACACTTGAGCTTTTACATACTTTACAATCAACTATTTTAATGACTCGAATCAAGATAATCAAAACACTTGGAGTACTTTTAAATATTAACGCACATATAGGGGTAATATACGATGTTCTTCCCCATTACTCCATAACACAAGTACTTTACCCATGAGTCACAATCGTCCCAAAACAATATGTATAAGATATGACTCGACTTAGCAACCATGTAATCAATTAGACAACTAACAAAGGGTTTAAACAATTAACAATAATGCACTAAAGATGAGTGCATACAAGGAAGGCTAAGGCGATTTGGGTGTACATTTGGGTGGATTGTTAACAAATTGTATCTTTAAGTAAGATGCTTAAAGTTAGAAACGAAAAGATAGGCTCGGAGGGGTGTACTAGGAGTTTCGTGTACTAAAAATGAGTACAACGCAAAGGTGTGGGAGAATTACTTGACCTAAGAAGTCAATGTAATTATATTATAGTTGTAAAACAAGGGCTATCCTAATGCCTCTTATCATGTAGTAAATCCAAACTACACGAATGTAGTCTCACTAGCGGTCTCGGGATGCATCGCTATCACAAGTTCTAGAATCTAAATGCTACCGGTACACTCATAAGCACCAACAATGAATGCTTTTTCCTAAAGATCTAAAAGCGAACCTCACATTTTTGGGGTGGAAATTTTTGAGTGGTATGGTTTTTGTGCTAGTCATACAACTCCTATCCATGAGACGCTTGTTAAGGCTAAAGTTTCACTCCTAAATGTTGTAAAAAATTTTAAATTTGGCGCTAAAATTACACTAACAAGTATTTCTCTTAGTTTTATTACACATTTACTTTCAAACAAAACAAAAATCAAGTGGAGTAATAGTTTCTAATATACCCTCCCTACACTTAAACCGAACATTGTCCCCAATGTTCTAAGTAAAAGATGTAAAAGTAAAAATAAATAAGAATGAAAGAAACTAATACTCCCCTGATTCACTCGGTGTGGATAGTGGTTAAATCTTCCTCGAAGAGAATGAACATGATAAGCTCCATTCCAGAAATGTAATCATCTTCTTGTCCAATATAACCTGTAATCAACAAACACAAAAACCAAAACATCAAACCGAACAAAGAAAAACCACAACTAGATGTAATTCCAGACTTAGAAATAAACACAAAACAAAGCAATAAAAGGATAGGATACTTGTGGAATGAATTACAAATAGGAACTCATAAAACATATCCACAAGTATTGACACACAAACAAACAAATAAATTAAAAACATCAAACAATTAAAAACATGGGTTGCTTCCCAAGAAGCGTTTGTTTTTGTTCGAGTCACGAGCCTGACTCTACCTTTATTTAACGGAAATAGGGGAGGTTTTCCCTACACTTAGGATTAAGTGTGGGTGGAAGTAGCGATACACACCCTTAGGGTGGAAATATGCCACGTGAGGTGAAGGGGGTGAGTGAATAGCATCCTTCATCCTAAAACTACCCGGATAGTATTGGTTGATGGGTGGGTCGGTTCCTCTTTTGTCTCCTAGAAATAAATCTAAGGATGGGAAGTTATGTAAAGATTGAGGTTCCGGTTCATCAACACTAGGAAATTCCCTAGAACTAGGAGTAAGGTTATCATTATAAGTATTCAAACCTATATCCTCTAGTGGTGCTTGGTCCAAGGGTTCTACCTCTATTGGGATTCCTAAAGTCTCTTCTACTTCTTCCGGGTAAGTCACGGGCGGTGTATGTGCCTCAAATGATGGTAGGACTTGTGGGGTACTTTATGGGCTTGGATTGTCCACCTCATCCTCCATTATACCTAGATTACCAATGTATTTGTTTTGTACTATGATTTTTGGTGACATCCACACAGATATCCCTGAGTAATCATCCCCAAACAAGCTTCCTGTTTGCTCCTTCAAACTTGTTATTGATTGATTTGTGATGTTGTTTGTTGGGTTGTCTACTCTATAATAATATTGGGCACAATCTTCTATGACATCCCATGCTTCTTCAGCATTTAATTCCCTAAGGTACCCGTTGGTAAAATCGTCAATGTACCTTTGGTCATACGGGTGGACACTATAGTAAAAGATTTGAGTTAGGTACCATAGATCGAAACCACGATGAGGGACTTTTCGGAGTAAATTTTTAAAACGAGTCCATGCATCATAGATAAGTTCATCTTGATATTGGTTGAACATCAAGATGTCATTAGGAGTGAATGGGTTTCGTGGTCGGTAGTATGGTGGATTCGCGTTCTCCATAATGGTGAACGGAAGAGTCAATGGAAAGGTTTCTACGAACAAACACACAAAGAAAAGATAGACTACGAGAAAGCTAATAAAAAGAAAATAAAAATCTCACTAAAAAAGAATCTAATGAGTAGACCTAATCAAAATAAATTTCAACCTAAGCAATAACTATTCCCCGACAGCGGCACCAAAAACTTGATACGTGGGAATCGCACCAGGCTTTACCTCTCGAGGGATCTCGAGAAGCTTACAACCCCCACCAGGCAGTGTACCTGATCGTTGTAGTATAGTATAGTGACAAGTACCGGGGGATTGATCGTTCAACTCAGGAATAGTGTCGTTAAGATTGAAATTAATCTGACTAGGTCTATAGGTGAAGGATGATTCTTTTTGTATTTTTATATTTTATGAAAAGCAAGTAAAAATCTCGGGTTTTGGAAGGAGGGGCGGAATTAGTTGTTAATCAACTAACCCAAAAGCTACTAATTAAACTAATGTGCAAGAAAAATAAACCAAGGTTCTACAAGGTAAGTGAAGCATGTCTACCTATGATATGTTACTCCTTGCTAGCTATCCAATTCTACCTATTGAATTGTCACACCTTGTTTTAATTGACGGGTTGTATTACTTAATACTAGTCGTAAGGCCGTGTACGATCTTCCCTAACTCTATAAGCTCCTACTTCACTCCTATGTCGAGCCGTTAAAAGCTCCAAACATAGGATCACTAGTATTCGCTTATGCATTAAATACAACCATGTAATCGTAGTACACCTCCGATCATGTTTCTTAAGACGTTCAAGCAAGTTACCAATTGGAAGTCTGCCAGTTTTCTTAAGCCTAACATCGAATTTAATCAACCAAACAAGAGACAATAGGAATCAAGAATTATAAGCTAAATCAACTAGACCTATTGAAGTTGTCATACCTTAATTGATGGAGATAGTCACAAACATCAACAAAGACATCAATAAGATCTAATCAATTATATACAAGTTTCACACAATCATAAGTAGACACAAGATGAATTAGCCAAGCATAATTAATGAAGAACAAGCAACAATAATGATAATTGAAGACATGAATTAAGATAGAATCAACAAACCATTACAAGATGTTTATGGAGTGATTGAAACCCTCTAAGTTGCTGTAAAAACACTTACCTAAACCCAGGAATTGACCTTAGGGTTTAGGGCTTACAAAAAGTGAAGTTATGATGTTATATTTATATGCAATGTTTCTATCGGCAAGGCATGACGGCGTCACCCCGTAAAGAGTGACGGCGTCATGACCAACTTTTCTTCACAAAATTGTAGATCTCTTCGTCCTCTTCGTGTGGGCTTTTGAACCACCTAAATCCGAGTCCGTATGCAAAAGTTATGACCAAAACAATATCAGCTACTCCGCGTGCAAGTTTTGATTGTCTTGATCAACATGTGACGGTTTTACTAAGGTTTTCTTCTTGTGTAAGCCTTCTTCCTGACGTCATCACTTTAAATCATCTGACTTCGTCAGGTTAAATCCTGACGCCGTCATGTATAAACATGTTCTGGCCCGTCACATGTATCTTGCTCTTGACGGCCTTGGTGACGCCGTCATGTACAAATGTCTTGAAATCTTTCTGGACCGTCATGAACAACTTGAATCATCCACCTCTTTATCAATGAATGACGGCGTCACCTTGTAGAGCTTGACGCCGTCAGGTACTGTTTCCAGCATGGATTCTTGATTTTCTTGTTTTCTTCATTTATGAGCATAAAAACGTCCAAAAAGCTCCAAAATGCTTCCTTTTGTAAAATTCTTCTCAAAAGTACCTAAAATGACAAAAGGAATGATTTAGGGCAATATTTGATTAAATAATCTTGAATCCGGGCTTAAATGACCCCTTAAAAATGGTTCATTTTTCGCCTAATCAAGAAGTCTGCCTGTTTTCTTAAGCCTAACATCGAATACAATCATCCGTAACAACTATAAATAAACAATCAACCAATAATTAACATCTAGGTTTCACTACATCTAAGCAAACACAAAAGAAATCTAGCCGAGCATGTTAAATTGAAGACAAGCGTAAGATATATTCAAACAACACATAGACATATTGAATGAATTGAAAGAGTACTTATCTTTTATAAAACATGAAAGATTCAAAGGGTTGAAACCCTTGAAAAAGCTGGAAAATTTGACCTACGGTTTTCCCCTCAAAGTTGCACACTAATGAATGAAATTTGGAAAACTATATATAGATTACAATGGGTGACGGCGTCATGTATTGGGTTGTGATGCTGTCAACTCGCCGCCTATAATGAAATCGTATTGCCTAGATCCACTTGTGGTGCTGTCATGTGTAAAATTGCTCTGGGCCGTCACTAATACTTAGACCATGACGGCCTTCGGTGACGCCGTCATCTCCTATGCACAAAACTCTCTGGATCGTCACGTGTATTGTCTACATCCACCTCTTTTGTAACTCTTGACGCCGTCATGTAGAAGCTCTTGACGCCGTCAGGTACTGTTCCCAGCAAGGAAAATTAAGACTTTGCCGTTTTCTTCACTTTTGTGCTTCAAAAACGTCCAAAATGCTTCCTTTTCCAGATTTCACTCCAAAAGTACCTAAAATGACAAAAGGAATGATTTAGGGCAATATTTGATCAAATAATCACGAATCCAGGCTTAAATGACCCCCTAAAAGTGGTTCACTTTTCGCCTCATCAACGAGCAACAAGCTGCGCTGCTAGCCCTTTTTTGATTGCAAAGGTAACTCTTTTGAAAACTACATTCGTAGATCTATGTGTCATAACATTATTGTTCATAACTCGTTGGACTCTGTTGAGTAGTTCCACCGCCTCAGGTGCAAGGAAACCAAATGTATCAAACTCGAAAGGAATAAACACGTATTGATTTTTAATGCATGTTTTCTCGTGTTTTGTCACTGATTGTACAATAAATTGCACGACCAGACCTACGATGATGATCAAAAGATGTAAGGGGTGTTGTGGTTGCGCCAAGCTTATTTTTAACCTGAAATAAGAAATACGAAGACATTACGTTAAGTGATTGCGCAGTGGTTGGGCCCTGCGAACCACCTCTGACATGTGAATAAGTACATGGTATGATAAGTTTTATGAGAATTATAGTAGGATGAAATGGTTGAGATTGCATACCGGTACTCCAACTCGTCCAAGACTATTTATAGGGGGAGAAAATACCTTGGAGAGTGTTTGCACGAATTTAGGAGATCATGGGGGTATAACATGATTTATGGTAACCGCTAAGGCTTAGTGCCCCACTCTTCCTATCTTAGCGGGAAAGCCAGGGAGAAAGAGGAGACGTGGGTGAGACTTGCTCTTGCTAGAGTTCCATCCTATTATCATCGAAGGAAGTACCCCAAAGGGCTTAGGCCTTTGATTGGGAAATTCCCAATTTGTAACTAGATCACGGATGATTAGTTTTACGCCATTAAAGATTTTAGGAGGCTGACTAGAGCCTTCGATATGTAGGTTACGAACAGGCTCGAAGGGGTGTCCTTCGACCTGATCGAAGGGTACATTATCAAGCCCCCCAGTCGGAAATGATGTTCACGTACGAGAAACATTGCTTTCGACTCAAAAACAACTATTATACATGGAACCATCCTCTTATGAATAAGGGTACAAGATATGGTTGTGCTCAACTAATTACACATTAAATGCGCGTGCTTAAGATCTTAGCCAAACTCATCAGAACCATAACGGCACGATTATTGGTAACCCCAAACATCATTTCAAAATTTAAACACACATTTGGAGTCTGGATACATATCATTTCCCAAGGCACGTATATGGTTAAGAAGGAAGGGTTAGGTAGTTTATATAAACGTAAACTCAAAAACCCTAAATTACTTTTACATTTCGTTTCAAAATTTTTTTTTACACATATCTGTGAAACCATTTGCCGCCTCGATCAAAAGGTAACGTCCTCCTCCGATCTTTGTTCAATAGTTTAATTGTATGTGTCTAGTATGAGCATGGATGCCAAGCGTATCATAAGGTAACAAAAATGTACCTTATCCAGAGAAGCTTTAACCACATTCCTAAATGATTACCCCATACCCAAACAACAAAAGGTCATTCTGCCCAACAAGAATCAAAACATATATGATGCCCCAAAAGGGTATGTTGGTCTCTACACACATGCTTTTACCCGATCCAACCTGAGAATACCCCTCCATCCTTTATTCTTAGAGTTATTGCAATACTATGAGGTGCATATTTCCAGGTTCAACCCGTTCGGCTTAGCCAAACTTACCACCTACATAGTAATGTGCAAGGCTTATGGCTATGAGCCAACATTGACTGTGCTTCGAGGCTTTCTTAATCTCTGCCCCGGCGGAGATTGGTTAACCTTATCTAAGAGGAGTGAGGGAGATGTCCCAGTCTTGGTCAGCAAACACTTCACAAATATAACTAATTGGAAAAGAAAATTCTTTTACGTGCAAGATACTATTGTCCCTCCACAGTATCCAGCTCTCCTGAATGAATTCTTTCATTTTGATCGCAAAAAATTCAATGATCCCTTACTGTATATCAGCGTCTTGCTCGACACCCTGTGGACGTTCAAACCTTTCCGAAGCCCATCCTTTTTATGGCTAGCCTTGTTGACCGCTAGGAGGGGTCTCCCCTCAAGCCTGAAATGGAGTATGATGGACAGAGTATGTATACATATATTAAATGAATACAAACAACTTATCTGATTATATTTATGTATTCTTCTATTTTGTAGGGATGGCCTTCAGAAATTTTGTTGTTTCTGGTGGAGCAAAAGAAGTTAGTTTCATCCCTAGAGAACCAAGAGGTTTTAGTTATGGAGTTGGTCCCCCCTCCGTCTCGGTAAACAATCATGAGGCAAATGCTCCGATAGTAGGGGCCCTAGCAACAACTTAGGCATTGTTGCCTGTCAACACAGAGGAATCACCACTAATAGTGGAGGATATTGCTGACTCTGATGACCATCCCTCCGATGGTGACCAAATTACCCTTGTTGGTACCTCCGGCATAGCTGACAGGGTACGTAAAAGGAAAGGAACTATTGCTAAACCCCTGAAGCCTGACTCACTCCAAATAGTCAACTAAGTCAACCAAGTGTGATTGGTCAACAAAGTCAAGCTATGAGAGAGAGTGCAAGATATATGATCCGATGCAAGCAAAGTGAATTCCCGGGTCGTTAAGTCCCAGCGAGATTGAAATTGTGTTTTGAGAAACAGTTGAATGATTTAGTGATCAGGAAAGTAACCAGATAATGATTGGATTAATTTACACTAATGGAAATGAGATAAATAACAGATATTAACAATTACTGGGAATCAGATAAACTAAAAACGTAATCAAATGCAAATGCGTACTGAAAAAGTGGGAATCACACAAAAATAAACTAGAGGGGCTGAAAATGACTTTTTTACAAACTAAATATTAAAAGAAAATTTTTTCAAAAAGAAAAATATTTTTTTGATTATTTTATTATTTAATATTAATTAAAACTATTAAATTACTTATTAATATTATTTAACTTAAACAAAATACAATATAATATTAATTAAAACTAAGAAAATGAAAATTTATTTTGAAAAATTCTAAAATAACTTTAAAATGATATAAAAATTAAAAATGTGTCTTTTTGTCTTTTTCTGAATTTAATATTAATTAATTACTAATTAGATATTAATTAACTAATTAACTAATTTAAATTACTAATAATACAACAAATGACTTAGAAAATTAGGAAATCTTTTATAAAACTAATTAACCATCATAGGAATCCTAAAAAATTATAAAAAGATTATAAAAATTATTATTAAACTGTTTTATTAATTATTTACTTAATTATTAATTAAAAACTATTTAAACTAAATTAAATGAGAATAATAGCAAATGAACAGTAACAATTATAAAACTATTTTCTAAAAATACTTTATAATTAATAAGAACTAGAAAAATTATAAAAAGATACTAGTGATTAAAAATAAATAGTAAGTGATTTTATTTTTGGTTTTTTTATTAAAACTAATTTAACTATTATTAATTATTATAAATACTAAATGAAAAGATAAAATTATGAAATTTTTTGTACAAATACTATGCTAGCGCAGAAACCTAGAAAAAATATAAAAAGCACTAAGTGCATAATGAAAAAGTTGAAAAATAAGTTAAATAGCTAAACTTCTTAAATAGAAGCTATCACTATTTTAAAAAGTGATGATTGTTTGATTTTTCTTTTTGAAAACCTATTTAATACTGAAAATGAACAACTTTTGTGAAAACACTTTGTTTAGAACTTGAAAATGAGCTGTGTGTGGTCAAATAAGCTCAACAGTGAGTTTTTTTGGCTTATTTGTGAGGATTATAAGCTCATATGAGCTATTCAGGGCACACAAGCTAGAGATTAAGCTGTAAACAACTTAGGTGTACTGAAAAGGAGTTAAATCAACAAGCAAAGTGCACTGAATATGCCAATTAAGTAAATAAGCAAATCCAAATGTCACTCAGATTCAGCAGGCCTTCAAACTATTTGTGGGCTTAATCCAGCTTATCAAACAAGCTTAAAAGCCAAATACAAGACTGGAACCAACAAGTTTGGAGAATGGGATTTACAAAAATCCAAAATACACAAGCTTAGGCCAACTGGGTAGCTTTTTATGAGCTTATGAAAGAGGCTCACCTACACTGATGAGTCAGTGTAGGGAGTGGTTTGAACAAACTTTGAAAGCATGATAAGCAGTTTCTAATAAGCAATAATTGGACAAATAAAAGCATGCAGAACAAGTTAGCTAGATTATCTATCCAAAACAGAAAATATCACACACTAATACACACTAATGATCAAATTATAAGCTAATGAAAAAGCTTATATGATCCTGGTACAAGGCAAGTCTATGAGTACACTGGCTATTTTTAGTAAGCTTTTTAATAAGCAAATGGATTCTAAAGTGAGATTTTCTTTTTGAAACAGATTCACAAGCTTCCAAGTAACACAAATCAACAAAAATGACCTATTTCCAGTCTATATTAAACCCTACATGTGATATAGAAAATTGTCTTATTTCATCAGATATGACATTTTTGACTTTTGAGATTTTAAGAGCTTAGACTTTGGTGAGATTTAATTGGATCCTAAACACTAAAAATGATGTTATAAGCTAACATGAAGTGAAATTATGCTAAATGAACAACTAATGCAAAGATTGAATGAGATTTAGAACCCTAAAACTTAACAGTTCACTCACAAATGAGATTTGTAAGTGATTTTGACTTTTTCTCAAAAGAACACTTGATTTTATGACTGAAATGACCTAAGGGAGCCTAAAGAGACATGTTGCAACCATTAGTGACAACAATAACACAGAACACAGTGGTGAGATCCACTGTTCCAAACGCACCTTTAAGAAGGTGATTTTGGGATTTTCAAAACATTTGACTGAGTTAATCCACAAATTTGATTCCCAAGATATTACTCCCTCCGTCCTATTTAAAGTGTCCACAATAGAATCTTTGGATGTCCCAAATTAAGTGTCCACTTGTACCTTTCAACCAATAAGATGAGAGTTTAGTGGGTAAAAGTAATATTTGATTGGTGGAGAGTTTGGTTAGTGGAATCTTCTAAAACTTTGTGCATTATGAAAATGGACACTTTAAATGGGACGGAGGTAGTAATATGATCTCATGAGAACATTTAAGCATAAAAATACCAAGAACAACAGCTTAATACATGAATCTCATAAAATGAGTCTTTGACAGTGAAAATGAGAACATGAGCAACAATAGAATCTAATGAACAAAACATGAGATTTCAAGCAATATTACAACCAACAAACATCAAATAAGCACAAAGGAACCAAAATTAAGCAGAAATAAGCATAATTACAGTAAAAAGCATAATATGGGAATATGAACTTACAAGTGATCCAGACTGAAAACAATGAACCAAGGGCCAAATACACTTCCTAAAGGTTCTCCACAGAACCACTAACCCATTGCCATCCCTTATTTTCAATGCTCCAGCTATCAACACTTCAAACCTGCACATTTTTTATTTTTTTAATCTATTTTCTTTATTTTTTTGTATTTTTGATTTTTTTACTACTAAACTGATTTTTAATGGTTTCTAATAGCTTATGGAAGCTATATGGGAGCTTATATGAGCCTAAGAGTCCATAGTAAATAACATTACAGTACAAATGAGATTTTTGTGGAATTATACTAAAAACTAAATTTAACTAACAAAACTTAAATTGATGATTGAAAGAAGTTTATTTCACACTAAAAACTTTAACAATACAACTTAGAAGCTGGAAATTACACTTGGATTAAGAAAACTACTAATTTGACATTACAATTATGCTAAAAATCCTACAAACAGTCTTCTCTTTGTCTTCTCCCTTTTATAGATGAGAATTAGGGTTCACTGAGTTCCACTTGGTCTTTCCCACTTTATCTGGACCATTGGATTGGTCAAATTTGATCTTGGCCCTTAATTTATTTTTGGAGCCAAATTGGTTTTATAACCAATTCTTTGTGAAGATGCAACTAGGGAGGTGGTGCATTAAATGCACTTGTCTTGTTAGGTGAGTAGTGGGATGGGCGGTGGATATGATGGTGATGGTGGGGGGTGGTGAGGTGATGGAGTTGCAGGGCAAGTGAAAGAGAGGTATGAGAGGGAAGGAGTGGTCAAAGGGGTGGGTTTGACTGGGGGATATATTAAATGGGGTAAAGGGCTGGTGATGTGTTTGGGCCATAGAAATGGTTGGGCCCAAAGGGTGAGATGGGTTGTGTTTGTATATTGGACTTGGATTTTGGGTTTATAATAGATAAGGATTCGTTTGGTTGTAAAGTTTCACGAGGACCAATAGTGCAATATTCTGAAAGTTGAGGGTTAGGTGTTGTGATTTTTCCAAAGCATTCACAAGGTCCCAGGGACCAAATCTGTCAATTTTGAAACTTGAGGGACCTATTTTGTAAATTCTCCAAACTTTTTACCCAAGGATCATTTTTGCCAAAGTTCAATAACACAAGGACCATGATTGATAATTTCCAAAATTTTAATCCCAGGGGCCATTTTTTACAACTTTGCAAAGTACGGGGACCAACCTTGACAACTTTTGAAACTTTTCACCAAAGGACTAATTATGACATCTTGTGATTTCCAGTGGACCTTTGGTGACTTTTCTTACAAAATAAATGCCTAGGGACTGATTTTGACAAGTTTTGAAAGTTGAGGGACTGAAATTGCTAATTATGCAAACTTTGTTCGTTTTTCATTTGTTTTCAATTATTTTGCATCTGAAACATATAAAACACAATCCTGGGATATTTTAAGTATTTTGATGCATATTTGAGTATTTTTTGATGTTTTAGCAGTTCAGATACGACAAAAATGATGAGTATTTACACACTCATCAATCCCCCACACTAAAATATTGCTAGTCCCTAGCAATCTTTTATGAAAATTTAATGGATTTGATGTCTCTTTACCAATAGCCATTACTTCTGGAGTAGCCAATGTTTTAGTGTGATACATTGGTACATTGATAACCAAATGATTTTTTGCAAACCATCAGCTATCAACGGATTTGATTTGTCTTTACCAAAAGCCATTTGCTTATGGACTAGCCAATTCTTTACGTTTAAAGATATGGTGAGTTGAATTCCATACAACTCTTTACCAAGAGCCGTTTGCTCTTGGATTAGCCAGTCCTTATGTGGATTAGAATGGTGGACTGATAACCATTTGTTGTGTTAGTGCAAAGCACTTCTACTAAAAAAAACTTTTTTGCCAAAACGGGGGTATTATGGCACTATAAGGTACAAATGTGATCAAATTCGCCAGAATTACCCCCCTACACTTAGAATTGAATATTGCCCTCAATATTCAAAGTACCGGCTATTATGACGAAATTTTGAAAAGCTTATATTTGAAAAAATTTAGATTTGGACAAGTGTGGGAACATCATTTTTTTTTTTGAAACTCTATATACATGGTAACAACAGCATGGGCAGCTCCCCCACACTTAGGTTTTAGAAAAGAGAAAGAAGTCAGAGATATGGGTGAAAACCCATGTTTTGCTCATTTTTGTTCGCCCAGTCACTAGCTTGACTCGATCCCCGCATTCATTGGTTCATGGGGAAATTTTGAAGATCCGGGACAACCAAGGGTGGTATGTCCTCTCCAAAATAGTGTTTCAACCGATGATCGTTCACTTTGAAGTTAGGATCGTCGGATTGAGATAACTCAACAGTCCCATATGGAAACACTTTTGTTACGGTGAATGGCCCAGACCAGCGGGTTTTTAGCTTTCCTGAGAATATCTTCAATCTTGAATTGAAAAGAAGGACTCTGTCACTGACGTTGAAAACGCGGTTCTTGATCTTTGAGTCATGTATCCTCTTGGTCTTTTCTTTGTAAATTAAAGAATTCTCATAAGCTTGATCACGAAGTTCGTTTAATTTTTTTAGTTGAACCTTGCGGTGATCACCAGCTGTTTGGAGGTCGAAGTTTGCATGTTTTAAGGCCCAGTAGGCTTTGTGCTCTAACTCAATCGGGAGATGACACGCTTTCTCGTACACCAGCCTGTATGGAGTACACCCAATAGGTGTTTTGTAGGCTGTGCGGAAAGCCCAGAGTGCATCATCTAGCTTATCCGACCAAGAGGCACGGTTTTCACCAACTGTCCTCTCTAGAATTATCTTTATATCCCGATTCGAGACCTCCACCTGCCCACTTGTTTGGGGGTGGTATGCAGTGGAAAGACGGTGAGTTACACCGTACTTCTGCATCACTCTTGCAAATTGATCATTGCAGAAGTGCGTACCACGATCACTGATAATGGCACGAGGAGTTCCGAATCTAGCAAAGAGAGATTTCAAAAATTTTACCACTACTCGGGCATCATTGGTGGGTAAAGCTTTTGCCTCAACCCATTTTGACAGATAGTTGATGGCCACGAGTATGTATTTGTTTCCTCGAGATGAGGGGAATGGGCCCATAAAGTCGATGCCCTAGATGTCAAAGATTTCACATACTTGAATGGCGTTTTGAGGCATCTCATTCTTTTTGGAAATATTCCCGTGACACTGGCAAGCATCACAGGCTTTGACAAAGTCGTGGGCGTCTTTATAGATGGTGGGCCAGTAGAACCCGGAATCAAACACCTTTTTGGCAGTGTAGTTAGGACTATGATGTCCCCCCGTGGGTCCATCATGACAAGCTTTGAGAATATCCATGGCTTCTTGGCCATGGACACACCGCCGGATGACTTGATCCGCGCATATTTTAAATAGGTAGGGATCGTCCCACAAGTAGTGATTAACGTCTTTGAAGAAATTTTTCTTCTGTTGGGACGTCATCCCTTTAACAATGAAATTACCCGCATGGTAATTTGCAAAATCGGCAAACCATGGGGTATCAATGTCTCCACGAAAGGAAACGGCATTAAGTGTCTCGAGAGGGAAGGTTTCATTAATTTCCTTATTCTCAGAAACATCTTGATGGGGGTTTTCCAGTCGGGAGAGGTGATCAGCAGCCAAGTTTTCAACTCCTTTTTTATCTCGTATGATTATATCAAACTCTTGTAGGAGCAAAACCCAACGGAGCAACCTCGGCTTTGCGTCTTGTTTAGCAAAGAGGTATTTTAAAGCTGAGTGGTCCGTATGCACTTGGTAAGGATTAGGTACGGCCGAAACTTTTCAAAGGCATATACAACGACTAAGAGTTCCTTCTCCGTTGTAGTATAATGACTCTGAGCTTCGGTCATTGTTTTACTGGCATAATTTTTAGGCTGGAAGTGTTTAGTTTTACGTTGCCCCAGGACTGAATCTATTGCAAAGTCACTAGCATTGCACATAAGTTCAAAGGGCAGATCCCAATCGGGGGCAACAAGAATCGGTGCCTCAGTAAGCTTTTTCTTTAAGGTTTGAAAAGCTTCGATGCACTCGGGTGAAAAGATGAAAGGAGCATCTTTTTCAAGAAGATGGGTCATAGGCCAGGAAATTTTTGAAAAATCTTGTATGAATCGACGATAAAAACCGGCATGACCCAGAAAGCTTCTAACACCTTTGACAGTAGCGGGAGGAGGCAGTTTAGCTATTACATCAACTTTGGCTCTAACAACCTCGATCCCACTTTTTGAAATCTTATGGCCGAGGACAATGCCCTCTTTGACAATAAAGTGACTCTTCTCCCAGTTGAGACATAAATTTGTTTCTTTGCAACGTTTAAGCATGTTCTCTAAGTGGGAGAGACAGGATTTGAACGAATTGCCAATGACCGAGAAGTCATCCATAAAGACCTCCATAGTTTTCCTGATCATGTCGTGAAATATGGCCATCATGCATCTTTGGAACGTGCCTGGAGCATTACATAAACCGAAAGGCATACGTCTATAGGCAAAGGTTCCGTAGGGGCAAGTGAAAGTGGTCTTTTCTTGATCCTGCGGATCAATGGGAATCTGAAAGTAACCAGAGAAACCATTGAGGAAACAATAGTATTCGTTTCCTGCTAATTTCTCGAGCATCTGGTCCATGAAGGGTAGAGGGAAATGGTCTTTGCGGGTGGCATCATTTAACTTACGATAGTCAATGCATACTCGCCACCCCGTAACCAGTCGAGTTGGAATCAACTCGTTTTCTTCATTTGTGACAACAGTTATGCAACCCTTTTTTGGAACACAATGGATTGGGCTAACCCAAGGACTGTCAGAGATGGGGTAAATCAATCCGGCATCAAGAAGTTTGAGAACTTCCTGTTTAATAACCTCATGAATTTTGGGATTTACCCGTCTCTGTTGTTGGACTGCTGGTTTGAAATCATCATCCATTAAGATTTTATGAGTACTGAATTCAGGGTTAGTACCCTTGATATTAGAGAGTTTCCAAGCAATTGCTTGCTTGTGAGATTTCAAAACCTTTATGAGAGCAGCTTTCTCCTCATCTTTTAAATCTTTTGCAATAATGACGGGTAATTTATCATCACCCTCAAGGAATGCGTATTCAAGATGGGGAGGTAAGTCCTTAAGCTCGACCTCGGGGAAATCTTCAGTTTTCTCAACATTTTTTATTTCCTCTTTATGAAGTGAATGTGAAAGAACGGGAGGGTGGCAGGGATCTTGATTGAGTAGTGATTGAGGGAAAAGCAGTCAATGCTCCGTGGAATATAGGGTTTCCCTGGGTCATTATGTCCCGACGAGGTGTGGATTGTATTCAAACGGGTCTGTGATCGGGTGAATTTGGACAGGAAAGGGTTTGTTTTTGATTAAACTAAGGAATATATGAAGAAATAGCTTAAATAAGCTATATGAACGATTACGTGAAAGTTAGATACCTAAAAACGTTTAATAACTAAAAACGTATACGTTCAGATTAAATTTACGCGAACATACAAAATAAAACGCGAGTTTTAAAGGAATAAAATACTTACAGATATGAAAATTACATTTTTACAATCCTAATAATAAAAGAAAATTTTTAGAAAATTAAAATTAATTTTTACACTATTTATATAATTATTATTAATTAATTACTATTTTCTAATTACTTATTAATTATTTAAATTAACCTAAATTACAACTAATTATGAAATTACACTAAAAATATGAAAAATAAATTTGGAAAAATCTAAAATATTATAAAACTAATTTTCAAACTGAAAATATATTTTTCCTACTTTTTTAATAATTACTATTAATTAAAAACTAATTATTAATTAATTTAAACTATTTTAAATTAAGAAAAATAGAAATTGAACAGTAAAAATTATAAGAAAATTCCTAAAATTATTTTACGTTATATAAAATCTAGGAAAAATGTAAAAACTAGGTCTTACTTAATAAAAACTAAATTTGCTATTCAATACTTAATATTAATTAATAATTAATAAAACTAATATTAAATCTAATAAATACTAAATGACAAAATAAAAATCAAGAAAAATTACTGAAATTACTTTAAGGTTAAAGGTAATTAATAAAAATTACTGAAATTACTTTAAGATTAAAGGTAATTCCTAAAAATAAAGTGAGGATGGGAATCACTAGTTGAGGTGGGATACTACAAGACCTAAAAACTACAAAGCATGAATCACAACACAAAATCCTAATAAATTCCCACAATTTTTGGTTTTTCAGCAAAGGGTAGGTTTTGACTTTTTAAGAAAACTTAGCATTTTGACTTTCTTGAACTTTAGATTGATCACTACTGATTTTGAAACATGTAATAAGCAATTATGAACCTATTATAAGCTAGATATACAAACTACAAGCTAATTTGAGGGCTTATGACTCCTATCTTCCACACAGTTAACTGTGAGAGGACATAAACCAAGATTTTGACTTTTGTTCAAAAGGACACTGGAACTTGTGGTTGTTATGACCTAAAATGACCTAAGGTAGCATGTTATGAACACAAACAACAACTATGAACTCCATAACCCCTCCAAACAGCATGAACCAAACACTCCCTTAAGTAACTACTTTGGTGATTTCTAAAACAAATGGATGATTCAAACTATAAAACTTGTTCCTGATTACTAAACATGAATAAAGAAACCTAAATGAACACAGAAACAAAATCTAAAACCACAACTACCTTACTTTCTCTATTATACTAGTTTGGACAGTCAACTTAGTGAGATTGCACAAACCAATGAAGCATTCTATATTGTACTGAGATATGTCTAACATAAGCATTCTAATCATGAAAAGAGCACAAATAAGCTGATAAGCAGTGAAAATGCTAACTTACAGTAAAAGCTAAAAAAAATGGAAAATGGCTTACCAATTACTCCACTGAGCAGAACAGTGAACCAAAGCTAAATAAACATATCCTACAGCTTCCTAGTGAGCTACTAAACCAAGTTCTTTCACAATTCACCCTGCCTCTCTGTTGCTTCTTTCCTTTCACTGATTTTTAAAATTGGTTCTATTTATTTTGAATTTTTGAGATTTATTGTAAACTTGACTGAGAACTAGGTTTGATGCTTAGTAAGCTTATAAAAGCTTATCAGTGATTAAGAAGAGATCAAACTGCCAAATATAACAACCTTTAACAGCTTTAAGCTAAACTGAGGATTTTCAAAGGAAAAATGCAAATTTGCATTTAAGCTAAGAAATTGAAATCAACACTGAAAATACTTGAAAATATACTTAAATGAAGCTTAAACTTCAACTGGAATTAAGAATTACACTAGAAAATTGCATTTCCACTAAATTTTACATTGTAAAACCAAATCTAAACTACTACTAACTGACTACTCTCCTTCTTCTCTTTTTTCTATTCTTTTATAAGCCCTGGAGGGCTTCTCTGACTTTCCCACACTCTTCTGAGCCATTTGATTGCCTCCAATTGATCTGAGCCATTCAAAGTGATTTTGGCGGGAAAGGTTCAATTGGCAGATTGAGTGGGTTTAGGTGAGGTATTTAATAAGGAGGGGTGTGGTATTAATGAGGGAGGAGTGTTGGAAATGAGGTTGGTGAAAAGGAGAGGAGGGGGGGACAAAGCTTCCTGGTAATTAGGGGAGGTTAGGGATGGGTGAATAGTAACCTGGGTGGGGGTTTGACTGGCGTTGACTGAGGTTTATATTAAAATGGGACGGGGTAATGTTTCGGCTTGGTGGGTTGGATTAGGGATCAAGGTTGGATTGGTTTGTTTTTGGGTTTGGTTATAACAAAGGGTCCAAATGGTTTGGTATTATTTCACAAGGACCATATATGTGATTTGGTGAAAGGTGGCGGACTGAAAATGTAGATTCTCCAAAGTGCTCACAAGGATAAAAATTGCCACCATCCAATAACATAAGGACCATGAATTTTTTTTTTCATTTTAAAACACCAGGGACCAAAATTGTCAATTTTCAAAGTTTAGGGGTCATTTTTGCCAATCTGTGAAAACTTTTATCCAAGGACCAATATTGAACATTTTTGAATTTCCAAGGACTAAAAATGATTTTTCATCCAAAAATATCCCACCAGGGACCAAATCTGCCAAAATCAGAAACTCCAGGAACCAAAACTGTAAATTCTCAAAACTTTTCAGATTTTTCACCAAAGGACTAAATATGACAACTTATGATTTCAAAAGGACCTTTGGTGATAATTTTCCATATTTTGAATGACCAGGGACTAGTTTTGTCATTTTATGAAAGTTGAGGGACTGAAACTGCCAATTTTGCAAACTTTGTACGTTTTTAATCTGTTTTTACTCATTTTGCATCAGAAACATATAAAACACAACTTTGGAATATTTTTAGTATTTTGATGCATTTCTGAGTGTTTTTGTATGTTTTGCATTTCAGATTTGACCAAAAATGATGAGTGTTTGAGCACTCATCAAGTAGCTTCTCAAGGAGAAGTATATCCCTATCCGGGTCAATCTCCTGGTTATCAATTCCTTCGGGAATTGAATCACTTCCGAGAAAGGCCTCTATTTCCTCCAAGACGAAGTCACCTCCCTCAAATGGAGTGAGGGAAGGAGTGGAATTAGCAATTATGGGATGAGAGGAGGGAGTGGGATTGCAACTCTGAGAATCATCAGCG